>JAAGEH010000226.1:41082687-41121693 GCA_011751065.1 Lasiurus cinereus
GATTCTCCTCTCTTCTTGCCTTTCCAGTCGAATGTTGTCTGCCTCTTTATATTTCAAATTTTTTACTTGATTCTTGTCTTTCTCCAGTCCGCTGCCAGGACTCTGTACAATATTCCTTATTTCAGTCAGTATATGTCTAATTTCTATTTGGTCCTCTATCATCTCCAGTTGAACCTTTTCCATCCCTAGTTGGCTCCCCTGCATCTCTAGTATGTCCTTTTTCATCTTCTCTTGGGTCTTGCTAAATTTATCCATCTTTTCTAGCATATTCTTGAAAAACCCCATAAGCGTGGTTTTGAACTCTATATCCAGTCTTTTTTTTTCCCCTCCATTTCTTTTGTTTGTGATCCCTTCCCCTGTCTCGGCATCCTCACCATGCTGGGGAAACTTCTGTGTTGGATTCAGCCCTATGATAGCAGACGCAAAGGCGCAGAAGCCTCCCTTGAGCTTGGGATGGGTGGAGTCTCAGGGCTTAAGGGACCGCCTGCCCTTCCAGTCGGCCCCGCCCTCCACGGCCCCCGAGTCTCACATGACTGGGTAATGGCTGGAGCGGTCCCTGTGCACGCTCGCACCCGCAGTGCCTCTAACCGCTGCCTTTCCATCTCCCCTGCGCGCCAGGACCACACGAGTCTAGGTCCCCAGGGTTTCGCCCGAAACAGGGGCTCAGTGGACTCAGAAGTGGCACAGTTGGGAGGGTCTGTCTCCCGCCCACTCACGAAAGCCAGCGGCACAATCAGCAGTCTGTCCTTCGCGCAGCACCGTGCGCGTGCGAGACTGGACCCGATCTTCTGCGACTCTTCTAAATTTCCGTGCACCTCTCCCTTTTCACAGTCCAAACTCCCCCCGTATGAGTTTCGGCTGGATCTGGGGTTTCGTGTAGTAAGATAAGGGGTTCAATGCCGTTGAGAGTCTCCGTTTCCCTCCCGCCAGAGAAAGCCAGCCAGGTACTCCGGCACCCGCGCTCTCACCGCGCGCGTCTCCGTACCTCGGCTTTTTGCAGCTCCTCTGGGTTTCTGTGAGCCCCTCTCTTTCCTTCTAGTTGTAGAATTTCCACTCAGCCAGCTTTCCTGTGGTTCTGAATGATGTCCGTTCTGTCTTTTAGTTGTAGTTTTGAAATTGTTGTGCGAGGCAGCAGTGTAGGTGTTTACCAATAACGCCATCTTGGATTCTCTCGATAAATTATTTTTATTCCCAAAGTGACATTGCCATTTCCAGGCAATTAGGAAAACTTCCCATGATGCCAGGCACCTCAATAGAGGGCCCAGATGGATATTCCATGACTGAGAACAAGATTAAGGGAAGGGCCAAGCTGGTGTGGCTCAGTGGTTGAGCACTGACCTATGAACCAGGAGGTCACAGTTCAGTTCCTGGTCAGGGTATATGCCCAGGTTGCAGGCTCAATCTCCACGGTGCTGTTTGTAGGAAGCAGCCTATCAATGATTCTCTCTCAACACTGATGTTTCTAATTCTCTCTCCTTCTCCATTCCTCTCTGAAATTAATAAAAATATATATTTTTAAAAAGAAAAAGATTAAGGGGAGGAGTAAGACAAGCTTCAATATCTATTTTCAACAATGTTCTCTATTCTTTATATAAAATATTTCTGTAGATTTAATGAAAAAACCTGAGTGTCCACATGCTGAGAAATATCATATATGTTTTTTAAAAAGGTTTAAAAGAAACACATGGAGGAAGCCACCAATATTTAATCTGAATCTGGCAACAGATAAAAGGCAGCTCACCTTCAGAATCTGAACTGTTTGCAAATACTTAGGACCATTAACAGAAGGAATATAAAGCTCTCTCAGAGGAAAAGGTAGTTGTCTTTACTATGTGCTCAGGAGGCTTTTGGAGATCATGACTCTTTAAAGTATGGTTTGTCCATTGATAAAAGAAGTGTGTAATGTATAGATACATATCCAAATAAAATGTAAGAAAGTATATACAAGGTCATGCTATTTAAAGAGAAATAAATTTTCCCCCAGGGCTTTTTTTAACATAAAATTTTGTTTCTCTATTGATATATTTGGTTGACTGGTATTTAGCCAGGGTAAGTTTGCAGGTTATGTTGCAGTAGAACTTTATGTCTGATATCTAAATGTCTTAATATAACAAAGGCTTATTTTTTGTTAACCCTGAATGTTCAATACAAGGAGATTTCTTTTACTTCACATAATGGAAGCTCACGATCAGAACTGTGGTTTCAGAATTCCTCCCAGTAGAAAAGCAGAAACAAAAAACTGCATGATGGCTGTTCTGCTCACATTGCATGGGTAAGATCTAGCTAATGGCCTTCCTCACTACAAGGGGTCTGGGAAGGGTCATCTTTCAGATGCCCAGGAAGAAAAGTGAACTGACTGTTGGCAAGCATTATAATGTCTGGCAGAGCTGTTAAATCTTACTAGAGACCCTGTGCATGAAGATTTGTGCAAGAATGGGCCTTCCTTCCCCTGGCTGCTGGCACCATCTTTGCTCAAGCCAGAGCCACCTTTCTGCCTTCCCACGATGCCCAGAGGCCCAGAGTGGCTAGGGCTGCATCTTCAACACAAGCCTCCTGCCCTGTTCCCAGCCACAAAATGCCTATAAATGCAAATCAACTCATCATCTTTATTTGGTAAATTTCCATACTCACCCCTGATTGGCTGGTGGGCATCACAAGGATACAGTTAATTTGCATATTTCTCTTTTATCAGTGTAGATTTTCATTTTTATTTTGGAATGATGGTGTTTTTTTCTTGGTAACAGCTTCTGAGGAATTTGGCCTTATATATTTTTATCTTACATAACCTGAACTTGACTCAGAATTGTTGGGAATTTCCATGTGTAATGTTATGTTGGCACTTTTTAATCTAAGCATAACACATACTAATCCCTTTCTGGAAAGGATCAGCTTAACATACTAGCAACATAAGTGACAGAATGAGCAGAAGGCAGCCCTGGAAGGCAGCAGGCAGGGAGTGCTCCATGGCCATGACCCCTGGGAGCTTCCTTCTTATAGAATTCCAGTCCCAACATTCCAGCCACTCAGGAGTGCCTCAGCCTCTAAAATAGAAAGCAAGGCATTTGGATTTATTATACATTTGAATTCCATTCTTCCTCCACTAATGTGGTCCTCTGCATTTTATTTTGCATTTTAATAAATATATAGTCCTTTCTCCTTTCCTGTAAAAAAGATGCAATTAATCAACCACAAGAAAAATTTAGATAATTCAAAAGATATATGGAGTGAAAAAAGTCATTTTCAGGTTTAGTTATGTCAAATGTGCATTTTCACACCTTTGGAAGGAAAAAAAAGAAAGCTAAAACCAAATTTTAATTTTATACATTTTAAGAACTGTAGCTTACACATTTTGAGAACTGTAGCTTACTCTTTTGCAAATGGGAGATTTCAAAGAAATTCACACCTTTACCACTAAACCCCAGTGATCCACTGCCCATAGCCTTGCCTAATATCTTGTGATATTTCAGTTTAATTTCAATCTATGTTTTTTATACATTATTTTTATTTAATGAGGGGGAAAAGATATAATGTATTAATCATCCACTTATGGGCTTTGTCACAGAATTTTAAAATATTCTTAGTTCAAACTAAATATGTTTGATTTCATGGCTCAGTTGTAATGCCATCTTTATCACATCTTCAAAATCTCTACAAGTTATTTGTTCATTCTTCTGTCAGTGCATAGCCATTTGGTTATATTTGCTAATTAATCCCTTTAATCAGGAAATTATTACTTCTTTTTTTGGTGTTTGATTTTGTCCTCTTACTGATTTAGAGCTACTTGGGAGAAGAAAATATATTTTACTTCATGCTTCAATAAAAATCTGTATTTGTTTCCTAAGCTTCCATAACAATGACCACCAACCTGGTGGCTTAAACATCAGAAATCTAGTATCTCAAAGTTCCAGAAGCCGGAAGATTGAAATAAGTTTAACTGAGACAAGACAAGTGTCAGCAGGGCTGCACTTCCACCACAGTCTTGGATTTGTTCCTTGGCGCTTCCACCTTCTGGTCACTGTCAGCACTCCTGGATTTGTGGCCACCTCGCTCCAAACTCTGCCCCTGTGGTAACCCTGCTTTATTCTCTTCTCTGTGGCTCTAATCTCGCTCTGCCTCTCTCTTGTGGTGCTTATGATAACATTTAGGATCCACTCAGGTAATCCAAGAGGATCCCTCCATCTCAAGATTCTCAACATATCTGTAAAAGCCATTTGACCCCCAAAAAGTAGCATTTATCAGTTCCAAGGATTAGGACATCATGGACATTTCATTGGGAGCTACAGATGACAACTTTTGTCCAGCGTGAAGCAGTTAAAACAGAGTCAGCACTCAGGAAGGTCTTGAGAACAATATCTTTCTGTTTCTCTATTTCTGTTATTTCTGCTTCTGTGACTTGATGTCTGTGACTCACCACCAGTGCCAATCAAAAATGGCAGCCTTCAACCTAGGAATTACATAATTTTCCACCTCACTTCTTCACAAATGAGTAATTCATTCTTTCAATGGTCTTATTTCGGAATTCATGAGGGGGACTATCTGTCACCCTTTGTGTCTGGTTGCTGGGGGTCTTGATCCAGCATCAAGGAGGGTTCCGGAATCTGGAGAAGGGCTGTGTGTAAACTGATTAGAGTCCAGAGATGAAACATACTTTTGGAAGGCATTATGGGGAGCCAGAGAAGACTTAGCTAAAGGAACTAAGTTCTCTCTTATCTCAGGACTCCTTGTTTTTCACTAACACAAACTCTCCTAAGACAGAATAGATATACATCAAAAGCCAGAGTTTGGTATATAGAAACCATTGTCTGATTGGAAGAATTGCCTATGGCTGTTCCGGTGTTTGGCCAGTAGGGGGCAATAACATGTAGATTGAAATGCCCTCAGCTATCTGGCAGCAAGCAATCATTTTATGCATCCTTTTCAGATTTGGGAAAATGCTCTAAGCCATTTCCAGATGATTCACCTCTGCTGACATGATGGAATTGGCTTCCAGCATCTGGTATTCACTACTTACATACACAGCTTAGACCAGAAGAAAGATGTCAGAATCATAGATATTTCTGTTTCTCTCCTAAGGAAGTGGGGCTGGGAGAAAACTAAGTGGTACTACTACTATGGCAGAGATAGATGATAGACATTTCTCTAATCTTTGAGATGCAGTACCAACTGCAGTCTATAGAGATGCTAACCAGGTTTAGGACCTAGGTTAGAGGAAATTTCCTGAATTACACATTTTCCTTCCTTTTCTACATACCATCTCCAGAAATCTGAGAACTCTTCCTTTTCTGGGCACACTTTGCTGGGCATTGCAAGGATTGAACTGTGGCGCTTCTGTGAGCTTAGGGAAAGATGTCTGATTTTGAACCTCAGTTTAATCTCTGTCCCTATATATATGATGTCGTTTGGCAAAGTACCTTCCTTCTCCTTCTGATTCTCTAGCTTCAGCAGGGAGCACTGCATCACAATGACCGTTTTCCACTAACTAGAACAACTCTAAACAAATGGGAAAATATACTTTTAATGGGTTATTAGGAAGTAAAATAAATTTTTGCATTAATGCATTTTATTGTCACCCCAAAGTAAATAATATTTTGCATTATGAAATCCAATAATAGATACAGAAACAAGAATAAAAAATGACAGACATTCTATTTTGTTGCTGCCAGCTAGCTGGAAATCCCGTTTAAGAAATATTTTAAAAATTAAGATAGCAGCTGGAAGCATTTAGATATTCCAAAATACTTTCACATTCTTTACAGACAGTCATTTACAGAAGATTTTTAATAATGTATTTTTAAAAGAAACAATGAGTAGGACTATCAGCAATGTGATTTTTGGAAAAACTGCTTTTTTACTCCAAGTAACACAGAGACAATAGATATTTGGTTCCAGACCAGCCTTTCTTTTCTGAATCTTCAAGAAACTATCTCTGGCTGAGACCGGCTTGGCTCAGTGGATAGAGTGTCGGCTTGCGGACTGAAGGGTCCCAGGTTCAATTCCGGTTGGGGGCATGTGCCTTGCTTACGGTCACATCTCCACTGTGGGGCGTGCAGGAGACGGCTGATCGATGTCTTTCTCTCATTGATGTTTCTGACTTTCTAGCTCTCTCCCTTCCTCTCTGTAAAATATCAATAAAATGTTAAAAAAAAGTACTTATTATTAAAGAAACTATCTCTGATTTGTTCTTGCTGTCCCCTTCTCCCTCCCCTACCTCCATCTCTATTGTCAAAGGGGTGTTGGTAAGCAAGAGATTGAAGGGCATGAATCTCAAATATACTGCACCAGTAATTAAGTAAAAAATGTTTATGGGGTTTCCTCTTAACATTTTACACATGTTTTTGTCTGCTATTTTAGAGTCTGGACTTTTTAAAGCTTTGTTTTCCCAAGAGACGCCGAAGCCTTTTCCTTAAAATGCTCCCATCTTTGTTGTTTAATTCCTCTCAAAATTTCCCAGGACATTTTCATGCACCCTGAAAGCAGAGGCATTGATTTCAACAAAACGGGTTAGATTCCTGTGGGTGAGAATGGTCTGGGCACACAGCACACAATATCTGCCTCCTGGTTGAGAAGTGCCTCCTGGATTGAGGTCTGTTTGCTCACCTCTAAACTGAGCACAAAATATGTCACATCAAGCTCAATTATGGCTAATGAAACATGCTCACTTCCCCTTGTGAGAGACAGTACATAGGATAAAACTATGATATTTATATTTTATGAAGAATGCACCATAAACTCTTTAAGAAAACATTTTTCTTCCTGACAATATTTTCACTTTTCTCTCCAATTTAGAAACTTTGCCAACAAAGATGATAGTTTAAAAATTCTTACTAAGGGGAGGGAAGTCGGATTAGAAAACAGATATCTTTTATTTCTGTTTTGAAAATTCGAAGTTCCTAAATTTGCTTGCTTTTCTAAGCTAGGTAATAGGGTACTGTTAGGAAATCATACAGGTAATGAATAATAATCCATGGCATTCAAAATGTGCCTTTAGGAAAGTGTGATTTGGGATGCTTCTCTGTTAGTCACACTGGGCTGGAGACATGCACAGCAATTCCAATAGTCCAGTTCCCACCCACACATTCATTTGGTCCCACCAGAATATCCCCTTTACCCAGGAATGTCAAGTTCATCTGGCTATGCAAAGTTCCCAAATGGCCCTTAAGTTGCCCATTTCTGCCCTGTGGTATGAGTGAAAAGTTAAAAGGAGTCTGCAAAAGTGTTAATTCAAATATATAATACGTAAATCTTCTTTCTGCAAAATGCAGATGTTCCTATCAAATTGAACAGAGCCTATTTTCCTTTAATTTCCTTTAGTGGTTTATGCCAGAAACTTGGAGTGCAATGAGCCAAGAGCACACAGCAGGCATATTTTAGAGTTCCTTGAGGAACTCCTTGTTATTTGGAAAGATAAAATAATACAGAAAAGAAATGTTTTCCTGTATCTAAATGTTGTACTATAGAGTAGATATATATATAAACTTCTACATTGGTCTTCAATGACTAAATGCCTCCTATTTTTTTAACATTTATAGAAGAGAGAGAAAGAGAGAGAGAGAGGTTATACTTCTTCTCCATTCTGTCCTGAAAATCTCCAACTGAATGTGTGAATAAGTCTACAAAAATTAATGAAAATAAAATATGGTATAAAAATGTTCTCTGAAATATTATATCAAACAGAGCCCTAATAATTCTGTGTTCCTATTATGCAACCCTCTCCAAAACCCCTTCTCCCCTACAAACACACACACCAAACCCCTAGAAACACACTGATTTTTGCACTGTCCTCATAGTTTTTTGCCTTTTGCAGAACATCATGCTTGAAGCCATGCAGTATGCATACCTTTCAGATTGGCCTCTTTTACTTAGTAATATGCATCTCAGTTCTTTCACGTCTTCTCACAACCTGAGAGCTGCTTTCTTTTTAGCAATGAATAATAGTTGACTGTCTAAATCAGGGGTGGGGAACCTTTTGTCTGCCAAGGGCCATTAGGATATTTATAACACCATTGGTGGTTCATACAAAATTATCAACTTAAAAACTAGGCTGCTATATTTGGTCAAATATTTAATTACCTCCCCCTGATGCCTTGGCAAGACCAGATCAAAAGATCCCATGGGCCTTATATGGCCAGCAGGCTGGATGTCCCTCACCACTGATGTATCACAGTTTATTTGTCCATTCACTTACTGAGGGACATTTTGGTTGTTTCCAACTTTTGGCAACAGTGAATACAGCTGCTATAAACATCAGTGCCCAGGTATTTGTATAGACACAAGTTTTCAACTCCTTTGAGTAAATCCAAGGAGCATGATCACTGTAATGCATCATAAAAGTATATTTAGTTTTGTAAGTAAAGTGTTGAAATGTTATATAAACCGGATTATCACAGTGTATTCCCACCACCAGTTCACCAACATTTAACATTAGTGTTCACATTCAAATAGGTGAGTGGTGGTTATCTCATTGTTTTAGTTTTCATTTCCCTGAGGACATAGAATGTGGAATTTCTTTTCATATGTTTATTTGCCATCTATTTATCTTCTTTAGTGATGTGTCTTTGGCCCATTTTTTAATGGGGTAGTTGTTGAATTTTAAGAGCTTTTTTATATTCTATATTAGAAGCCCAGTGCATGAAATTCATGCTTTCAGGGGGGGGGGGCCCTCAGCCCAGCCTGCACCCTCTCCAATTCAGGACCCCTCGGGGGATGTCCAACTGCCGGTTTAGGCCTGATCCTCAGGTTTCGGGCCTAAACTGGCAGTCGGACATCCCTCTCACAATCCTGGACTGGTGGCTCCTAATCGCTCAACTACCTGCCTGCCTGATAGCCGCTAATTGCCCACCCCCTGCCAGCCTGAGCACTCCTCACTGCCTCTGCATGCTGGCCTGGTTATCCCTATCTGCCTCCCACTGCTGACCAGATTGCCCCCAACTGCCCTCTTCCTGCCAGCCTGGTCACTCCTAACTTTTCTCCCACTGCCAACCTGGTCACTCCTTACTACCCCACCTGTCAGCCTGGCTGCCTCTCCCTGCCCCCCCACCCCCGGCCAGCCTAATTGCCCCCAACTGTCCGCCTGCTGGCCAATCACCCCCAATTGCCCCATCACCGGCCTGGTTGCCCCACGCAGCCTGCTGTCCAGTTGTTTGGTCATCCCTCACTAACCCCCTGTTGGCCTAGTCATAGGCAGCCATCTTGTGAGGGTGTGATGGTCAATTTGCATATTCCCCCTAGGATTATTATATAGGATAAATAGTCCTTAATCAGATATGCCTTTTGCAAGTATTTTCTCCCAGTCTTTCACTCATCTTCTCATTCTCTTGGTGTCATTTTTTCATAAATCAGATATTTTAAATCTTAATGAAGTCCATTTATTAATTAGTTATTTCATGTATCATGTTTTTGGTCTTGTATCTAAAAAGACATCAATTACCCAAGGTCATCTAGGTTTTCTCTTATGTTATTATCTTCCAGTTTTATAATTTTGCATTTTACATTTACATTCATAGGTCTATGAACAATTTTAATTTTATGAAGGGTATAAGGTTTGTGTATAGATTCATTTTTCACATCTGGATGTCCAGTAGTTCTGAACTGTTTGTTGAAAAGACTATATTTGTCCCATTGCATTTCTTTGCTCCTTTGTCAAAGATCATACTTATATGACTGATTTCTAGGCTCTCTACTTGTTTCTATTGATCTATTTGTCTGTTCTTTCACCAATACCACACTATGTTGGTTACATTGTAGTAAGTGTAGTAAATCTGGAAACCAGGTAGTGTCAGTCCTCCAACTTTGTCCTTCTCGTCAATATTTTGTTGGCTATATGGGGTCTTTTAATCTTTCCATTTCAACTACAGTATAAGTTTGTCAATATCTACAAAATAACTTGGAGATATTTTGATTGGGATTGTGTTAAATCTATTTATCATGTTTTGGAAGAACGGACCTCTTGTCAATTTTGAGTTTTCACATCCATGAGCATGGACTATTTTTCCATTCTTTAGTTCTTCCTGGATTTCATTCATCAGAGTTTTGTAGCTTTCATCACATAGATCTTATACATATTTTGTCAGATTTATAACCTAAGCATTTCACTTTTGGGGCTGCTAATGTAAATTGTATTGTGTTTTTAATTTCAAATTTCAATTTTTCATTGCTAGTATATAGGAAAGTGATTGACTTTTGTATATTAACTTTGTATCCTACAACCTTGCTATAATTTCTCATTAGTTTCAGGAGTTATTTTGCTAATTCCCTTTATTATCTACAAAGATAATCAATTTACTTGTGAACAACAATAATTCTATCTTCCTTCCCAATCTATATACCTTTTGTTTCCTTTTTTTGTCTTTTTGCATTAGCTAGGACTGGTTGATTTTAATGTAATCAAATAACAATTTTTTTTCCTTATAATATCTACATATAGGGTAAAGGAATGGAAAATATGAGCACAAAAGAGGTTCACATTTAAAAGAAAAAAATAACATCTCTCTTAAAATTTTTTGTGTTCTAGCATATGTGTTTGTGTTACTACGTTTATAGCGAACACCAGTTCTTGAGTAAAGAAGTAATTTTAGGTCTGAACTCTGACCTTTGTGAGATCACTCTCAGCCCAGCTGCAGTTCCCTTAGTCATGTAGGTGGACAACACCCTTGTCAGCTCATTCTGAAAGGAATAAAAAAATGAATGACTCATACTATGGAAATACCAATGAGACTTCCAACCATATATATTCACTTAAATTGGGAAATAAGTTCATAAGCAATCATTTCATCTGTCAGCTGTACACAGTGGCCCCTCCCTAAAATGTGATTGTCATGAATAAGTGTACAAGTTCCTTAGAGAATTGAGAATCAGCAAAAGTGAGCTCAGAATGGTCTATAGCCCAATACTTCAGAAATGTATTAAGACAGTCCTAAATAGGATCTGAATAGATTATGTATTAATTACTATGACTATGATTAAACTAACAATTTCCCTTTTCTTATCATCATGCTATGACTTTCGGCATATTTTTTTTAGTAAACATTCAGAATATTTGATGAATTGTTTTATGATTTTTTTCAAAGGCAAATATATGATTCACATTCTTCTAAATAAATTGACTTGTTAGTTTTGTGGCTAATTTGGGGGGTTTCCCACAGACCCAGTACCATGTTAAGCAGAATTTACCCCTAAAGGGCAATATTATGGGGTTGATGGATATGTAATGCAGGTGTGTAGAAATTTCAAAACTAATTAAAAGGTAAATGATCCACTGCTTTGCCCTGGAGCCCAGAACATCAGGTAACTCATCTTTACTTTTTTTTTTTAATTCTCCTTTTCAACATTTTCTTCACGAATAGAGAAATTTATTTCCCATGCATTTATATTTTGGAATTTTAAAATATTCTCTTATTCATCTCCCAACTCTATTAAAAATTGCCAGTTTTGTTTTAGCCTGTTAAAAATATTGTTTTGTGCTTACAGCTTTATATAAAGTAGTCACCAGTTTTTAACATAGATAAGGATGGTACATCAAAACTAGACCTAAGCAGAAATATTTCTGTGCCACTAGTCAATAGTCCACATGTGTATCAGGCCTCGACATAATGTGGTGATGAGTGGTGATTAAAATGCTCAGTTTTCAGTATATCCTTCTGATTAGTGATCTGAGTGCCTACTATAGCGAGCATTCTATTTAGTAATTCCAATAAAGAAACAAAATCTCTGCTCTCAATATGGTTATGAGTTCTTTGAAAAGACAAGGCATCTACATGCAAAAAGGTGAACAACAGGATAGTTAAATAGCCTATTAAAAACATACACACTTAAGGAGAGGTGGGATAGATAAGAGATCAACCGAAGAACTTGTATGCATGTAATAAGCATAACCAATGAACACAGACACTGGGGGGTTGGGGTATGCCTGGGAGGGGGGGCAACGGGGAGATATGTATACATGTAACACAATAAAAAATAAAAAAAAACAACATACACACACAGTAGAATAGGTATTTCCCAGGAAGTAGTCATTAATATGATACAGGCAATAAATACTATGACATTCAGATAGATTCAGAGAAAACTATAAGGGTCAGAGAATGTTCCATTGCTGGTTGGACTAAAAGGATGGTTAGGATTTAGAAAGAAGAGAAGAGTGAATATGTGAGTGGACAAAGAGACTAAACAGAAATACTGGAAATAAGAATGTATTAGAAGAATAACTGTTTCAGTCTAAATAGTTATGGAGGTCAAAGTTAGAATGCTCTATCTAATACACACATGTCAAACTTGAGGCCCAGGGGTGGCACGCCTCATTTGTTTGGCCCATGTTAGCCTTTGAGTTTGACATGCTTGATATAATATCTACTGGCACATGTGAACACTTCTTCTGCTGTGTACTTAGATACTATTTTAATCTATTACAATGAAGCATATCACATTGCTCTATACTGTTTTATAGATTTGTTCTTCAGCTCAACTGAGAATTCCCAGAGGCTGGGGCTATATTCTTTCTCTCCATCACCACCAGCATCTAGTATATAACCTAGTATATAAATGTCACTTACTAAACTTTAGTTGAATGCAAGGAGGCAAAATAAATACTGATAGATTTTTCCTATTAGTAAAAATCATAGTTTACCAGTAATTTCTGAAGTTTACATTCTCAGTAAGAAAGCACATACTATTTGAAGAGTCTTTTATTTCAAATGAGATTCTATATGTCTTTCCACTAAAAATGGAATCTATTAAAAATATATTTGAAAATGTTAAAGTTAAATGGATTTATTTTTAGGTATTCATTCATTTAACAAGCACTTGTTGAGTACATACTACATGCTGGGCACAGATCTAGGTAAGTAAAATAAAGATAAAGTAGTTAACAAAATAAATAAATCTCTGTTTTCATGGAGCTTATATTCCAGTACAGAGGGAAAATTTTTAAGTGAAAATTGTATGCTAGCTTGCAAAAATATTCACTCTTCCTCTATCCACATCCTTAGCTGTGCAACACAGTAGTGCACTCTCACTCTGAGTCTGTGCTTGGCCATGTGACCAACCTTGACCAATAGGACATTAACAAATTGATTCACACACATTGAAAGGCTTGCTGGTTCTTGCTTCTCTGTAACTTTCAGGAGAATATGCTTCTGCTCGCTGGCTGAGGATGAGAGACACATGTTGCAGCGCCAAGATGGGCCAGTCATCTCCTGTAGCCTGCTACATTAGCCAACATCCAAGAGACACATGAACAAGCCCAGGTCATATCCCTAGAGTTGCTAGATGACCCACAGTTGGCCACAGACAAGGGCATAGATCCAGAGCAGATTAGGTACATGCTATCCCTTTAAGCTAAGTAAATGTGTGTGATTGCATGCCAGGAGAATCTGAGGCGGTCTGTTAGTGCAGCAATATTGTGGTCATGGTGATTAGTGTGATGGAGAAACATAACCCTAATGAAAAGGTCAGGAGGGAGTGCCAGCAGGGAACCGTATGCAAAATTAAAGAAGGTAATCAAGGAAGGCTTCACTGGGAAGATGGTATTTCACAAAAGACAGAGCGAAGGTAGAGAGGGACCCAAGCAGGCACCGGGAGGGAACAGGGAGAGTTTCATGCTGAGTGAACAATGTGTGCAAAGATAGCCCAGTGTGGCATGTCTGAGGAACCACAGGCCAGTATAATCAGAGACCAGAAAGCGACAGAGAGACGTGGGCCATGAGATTCGGGAAGCAAAGGGAGCAGGGCAGAACCAATTTTGTAGGGTTCTAGAAAATTTTCAAAGCCTTAACATACTAATAATCCTTGTGAGTTTCCAAAAGATTTCAAATTCCACAATTCCTAAGTGATTTGATGATCTAATCCTTTTGTTCATAAAGTATTTCCCAGCCCTAGAGTCTGCAGAACCCACCTGTGGGCAGTGTCGGTCTCAGGGTCCCAGGCAAGGCTGAGAAGGATGGTCTGAGAGATGCTGAAGTGGAGTCCACTCCAGATGTTGCTCCTGCTGGCCACGTGACCTGCCATGCAGCAGATACACCGGCTGTTTTCATTAGAAAAAATTCATATGTGGCATATTATGTCATCACATAAATGTTCCAAATGAAATAAAATTCAACCAAAAAAGTTGGACAGTGTGTAAAAAAGCACAGAAGTTATAAATCACAGAATCTTTCAAGCTTTCCATTAATAAAAAACAAGGGTAGAGTCACCAGATGTTCCTAATCCATATTATTTGGGTAGAGGGCCAACACATTAACCTGTCTCAGTAAAGAATGTCTCATCCTATCTAATAAAGAGGGAATATGCTAATTGACCATCACTCCATCACAAAGATGGCTGCACCCATAGCTGAGGCCAAGTTCCCATAAGGAGCCTTAATAAGCAATCAGCAGGGACCTGAGGCTATGCCCTCCACTGCCCCTGTGGGGCTTGACATGGGACCTCTGCCAGTGCCACCCATTCAGCAGGGCTTGAGAGAGGACCTCAGGCCATGCCCCCCACCTGGTAGGGCTTAACAGGGGACCTCAAGGTGTGCGTCCCATCCTGGTGCTGAGCTAGGGGACCTCAGGCTGTTGCCCCCAACCCCAGCACCAGGCTGGGGGACCTCAGGCTGTGCCCTGCACCAGGTGGGGCTTGACAGGGGACTTCAGGCCACATACCCCACCCTCACACCAGGCAGGGGGACCTCAGACTGCACTCCCCGACCAGTAGAGCTTGACAGGGGACATCAGGCCATGTCCCCCACCTGGTGGGGCTTGATGGAGGGGCAGAGTTCAATCAATCAAGGCATGCCCCCTGCCCCAGTCTAGGCTGGGGGACCTCAGGCCATGCCCCACATCCTGGAGCTGGGCCAGGGGACCTGAATCTATGGCCCCTGCCTGGTAGGGCTTGACAGGGATGGGACTGGCTGGATCTAGTCCCATGAGTAGGAGGAGTGGCCAGGTGTGGGTCTTATGTGATTTTGTGGTGCATATGGGTGGATGGAGACTTGACTCTGGGTCCCATGGTGTGCCCCAGACTCTGACAGGAAGAAGGTTTTCATATACATTGTACTAATTTTCTTTCATTTCTGACACTTCTATTATAGAGAAAGGGCAAATAGCAATTAATCTTCTTTTAATGTGCACAAATTTCATGCACCAGGCCACTAGTTTCTAAATAAAAGGGAAAAAAATTGCTGAGATGATTTTAAAGACATTTGAGTAACTTCCATAAAAATACACATGGCTGCCCTCACTGAAGGGTCCCAGGTTCTAATTCAGTCAAGTACCTTGGTTGCAAACATATTCCCAGTAGGGGGTGTGCAGGAGGCAGCTGATCAATGTTTCTAACTCTCTATCCCTCTCCCGTCCTCTCTGTAAAAATCAATAAAATGTACATGGCTATTGATTTGTTATAAGAAGTCACATCCCAGTTCAGGGTCTCTGATGTCAGAGAGGTTTTGCTGTTTCTGTTGAATTGAAGAAAGAGACAATCATGCTTCCCTTTCCCCTACTTCTTCATTGTACCTTCTCACCCTCCTCCTTCCAAATATAGCTACTTCTTCTGAGAATAAGAAAACATTTTAAAGATGACAATGGAACTCAAACAGAATCCTCTATATTATATTTAATTGGTAAAATCTTCTGGCCATCAGAGTTACTTGATCAGTTCTGTCTTCCATATTCCCCTGTAATATTATATATGAAATACTGTATGCAGAAATAGCTTGAAATACTGTAAATTAACCATTTTGTAAGGAAACGTTGTCCCTAAACAGCCTATTCCATACATTTCACAAAATCACTATGTAATTGCAGAGCACACACCTACAGGCTAGAAACAGGCATCTTCTCCTTTGCTCCCCTTATGGATCCACAGCCTCTCCCTCCAGGGCAGGCTACACTCCTCCAGCTCCTTTTCTGTGGGACAGAATGAAGACTCTGTCCCCTGCCTCTGTTCCAGATTGCTACTGGCAGGGAAGACTTACCAAACACCTGTCAAAGTCAAAAGCAGGGCATACAAGAAGGTCAAATGCAAGCCTCAGATTCTCCTCTGTAGATACCTACTGTTTATCTGCTTCCCACTATGGGTTATACTTCCTGCCAGGATGGAGCCCCCACACTTGAACACAGCACTGCCTCCTGAGGGTGGTAGAATAGGAAGATCTATTTAATCAGAATAGGTTCTTATTGCTTACCCAAGAAGCCCTCTTTGCTAGATCTTCAGAGAGACCCAAAGTATGGCTCTGGTCCTGACTATAGGCAAATACACTATAGTTAGGGGATAAGGTATCATCCCTATGTAGAAAAAAAAGAAAAAATCAATGAACTGTCCAAAATAAGCCGAGTTGTTCAGATACGAACATGACAACACACAGTAGAGTAAGATCTATTACTTTAGGATGAGCCAGGCCAGCAGGGACCACATCAGAGATGAGGAAATGTATTTCAGCCTTGTAACATGAGCCAAAATTCAGTCAGGGGGGTTTAGAGGCACAGAGATGGGTAAAAGCAAGGTGTTTGGTGGGGAAATATATTCCTTCAAAAACAGAAAACTGAATTAAGTGTATCAGACTCTTAGGCTTGGTGGAGAGAGAGTAACTAACAAGCCGCATGCCAGCCCAGCTGGCTCAGTGGTTGAGTGTCGACCTATAAACCAGGAAGTCATGGTTTGATTCCCAGTCAGGGCACATGCCCGGGTTGAGGGCTCGATCCTCAGTCTGGGGTATGTAGAAGGTAGCTGATGGATGATTCATTGATGTTTCTATCACTCGTGCTTTCTCCCCATTTCTCTCTGAAATCAATAAAAACATATTTAAAAAATCGCATGCCAGTTTCCTTAGATTTTACATCTTAAAGAAAAAAACAAGTAATGAATAAACAATAAGCAGCAAATTGTGATAAGCATTATGAAGACAATAATCCTAGCACCGGCAAGGGGTAGCAGCTTTAACCAAGTTGGTCCAGGAAGTCTTTCTGAAGCTTTTCTGAGGAGGTGGTGCTTGACCTGTCATAGGGACTAGAGAGGAGAATGAATAAGGCAGGATTTCTGCATCTCTAGTTTGGAGAACTGTGCTGTCCTGGGAAATACTGGAGAGTGATTGAGAGGGAAGTCATTTTGAAATACAAAACCCCTTTCCATAGAGATGCTTTTTGGGGATGCATAACACACGCTGGCATATTACAGACCCTTGAAAGTCCTACAGTAAAGAGAACCTGTTTCTATAAATGCAATACTTCTCCAATATGCTCAAACATGATGGTCATTTTTTTTTTTTTTTGGTGATGGTGGTATGGATCTGCATGTGAGAGTGGAGGAGTGGAGGACCAGGTTGTGATATAAAAACATTTCTACTGCTGGTTCTCAAAATGCAGCTCCATGCCAAACGGAGGAGTTTGAAGACTCCCGCAGACTAGCACCTGAGTGGGACTCCCTGCAGTTGTGCCATATGGCAGCTGTTTGGAGTATGATCTATAGTAAACAGGAATCTATTCAAATTGTTGAACAGGACGTTCTCAAGGTAAGAGTGTGTGCTTTAAAACGGTAATCCTGATGGTGATAACGCTGAGTGGATTTAATGAAGGAGATTACAGAACTAGGAAGACTGGTCAGGAAATATTATTCTAGTTTAAGCAAGAATGCTTGACCCAAAAAACTTCAGAGGGGATCAACACAAAGGGGGAGATATGAAAAATTGCCCAATAAGTGGATTATCTCATCTGGAACACGAGAGAGATACTAATTAGTGGGCTGGAAGCAGTGGGTTGGTATTGAGGTGGTGGATCAGAAATAACAAGTGAAAATTAAATAACACTTTACAAGCAAACAAAGGATAGGTGAGGATGGAAAGGTGAAATGGCAGTAAAGATTGAAACAAAGCTTAGGTTATGATATGAATGGCCAGGACTGGAAACCTTACTTTTTCCAAGCAAGTTACTAGGGTCATCATAGTAGAAATGATTTGAAGTACGTTTTTATAAGTTTCATTGGGTACTAGTGTGCAGGATAGAAGAATGGAGATAGAAAGAGCTATTCAAGATAAATTTATTTTGTTAAAATATATTTTTATTTATTTCAGAGAGAGGAAGGGAAAGGGAGAAAGAGAGAGAATGAAACATTAATGATGAGAGAGAATCATTGATAGGCTGCCTCCTGCATGCCCCCTACTGGGATTGAGCCTGCAATTTAGGCATGTGCCCTGACTAGGAATCAAACTGAACCATGACCTCCTGGTTTATAGGTCCACTGAGCCACACCAGCTGGGCTCAAGCTAACTGTCAAAAGTCCAGGTGAGAGATAAGCAGTGCCTAAGAAAGAATGGAGAATGGGAATAGGAAAGAAGAAAGAGCGGCCAAGGCTGTTTCACAGGTAGAGTATGGGAAGGAGTTGGGACCGAACTGCAGCAAACACTGAGAGAGAAGGGAGAGTGCGGTATGATGGCACCTTCATGAGAACTGGGAGGGTAGGTTAGACAATTTAAAGTTAAGAGTGGAGGCACCAAGTACCTGGGACATGCTGAGCTTGACAACCTGGTGGGTTGTTCAGGAGGGATGTTCTGCAGCCCGATGTGAAGTGAAAGGCAGATTTCAGGCCTAGAGATAAAGATGATAGAGAGGATATGCTTAGCTAGTAGCCAAGGGGGCCTGACAAAACTCCGTCCTGCCTCCCACCCTCTGCATGATTCTGAAAGTTACTTCTCCTTCCTGTGATTTGGCTCCTTCTTCTATAAGATGGGGGTAACACCGACCTCATAACACTGCTGCCAGGGTTAAATAAATTAGTGTCTGTGAGGAGTTTAAAACAGTATCTGGCACACTGTTTTCTGAAACCACAGCTATATTATTGTTTTTATTATTGTCATGATTGCTATTAAATGACATAGGTGAGAGACTTTTAGAGCAACAAACTGAAGTAATAACCTGGAAATAACTCTTTCAAGTTAGTATTGATAATAATAAAAGGGTAATATGCTAATTAGACCGATGTC
This sequence comes from Lasiurus cinereus, assembly GCA_011751065.1. Lineage (NCBI taxonomy): Eukaryota > Metazoa > Chordata > Mammalia > Chiroptera > Vespertilionidae > Lasiurus > Lasiurus cinereus. The sequence continues at coordinate 41,101,634 of JAAGEH010000226.1, forward strand.
TTTCCTGATGAAGCGGGGCCTGGAGGGAAGCCAGCCAGGGTCCCAGGTGTCGGAGGGAAGCCAGTGCCAGCAGCTGGGGAAGAAAGGCCTGCTCTTGCACAATTTTCGTGCATCAGGCCTCTAATTCAATTATAAAAGCCTTTCTATTATTTATGATAATGAGTAAACAATGCATTTTCTCTATGGAGCTTATATTTTGATTTTTTAAATAAAAGCTCAGAAAAATAGGGCATATTAAAGGCATGATGCACTATACAATTACCTTGCGAACAAAAGAATGTTATTTTATTTGTAAGAGTTGATTAATTAGACCAGCGGTCAGCAAACTCATTCATTAGTCAACAGAGTGGCAAATCACAGCTCCAGAGCCGCATGTGGCTCACGAGCCGCTGTTTGCTGACTACTGAATTAGACCATTATTGCAACATATAGGCTAGACCTAGATTTTGAAGTCTCTTTTTAGGTCTAGCTAGGGTTGTAATAAACTGCAAAGCTGGTTGTGAGCTGCTCCTTTAAAAATGCATGCCCATTAATGTAGCTTGTCCCTCCCCATGGCCCACACAAAGGGAAGGGTTATCATGCCAGTACATCCTGTGTTGTTGAGCAGTGAGGATGCTTCATCGTTGGACTGATGATGGTTTTTTGGATACAGTTGATAACCTGAAGAGGCACATGCTCAGAGGAGAGCAGCACTGTTTCTCTTTCAAAAGGGAAAATGGTTGGTTTATGTGTCTTAAAAGCAAAAACCTCAAAAATCAAATTGCCTGGCATGCTTTCTGGTAACTTTTGGGTGTCTGAAAGACATCTTTAATGAACATTCAGTTCTTTTACTGAACTTGTTGTAATAGTGACTAGACATCCATTTAAAATTTGGATGGTAAGTCACTGTTCTATCCTATGTACAAGCACCTACTGATTAGATTTGTGTCTTTGGGGGTTTCAGTTGGAGATGCATGGAAGAATTGTTTAACATCTCAATTTTTCTATTAAAATGTATGTAGGCTGTGGAATATTTTAGCAACTGCAACCAGCTCATACAAACGAAAGATTTAGGCAGAGGATATTTTCCATTGTGGATCACAAGCTTTTTTGTGTGTAGCTTTTTTCAAAGACTATGGGTTTTGTTTTGTTTTGTTTTGTTTTTCTCGTAAGTGGTACTGTGAACAGTAAGATATTTTTCTTTTAAATTTATAGAGTCTAGAGACAGTTCAGTGTTTAAAGTTTGAAACACCTGGAGCTAAAAAAAACATTGCCACCACATAAAAGTTATATGTTATATGAAATAGTACACTCTCTACCTTCAGTTTTATATATATAAAAAAAAATCTCTCAAATTCGAATGGATGATTCTTTTCAGAATCTTCCAAAGAAGCAATGCTTACAAGCATGGGGCCTGGGCTGGTTAGCTCAGTGGGGAAGTATTGAGTCTGAAGGGTAGAGTCTGGTCTCCTGGCCCCTCTCCTCTGACATGGAGTTTTGGTGATTTAGCACAGGCAAGGACTGAAGGGGTACTTTTTAATTTTTTTTTAAAAGGAAAGATAACCTCATTATAAACACCAATGATAAAGGCTGAGCACCTAAGAACCAGAGCTAGTGAAATACACCAACAAGAAGTACAGCCATGGTCTCCTCAAGAGTCAACTTCTTGAGGGCGGACTATCACACAGGTGTTTTCCCCATAATTTCAACAAATGTGCATAATCTGCTCGTTCAGACCCTATCTTTTCATAGCATGATTGAGTCCAGTCTGATTATTCAGATTTTCTCTCAATTCTGGGTCTTGAGAAGAATCCTTTTTTCTTGCTCTGACTCCCCAATTGGAGCAGAGAGAGACAGAGTGGATCCTGGCTGGACTCCTTGCCTGCGGGCTGGGGCGGCAGTCTTCTCTGGGTGGCTGCCACTGCTGCAGCCTGAGGTGGCGTGGATACAAGCAGCTGCCCTAGAACCTGCTCGTTTGATTATAAATTCTCAGGTTGCTCATATTTATCATTTGCATGACCCTAAAGCAGCCAGGGAAAGTGGAGATAGGGAGGCAGTTCTGACAAAGAAATGATTAACAGAGCCACGGTTGGAAGTCTCACCCCAAATTCTCACTTTGTAAATAAAACTCAAGTGCCCTTCTGAGCAATAGGGCACTTAATTCCCCAAAGTCCTTGAGAAAGTCAGGTTGATTTAAAATTTTCATATAAACTCGAAATAGTTTGAAATAATTGTTTACAATCAAATAAATGGGGAATGGACAACATGGGTGGGAATTATAAAAGTAAAAAATATAGGCAAAGCAGGTAAAAAAATAGCTTGATTTTCATATATTTATATATATATATATATATATATATATATATATATATATATATATCAGACTCATTTTTCTTGATGGTTCACTTCCCAAACTTAAGCTTAATGAAAGAAAAAACATCATCTGACTTTCTCCTCTGCCTCTGTCTCCCCTAGCACATAATGGTGCCTGACACACAGTAGGCCTCAATACGTAATTATTGAATAAATCAGTTCATTCACAATTATAGCCAGATTTTGAAAAGGGTGTAGGCAAGTGATCCAAATAATAGGACCAACACAAGCTTTCAAGGCAACAGTGCAAGTATAGCCCCAAGTGAGGAGGGGAACATGATGGCACCTTTGACAAACATCGAACGCTCCTTTTGGCTCCTGTCGTGGTCTGTCCCTGTTATTGCTGCACTAGAGAACTTGTCACACTGCTCTAATTTTTTTTTCGCAAGTTTTTCTTCACCCCTAGAACACGATGCCTGCTTTTCTCCTATTTAGCACAGTCTCTGGCACAGAGTTCTATAAATATTTGATGAATAAAGGAATAAGTAATAGGTACCTGGAGAGCAAACATGATTCCAGATGCTTTACTCATTAAGATGTCAGAAATACCTTCTGTTTTGATCTGAAAATCCACTGCAGGGAGATATCCTTCTGGGGTCTTGCATACTCTTTGGACGACTTTGGCTTTTTATTCCTTTATCAGTTGTAGTGGGGAAAGAACTGGTTCCCTCCTCTAAAGTCCCAGTGATGACCACATGATGGCGCTGGTGCTGCACCACAAAACATAAGCAGTGGGGCATGTCCTTAGGGCCCTCCAGGTGCCTTCCTCTCTCCTACCCCTGCTCCCACTCTGGCTGTATTTCCCCTCAGGCCCTCCTTCATACATGTAATACTTGCCAAGAAGCTATCAGACTGGATCCGGATCCTGAAAAAGTTGGTATTTTCTTTGTTTTCCAGCAGGCAAATTCTGTATATTCCTCCCATCTGAAAAAGTAGCTAAGAACATTTTGAATGTTGTTTAAAGCTGTGTATTCTTAATATGAGGTACAGGTATTTTTATTTTATACTTAATTGGCTCCTGCAAGTGACCTATTCCTTCCTAAATAAAATAGGCAACAGAGCAAATTATGTTCTGATGAGTTATTAAAATTCTCCCAGCTAAGGAAATTGAGACCTAAACTTTGCCAACGTATAAAAAAATATTCTTCTACAAAGTATAAGGCATGTGGATGCTTACATGTAAGGCAGGTTGGAAGACAGAGAGAACAAAAGTAAATTATGTGAAAACCACCTACATGCAAAAAATTAAAAGTGAGTTCAGAAAGCAGATAGCTAATGTAATTTTCAAGAATAGAAAAGGGATAAAGATTTTCATTAAATTAAACCAGGCTTTTCTTTTCTTTTTAAATTGAAGCAAACATTATATATGGTGAAATGCTACAAGATTTGTTTTTATTAATACTTTTGTTGAGTATTAATACAAATTTACATTTTATAAATGCATCTACTTACGTAAATGGTCCAATAAGTTTTGACAAATGTATACACATTAATATGAACACCACGACAATCAAGATGTACAAAACTTCTGCAACACCTGCCATGGCCCTCTCACATCAATCCTGCTCCTCACTGGTCTGACTTTCAGTACCTGAGCCTATTTTGCCTGACCTCTACTCTTTTTATATCTGGCTTATTTTGCTGTGTTTTCTTTTTTTTTTTCCCCAAAAATATATTTTTATTGATTTCAGAGAGGAAGGGAGGAGGAGAGAGATATCGAAACATCAATGATGAGAAAGAATCATTGATTGGCTGCCTCCTGCAAGCCCCTTACCGTTGAATGAGTTCACAACCTGGGCATGTGCCCTGACCAGGTATCAAACTGTGACCTCATGGACATAGGTCAATAATCAACCACTGAGCCACCATAGCCAGGCAGCAGTTTATTCTTTTTTTATTATTATTGCTTAGCATCGACCATATAAACATAACATTTTTTTTCCATTTCCTTATTGGACATTTGATTTGTTTCCAATTTTGGCTATTGTAACTAAAGCTGCTATGAACAAGTATTTGTATGGACATATGTTTTCACTTTTTTTTTGGGGGGGTGGTACCTAGGAGAGGATTTGCTGGGTTCTAAAGCAGGTGTATAAGAAATTGCTAAAGTTTTCTAAAGTAGCATTAATTTTCTAGGATTGCCAAAACAGAATACTACAAGTGTTAGATTCAAACAGCATCAGGGCTCTGGCGTCTAGAACTGCTGAAGTCAAGTAGTATGCTATCAAGATATTGTCCTGGCCAAGTTCCCTCTGAGGGCTCCAGGGAAGACTCCGACCTTGCTTGCCTCTTAATTTCTGCTGGTTGCTGGCAATCTTTGATTCGTGGCAGCATACTTCCATTCTCTGCCTCCATCCCCACATGGCTTCTTCCCATGTCTCCTGTGTCTCTGTATTTCAGTTTTCCTCTTCTTGTGAGGATGTAGGTCATTGAATTTAGGGCCCATCCTCATCCACTATGACCTCATTTTAATTTGGATACACTTGCAATGATGCTAATTCCAAATAAGGTTACCTCCTGAGGTTGCACGTGGACATGAATGTGGTAGCTGAACATTTTACACCTCCCACCCATGTTTACAGGTGGAGTAGCTGCTTTGCATCCCTGATGGTCTGTTTGGTCCCTTATTAAAGTTTTGGCCATTCTCCTTTGTGTGTAAGGGGAATCTCGTTTCGATTTTCATGTGCAATTTCATGAGCATCTTTTCACATAATCACTGGTCATTTAGGAATCTTCCATTATAAAGCTGTCTAATATTTTCCCATTTAAAACAGGGTCATCCCTTTTTATTGATCTGTGCGAGTTACTGCTATCATCTGGATAGGAAGCATTTGTCAGATACGTGTACTGTAAAATATTTTCTCACAATGTGTGCTTTGCTTTCTTTATGTCTTTTGATGAATGGAAGTTTAATTCTTATAATGTACAATTTTACCTTTTATATTATGTTTCCTGCTATATGTACCCATTCCTATACACCCTCCCAGGATAATTTTGACTATTCTAGGTACATTACTTTTCCATATAATTTCAGAATTAGTTTTTCAATTTCCACACACAAAGAAACCTGTTTGGATTTTTATTGGAATGGAATTGAATATATAGTGACTAGGCTTTTTAAAATTCATGTTAGCCTTTTAAATTTTCTTCACCCAGGCCAGTTTTGCTCAGTGGATAGAGCACAGGCCCTAGGACTGAAGGGTCTCGGATTCAGGTCAAGGGCATATACCTCAGGTGCAGGCTTGATCTCTGTCCCTGGTTGGGGTGCATGCAGGAAGCAACCAATTAATGTGTCTCTCACATTGATGCTTCTCTCTCTCTGTCTCTCCCTCTCTTTTCCACTTCCTCTAAAAAATCAATGGAAAAATATCCTAGAGTAAGGATATAATTTTTTTCTTCCTCAAATTGCCTTATCTTTGAAAAATATATATAATAATCTTAAACCAGATTAGATTTATTTGGAAATCATCCAATGTATTTAAGCTCCTCTTCCTTGAAAAAAAAATCCACCAACAACTTTTCAATAATTCAAGTCTGGGAAAGAATTTTTCTGATATTACCGAAGAAAAGTATATAGCTATGATAAGTAAAAGCATTGCTTCAAAAAACTTTTAGAAGCTTTACCTTTATAAAAACATACTTACATTCATTTAATGGCTAGCTTCTAAATACTTCCCCTTAGACTAGATCTGATAAAAACATACTATCTTGTTATTATAATTCAGTATATTAAAATTATTGAAAATTAAAAACAAATTTATTTTTAATCACATCACTCTCATCCCACTATCCATTCTAATAAGACATTTGCAATATATGTGCACAGAATGTCTGAAAAATCAACCACACGGAAGAAAACACCAGGCATATTTTACTTTTCAAATGCTCTCATTCTTACGTGGTTCTCAGTGACATCTGTGCTTCTTTCTACATGAACTATTTCAATATTCAGGAAGTAAAACCTTGAAGACAGAGGCTTCATTGTTGTCCAAGCCCTGCTTTTGGTTCTCTGTATCCTCTCCTATGGCTCTGGCACATTCTGCAGAGAGCAATTCAAGGAACAGCCACACCTGCCCAATATTAATATTCACTGTATCCCAACTTCTCCCAAGTGTTCAATAAATGAAAATACCTGATGTAGTCCCATTTATTTATTTTTTCTTTAGCTTCCATTGCCTTTGGAGCAGTATCAGTGAAGAAGTTCTTTCGGCATATGTCTGAGATTGTGCTGCCTGTGGATTCCTCTAATATTTTTATGGTTTCCCTTCTAATGTTTAAGTCCTGTATCCATTTTGAGTTTATTTTTGTATTTGGTGTAAGTTGGTGGTCCAGTTTCATTTTTTTGCATGTATCTGTCCAATTTTCCCAACACCATTTGTTGAAGAGGCTATCTTGACTCCATTGTATGTTCATGCCTCCTTTGTCAAATATTAGTTGAGCATAGTGGTTTGGGTGGATATCTGGATTCTCTATTCTATTCCATTGGTCTATATGTCTGTTCTTGTGCCAGTACCAGACTGTTTTGAGAACAGTTGCTTTGTAATATAGCTTGAAATCTGGTATTGAGATCCCACCTACTTTATTCTTCTTTCTCAGAATTGCTGTGGCTATTCGTGGTCTTTTTTTGTTCCATATGAAGTTATGAAGAATCCTTTCTAAGTCTGTAAAGTATGTCGTTGGTATTTTAATGGGTAGTGCATTGAATTTATATATTGCTTTCGGTAGTATGGACATTTTAATGATGTTGATTCACCAAATCCATGAGCATGGTATGCTCTTCCATCTGTTAACATCTTTCTCTATCTCTTTTTTCAGTGTCCTGTAGTTTTCCACATATAGGTCTTTTACCTCTTTAGTTAGGTTTATTCCTAGGTATCTTAATTTTTGGGGTGCAATGGTAAATGGGATTGCTTTTTGAGTCTCTCTTTCTGTAATTTCACTATTAGTGTACAGAAATGCCACAGATTTCTTGGCATTAACTTTGTATCCTGCTACATTGCCGAATTCATTTATTAAGTCAATTAGTTTTGGGATGGAGTCCTTCGGGGTTTTTTATGTACAGTATCATATCATCTGCAAATAAGGACAGCTTTACTTCTTCTTTTCCAATTTGGATGCCTTTTATTTCTTCTTCTTGTCTAATTGCAATGGCTAATACTTCCAATACTATATCAAACAGGAGAGGTGAGAGTTGGCATCCCTGTCTTGTTCCTGTTCTTAGCGGAAATGGTTTTAGTTTTTGCCCATTGAGTATGATGTTAGCTGTGGGTTTATCATATATGGCTTTTATGATGTTGAGGTATGATCCTTCTATTCCCACTTTGCAGAGAGTTTTTATCAGGAAAGAGTGTTGGATTTTGTCAAATGCTTTTTCTGCATCAATTGATATGACTATGTGATTTTTATCTCTCAATTTGTTTATGTGATGTATCACGTTTATTGATTTGCGGATATTGTACCATCCCTGCATTCCTGGGATGAATCCTACTTGGTCATGGTGTATGATCTTTCTGATGTATTGCTGGATCCAATTTGCTAGAATTTTGTTGAGGATTTTGGCACCTATGTTCATGAGAGATAATGGCCTATAATTCTCTTTCATTGTGTCGTCTTTATCTGGTTTTGGTATTAGGGTGATGCTGGCTTCATAGAAGGTGTTTGGAAGTGTTCCTTCTTCTTGAATGTTTTTGAATAGTCTGAGGAGGATAGGTTTTAATTCTTCCTTGAATGTTTGGTAAAACTGTTGTTGTTTTTTAAATATTTTCATATCCAAAGTGATAAGACCTGTAAAATTTATAAGTTATTGTTTATAGCATCACTGATTCAAAGACACCTGTATCTCTCACCTGATAGCTTGTAACTTACTGGGCATGTGGAAGGTGCCATCTTCCAGAGTTTTCAGGGAGCACAGAATGCTTGCATCTCCTTCACTAACTAGATCATTTATAGTTTCTACATTCCTTCCATCATGAGATGTGTCTCCCACTCAGTGTACTATTTTCTGAAATGAGGATGCATAGGAAAATCTATGTTAAAAGTAACATAGTCAACTAGTGTTTCTTCCCCCAACCAGAAAATCTATAACTTACTATATATCTATAATAATTAAATCATAATATGCTAATTAGACCAGACAGCCAAACAATCTTCTGGACAACCTTCTGGATGAAGCCAGGGCTAAGAGGTCAGAGGCAAGCTGCCATGGCTGCAAGGGCCAAGCCGCTTGCACGAATTTCGTGCGTTGGGCCTCTAGTTTAAATATATAAGCTTATGATAATTAAATCAATAAAATAAAGCTTACAAGACTATATCTGTTTTTGAGAATGACATAAAAACTATAAATACATTAATTTAATGAGTTATAAAACATTTTATATGAATGTTTCACAGTTATTAGGAATTATATTTATGAAAATGTTTAATGACAAATAGATACCAATTGGTGGTATCATTAAAAAGTCAATGAAAAAAAATAAAGAAAACAAAACACATGTACCATTTAAGCTCAGACTAGGCCCTACTGTATCCTGAATAAACACAGGATTTAACAGCTCTGAGTTCAAGTCATTCCTCTGTCCTTTTTTCATGTGTGAATTGGATATGTGAATGAACATTCTGAGCCTCAGTTATCTAATAAAAAATGCTTAAAATTACAAAATTTATAGGGTTATAAAAATTAAATGAATGTGAAGCCTTTAGAATAATGCCAGCATGTCCTACACTCTCACTGGAAGTAATTATGAATTTATAGGAAAATATAATAATTCAAGACAGAAATCAAAAGTTAATTTATAAGAAATATCCTTATTTTGACTTCTTCATTAAGAATTTTGACATTTCCAAATTTTCTAGAGTGAGTATGTTAAATTTCAATAATCAGGGAAATAACACAAAACTCAAAACAATGTATGTTAATGCTGTGCTTATAGGCCAATCCACCTATATAATAAAAGCCTAATATGCAAATCGACCAAATAGCAGAATGACTGGTGAAATGACCAATTGTTATGATGTTCACTGACCACCAGGGAGCAGATGCTCAATGCAGGAGCTGCCCTCAGCCTGCAGGCCCCAGGTCAGCCAAGGTGGGTTTCAGCGGGGGCCCCCCCCCCAATCACCCTGCCGGTCACCCCATAGACCGGCCCTGATCACTGACCACTCTTGCATGAATTTTGTGCACTGGGCCTCTAGTTACAAATCATAAGAAGGCTACTAGTATACCTGCTATTGGTTCCTAATACAAGCTCAAAAGTGGCAGGTCAGCTATGGGAAATGGAGCTCTTCCCAGGCCAATCTTATGTCCATCCTATTAGGAGTATTTGTAAGAAATGCAGTGGGCACCACCCAACACACTTGGGCACCTGAGAACATCACATCAAGATGAAGAGGCATCACTGCCAGAATCTTCTACACAGAGCTCAAAATAATGAACACAAAAAAGTGATGGGTCCACACTTTCTGCATTGAGAGAGAACATTTTGAATTTTACAAGTACTGAGGACTGCACAAGCCTAGCATTTCCTAACAGGTGCATACCAACCAGGGAGGTGGGAATAAACCTATTTTTCATGCTGGTAGTTAATATTTCCCTTTAAGGTCCCATAAAAAAAAGTCATTCTTAATTCAAAGATAAAAGGGAAAGCTACAATAAAAACTGTTAAAAAGGAATAATGAATCATTATAATGCTAAAGTCCATGCTATGGCCATTAGAGAATGCAAAATGTCCCATTATTAACAAAATGTAGCTGTTGACTTATATTGTGGTTATGCAACTCCTAACAACGTAAAGGTCTGTTAAGCTTATTTATTTGTGTGTGTGTGTGTGTGTGTGTGTGTGTGTGTGTGTGTGTGTGTGTATAGCTGCAATTTTACACTTACAACTACTTTCATAGGCACATCAGTTTTTTAAGATTAAGACTGTCTTCATATTTCTATTTTCTTAGTGCCAAAGAATGGTTGATGCATATGCAGCAGTTATTAATTTGCAATCTCATATTCAGATAACAGAAATAGCACACTTCACTTATTTAACTTAAATTTGACTCCAAGACTCACCCCAAAAGGGCATCAGGAAATCCAACCGCAATTGTGACAGGGAATTTCTCTCTTCTGCTCCAAGGTCAAACACTGACACAAAGCTTGGGAGTCCTGCATGGCGTGGGGCAAGGGAGAGCACGTGTGTGCCAGTCATCCAGAAACACTGGCAGCTGCTCAGAGGCAGAAGCTCGGTCACTCACGGTCATCGCTGCCTCTGTGTCATCATGGGGTCTATGAAGTTTGCCCAGCGTGGGAACCTCGCTGCCAGGAGACCACTTTCCCCCTGAGCCCCTCTCTGATAGCTTCCTGTCACAATCCTAGGCTAGAAGGAAACGGGCCTGGGCTTCCCATATCCTTTATGCGATTTTACCCCAGGCTGAGGTATAAAATAAAATGTTATGTTTTAATCAGGGACAGATAAAAAGAACATAGATAATTTTTTCCACTCTCAATAAATCCTATCTTTCCATTACCTGAATGAAACCTCGAAACTTCCTTAATTGAAAGACGAAGGCTACTAACTCTTTCCTTTTATGTTGCTAGAATATGCCTCTCACTCCAACACCCACAGCTCACTGGGGTCAGACAGGAGTCAACCAAGGAAGTAACTACACTGAAAGCAAAGACACAGCAGAACACTCAAGTCCGGAATCCACTGTTCACATGCTTCCTCCTGCAATCTCTGCCAGGACCCATTCAGAACCAGTAGGGCTGGAGCAAAATGAAAATGGGTGGTCGATTTTTCAAAAATTATTCAATGTTTCAAGAGGTGACCACAGAACACTAACCCAGGCTTGAGGCCTTTTGAAGCCCAAGGCCCTCTGTGCCTTCACAGCTCACCACCCCTGCAGCTGCCTAGCCAGGTCTCCATCACCTTGCCTGACATTCAACAACCTCCTCAATAATGTTTCTGCTTTACATCTGCTCCCTTCAGAAACATCCTATACTAGTACACACCCGAAAATATTCCTAAGCAGACATGGTTCTATCACATCCCTGTTTAAACCCTTCCATAAATCCCCTACAGGAGTTAGTATGCAAATTACACAGAGGAACTTCAAGGCACGCCCCTGGCTGGCTTCTGACTGACTGGCCATGTCCATCTCCTTCCACTTCCTGCTCCACATGTCATGCCGCTTCTCAGTGTCAAATGCAATGTCGTGTAGGTATCATAGATTTCATCTTCAAACAGCCAGAGGAAGTAGGTAAATCAACCCCAGGGCCATGCCATCCATAGAGCCTCCTTCCCTTTCATATTGCTCGTCGGCTCTCCTTTCAGGAGAGACACAGCCAGCACATAGGTTAATTTGTCAGCTCAGAAGAGTTTGAGAACAAGGAAAATCTAATGCTGTTTCAAATATGCTTGCAATGTGTAGATACTATCTATGCCAGTATGTATAATCCCTCCACAGTACAAACGCTCCAGTGCCCAAGATTTCAAGATTGCATTGTTCATATTTGTTTTCATTATTTTATTTGTTTGGCCATCCTTTGGGCAAATTTTTGTTGTATGCTTGCATGTGTCAGGCACTTTGCAACCTCATATCCAGGTAATGGAAATAGCACACTTTACTTATTTTTCTGGTGCTCAGGCCAGAAAAATGAATAAGAAAGAAAAAAAAAGTTATAACCCTTTTTTACAAGGAGGTGATAGCTTAAAGGAGAGGAGGAAGATAATTCAGTTAACAAAGCCATTACAATAAAATATAACGGGGCTACCATTCACTGAGTCCCTACAAGGAGCCAAGTACAGCAGGGGTACTTCATGTATGTTATCGCCTATTCCTAGTTGACAAATGGAAAAAATGGGACTTTGAGAATATAAATAACATGCCACAGAAGGTTTTAAGCTAGCTCGTATATAAATCCAGGTTCCAAATCGTTTGATTCCAAAGCTCTGTTCTTCCCACTATGTTATAATGCTGTGTCTCATCTACATGGAGCATGGCACTCTAAACCTGGTCCACAGCGAGAGAAGTGAGCACCTCTAAGAAGCTAGAGCAGTGGTTGGCAAACTGCGGCTTGGGAGCCACAGGCAGCTCTTTGGCCCCTTGAGTGTGGCTCGTCCACAAAATATTATGGCCTGGGCGAGTCTACTTTGAAGAAGTGGTGTTAGAAGAAGTTTAAGTTTAAAAATTTTGTACTGTTGATATTTGGCTCTGTTGACTAATGAGTTTGCCGACCACTGAGCTAGAGGGAAGGAGATACAAAATGATGGGCCTGGTGGACAGGAGTATAGAGGACACACTGCCAGGCTCCAAAGAACCTCCTTTTCAGGAACCTCAGGTCATGTGGAAGGAATGGCCCATGTATGGACACATGGAGCCAGAGAGCTCCGCAAAGAGCCACCAGATCATCAGGGCTTTGCAGGCCATATAAAGAGCTTGGCCTTCCTTCAGTTGGTGAGGAGGGGGCCATTTGGAGGATGTAAGTGGGAAACCACACACCAGGTGAGTTTCACAAAGACATCTGTTACCAATTTGGAGAGAACAGATGTAAGGCGAGAGATATAGGCAGAAGATCACTCACAGGCCACTGCAGTCTAGGCAAAAAAACCTGAAGTTAGCCTGGATAAAGTCAGTGGGAAGGAGAATAAAAAGAAGCCCATTTTAAGAGATTATAGCAAGAAGAGAGATTTGGTGTCCAATTAAATCAGGGTTTTGTGATGAACAAACAAGGAATCTAAGTAGACTCCTCAGGGTTTCTAACTTAAACGTCTGAGTGAATGGTGTTTTAACCTAGTGGCTCCCTCAGATTTACAACCCCAAGTGCATGGGCTTGTGAAATTTTACCTTCTGTTAGAATCTCGCATTTAAGAAATCATAACGGCCTTATCATTTTCCTTTCTTCACATGTGAAGCAAACTTTCATCCATTCTCTTTACTGAATCACATTTTTTTGTTGTTTCTTTTTTAATGGAAGACCTGCTTGAGTTCTATAATAACCTTCAGGCATGTCTTCTTTTCTTCTTCTTTTTTTCCCAATCTTACAACATCCAATGCCTGATAATCTTTATATCTTCCTTCTTTTCTTCTTGGTTATTCTCAGAGAAACCAGGGGCTATTCTAGAATCCAATGCTCCACGTGGAAGGTCCTCACATTGTTATGTGCCTCTACTGTGCCCACAGCATTTCCACAGACATTTTCCGCTTGACCTCGAGACAGCTGGAGGAAAATGAAACTCCTTATTCCAAAATGAAGACAGAAAGACTTTCAGAGAGTTTGTGCCATACATGATCAAACAGGGATGGCACTCAGGTCTCAGGTTTTCTGAAACCATGTCCAGTGGTTTCTGGGACTCCCTTCTTTCCCAGCCAGATTTGAATGTTATTGACCAGTGACAAAGTCACAGAAGGAATTTCTTTTTCAAAAAAATAAGGGACCAGCCCTAGCTGGTTTGGTTCAAAGCATAAAGCATCAGCCCTTGGACCAAAGGGTCCTGGGTTTGATTCTCTAAATCAAAGACAGGAATCTCAGCTGCAAGCCTGATCCCTGGCCTTGGTCAGGGTACATGCAGGAGACAACCAATCATCTCTCTCACATCAATGTTTCTCTCTCTGTGGAAAGTAAACTTCATGTCAGTTTCTGTTAAATAAGGATTCATCTGGTCACTGGAATCTCCTTTGCACCCTCCTGAGACACTGTGTGTGATTGGATTCAGGCAATTTGCGTGATACAGTGGATCTGCTCATTGCCCCTCTGCTCACTAAGCACAATTGGCTACATGGTTTGGAAAACCAAGCCAGGGAATATAATCTGAAATTGATATTGAAGCTCTGGCAGGGGACTGACTGATCAGGAGACAGAATGAAAGTGAAAACACGAAGCACAGCTTGTTTTGTTTTGTTAGTTTTTTTTTTTTTAACAGTAATTTCTAGTGGCGGAGACAGATGTTTCTTGAAGTGGCAAGAGATTTGCGAAGCAGAATGTTACAGCACTTACCGTAATTGCTTTATTAATATTGCATGTGTTTGCGGCTTCTATCTTTTGGCTTGTGGCACCTCATACTTCAAATGACATTGGGTTTCCTGAAGACTGGCAGCTAATCTTTAGTTCAGCCACACCCCCAGCTTTGCTCTGCAAAGTGAAATACTTCACGTGAAACTGCATGCTTGTTTGCTTCAGTTACACTGAGCAGCCCTCAGGGGGCACTGGAACACCATCAGAGTCGGCAGTCCTAACTGCAGAAAAACTCCTCTGCAGAGAAATAAACACTCAGCTTCATGCCCATCCCGGCAACAGCATGGACCTATCACATCCTTAGCCAAGCCTCAGGACTGAATGTCAGCTGTGGCATCATGACAAGGACCTAAGAGACTGTGATCCAGGCTCTTGCAAAGACTGGCTCTGTTAGGAAGCATCAAGTCTGCAATGGGCATGTCCTAATAACCTCCTTTGCAGTGCTTAGCTAAATCTGCTTTTATTTTAATTCTCTTCCAAGATATTAAAGAGAGGGAAGAAGAAGCAAATAAGGAAGTAAATCAACAAACGGACATTAAATTTGGAGTTGATATGTCCTGAGGTTTGCTAACTGCCTGTCTTAGTGGCACCTAGCTGCTCCCATATATTTCTCCCAGACTCTTCACCTCCATCGGGTCACACACTGGGCTTTCCGGGGGAGGCTGGAAAGGGACCTCTTTCTGGGAGATTTGGTCTCAGTTTCATGGTTGACATTGTTATTGCAATTTGCTTCAGAACTGCCCATAATCACAGCCTGTGGGTGAAGTGTAGGCCCCCTTCAGCCAAAGGCCATATGAGGTGAGCGAAACAGTAGCAAAGCCACAGGGAGATTCTGATCATGGAGTCATTTCTGAGAAGAGCTGGGACTTCCTTCTGAAACCAGCCAGCAGTGGGGGTTGACCTGGGCATCATGGATTCAGCGTTTTGCACTATGGTGTGACAGTTAAATTCCTTTGTGCAAACATGACTGAAGGCCTCCATCCGTCACTCTTGAAAAAGAGACCTCTTTCTTTAATTCATGTCCTAAGAGAAAGCCTAGTCAATATTTAACGTGAATTGACTGTGTCACATTTTTTTTTCCTGCCAAGAAATCGCCGTCCAGTTATGCATAATTCAGTGTAGTGGACAAGACCTCCATCAGTCTCCGAGGAAATGCTGCTGAAAGGGGCTTGGCAGCTGCCTGAGCGTCGCTTCTCAATGATATTGGATTAAGGCATTTGTAAATCAAGCAACTTAGATTGTTCATTTATAGACAAATTAGTTGATGAAAAAAAAAGGAAAAACACAAAATGTCATAAAAACGTGTGTGTGTGTGTGTGTGTGTGTGTGTGTGTGTGTAATTGAGTTCAGAAAGGAAGGAGAGGGAGAGACAGAAACTTCAATGATGAGAATCATTGATGGGCTGCCTCCTGCATGCCCCACACTGGGGATTAAGCCTGCAACCTGGGCATGTACCCTGATCAGGAATCAAACGACAGTTCTTAGGGCAACACTCAACCACTGAGCCACATTGGGCAAAAACATGTAGATTTCTTTAATACACCAGGCACAAGAAGCATACATAAGTGCAGCTTAGAGCTAAGCATGGACACCTTTCTGTACTTCAGAGACTTGATCTGGGTCAATGGCCCTTCTTTAACAGTGTGTGTGAAATGGCTTTTAGAACAAAAAAGAAAAAAACACCAGGACTGCATATAATGTATGTATTTCCAAGATTCTCCATTATTGCTGCCTTTAGTTTGCAAATATTAAGAAACTGAGTCAACATTTGTTTTTCATTCTCATGGTCACAAAGTATCTATACAGTGGCACCTCGAGATACGAGTGCCCCTAACATACGAGATTTTTGAGATATGAGCAATTTTTGCTTTGAAATACCAGCAACATTTGAGATAGGAGTAATCACGTGGAGTGGCCAGCTGTACATGACCCACCAGTTTACCACGACTCGAGCGTCTCATAGTTCCCCACGCCTCAAGGTAATGGAACTAATTAAACTCGTATCTCGAGGTACCACTGTATATAAAAAAAGCCTAAGCAACTGAAAGACAGAAGGACCAGTTGACTGGTCGCTATGATTCGCACTGACCACCAGGGGGCAGACAACACAGGAGCTGCTCCCTGGTGGTCAGTGCACTCCCACAGCAAACCTCCCACAGTCTCTCCCCCCGCCAGCTGGCCCTGATCAACCCCAGGACTGGGCAAGATGGCCCTGATCAGTCCCAATTGCAGGCCAGGCTGAGGGACCCCACTTGAGTATGAATTCATGCACCAGCCATTTAGTGATATGATTAAGAACTACTGGATCCTTATTTAACCATGACAACCCTACAGTCACCTTGTTTTTATCCTTCCATAATCAACACTCCCTTCTCCAAATCCAATCTGATTCCTCTCCTTAAAAATAGACAAATGCTACTCCGCTAATACAAATAATAAATAATGGGGGATAAATCTCTAAAGAAGTTGCATTTCAGATACTTAAGGTGTAACATCTTGCAGGTAAACAGAGTATTTCTAAAGGCCAGGTTAACATATAATATTATTAAAATACTGCCATTCCCTCAAGCTGTTCAACTGTACAGCCAATCTGACACATTAACATACTGCAGAGTGAAGAGGCAGCACTTGCTACATTTTCCCCAGATTTTGTTTCATTTAAAATATTGTGCACCAAAAAATAATCATAGTCAAGATACTGCTTATCCACAACCTCCCTGAAGTGCTTTGACAGCTAGGAGACTCTTTTTAAGTAGCTGAGCCATGTATACATGCATTTGCTTCCCCATAATGCCTTTTTTTTTTAATCACTTACCAGCATTTAATTTCACTTTTCCTTATGGTTATGGTTCATTATTACACTGGACACTATGAATGTGTGTGTGTGAGAGAGCCAATTTTATAAATGGATACTGCTGACCAGAAGCTAACATATCTTACCTGTATCTTACATCTGATGCCTTCCTGGTCCACAGTGAATTTTTTCCCATTACGGAAGGAAGGAAGGAAGGAAGGAAGGAAGGAAGGAAGGAAGGAAGGAAGGGAGGGAGGGAGGGAGGGAGGGAGGAAGAGAGGAAGGGAAGAAGGGAGGAGAGAGGAAAGAAATTCATGGATATTTTACTTCTAATTTCCTTCACTCTCTTTTTTTTAAATTCCAAGATATGTATTTCTCCAAAATATTATGTTGCCTGGGCTGATCAGTATTCTCCTTCAATAAAACCACAGGGCATAGCTGCTGGGTACAGGAACTAAATGTTAGAAATTCAGTGCCTTGCTACTTGGCAGGAAACTCTGCTACAAGCTTTGTGTGTGATGTTTTTTTCACCTTCACTCCCTTATTGTGCTTTTTTTCAACAAAAGTTAGACAGTAATAACTAGCACATTTACACACCACAGTTAATGATTGTAATAGTATAAGGTAAGAGGATAAATACTTATTAACACAAAGAAAGTACAGTATAACCCTACAATGGATAGAAAAAAATATTTCAGCAGTTAATGAAAACATGGATACATTTGACAGAATTACTTAAGGGAAGATAATCGCTTGCATGCCTCCTGGGGGACAAATTAACTGGGTGTGTATGTGTTTAATCCTTTCAAGACCGTAAAGTATAATTGTTATAAAATGCCTCCCTCCTTACCTCCTTCCCAAGTCTGATGAGGCACCCCCCAGTTCTATCTTACCTTTTGGTAGTTAATTTGAGTTCTCTTCCCAAGATGCACCACACTGTCTGCAGGGAAGGAGGCTGATAATGCCTTCTTAGGAAATCCTAGATGCTGTCCCCTGGGGTTAACTGTTGATCGCATAATGGACAATCAGAGCAATAGCCATTTGGATGAAGGAGAAGGAGGCGGGGCCTGTGGCTAGCACAAAGAGACTAAGGGCACTTTCAGAAAACATGCTATAGATTATATAAACTCATTTTTCATTATTCATCCTCTGGTGTCTTTGGATACTGCACTCTATATTAACTTGCTGGCCTAGCCTCATTAAAGAATGTATATATCAATGGGCTTTCCAGGATCATCCTGTTACTTGCTAATCTAGCCACAAAGAGCTTTCCCTGGAATATATGGAATATATACCCTCGAGACAAAGCCACTCATCACATACAGGGAACTAATCTATCAAACTTCAGTGAGTAAAATAATCTTAGTTAAATATATTATAAAGTAATTTAATAAGATGAGTAAATGAGCAGCTTAGGGCCAGGAGCTGACACTTCCTGATTAGAAATGTCATGAGAGTGGAGAAATTCTCTGGAGACAATTAACTTATAAAGGAAATTCATTTTATAGTTCTAGCAATTTGAAATGAATCACTTAACTGCTCTGGCTCTTTGCTCAATCATAGCATCTATAAAATAAGAAGGATGGGCAAGGTGGCTGCTACTCTAGAATTATTTGAGTTAGGTTACATTTAAAATTCAGAGGATTACGAAAAGGGGGGTGGGAGACTTTAGAAGATTGGAACATAGATTATTTTAGAGTTCTTGATAAATAAGACTTCAGCAAAGTAGATTATATTGTGTTATATGTACAAATATATGAGATTCTACTGCCAGAAAATCTAGAAGTGTCCCCAAGAAGAGATGGGAGACACTGAAATTTTCAAGCAACTGCAGAGGGGAAGAAAAAGAGAACAATTTAAGGAATGTATCACTTGGAAGCAGACATGACAATGGAATTTGGACAGCAAGAGGATCATGAGGGGAGAGGGTGGGAATACCAATGAAAGACTGAAGAAGGAAGCATGTTTGGGCAAAGAGTACCCTAGGATGACCCTGGGGACAGATAAACAGGCAGGGGGCAGGGGAGCTTGGGACAAACTCTCAGCACACCAAACAGGAATTATAAATGGAAGATTGTTGATTAGCCACAGCCTGCCCAAATGGCCAGGTGCTAGAAGCCCTGCCAGATGCCCCCAGATGCTCAGATATTGGCTGGGGGCTTCCTAGAAAGTAGGCAGCCTCGGCCCACAGCTGAGGTGGTGATATCTCATTGTGGTTTTTATTTTCATTTCCCTGAAGACTGGTGATGCTGAGCACATTTTCATGTACCTGTTGGACATCTGTATGTCTTCTACAGAGGACAGTTGTTATTAAAAAAAAAGCAAGATTTTGTGAGCATGTAGCCCTGGTTGGCATTGCTCAGTGGTTTACCAGAGTGACAGGTTCAGTTGCTAGTCACAGCACATTCCCAAGTGGCAGGTTTGATCTCCAGTCAGGTTGTGTGTGGGAGGCAGCCAATCAATGTTTCTTTCATGTTGATGTTTGGGTTTCTAGCCCACTCACCTGCAGATTCTGTACTTGCAGTCTTCATAATCAAGTGAACCAGTTCTTTAAATAAATATCCCTATGTGCACACATATGGGTGCTGTTTATCTGATCACCCTGACTGATGTTCACTGCATCTCACACCATTACCACGTGGGCACCTCCATCATTCTTTCAATCCTGTGGTCAGAGCAGGGAATCTGAGCACCTCCCAGGTCCGTCCTTCCCTTCCGTCCTCCCTCCCTCCCTCCCTCCCTTTCTTCCTTCCTTCCTTCCTTCCTTCCTTCCTTCCTTCCTTCCTTTCTTCCTTTCCTTCCTCTCTTTCTCCCTCCTTCCCTTCCTTCCTTCTTCCTTCCTTTCCTTCCTTTCTCCCTCCTTCCCTTTCTTCCTTCTTCCTTCCTTTCTCCATCCTTTCTTCCCTCCTTCCCTCC
>JAAGEH010000226.1:41121703-41273524 GCA_011751065.1 Lasiurus cinereus
TCTTCCTTCCTTTCTCCATCCTTTCTTCCCTCCTTCCCTCCCTCCCTTCCATCTTATTTCCTTTCTCCATCTCTTCCTCCCTCCCTCTCTTCCTTACTTTCTCCATCCTTCCCTCCCTCCTTCCCTCCCTTCCTTCTTTCTTTCTCCATCCCTTCCTACCTCCCTCTCTTTCTTCCTTCTTTCCTCCCTCCCTTCCTCCTTCTTCCTTCCTCCCTCCCTTCCTCCTTTTTCCTTCCTCCCTCCCTTCCTCCTTCTTCCTTCCTCCTTCCCTATAGAAACTGACATCTCAGAGACTGTGGACCTGGAAAGGAGAGTTTAAAGTTAATCCTTAGAAAGCACAGAGTTGGATGAGCAAAAACTTACCTGTTAATGTTCTACCTTTGATTGTCTTCCTGGCTCTGGATTGATGCTGAAAGACCAAAAAAAAAAAAAAAATGAAAGTCTAGGACTTAATTCTCAATCCTCTCTCTAGGCAAGCTCCATTCATGAATAATATGCTTTTCTGGATAAACCAATTAAGATCAGTTTTTCATCCCTGTTACTCATTTTAACAAGGATAAAAAATAATTTCCCATTGTTTCTTCTCTGAAAACTCAAGTAACAAAGTATCTTTAGTTGATATTCCCACCAGCAGTCTCTTGCTAAAGGGCACAGATCCTCAGATCGTAAGGAACATCTCTGTTCCATCATCAAGCACAGATGGGATGGTATCTGATCAGAGGTTTTCAGAGGCTCAGCCCTGCCCTGAAGGTGATAAACATGTTTATTACCTTGATTGTGTTTACGGTTTTACAAGTGTATGCATATGTTCAAACTTATCAAATTATATCCATTAAATATGTGAAGTTTTGGGGTATCAGTTACACCTCTATAAAGCTGTTTAAACATAGCTGATGAGGCCATTTATAACATAGTGTACCTCTCTGTTTTATCTATCTATGCTACCCAGATGATTAAGAGATTCATACTACTTATGGTCTTAATTCTTAAGATCTTAAGTGGAAAACTCAAGCACTTTATCGTTTCCCCACTTTGATTTTTTTTTTTACAATTCCTTTGTTAATGCTAACAAGTCACACCTTGCCAAATATTTTCAAACCTTTTCTATCCCTGGGATGAAGTTTCAGGAGATGCCAGATCCTCTTCATACTTTTCTTCTATTTTAATAGCATTTCCAGAGCTGCCTACCAACGAAGGACTGACTCTAGCTCCAGTATAGACACATTTCTATTCAGAGCATGCCATTCATGCATCCTACTATCTCTGGCATGATCATGTGTGGTTCAACTGTATCCCTGACTGATCATTTTTTAAGTATGTTTTTAAAAAATTGATTTCAGAGAGAGGAAGGGAAAGGGAGAGAGGGCTAGAAACATCAATGATGAGAGAAAATCATTGATTGGTTGCCTCCTGCATGACCCACACTGGGGATTGAGCCCACAACTCAGGCATGGGTCCTGACTAGGAATCTAACCATGACCTCCTGGTTCACAGGTCGATCTCAACTACTGAGCCACACCAGGGGGCTCCCTGATTGATTTTGAAGGCCAAAGGACTCCCATATTTATAAATATCACTCAAAGTTTAAGCAAAAATAAACTCCAGGAAAACTATTTCCAAGAAGAAGAAGAAGAAGTAGTTGTTCCAACAATGGTTCATTGACTGCATTATTCAAAAATGTCAACATCCTAAAAGACAGACATCAGGAGACTAAAGGGACACGATGTAAAGTACACTAAAGGAGCACAGTAAGTAGCACCATAGGTTATTCCCGATGGATCCCACACTGGATGAAAAACATGCTGTAAGGGAATGGCTGGGTGGTTAAGGGACAAAAATAAAAATCAGTTAAAAGTAGTGACCATGTAAAAGTTATGCAGGTGGATAACTGTACTGGAATATCCTTTTTCTTAGGAAATCCACACCGACGAATTTAGAAGCAAAGGATCACGATGAATGCAACTGCATTTCAAAAGTTTGGAACAAGAATTATGGTCATAGAGATAGAGAGCAAATTGGACAGATGATAAATACTAAGTAAAGCTGGGTGAAGGGTATTGGGGGAGCTTTTACGATTCTTACAACTTTTCTATAAGTTTCAAATTGTTTAGTAATAAAATAGTTTAAGAAATGGCCCATCTATCAGTCCCACTGATAGATGAGTTGAAATCCCTTGGAGAAGAACAGATTTGGGTGTCCACAGCTATCACCATCACACGCACCTCCTCAAAGTGAAAAATTTCAACTTTACAACAGTTTTATTAGGTTCTGCCTTAGACAAAACCACTGGGATCTTCTTATTACAGCTGTGGTTCTAACAATGTCATGGGTTTTAAATAATATTGGGAAAAATCCAAGGAAATAAAAATGCACACTACATTTAAAAATACAAAAATTAAAAGAATTAGTCCTGGCCATGTGGGTCAGTTGGTTGGAGCACCATCCAGTACACCAAAAGTTTGAGGTTCCATTCCTAATCACATACCTAGATTGGTTCAGGTTCGATCTCTGGTTGAGGTGCATACGGGAGGCAATCGATGGATGTTTCTCTTTCACATTGGTGTTTCTCTCTTTCTCTCTCTCCCTTCTCTAAAACATCAATTAAACACATACACACATAACCTCCAGTGAGGATAAGAAGGAAAAAAAAGAATCACATCAATATCATGATTTCAAACTCTTACCTTGCAACATACCAGCTGCATAATTTTGGAAATGTCATTTTACTTATTTCTTTTTCAGTTTATCTGGAAAGCAGAGGTAAAAATCCCTTGTCACTTGATAAATAGTAGTTATTATTAAAAATACTAACAGAATCAATAGGAGCTTTACAGGACCTGAACTGTCTTTATTCAGAAGATTCCATTTATTTTCTGAAGGCGCCTAGCCAGCTCCAAGCTCAATAATCCATGGGACACAGTCTTGCAACCAAGACAGAGTTCTCCTAACTAAGACAGTTCCATTTTTCTTATTTCTGCAAGTTAACATCACTGCCCCAAAATGCTGACCTACTGAGGACCAACTCCAAGGCGGCCCCACCCCATTTCAGTCTTTACCTGGTGACCCTCTACCTAAGGTCATGGGAAAACAAAGATATTTACATATCTTTAACCTCAGCCCTTACTCTGACTTTGAGCCACTCCCAGTGTTGGGTGAGCAAATGCCACTGAAGTTCTTTTTTCTCTTCCAAGCATTTCTCCATTGGGATAAACTTGTCCTGTTTTGCTTTACCATGCCCTTTGTTGACTTTTTGTGTGTCTCCTTATTTGTTATTTTCTCTCTGAAAAATCAATATATAATTGTCATTTTCTAATAGGGTCATTCTGTTGCCAACCTTCTGCAAAATAGAAACAAGTAAGGCAGGCACAGGTATCCCCCACTCTGCACTCTGTGAATGCATCAGTGTAAACATGAAGAAGGACATCTATGACTGCATGAAAGTCTGAATTACATTTGGAAAGTGCAGACAGCCCTCTCTGGGGATGAAAAATGGACCTCAGCAGATTCTTAACTGAGGAGATGAAAATTCCTGACTTGAAAGTATAAGACAATGAATAAGGCTCTATCATATAGCCCCATCCTATATAAAAACCTAATATGCTAAATGTCTGGTAGTCTGGTCGTCCAGTCAACCAATCAAAGTGAATATGCTAATGATATGCTAAGGCCACTCAACTGCTCACTATGACATGCACTGACCACTAAGGGGAAAATAGTTGATCAGTCAAACGATCACCATGACATGCACCAGGGGGGCAAACACTCTGACCAATAGGTTAGCTTGCTCCTGGGGTCTGGCCAATTGGGACTGAGCGAGAAGGGCTGGACACACCCTGGAGCCTCCCACAGTCCCACCATGGTGGGGTCCCTTGGCCTGGCCTGCACACTTTTGCAATCCCAGACCCTTCGGGGAATGTTGGGAAGCCAGTTTCAGCCTGATCCCACAGGTCAGAGACTCCACTGGTGCACAAATTTGTACACTGGACTTCCTGTAAATATTACTGATTATCATTTAAAAAGAAAGAATACAAAGGTTTTGGCACCTGACACAGGTAGTCATAAAAACATATCAACATATAACTGTGTTTTTGGAGACTTTTTTAAAAGCAATTTTTGTCTCAAATCCATTTTTCCAGGTGTTACTTTTAAGAAATTCTGTAGAGACTTAGAATGTTAGAGTTGCTTGTAACAAAAAATCACATTGGGAAACAAGAAAAATGTTTCAAATCACAATGTAGCTGGAAAAATAACATAATGTCTAATATTTCTGCTCTCTGTCTTCCTTCCCCCGTAGAGAAAATCATCACGTTTATTTCCAGTGAGTCAGATAAGAATGGAGCATAGGCACTAAAAAATGCACCTCGGAACTTGGAAAGGATTTAAGGGGAGCATTAGTTTAACTCTCCATTTTATATAAGAAGAAACTGGGCCCCACAGGTTTGCCATGGACCACACAGCCCTGCACATTTCACCCACACCTCAGCCTTATCTCTAATTTGCCTGCCTTTCATGAAAGCCTCTTCTGGGCTTTCTAGAGTAATATCTATCTACTTATTTCTAATTTAGTTATATTCCTTCTGCTAGATTAAGATTTTTTTCAACTCTAATGGAAAATCCCCTTATTCATGGATATGGAATTTGATAGCCTTTGCATCTAAAAGTCCTTCCATATTCTTTTCCTTTCACCTCTATTTTTCCAGCGTTATTGAACTCCCACTACTGACTGACAAGAACTGGGATAGATGCTCAGGGTAGACAAAGTCCCTGCCAGAAAAGACTCAGAGTGCTGCTTACGCTACTTTCATCCACCCACCACCATTTCATAACCCATCCACCATTTTTGCAATTCTCTTGGTTCTTCTCGCTCTTTCCTAGTTGGCATGTACATGGCCTAGCTAGCTAATATTGGGTGGTATGTGTTCACCTGAGTACTAATAATGCCTGCCCACCTCTTTATTCTTAAGTTTGTCCATCCAACTATGTATTCCATCAGCCTACTGCCTAGGGCAGCAAATCGCCTGATGTAGTAGCTGGCCTAGCATGGGCATGTTTAACTTTATCACCTAATTCTCACAATGAGCAGTCTTTTGTCCACAGGGTACATAGCTCTGCGTGATGTACAACGGAAACCTGGCATACAGTAGTTTTTACCCCTATCCCCTGAGGGATGACCATGTTGTTCAGGTGTTTCCTCTGTCATTTTTTAAAGCTATAAAATGAGATTTAAAAATAGTACCATACAATCAAATCTCTTCAAAATATCAGCAGAGAATCAGCAAACCTCTGGAAACTTGAGTCTTCATGTTCTTCATGGTTAGTCTCCTAATTAACAGCTTAGAGATCCCACCTGCTGTCAAAATAATTGTGCCATCCTTTCACTTAATTTTTGTATGACCTCAAGGGACTCCCTGTTTTGTTTTTTTGTTTTGTTTTGTTTTGTTTTGTTTTCCTTTCTAGAGATTTACTGCACTTCCCACAAGACTGTTCTGATAAAGTGTTTCAATGCACATGTGACCCCAAGGGAAAACAGGCAAGGAGGACTGTTGCTTCGTTAAAACTTTGAGTTTTGACAGGGAGGGGCTCTGAGAG
This sequence comes from Lasiurus cinereus, assembly GCA_011751065.1. NCBI lineage: Eukaryota > Metazoa > Chordata > Mammalia > Chiroptera > Vespertilionidae > Lasiurus > Lasiurus cinereus. The sequence continues at coordinate 41,127,293 of JAAGEH010000226.1, forward strand.
AAGGGATCTGCCTTGTTAAAAAACTTTGAGCTGTGCTTGAACACATCCTAAAATGATTTAATTGCCTGTTCCGGTTATAAATTATAAGCTGGGGAGTTTAAAGCCAACTCCCATTGACTAATAAAATGAAAAATATTGGGGTAGGCCAGATACTCGTTTTCTTTATGAATTGGCAAGGCAAAATGTTCTTTACAAGTGACAGTAAACAAAAGTTAGATTAAAAAGATGCCTGGAGGTTATATGATTCATAAGAAGTATGGAATCTGGATCTACCTCCAGATAAAGTGCTAATAAATTACATGCACATCAAATGTAGCTGCTGATACAGTAATAAATGTTGATGTAAAACAAAACTCAGAAGATCTGCTTTGGCAGCCTGCAATCTGCAGACCAGCATAGCAGCTGTGTCACTCAGACTGAATCAGGGGAAGTCCATATATATATATTAACATATTTACTTCAGAGAGGGAGAGGGAGAGAGAGAAACATTAATGATGAGAATCATTGATTGTCTGCCTCCTGTATGCCCCACACTGGGGATCAAGCCTGCAACCTGGGCATGTCCCCTGACCAGTTATCCAACTGTGAACTCCTAGTTCATTAGGTCAACACTCAACCACTGAGCAACACTGGCCAGGCAAGTCTTTATCTTTTTTAGATGAAACAGCAAGAACAGAATGCTCAGAGTCTATCTAATGAGAAGGCATTACAGTTCCCATGAGAGAAATGGATTCTTGGGGAGAAAAGATTTTGTTCAATAGTCCCTAAGAAGGTCAAGTAAGTGATACGATTGAAAAGCTAGCATATAATAATAGCAAGAAAAGATGAGCTTAGATGCTTGCATTCATGGTTTTTTTATGTAGACCACAATATTTGCCTACTGCCACTTTCCTTCACAAAATATCTAATTTTTTATTTTCACCTGATTAATTTGTATGCTTTTTCTTTGCTTTCATCCCCAAAAGTACTCTCATTTTGAAAACTGATGAAAAAATTAATGTTTGGGGGTTGGCTTTGATGTTCACTATATACTGCAAATCGGGAAAGTGACATGAAATAAAAAGATGCCCAGTTTTGAAACTGGATAACTGGTTCCCTATCTGCCTTGAGTTAGGTGTGAAACTGTGGAAATCCACTTTCTGTCTCTGCACCTCCATGTTTTCATTTATGACATGAGGACCTGGCTTCGGTGATCTGCACACTCACTCCTAACTGTAAATTATGACTTCGTAAATTCCATCCTTACACATCGAAGGCTCGTTAAAATGACTTCAGGAATGTAGAAATAAGATTCTTCCAGATTTCCTAATCTAATTTATTCAGGGTGGGACTTGGTCCTGGGTAGGCTCCCAGATGGTTGGGATGTGCAGCCAGAATTGCTGACCACTACCCCACGGAATGGCTCTGGCCTCCCATTTCTCAGCACTTGCTCAGAATCTCTAACAACCTGTGCAATCTTCTGAATCACCCAATTTAGCATTTTCCTTTTCCCAGCTAGCTTTGGTTTTCCTTTCCAGATTGTTAATGTCTCTTTCTGTGTTGATCACTGAGTCTACCACTGCTCACGGCAGTTCTGGAAATATTTCTGAAGATTGAACCTTTTTATTGTCCATGTTCTTTGAATTGCAAAATATGTGTAAGTGTTGATTTTATAAACCCTACATGAGGTTAGGTTGCTTGGGTTTCTATCCTGTCCCAAAACCACCACAATTTATTGTAGTTAGTCTATTAATGAGAAGTCTGTGCTGGACTGTGAGTTCCATGAGCGCAGGGCCACCACCATTCATCTTTGTAATCCCTACCACTTATTACCTAGTCAGACCAAGGGAGGCATTGAATAAATCACCACTGAATGAATAACCGAATGCAGGGATAAGTGTTTGAATAAATGCATTTAAATTCATACCAGTGTATTGACTTGTTCATGGGAAGGGAGAATACAGTCATCTGTATTGTGAAGTGGCGTGTGTGTGTGCGTGCACACACACACACACGGGTATACATGTGCATGTGTGTGCATGTACAAAGGTGTATGTGCATGCATGTGTGTCTATGTGCATGTCGTATTTCAGATGCACCATCACTTCAAGCATTCTTAAGAGGATCCAAAACTTGCTGAGTATTCGAAAGGATCCCTCAGCACCTCTTGGTTCTGCACAGCTGGTAGCTCTGCTCTCCCTAGCTATAGTCCTGGGAAATATGGTATTAATACTGAGTGAACAGATGGTGTAGGGTATGTTACTTAAGACAGTTTTGCCAGGAGGTAAATTTATGCTTTATAAATGCACTTCAAAACTATGCTATTTGATTTAATCACTTAATGCAAAGACAGCTGCATACTATATTTGCCTTAACTGCAGTTATATGGGTTATCTGCCAATCTGTTAATTATAGTATTTTGAAAGGCTTCAGGAAAACAACAGTAATTATACAGATTGGGGTGTGGGGGGAGGAACATTTTTGAAGCCTAAATTCAGACATTCATTCCCAGCTAACAAAAAACTTATTGAAGATTTAGAAAACCTGTTAGGAAAGTGGGAGAAGATATGATGGTTTTCCTTCCTAAGGGGCTTATGTGTGTCCTCATTCTGGCATTAATTACCATGGGTAACTACGGGGAGTGGGGACAGAGGTGGGCTCCCACTGGACATAGCTCCAGCTCCTCCTGAGGTTTCTGAGCCAACTGTTCAACTTCTTCAAATTACAAAGAGGGGGAGGAAGGTGAGAAGGAGGATGAAAAAAGGACAGGAGGTCTGCTTTAATTATAAACATGGTTTTTAATTCTTTCCCATAACCTGCTTGCTCCCTGAGCTCTCTCTATCGACCTTTTCCCTGTGAAACACTTGCAGTAATGATTAAGCAGATTGAACTGGTACTTTATCTAAAGGAAGAGGGATATTTTAAGCTTAGTCTGACAGTTTCCTTTTCTTGCCAACTCCTAGATGCCACATATTTGTAGAAGTCTGGCCCATTTCCCCTATCCTATGGGAGTTCATGTTCAATGCATTTTATTGCCATTTTGAGAATAAGATCCCTCTGGGCAACTGTATTGGGCAGGATAAAAGGATCAAATGGAACCCAGGTTGTACATCAGGGAATTCTGGAAAAAGTATTAGATTATTTGGTCTAATGCTCTCATTTGAATGGTGAAGAAGCTGGGGATCCAAGTCCCTTAATTCATTCACTTTCCCAAATTAGTTAAGAAAACTGGGGACTGTGACCAGGGAACCTCTTTTTATCAGCATAGATCCTTTTAAAATGAACACTGCTGCCTATAGAGGCTATCAAGTGACAATAACTAAAGAAAGAGCAAAGAGTGTATTTCCTGTCCTGGGTCTAACGGAGAAGCCAGCAATGCTAACAGTAGTTGTCCCAATTGGCTGCCTAGGACACAGCTTCCAGCGCCACCCACACTGGGAATGGTGCCCCTGTGGAACTGCACATCCCAGCCCAGATGCTGCCCACTACGTGCGAGGCACTGTACCTAAATACTTTCCCAGCATTCACACTGCTAACCCCCGGTGGTGCCAACATCATCCCATGCACTCCACTGAGAGGGAAAGCAGCTCCCAGAGGTCATCGTGCCTGCATCACACAGATGATTTCTCAGGGAGTCTAATCCTCAGACTTGGACTTACTGGAGCAAAAGGTATTGCCTTCCCAGGGAAATGTTGGCATTCTTGACATCGTTCCTCCAAAGTGGACTGAAAGTACTTACTCCAGTTCGCAGATGCCCTGGTACTGTGTCTGCTCTCCCCAGGTGAATACAGTTTTGTGACTTGCAACTCCCAGACACGTAATTCATCTGACAATCGTCTTCACGGCCAGGCTTTCTGCAATTCAACAAATCTCACCTGAGAAATGAAACAGGAGCTTAGGCCAGGTCACCAGAGCAACCATTTCCAGGCGGTCCTGATTATGCTGGCACACAGGTACCTAACCAACCTAGAGGCGTATCATTCTTTCTCACGTCTTAGAGGAAGGGAAGGTCAATGCCAAAGTGGGCATGTGGAGGAGGAACTGGAGAGGGATGGCTTGGATTATCACCCTTCCTTAATCATATTCACCTCATGATAACTGCACCTAATCCATGAAGGAGTTCGACGGTACTTGAATGTTCAGTGGATCCTAGTATTTCCATCTCCTTGGGATTCTTTAAATGAAAATTGTGAAACTGGCAAGCTATCTGAGTCTTCACATTCCAGCTTTGATCCACTTTGACATAAAAAGGAAATTGTTTTATTAAAATTTAAAAATGCATACCTATATTTGATCATAATTTTCTTATGTTTCAGGCAGTATTTTTATTACTATTCTTTGGCTGCTGCTTTCTCAAAAAAAAAATTAGTCATCTTTGAATGAAATAAGTGTATCCTCTACCAATTAAAAAAGTGCATACATGGGAGGCCAGCATTCCAAAATAGGAGAAATTCTTTCTGATTTATACTGGGTATGGCACAGGATTGTGTGTGTGTTTGTGTGTGTGTGTGTGTGTGTGTGTGTGTGTGTGTGTGTGTGTCTTTGTGGTATAAAACAGCTATCAGCAAAGTTTCTGCCACTATCCCAATTACCCATTCCTCCTCTTCCAAAGAATGCATTGTTCCTAGGAGATTGTGCAAACTCTGGGGAATTCTAGCTGCTTAGAGATTCACAAACCCACATAAAAAATCTAGGTGTCTCCTGGCATCCTCATTTAATCAGCATTACACCTGGCAATTCTTTTCTTGATACTGTGATTTAAAGTAGAAAGAAAAAATCTCCTACTGTCATCAAAGTTATAACCTGTGTTGGCATCTGCCATTATCACTGTTGCTTTAGAGAGATTTCTGAAAAAAGGGAGCAAAACCAACTTCATTTAATCATCTATGAAATGGCAGCCTTCTCTTTTATAAATCACTGTGTTTTTCTCACATTTCACTTTTTAAAATCTAGTGTTACTTTTTAAATACAGAAAAAAATACCAGACCCACTCAAATGTAGCCAACTGATCTTTAGGAAAAACAAACAGGCAATTTAATAGAAATAGGATAGTCTTTCAATAAAAAGCTGGAAAACAGGACACTCATATGCAAAAATATGAACCAAACACAGACCCTGCATCTTTCACACAAAAAAAAAATAACACAAAATGGATCGGATCATAATCCTAAGTGAAAAATGCAAAACCACAAAATTTCTAGAAAATAACAAAGGAGAACTTCTAGGTGATGCAAAACCACAAAATTTCTAGAAAATAACAAAGGAGAACTTCTAGGTGATCTTGAGTTTGGGGGTGAGTTTTTAGGTAAAACACTAAAAAGTATGCCAAACTATAAAAAAATAAGTTGTATTTTACTAAAATTAAAAACTTCTGTTTTCTGAAAGATATTGTCAAGTGAATGAAAAACAAGACATAGATATACTTGGAGGAAGTATTTGCAAAATACTTATCTGAAGAGTTACTCGTGTACAATAGACATAGAACCTTTAAAAATTCCACAATAAGAAAACAACCCAATTTAAAAATGGGCAAAAGATGCCTGAATAGATATATCACCTAAGAAGATACACATATGGGAAATAAGCATGTAAGAATACTCTAAACATCAAATCATGTAAGAGAAATTCTAAATTAAATCAACAATGGGATACTACTACATACTTAGCAGAATGGCTAAAATGCAAAACACTAATACCACCAAATGCTGGTGAGGGTGCAGAGCCACTGGAACTTTCCTCCACTCCTAGTGGGGACACAAATCGCCACAAGTATTGTGCAAGAAAGTCTGGCAGTTTCTTATAAAACTAAACTTACTCTTTGCCCTAGCCAGTTTGGCTCGGTGGATAGAGCATCAGCCTACAGACTGAAGGGTTCCAGACTCCATTCCAGTCAAGGGCACATGCCCAGATTGTGGACTCTATCCCCAGTAGGGAGCGTGCAGGAGGCAGCCAATCAATAATTCTCTCTCATTATTGATGTTTCTATTTCTTTCTCCCTCTCCTTCCCTCTCTAAAATCTATATATATATATATATATATATATATATATATATATGAAAACACAACCCAGCATTCATACTCATTTGAGTTAAAAACTTAATGCCCACCTACAAGCTTGCACATGTTAGGCAGCTTCGTTCATAATTACCAAAAACTAGAAGAAACCGAGAAGCCCCTCAATATGTGAATGACAAATAAACTGGTACCTCCATATAATTGGTTGTTATTCTGTGATAAAAGAACTAAGATATTGAGATACCAAAACCATGAAGGAACCTATTCTCTTTAGATAGATACAAAATTATATGACATTCTAGAAAAGGTGGAACCATCAAAACAGTACAAAGGTTAGTGGTTTCCAGGACAAGGGGGAGAGATGAACATGGGAAGCATGGGGGTTAGAATGATGAAACTGTTTTTATGGTGCGGTAATGGCAAATAAATGGCATTATGCCTTTGTCAAAACCCATAAGCTGTCCAACATCAAGCGTGAACCTTAATATAAAGTCAGACTTTAGTTACTGATAATGTATCAATATTGGTTCATTAATCATAGCAAATGCAGCACATCAGTGCAAGATATTAATAAGGACAATTGTGTTAGGTTGGGAGGAGGGATATATGGGAACTCTCTACTATGCACTCAAAGAGAAAAAAAAACACACTTTAAACACCACATTTATTTTAAGAGGCTAGAACTTTGGGGTGTGATTTATGAAATGCCCTGGAAAACTCCTTTTTCAGATCACCTTAACAAACTGTTGTGAACAAGTTATTTTTTCTTAGAGTTTCTGAAATAATCAAGTCATTAGAAGATAACTTAAGTAAAAAAATGTATTTATACACCTTTCTAAATTTTTTATAAATATTCAGTTTTAAAAACCAAAATTAAATATGTTTATGGCAGGACCTATTTGTGAAAGATGGATTCCAAAAAGTTATGAGCAATGACAGTGTTATTAGCATATTGCATTGTTTCCCAAGATATTGATATGGAAGACTGCCTTCATTTAGATGTCCAAATACTAATTTTAATAAGATCTTTCAGAAATATTAATCTACTCTCTCATGCACACACACAAAATTAAGGAAACAATGGTTAAGAGAGACAAGGGGCCAGGAAACAGGAACCTGACAGAAGAAATGGGTGAAAATAGAAGAAATGCACGGGCCCACAGTAGAAGTATGAAAAGAGAAAAAATTCCTGTTGATTTCTAAGGCATCTAATATCTGGTGAAATACATAGTGTTAGAACTAGGTCAACATTAAATTTTAATATGCATGCTCACATTTTCTTATAGAATACAAATGACACTCTGCTATACATTACATTTTGTGAAACGATTTTGAGGTGATCCCCTCTACTACTTAACATGGCATTAAGTCCAAGTGTACATCTCCTTTGTGTCCACCAAGCTCTTCTTTCTCAGAGATTCTTCTCACACAGAGTCACACCTGCTGTACTTTAAGTTGCCCTAGTGTGCCTCTTAAGATTTGGTAAAGAAAACCTCCAGGTAGCCAAAACCGCTTTGGCTCAGTGGATAGAGCATCAGCCTGCTGACTGAAAGGTCCCAGGTTCGATTCTGGTCAAGGGCATGTACCTTGGTTGTGGGCACATCTCCAGTAGGGGGTGTGCAGGAGGTAGCTGATCGATGTCTCTCTCTCTGATCGATGTTGCTAACACTCTATCCCTCTCTCTTCCTCTCTGTAAAAAATAAGAAAAAGAAAAACTCCAGGTAAGTGATTTAGAAATGGATCCAGTAAACAAAGAATATTGGTTTCCAGTGCATGCCATGGCTGTCAGAAGCACAGCTGGAACAGAGAGCTTCGAATGCAGCTTCCTTCTGAGCAACTTAAGTCTCTCCTTGCCCAGGAATAGTGGAAAGGATGTCACTGAGAGCCATACCCCTTTTGAGGAATGAAAATGGTATTTGGCCATGCAGGTTGCAGGACATGATGCCTTGTGTGTTGCTTTCGATCCCAACAAAGTACCTTATCACAATGAAATCCCATCATATTCTTACAGATATAGTGTATATCAACAATTCTGAATCCTCTACAGACTACAGAGACTTAAGTATACTACTACCCTTATACTCACTTGGCTCTACCTGATTTCTTTTCCTATCAAATTTCCCCAACTAAATGGTAAATTTCTTAAAGTTGGCAAATATGTATCTTCTATTTTTGGCTCCTAACACCACACTTAATTGAAACATAGGGTGTGCTGAAGAAATGTTTATTGAAATTTTTAAAAAGTTTCACATAGATTCCATTCACACCTCAGTAAATATATTCAAAAGCATATGTGGTATGGGATGTAAATTTGTTGTGCTTCTCCCTTTCCTTCTTGAAAGGATTATTCTTTATCCTAAAATCAATTTCAAAAGTATATGTTAAAATAAACATAACTGCCGAGACCGGTTTGGCTCAGTGGATAGAGCGTCAGCCTGCAGACTGAAAGGTCCCAGGTTCGATTCCGGTTGGGAGCATGTAACCTTGGTTTCAGGCACATCTCCAGTGTGGGGTGTGCAGGAGGCGGCTGATCGATGCTTCTCTCTCATCGATGTTTCTGACTTTCTATCCCTCTCCCTTCCTCTCTGTAAAAAATCAATAAAATATATTTAAAAAAAATAAACATAACTGCCTTTCATTTTTATTTTCTCCAAGGTTATTGCAAATCCTCTCAGATTAATGTCACGTGCTATCACTGTACACTTACCTACAAGCTCAGGGATGTGTGAAGATAGTTACTATAATACACTAGTGGCCTGGCTCACAAAATTCGTGCATGGGGGGGGTGTCCCTCAGCCTGACCTGCACCCTCTCCAATCTGGGACCTCTCAGGGGATGTCCCACTGCCAGTTTAGGACCGATCCCACAGCAGTCAGACATCCCTCTCATAATCCAGGACTGTTGGCTCCTAACCTCCCAATTGCCCCCGCCCCTCGCTGGCCTGCTCATCCCCAACTGCCACCCCCTGCTGTCCTGTTCATCCCCTATTGCCTGCCTCTGCCAGCCTGCTTGCCCCCAACTGCCTTCCCCCTGCTGGCCTGATCACCTCCAACTGCCCTCCTCTGCCAGCCTAACAGCCCCTAATTGCCTCTGCCATCATGGCTTTTCCAGAAGGTATTCTAGAAGGTCTTCTGGTCTAATTAGCATATTATCCTTTTATTAGTATAGATGAGCATGTGGATTTTTAGAATTTCTCTAGATTCTGTCTACATGAATACTTAGGTGAACTTTTTATTCAGAATTGATTCATATTTCGACATATGTGTGAATATACCTAGAAATAAAACATAATCTGACAAAGACATATAACAGACTTTTGATAAAACTGGTGCCTTTCCACAATACAACTTACACAGAAATTGTTGAAAATGAAATCCTCATTGCAGGCTTTCAACTTCCAGCCATGTTAATGTTAGTGGGGTTAAACTTGCCATCTTGTTATTCAAGGACAATAACCTGAAAATTGGTAAAAATATCAGAGAAAGCTATATTCAGATGAAGAAACATAGGCAGTACTAGACAGTGAACTAAGAGGAGAAAACAATTGGGATGGTTCCTATACTCAGATAGATTTGTTTGATAATAGCCTGAAGATTTGTTTTTCAAATCCTCAGCTAAGGACATGCACAGAGAGAGGGAGAGAAGAAAAGGGAGAGGAGGAAAAAGAGGGAGAGGGAGAGAAAAAGGAAGAGGGAGAGGGAGAGGAAAAAGGAGAGGGGGGGAGAGAAACATTGATGTGAGAGAGAAACATTGATTGGTTCCCTTCTGTATGCTCCCTGACTGGGGATCAAACCCACAATCCAGACATGTGCTCTGATTGAGTATTGAACCTGCAACCATTCAGTGCATGGGGTGATATTCAACCAACTGAGCTACTCTGGTCAAAGTCTTAAGATTTTTTAAATGGTTCATAGTGCAGATAAACAGAACTCAAGGACAGCTCACACAACAAATTCAGAGTTTGGGGAAGCTAGAAAAAAATTGAATTTTCATTCCGAGACACAGAACTATGAAAAAAATATCTCCAGAAATCTGAATAGAAGTCCTTTCAACTCTGTTCCTAAACATAACATTGCACACACATAGGATAAAACCCCACAAGGGAACCACTGGAGACCTGTAAAATGAAGAGTTCCCAGAGGTCCCCCAGGGCTGGGCATGTATTTACAGTCTGCTAGAGTGAAGTCTTTGTTGAAAATGCAGGGTATTCAATATGGACACTTCAAAATATATGCGTTAGTCATAAAGTTAAACTAGGTATAAAGTAAAAACTATTCTAGCCTTAATAGTGCTTGAAAGCAAGACACTAAGGTATCAAGCTGATGTATAAGTTATATAACTATCTGTCAGAACCACCTTCACTGGAGTTTTAAAAAAAGACAACAAAATAAAACATCTAATTATGTGTAAAAATAATCTATATCAAATGTCTAGAAATGAAAACAACAATGTTGAGAAGGCTAGCATATATAAAAATTTACTAACCACACAAAGAAACAAAACAATATAGCCATTATCCAGAAGACAACAAATGCAGAAACAAAAATAAAAGAATTAGCAATGACATATAATTTTTTATAAATCTACTCAGGACTTAAAAGAAGATGTAACCTCATAAAGAAAGAAAATGGCATTAAAAAACATTGCTTTTAGAATTCACAAATATCTGAAATTTAACAAATTTAACACTACAGAAGAAAAGGCCACTAAAATTAAAGGTACATCAACATAAACTGACAAATGGAAGAAAAAAAATAGGAAAAAAAGCACACACAGGGAAAATGAACTGAGACAGAAGAACCTGTGGATTAGGTGGCCTAATGTACATATAATTCAAGTCCCAGAAGAAGGGTGATAATAAAAATATTTCTGTAATAATGGCCTTTTTAAAAAAAATCAAACTGGTGAAATCTATAATCATAACACATACCAAGCACATAAAACAAAAGAAAACTATATCCAGGCCAACCATAATCAACTTGCAGGAAAACAGCCATAAATATAAATTCTTAGGTGCAACTAAGAAGAAAGTGGGCACATTACATGTTAAGCAATAAAGATGAAAATAGTTTCATATTTCTTGACAAAGAATGTGCAAGCCAGATGTATCAGTGTGCTATGGCTACCATGACAAAGTGCCACAGACAGTGTAGCTTAAACAGCAGACATTTATTCCCTCACAGTTCTGGAGTCTAGTGGTCCCAGATCAAGATGTTGCACGTTGGTTATCTTCTCAGGCTTTTCTCCTTGACTTGTGGATGGCCATCTTTTTCTGGTGCATTTACAAAGTCTTCTTTCAATACGGCCCTATATCCAAATACACTTGCATTCTGAGGTACTGGGGATTAGGACTTGAACATACGAATTTTGGGAGGGCACAATTCAGCTCACAATGCCAAATAATGAAATGACATTTTTGAAATGGTAAATGACAATGAAAACTTTTACTCTATAATTATAAAACCAGTGAAAATGTCATTCAAAAATAAAGGGAAAATAAGAACTTTTCATACAAATTGAAGCTAAGAGAATTCATTGGGCCATAAAAAGTTCTTCAAGTGTAAAGAAAGCAATACCAAATAAAAATTCAGATACACAAAATTAAGAACTTCCACTTCCGGCAAAGATACCGTAAAAGATCAAATTTATCTTCCTACATGAAACTGTATGAAGCAGACAAAATATATAAAATAAGAATTTAGAAGACATTGTACATGAGTTAATAAAGGTCAATGACCCTGAGAGGCAGTAATCAAATGAGGTGAGTTTCCATACTGTAGTGCAGGAAGGGGAAACCTAGGCAGAGCTCAGGAATTCTCTGACTTAAGGAGATAGAGGTGAGAGTCTACTGAGACCAAAGTAGCTAAACTTTTCAGGACAAAATATCTGAGAGGAGAGAGCTACAAAGAGAAAACGTTGGAATCTGCAGAGAGTCAAGTTCAAGTATGTAGCTGAGTACTGATTGGTGTATATGGGTGAGAAAACTATTTGAGGCTGTAGAAAGAATCACTTAAAACAATTAGGTAATAATGCCTGGGACTCCCACAAGGATGGGAAGAGTTCTTATTCTCACCAGCCATATGCGAAAACCCTCATGATTCACGAGGCACTGAGTAAAGTATACAGAATAATTAGCTATGAATGGAGCACTGTTCCATTATCACCTAACAAGTCCTAAAAAGCAAGACCTGGGAGAACCTAATTGTTTCCAAATAAATTAATTGTGTTTCAGAATAAAACTCAAAAAAATATCCATATAAATACAAAAACTACCCAGCACCTCACAAAATAACATTTACAATGTTTGACATCCAAACTGAAGGGTAGGAAAACATGACCTAAAATGAGATTGATCAATCCATAAACACTGCTCAGAATTGACACAGAGAAGAGAGAATTTTTAAATATTAAAAGAGCACTAGTAAACTAAGGGACAAGTTGGAGCACCCCATGCCAATGGTCTAGCTGGAGTCCCTGAAAGAGAGGACAAGTGAGAAAGCATTTTTGAATAAATAATGGCTAAAACATTATTTAAATTTGTTTAAAATTATAAATGTACAGACCCATGAACCCCTAGTATAAGAAACATGAACAATATTTCTCAACACCAGTAGTAAAGAAAAACATCTAAGAAGCAATCAAAGGAAAAAAAAAAACAACACATTCTGTACACAGGAACAACGATAAAGATGATAGTAGAAATTTCATCAAAATCGACATAAAGGAGAAAAGAGTAAGATAAATTCTTTAAAATAGTAAAACGGGGGAAAACCCCTGCAAACTCAGAATTTCATATCCAGTAAAAATATCTTTCAAAGGTAAGACAAAAATAAACACTTTTATTTTAATTACAAAAGCTGAATTAATCATCAGAAAATCCATATTTACAAGAAATATTAAAAGAAGTCCTTCAACCAGGAGAAAACTGATATTCGATAGAAATATAGGTCTAAAAAAGATCTTAAACACATGAAATGCTGCTTAACAGGATTATTCATTAGAGCAATACAAAGTAAGACAAAGTAAAACCACTACACACCTAATACCTATTAGAATAACTCTAATAAAAAGAGGGACCACATGCAGTGTTGGTGAGGATACGAAGAAAGTGAAACTCATCCTATATAATAAAAGGTTAATATGCAAATTGACTGAATGGTGGAATGACCCATCCTTATGACACACACTGACCATCAGGGGGCTGACGCTCAATGCAAGAGCTTCCCCCTGGTGGTCAGTGCACTCTAATAGGGGGAGTTCTGCTTAGCCAGAAGCTTGGTGGGGAGAGGGCCTGAGCTGGCAGGTGGACATCCCCCTAAGTGTCCTGGACTGCAAGAGGGCACAGGCCAGGCTGAGGGACTGCCCCTACCCCCCACCCCTGACCCAGTGTTGGAATGTCATGCACTGGGCCTCTAGTATTTGATAGTGAAACTCATATTTGATAGTGATAGAGTTTGGAAGTTTCAGATAAAGATACACACACACACACACACACACACACACACACACTTATGTGTGTGTGTGTGTGTATTATATATTACAATTATATATATTATAATTCTACTGTAGGTTTTAACCAAGAGAAATAAAAATGTTATATGTATACAAAAACTTTGTCATGAATTTTCTTAGTACCTTTATTCATAACAGTTGAACACTAGAAATGAACATCTATCACAGTGCTATGAATGAATAAACTGTGCGTATCTTACAGATGGAACACTGCTCAGAAATGAACTATTGCTCCATGTGACACAGACAACCTCACAACCAGGCTGAGCACAAGACCTCAATACAAAAAAAAACATACTTCATGTGATTTTATTCATATGAAATTTTAATACAGAAAAATTAATCTGCAGTGACAGAAAGCAGGCCAGGGACTGCCTGTGATGAGTATGGTAACTGAGGGGAGGGGAATTTGAAAAAAACACACAATCAAATTTCGGGGGATAGTGGAATAAGTGACATACAGATTAGGCAGGACATTTTGATTTCCTACAGATAAATCTGGTACATTGTATTTATAAAGTATGCCTTATTAAAGATTATTTTGGTTATAGCTGGTTCTCCTGACCACAGAGTCCATTCATTAGTGAGATCTACACAATTTCCTATACTTAATGTAGCTCAATTTGTCCTTTACTTAAAAAAACTTTAAAAAAAAGAATGGGCATTAAAGAAAGAATAAAATGTCTTTCTAGAGATGTGTGAGCTTGTTTTCAGAACAATCATTTTATAACTGGGATTAAAATGTAACTGGCCTTTTCAGCTGAAGCAGATTAAGATCTGGGCTGCTGAAACTTGTTTTGCCTCTTTATTAAATAGCTGCAACATCACTGGCACTTATTAGGCATAAATCTCGGCGCAACCCTCCTGCTTAAAGACTTGAGAACACCTGCATTCTGAGCTTTAATAATGCGGTTGAGGGCATGGTACAGTCTGTAGGTGCAAGAAGGCTGTGCAATTTTCCCATCAGTAATAATGACCCTTTAATTTGGCATTGTGAGTCTCACTTTGCCCCTATTTAAACTGTGAGACCTAAAACAATGATTTGCCTATCTGATCTTTATTTTCCTCATCTGTAAAATGGGCATGATTGTTGCCATTAGTTTTATACTGTGTGAATGAATCAAATCATCATAAGCCCTCAGTGGTAATGGCTGAATAGGAAATAGAGTCCTGTACAAAATGCTCACAAGTTGGAGACCGCCCAGAAGTAATGCTACAGTTAGCAGCGTGTGAGAGGAGGGCTACACTGTGTCACACCAGGAGAAGAGTCATTGTCTGTTCCTCTCCAGGGGGAGCTGTCGCTCAAGTTCACCCAAAGGAATTTTGGCAAAGTGGTACAAATTGGATTGTTAAACTGGATTAACTCTGGTTTAACTAAGGCTATCCTCTTTCCAGCTTAATGTTATCAAGTATCTCATTTAAGCATTATCTTATCAGTAGAAAGGAAGACGGGCCCCCCCCCTCCACACACACACAAAACACCCAAAAATACTTCCTTAGTAAAACTTGCCAAATAAAAATATATTTTGTCAAATTAGGCAATATTCACGAGATAAATAGGAGTTCTGACAGATTTCCACTTCTGGAAAAATCACTTTCCCTGAAAAACTAATTGTCTCTTTTTGTCTAAGGATTTCTCTCTTGCTTTAAGCAGACGAAGGTGACATATTTGAGATTAACTTGGAATTTTTTTTAAACAAGTATTAGCATCATCTATGGCTGTCTCTCAAGGAGTCTCTTTTTAAAATATTACTACTGGATTCTCTTGATAGGAGGGCCACTGTCGCTTTAAGATCATGGCCTTATAGTTCCCTATCAAGGTCCCATGCAAACTGAACCATCGTATGAACAATAATAGACTTACACACAAGGGAGCAGGTTAAACTGAGCCAGGATGATTTTGTTCACAAAACTCTTATTGCAGAGCCTTTCCAGGAAGTTGCTTGTCAAGCCCTCAGCCACATCCAGAATTAAATCCCTTGCAAATCTCCACAGTGGATCTGTGCAGGAAGGGCAGCTTGCCAAAACTATTTGTATGAGTTAGGAAAGGAAATTTTGGTGACAATATATAGGGAATTCAAAGAAAATTAAAATTACCCACACCAGCAACTGACAACATACTTTAAGACACTCTGTTTGCTTGCAATGACCTCAAACTTTGTTTAAAAATTCTCCACTGAAATAGTTCAGTTCACTTAAACTGGAAAACAATGTGTGCCAAGGAACACTTTTGGGAGGAAATGAAAACTTTACCAAGAATTAGCAAATATGAGTGTTAAAATTAATTTACCTAAAATAAGCAATAGTAAACATTTATTAATCTAGAAAATTTAGCTCCTATAAGGCAGGGATAAGAGTTCCCAGCATAGTGTTTGAAATTTAAGTACATTATAAAGATGTTAATGTTTGTTGAACAACTTAAGTATCTCCTCTATGCCCAGTACTGTTTGGGGAATATTCAAGATCGTAGGTAAAGGACTAACCATGTCTAATCAAGTTTTCCAAGGAAAGATGATATTTCTTCAAGTGTTTCTCTATAGTATTCTATTCTTTAGCAAGTAAAATGACCACTTTCTCAAGTATGTTTATAAAAAAATTAATTCTAAGTATCTCAAGGCCAAAGATCCCAGCTAAGTTTACTTTTTTTTTTCCCATGCAGAGGAAATTATATGCACAAAATGCTGAAGATGCAGTGATGTCACTGAGAGAGCTGGAAACAGAAATCAGAAAATGATTTTATCAGTCATGCGTCACAATATAACTTCTTTATTGGCTAAAACACAAACACTCACAAAATCTATTTTCAACTTAAGTCAAAGGAAAATTTCAACCAAATCTTTAATTTTACCAGAAATAAAAAAGTCCCATTTTTCTTATAAATTCTAAGAATTATATACAATAATAACATCAATTGAAAGCCAGGCTTCTAAGTATGAAGTTATTTTATTTTCTGTTTCATCATATAAATTTATTATTCAGAATATAAATAGCTTGGGTTTATCTCTTTTGTATTTTCTTACTTAAGTTAGATTTTCAGGAAAGGGAGATTTTCTTAAAAATTGACTTCAGAGTTAATTATTAGTGTTTGGTATTATTCCTTTTCAATAACCACAGGAAAGCTTGTGGATATACCCTGTCTATGCCCTAAGCATTTATTTCAAAAAAGAGCTAATTTTAGTCAAAAGAAAAAGAGTATAATCACATCTTCAAATTTGGAAAAGAATATATCTCACATTCTCCTGATTCGTATTTTAAAAAGAAATACAGCTCTCTTTCTGAAGAGTCTACTATTTAGCCATTGAGAATGAGAAGATGGGCAGGGGTGAGAAATTTAGGAGTGGATAATGCAGAATAAAGCTGAAGTAGCATGGGCTCTACTGCCCTCTAGTGGTTGTACTCTGGGAAAAATTAAACTTGTGGATCTCCTTTATTCTATAATGGGTTTATTTTCCCTTTGAGAATTTAAACTGAAGGAAAAGGTCTTTAACCAAGTGATGATATTTCCTAATGTTTCAGGAACAGTCATATTTTACTTCATCATTCATTCTTACCATTTTGTCTTTTATTTTTTTCAGGTCATTATGGAAGCAAACCAAATATAGCTTCAGAATGATGAAGGCATTGCTAGAAATACCCTTCCCAGCTCCCTACGTTCAGTAGCCCAGTTTCATAACCACATACATATTCTCCCCAATTGCTTCTATTTCACGTGAATATCTTACTTTCTTTTTAGAACTTGAAGCTTAAGCGGTAAGATAAACCTGACTCAGGGGTATCACTGTTGCCCGATATGTGTACAAGTGAATCAATAACAGCTGTTTAACCACTCTGCATTCAGCCTGGCGGAGCCACTGTGGAGAAAAGTATGGAGTTTCCTCAAAAAACTAAAAATGGAACTCTCAATTTGACCCAGTGATCCCACTTCTAGGTATATATCTCAAGAAACTAGAAATACAAATCAGAAAGGATATATGTACCCCTATGTTCATGGCAGCACAATTTACAATAGCTAAGATTTGGAAACAGCTTAAGTGCCCATCAGTAGATGAGTGGATTAAAAAACTGTGGTACATCTACACAATGGAGCACTATGCTGCCGTAAAAAAGAAAGAATTCTTAGCATTTGCAGCAGCATGGATGGACCTGGAGAGCATTATGCTAAGCCAGTGGTCGGCAAACTATGGCTTGAGAGCCACATGCAGCTCTTCGGCCCTTGAGTGTGGCTCTTCCACAAAATACCATGACCTGGGCGAGTTTATCTTGAAGAAGTAGCGTTAGAAGAAGTTTAAAAAATTTGGCTCTCAAAAGAAATTTCAATCGTTGTACTGTTGATATTTGGTTCTGCTGACTAATGAGTTTGCAAACCACTGTGCTAAGTGAAATAAGCCAGTCGGAGAAAGATAAATATCACATGATCTCACTCATTTGTGGGATATAATGAACAACATAAACTGAAGAACAAAAACAGATCCAGAGACAGAGAAGCATCTATCAGACCGTCAAACCTTAGAGGGAAGATAGGGGAGGGTGGGGGTAAGAAGGAGAGTTCAACTAAAGAATTTGCGTTCATTCATATAAGCTTACCTAATGGACACAGACACCAGGGGGATGAAGATAATGGGGGGATAAGGACACATATGTAATACCTTAATCAATAAAGAAAAAAACTTAATACTCTCTCCATAAAAAAAAGATACAGTAAATTATATATATATATATATATATATATATATATATATATATGGTCATTTAGTCATTTTACTTGCTAAAGAATAGAATACTATATATATTATATATTAGTTGTTGACAACTACATGGCTGATGCTCCTGGGGGAGCCTCATATTTTAATGTGGGTGCAAAGGTTCTTTCATCTGTTACATTTATTTACTGTGTCTCAAAAACTATAGGCTAATCCTTGCATTTAAAAAAAAATTATACCTGGACATCCTAATAGTGTTTGTCACTAATCTGAATTTATCAATTTGTAATGCACTTCCATTCACTGACTGTCCTTTATAACCACATTTTCCAACTGCCGATACACAAACGCTTTTCAAACTTCACAAAATATTAAATTATCATGAAATATTTCTGTCTGAAAAGCTGATGTTGCAGTCACTATTACACATGGACATTTAATCAAGCTTATGTAGGGGACCTTGAATCAGGAGTTATCACAAGAGCACCTTCTGATTAAGATGGCAGAGTAGGTTCTTCCATGACCACATCAAAATCATCGAAATGATAACTAAACTATAGAACAATCATCATTGAGAACCGCCTGAAGTCTAGCTGAGCAGAAGACCTATAACTAAAGATATACAGAAGCCATGGCCAGACTGGTTGGAGGAGTAGAGACACAAAATGGGCAGGTCCCATACCCACGTGTGGTGGTTTAATATCAGGAGTGATATCCCTGAGGAGTGAGGAGTCCCAACCCCAAACCAGGCTCTCCAGCCAAAGGTTCCAGTGCTAGGAAAAAAGCCTCCATAACTCATGGCTGTGAAAACCAGCTGAGATCATGGCTGAATGTGTCAGAGGGCTGCTGGAGTCCTAGGCAGTTCCACTTGTAGGGCCCACACATTGATTTACTCAGATTCACTGGCTTTGAGCAGCAGCTATAAAGGTACCAGAGACACATGGGAGAAACTGAATTGTGTGGCATCAGGGTGAGGGCTGAAGAGACAGTTTTCTTCCAGACAGAAGTGCTGACAGAGGCCATTGTTCTTTTGCTGAGCCCTTGACCTATAGCAGAGCCATGTCCGAATCCTGATCAACCAGGCTCACAGTTTGTTTGCCCCATTCTGGAGATTCCCTGGACTTGGCACCATCCAACTTGTGAGGCCCATAGAATCCATTCCAAGTGGCTTTTCTATACAAAAGGACTGTCGTGGCTCATGCTGCAGAATTTCTTAAAATCTCTCAAAGGTCCACAAATCCCATCCAGGGAGCATCTGGCCTCAGTGTGCCCTGAACCTATTGCTAAGAAGCTCCACGCTCAGCACCTGGTTTATAACTTGGCCTCTTCCGGGCACCTCCAAGCCCAGCACAGGCCACAAGCCATCTGGGGATCGCTTAGAAGTTCTAACCTGGTAGAGGTAGGCAGGGCAAAGGCAGTGGTTGATCTTGGCTTGAAGCACCTGAGAGGCTCCCCAGGAGACAGGTTCAGACCATGCCAAAGCATCCACAAAGGACATACTCAAGGGCAAACACATTAGGCACCAGAGCCCTGATGAAGTGAGTGCTGCTCCATGGGGTGGCCCCTGCACATCACTCCCTCCATTGTTGTTGCAGCCAATCTCCACAGCCGATCAACATGATTGTGGGGCGGGGGAGTGGGAGTTCTTTCCATTGCCAACAGCAATCAAGACACAACTACAACAGGAGGGTACACATAGCCCACAGGGGATCACCTGAAAGGTTGCAGCACTGGGCTCTACAGAACACCTGATACGAAAGGCCACTCTATCAAGACTAAGAGATGTAGTAGTACCTAAAGAACAAAGTGACAAAACAAAATAGAAACAGACTCTTGGATACGAAGAATTTTTTGACAGTTGCCGAAAGGGAGACGGTTTGGGGGGATGAGGGCAAAAGGTAAAAGGATTAATTATCACAAATTGGTAGTTACAAAATATTTAAGGGATGTAAGGAATAGCATGGGAAAAATAGTTAATAATACCGTAATAACTATGTATGGTGCCAGATGGATACTAGACATATAAGGTTGATCACTCTGTAAGTTGTACAAATGTCTAACCACTGGGTAGTACATCTGGAACTAATATTATACATCAACTGTAATTGAAAATATAAAAAAAATATTTTAAAATGAAGAGTAACCACAATAGTAGTCAAAATACAATTTTGGTTAGTTTATCTTCATTAACTGACCCAAGACTTAGTACCTGGGATGACAATAAACTGACAGGAGATTTGCCTTATAATGCCATGAGGAGGGCAGATAAAACATATATCAACTCCAACTCACAGACCCACAGTAGATGATCAGGATTTGATAAAATTTAACAATCTAGAGAGATGGTAGGTCATTGGAATACTAAACTATATCCATGTACAAGAACTTTCCATGTGAGAACAGCCAACTTGGAAACAAACTTGACCATTAAAGGTCTGGCTTCTACTCTATACCCTAACCTTCCAATATCAACTAACTTACTTTGCTACAACTTAAAGGGTATGCCAAAAGCTGACCCAATCTTTCCCTCTCCAAGCCCATGTTTTCTGCAGAGTGGATGGTGCACAGAGAAATCCTTTTACCACTCACAAGTCAGTTAATTCCTCAAAAATAATAAACACACCCTCTTTACCTTCTTTGCTTTTAACTCCTGAACAGTTCCTTTATATGAAAAAAAAGAACTCCAAAACATTTTCCCTAAAAAAAAAAAGTAAAACATATTATAGCCTTCTACATGATATCTTTTATATTCTATGGGGTTAAAAATCTGAAGGAGGCTCAATCCTTCTGTCCTAAAACTCAAACTCTGTTGGGAAAAAATAGCTAAATAACTCTCTCAGATCAAAATGTGGTGTTGTACAGGTGTGTTTTCTAAAAATCTATTCCTTGAAACTTGAGTCTAGTGAGACTGGGTTTGGAAAAGAGTATTCTATACTCATTGAAGAGTTAAAATATATTGTTATATATGACCACTGTGATTAAGTCTGACAGATAATGAATCACTTTAACTGAGTTTAACCAATGTTCCAACAACTTATTTTTGGACCACAGAAGATTTTTGTTAATAAGTAATATATAGTGTTTGGAAAATGCTGTGCCAGAGATAAAAATTTACAGTCATTCAAAGAAAGATGAGTTTTGATTTAAAAAATAGTTACTCTTTTCTGAGTGTTTTAGGTATTGTCCATGAGAAGCACTCTAATACACAGCTCCTGAAACAGACAGCTTTCTGAAGAATAAAGGATTTATTTGCAGACTCAAAAGATAAAAAAACCTAGGGACATGTTCAAGAAAAGGCCACCCAGGAAAAGGTATGTACACACAGAAACACGGAGGGTAATATATGGCAATCATGTTGGAAAAATATGAAAAGAATGACTGGACTAGGACTTCACTGGAACAAAACTGGAATTAGTCAGGCAAATCTGTGCAAAATTGAGGTTGCTTCAACAATTATGGTCACCTTTTCCTATGCATTGGGAAGCTTAGGAGATAGCTGAGCAGAGAGAAGAACACTGTCACTGATTTTCTCAAAGTTAAACAAAGCATTTGAAAAGGAAAAAAAGAGACAGAAGATGCAAATTAGCATTGGCTCCTATTGATGTTATTCTTGGTCTCTTTTTCCTTTATCTGTCCAAAAGTGATTCTATCATCCTATGTAATAAAAGAGTAATATGCAAATTAACCATTATGCCATTACACTCACAAAGCCACACCCACAAGTCAATCAGGAGCAAATATACAAATTAACCTCAACCAAGATGGCTGCAGTCATTGAGCTAGCAGGAGCGAGGTTTGGGTTTCCCTGGCAATGGAGGAAGCCAAGCTTTTTATACACCCTGGTGGGCCCCGACCTCCACTCAAGGTTACAAAGTTTCAATTATAGAAGATAAATAAATCCCAACAGAAATGGCTGCCACCACAAAGCGAGCAGGAGGCTTGGCTCTGCTCCAGGATACAAAGTTTCAATTGTAGAACATAAATAAATCCCAGATACCAGGGCCTCTGCTTTGGTCGCCCTGGTAGCGGGGTGGGGGGGGGCATGGTCGGCCTGAAAACCATCACAGGATCACAAGACCTTCACCCAGGTCACTCCATGCCACAAAGGACCCCCCACCCTGATCTGGGACACCCTTCAGGGCAAACCAGCTGGCCCCCACCCATGCACCAGGCCTCTATCCTGTCTAATAAAAGAATAATATATAGATTGACCGTTACTCCTACACACAAGATGGCTGTCCCCATGTGGTTAAATATCCTGCCACCATGTGGACACAGATGGCCACCACAAGATGGCCAGCAGGGGAGGGAAATTGGGTGGGACCAGGCCTGCAAGGGAGGGCAGTTAGGGGTGATCAGGCTGGCAGAGGAGGGAAGTTGGGGGTGACTGTGTCTGCAGGGAAGGGAAGTTGTGGGAAACCAGGCCTGCAGGGGAGGGCAGTTAGAGGTGACCAGGCCTGCAGGGGAGTGCAGTTAGGAGAAAACAGACTGGCAAGGGAGCAGTAAGGCATCAATCAGGCTGGCAGGGGAGTGATTAGGGGGTGATCAGGCTGGCAGGCAAAAGAAGTGGCAATCAGGCAGGCAAGCAGTTGGGAGACAGCAGTCCTGGATTGGAAGAGGAATATCCGACTGCAGTCGGACATCCCTTGAGGGGTTTCACGTTGGAGAAGTTGCAGGCTGGGCTGAAGGACCCCCTCCCCCCATGCACGAATTTCATGTACCAGGCCTCTAGTTCATTTATAATCACTAAACACTTATGAAGCTCTTAGTTATTATGTGTAATATAAGAGATTCTTGTGAATTCTTCCTTTTGTTCCCAAACTAGAATTAAAATTATCCCTGCCTTTTCATCTCCCATTGACTCTGAAGAAGTCTATATTTAGCTTCCATATACAATGGTAGAAATTTTATCAGAATAGGCTTGTGGGTAATGATTTTTTTAAACTAACTTTTTTTCCTTTCTTCATGCCTTCCTTTTGCTTTCTTTATACATTGCTGAGCAAGTATTATTTTCAGTTTAGTCACAGAACCCATAATGTAAACAAAATAAAACAACACAGCGCCTCATCCTATGTAATAAAGAGGGAATATGCTAACTGACCATCACTCCATCACAAAGATGGCTGCATGCACAGCTGAGGCCAAGTTCCCTTAAGGAGCCTTAATGAGAAATCAGCAGGGACCTGAGGCTATGCCCTTCCCCGCCCCCATAGGGATTGATAGGGTACCTCAGGCTGCTTCCCCACCTCCCCCAGCACCAGGCCAGGAGATCTCAGGCTGCACCCCCGCCCCAGCACCGGGCCAGGGGACTTGAGGCTACACCTCCCCTTCCACCTGGCTGGGCTTTACAGGGAACCTCAGGCCATGCCCCTCACCTGACGGGGCTTGATAGGGGATCTCAGACAATGTCCCCCAACTGGCAGGGCTTAATGGAGGACCTCAAGGCATGCCCTCCACCCTAATCTGGGCTGGGGGACCTCAGGCCACGCTCCCCTGCCCAGTGGGGCTTGACAAGGGTGGGACTGGCCAGGTCTGGATCTAGCCAAAAGGGGGCAGGGGCTGGCCGGGTCTGGGTCTCACATGATTTTGAGGCACATGTGGGTGGTTGGGGCTTGACTCTTGGTTCTGTGATACACCTCAGACTCTGATAGGAGGAAGGTTTTCATATACATTTTACTAATTTTCTTTCATTTCTGACACTTCTGTTATAGAGAAAGGGCAAATACCAATTATTAAATTATTTTCTTTAATTCATCTCCTTTTCATGTGCATCGGGCCAGTAGTCTATTATAAAATGGGTAGTCCCCAGAGACAATTATGATAAAAATGGTGGGAAGAACATACTTGGGAATGAGTATGAGTTTAATCTTTAATGTGTCTACTGTGTATATTTTAAAATTAAACGCCTCAAAGAAAAAATTATGCACTATCTCATGCTTTTGGATATATGTAATTCATTAACAAAGCATTGGATTAGTAAAAAGAATTCATTTCTAGAACTATATAACAGGAAAGTAACATAATATATGTTTAGATAGCATTGGTCAATTTCATAATTTAAGCAAAAGAGCCATAAACATAAACATGAGGGTTAGCTGCAATCTATAATAATAAAAGCATAATATGCTAATTAGACCAGATGACCTTCCAGATGCAGCCGGGGCTGCCAGCAGCTGGAAGGAAGCCTGGGTCCCACCAGGTGCCAAAGGGAAACTGGTGCCAGCAGCCAGAGAAAGGAAGACATACTCTTGCACAAATTTCGTGCATCAGGCCTCTAATCCTATCTAAAAAGAGAGAATATGCTAATTGACTGTCACACTCTCACAAAGATGGTGGTTCCCATAGTCAATAAGGAGGGAATATGCTAATTGACTGACATGCCCTCAAAGATGGTGGCACCCACAGCAACAAGCTGGTGGTGCCCAGGCCCCTCAGCCTCGCCAGAGCAGCAGGCACGTGACATGGCTGGGCCCGCCCAGTCTCCTCAGCCCCTCAGCTGCCCAGGGCTGGCCCAAGGCACAGGCAAGCCTCAGATGGCAGCTGCCCAGGGCCTCCCAAGGCTCAGGTAACTAAGGATGGCCAAGGATTGGGCTGCCGGCAGAGGCAGCAGCAGAGGTGTGATGGGGCATTGCCTTCCCTTGATCACTGGATCTCCTCCCATCCCTGAGGTTCTTGGACTGTGAGAGGGGGCAGGTTGGGCTGAGGGACCCCCCGCCCCCCCAGTGTATGAATTTTCATGCACCAGGCCTCTCTAGTTTATAGTAAGGCTTTATGCTTTAACATGTTAAGAATGTTCACACCCATTTAATATTTCAGCTTTTAAAAATGTGGGATATTATCTCCATGAAGAATTATGTTTAGAAAAACTAAATACCTGGCCCTAGTGCAGGAAAGGTTCATGCCTCCAATCACGTATTCTCTCGACCCCTTTCCCCCACCCCCGGCTTTAAATTTGGAACATTTTCTGTTATCCCATTCAAATTTTTTAGTGACAAAATTTCTAGTCTTTCCAGCATTCTGAATCTCCATATGAAAAGTTAAGGTCCTATTATCAGTAACTTTTTTCTTTTTCATTTGAATGTTGAAAAATAGGTAACCTAAATAGAAACATCTCTGAAAATCAATGGAAAAATATCCTCAGGTGAGGATTAACCAAAAACAAACAAACAAAACAAATAAGAAATAACAACAATGAAGGATGAAAATAAAATTTATCCTAATTTAACTCAGAGGTTTGGGGAAGAGAGATGATATAAGTGATGAATATTGTACAATTTCTTGTTTACTTTTAAAGCTAGATACTTAGCTTATTATTCAAGCAATGGGGGGTTTAGATTGACTAATAAACCTCTTACTAGGTTTAATAACCCTCATCCCAAATGTATATTACTTAAAAAATTAAGAAATGGCACATTCACTTCACCAACCAATGAGACTGCAGTTTGCAGTTCTCCTGAGATCATTTCTGCTTCCCGTTCTAGTAGAAATTATCATAACATTTATAGAATGAGAAAGAAAGAGGACACTTTACAAATTATCCTTAAAGCCAGTGTGTGAATCAATACTAGGGATGGTACTCTAGATGACCTCCATAATTCCAATATATGGACCATACAGCCCTTAAGTTACACTGACTTTACTATCTATATATATAAAAGCCTAAGTGACCGAATGACTGGAACAACCAGTCACTATGACATGCACTGACCATCAGGGGCAGAAGTTCAACACAGGAGCTGCCTCATGGTGGTCAGCGCACTCCCACTGTGGGAGTGCCATTCATCTGAGACCTGTACCGGAAGTCCACTAGCCCACCAGCAGCCACTCACACCCTCAGTAGTCCTGCTGGTCTAAAGCACCTCTGGCTTCCTGGAAGTAGGCCTGGGGCACCACGGCCATTTCCCCTCCCCAGATGCTCTGCAAGGAAGAAAGAATATAAAAGCAGCCGCCAGGTGGCTCCCAACAACTGGTGCGAATGTCAGAGGGACAGGTCTGGATCCCGGGCCAGCAAGGGCATTCCACTGCCCACCTGGAGAGTTGATTGTGTCCCGCCCAACTCCCAACCCCTTTAGGGACCCCACCAATGTACGAATAGCTTAACAATATTTGTGTCGTTTATCAAGTGCCATTGTGTGCAGATAATTCATCTCATTTAATCCCAGTAGAGCTTCGAAAGAAATGTTCTCAATCCTATTTTACAGTCCAGGTGGTAGAGGCTCAGAGATGTCAGCTACCTTCTAGACAAGAGCCAAGCCAGGAGAACCCGGGAGCTCATGCTGTTTACACTACATCTCAGTAAAGTCTAGAGTTCCTTCAGCATAAGACACTCATCAGCTATGACTTACATTCATGCAAGGCCGTCAAAGTGAGAGCTCAGACATTTGGGATTTTATTACACAGTTACCTGTAATGTACACAAAGGAGAAGCTTTAGAAAAATATCAACTACTGAACAGAAGGAATAATAGTCAGACCCTTACAAATAAATGTAAATGGATAGCATATAATTCCTATTTATTAGTTCTCCAAATGACAATAAAAATTACAAATAAAAATCTTGAACATATACTTCCTTTATTAACTCTGAGATTAATGTGTAATGGATGAAGACATTATATGCTCCCTTTAAAACTAGTAACTTTCCAAAAATGGACCAGCATCTTTTGTCACAAAATGAACACTGCACCAGATCTTTTTGATAGAAACTGTCTGAATTTTTTTTTTACCTTTGTTTTAAAAAGGTAAGTAACAAATATAAACCTAAGAAAAATAACAGTTTTGTAGAGCAAATATTATAAAAGCATTTAAAGTTACTTTCAGGTTAAAATAAGAGATTGCTAGCTGTGCTTTTAGCAGCATAGGTATCTAACTGCAACAAAATTAAGTTCATAGAAATTCATTCTTTACATGAAGACAATGCATAGTAAGTTTTAAAAAGACCAGTGACATCTCTAAAGTATCTGTAGCAAAAACATATTTGCTTAATTACAGCAACGTATTTTTCTGGAGTAGCTACTTCTTAAATAATTGAACAAGTTTATAAATACCTGTTCAGTAATTGATCCATCCAGTTTGTACCTAGAGTAAAACCAAATTAACTTATTTATGACTCTATCAGCAAACATCATTTAAGCTAATGTGAAAAAAATTAAAAAGTAAAAATGTAAACTTAAATATTTCCTTACTGGTTTGATAAAAAACTTTTTCTAATGGGAACAACATATTTTATTATATTTACAGAAAGGACAAAGAACGTGATTATAATAATAACTTATTTTTAAAATTAGGTAAACACTTATTTCACTTAAAGAATCACGGTTTCTTCCTTTAAAAAGTAAGCATGTTAAGCTGTGTTTTGTGTATTGTGTTGCCTTACAAGTGCGATTTTCAACCAGTGTGCAGCAAGAATTTTTAAAACATCCAATACCAGATTATTTAATATGGGGCGCTGACCACTTTTCCTTTAGATTGTCAAATAAAAATAAAATTACAACACAACAATACCTATTTAATATGAATGAATAAAAATTATACCAATATTTTTGTCAGGTTGGAAAAAAAATATGTTTTGTGGCATGACTCAGAATTTTAGTAATTAGGTTTTGTCATGAGATGAAAAAAAAAGGTTGAAAATCGCTGCCTTACGCAAACTTGTCTGGAGCCAGTGGATGAACATATTTTAGACTCAGTTGAGAGATTTTTATCAGTTCACTTAAAGGCAGCAGGGAGCATAATTAGGTATGCCTGCCATCTGCATAGCCCTCCAGGTGCAAGAGGAATTAGCTTTATTTAATATTACCACAACATTAATTTTACTCCATTAATTTATGTCATGTGTCCTTTATTTCAAACTCGGATTGCCAACACTAAAGCACTGAAGGTGGTGACCCAATTCTGGTCTTAGTGAAAGCCTGATAAACAAAATTTTAAACAAGCTCATTAACTAAGAACACTTTCAAGAACAGAAATTGACTGACTTGGATTCATATTTTTAAAGCATCTATAAACAAGACCTTCTTGATTTGAGTAGAGTTTTTCCAAAAAGAGTAAGTCATGCGATGATCATTTTCAGTGGCACTGACAAGGCACTAGAAGACTGAATCACTTCCTGAAGGTGTGTTATTGCAGTTCCTGAAGTCCAGGCGAGAATCTCTACTGGGTCACCACTACCATTCTAACATTTGCCCTTCTCCCTTTCTAACAAATTCTGGTTCTTATGAGGCAACAGTCTCCTCGTAGAATTTAAGAACATGGCTTCTGCTCATAGTTATTTCTATTTATGCATAGGTATTGATTTCTGTATAATGTATTGCTTTTTCATTCAATGTAGTGAGATACAATTCCTCTTTTAAGCACGTTTAAGTTAAAAATCAGTTTACTTTAAAGGAAAATATTTAATAAACAACAGTAGCGTTATATGAGGATATGGGAAGCACTATGAAGGATTACAAATCAAATTCTGGTATAAGCTGATCTGCATTCAACTTCAGAAAAAAGAACATGATCATACAATAATGAGAATTGAAGGCCATGAAATAAAACTATTGCATTTATATTATTCTGTATATTACATATATTCCAGAATATATGTACTACAACTACAATTTCTCAATAGCTTATCTTGTACATGTTATTAATGTTTGAAAAACAGTCACCTAATTTTCTAAAGCAAGGTAACTCTGTAAATTCTTACTGCATGGAATAATGTACCTTTTGGTTAATTAAATTTAAGAGTGTGAAACTTTGAATGCCAAACATTTCAAGGTAGATGCAAGTGAAAAATCTTAATTTCTAGTATATTGATAACAAAGGGAGAGAGAAAAAGTATGTTTACCAAGGGTAACTTTATTTCTGAAAATCCGCACAGAAGGTGGAGAATGGGGGAGTGGAGAAGAAAGGGTCACATCATACTCACAAACGACACAACCTTCTGAACAAACCGCGGATGCTACGTGAGCATGGAAGCTCCCTCCCGAGGTGGCCTGGGCATGCAGGATGGTAGCACTTCTGGCAACTTCAAGGAACATTTTCAGTGAGAGATCCTGAGCTCACAATCACAGACTTTTCTCTTTTGAGACAGCATTCTTGTAACCGGCCTATGACTGAACTCCTTACTGGACAGATACATAAAATTCTTAGACAAGTAATACAATTACTTTCTAATTTACATCAAAATGGACAATTATGGAATACCTGCATCTTGAAGGGGAAAAGAAGCTGCAGTGCCAAGTATGTAAAAATCATTCTAAGGCCCGGCCAATGTGGCTCAATGGTTGAGTAGAGTGCCGACCTATGAACCAGGAGGTCATGGTTTGATTTCCAGTCAGGGCACATGCCTGGGTTGTGAGCTCAATCCCCAAGTTGGGGCTTGGAAGAGGTAGCCCATCAATTATTTTCTCTCATCACTGATGTTTCTATCTCTACCTCTCTGAAATCATATATATATATATATATAAAATTTTTTTTAAATCACTCGAAGAACATTTGGTATGCTTGTCATGTTCTTTCATTTAGAAATTTTCTTACCATCACCATTTCTTTTTTTCCTCTTTAAAGAAGCCAATCCCAGTTTACAAAAATATACCCTTACACATTTATTCCTAGTAGACAACGTTGAGGAACATCTCTGCACAAATCAAATGCATTCCAGAATAGTGGTGGCTGACATGGAACAAACAACACACCATGGCTGCTGAAAGCAGGTGATGATGGTTTGGATGTTCCCACACCTAGACACACACACACACACAAAAAAAAAAAAAAAAAAGGAAAAAAAAGAAAACCTATTTACTCCCATCTCCCTGCAGGAATCCTTACGACTCCTCCATTCACTCCCACAAGAGGTCTGAAGAAAGGCTCTCAATCCCTGGGAAGCATTCAAATTCAGACAACAAATTCATTGACCAGATCAGAGGTAGCAGGGAAAGATCCCTTTGCTTCTTCAAATCTATCAAAATCTGCCTGATCGGGATTCATAAAAATAAACCTACCAAGCAAGGGAACAATAACAAATACCTCTCAATAGCTTGTTTCTTCTTTCATGAATTTTTATGTTTCCATCTCAATCATTGTTCTGATGTATGAATTCCACTGACAGACTACACCTCCTTGCTACTCCTGCTGTTACATATCGGCCAGTGCTGAAGGTGAACCCATCATCATCATCATCACCATCACCACCACCACTACCACCACCATCAGCCATTTGGAGGAGTCAAAAAGAACACTAGAAATGTGGGGTATTCTCCACTTAATGGCATAAGCAATTATATTGAAGCAATTATGGTCAATCCATTGTCTCGAGTTGTGCATGGCATTAACACTATAAAATTCATGCCTTCAATCTTTTCACGCAAACACTTTCTTCACTACACAGAACTTTTTAAAAAAAATGTTTTATTGATTTTTTTACAGAGAGGAAGGGAGAAGGATAGAGAGTTAGAAACATCGATGAGAGAGAAACATTGATCAATTGCCTCTAGAACAGCTCCTACTGGGAATGTGCCTGAAACCAAGGTACGTGCCCTTGACTGGAATCGAACCTGGGACCTTTCAGGTCAGCAGGCTAATGCCCTATCCACTGAGCCAAACCGGTTTCAGCTTGAACTCTTGTATTTCCAGAAAAAAATGATATAGAAAGCATAAACTCTTATCACTTCTTTCCAAAGCTGATGAATCTATCTTATTTTCCTCTTATTCTTTTTCTTTCTTTCTTCTTTCCTTCCCTGCCAGTCTTTCTTTCATGTGCTTCAATTTGTTAATTAATGGAAATTCAGAAGAGAGTTTTTCCCAAGTGTTTTTATATCCCTACAGTAGCATTCTCACTGTTTCTCTTTTTTCTTTTTCTTTTTGCATTTAGTATTCAGGTTGGAGCTAGCTAACTAAAACAAGGTAATACCATGAAATGATCTGTAATTCAGTCATTCATATGTTCAACAAAAATGTATAGAGCCTCTCCTACTAGACAGACACAGACAGTAGCTGAGGATTTTAAAATATTTAAAATACTGTACTAGTTTCGTAGGGCTTTCATAACAAACCACCACCAACTAGACAACATGTAACAGCAGAAGTGCATTCTTTCACAGTGCTAGAGGCCAGAAGTCTGAAATCAAGGTGAAAAACTCCACTTGAAGACCCTAGAGAAAAATCCTCCCATTTCTCCAACCACTGTGGTCCCAGGAGTTCTCTTTCCCCCTCATCTTTACATGGTCTGCTACAAAGGATGTAGGGCCCATTGTAATCCAGTATGACTTCACCTTAATTTAACTATTACATTTGCAAAGACCCTATTTCCAGGTAAGGTCACAATTCAAGGTTCCTGATGAATATGAATTTGGGGGTAGATTTAAGGCTGATACAGATATCCATTGAGCTGTTCTCTTTCAGATACTCCCACACATTTACTCACACTTTACTTTGGTTTCTTAATTTGTCTCCCTAGAATCTGATATAATGTCCTTCATAAAAATCTTTGCGAGTTAAAACTTACAAAGGAGGGTAGCTCAGCTTCCAGTTGCCCACCTGACATACTTTTAAGGGATGACTAAGAAGCTAGATCTGTCACTGACATACTAAAATAAATTTTGTCCCATCGAGTACCTTCGTTTACAATGATTGGTTAACAAGGAGAATATCTCCCAAATTACCCATGGGTAGAGTTGTCCATTCATTTTATATAACTAAGAATCACAGAATTCTTATATTTTAGAACTAGATACATGTTTTGAGACAAAATAGGCTATCATTTTACAGATCAGATGAATCTGAGAAAATGTACATGTTCATTAGCTAATTAAGGGCAGAATCAATACAACACAAGTTCCCCGTCCTTGCTCAGGGTTCAAAGCAGACATTTCATGCTTATTAATATAAATAATTTTTATAATGACTTTTCTATCTGAACACACTTCATCTTGGACTCTCCTAAAGAACAACTTAAAATATCACTGCATTAACGTGTCTCTGAAAACCACGCACAGGCAGACATTTCTCTTTCTATGATGCTGCTTATCTTCCTCTGCTCCACAAGGAGTCCGTCTTCAGCATATGTAACAATTCTAGATGTAAAGGATATTGAACTTTTCATAATACTGCTATCCAAAGTCCCCCTAATCGTAACTATGGATGCCACATGTTCAGTTAGACATGATAAAAAGCAATTTTAAATTATAAACCTTGAACAACATAACCAAACTTTTCCCCAGTAAAAAGAATAAACAAAAAATATGCCTTCTTTATTCATGCACCATGAAACTTCTTTATTCACTTCAATTCTGCATTCACACAAAAGTGCTGCAATAAAATATCTGTACACTACCTCTGTTACAAATATAGATAATATTTAAAGTGACTTTATATAGTCTAATGTAGGAGTTTCATGCTCTAAAATGGGAATGAACACATGATAATTCCTCACCAGTTGTCTCAATAAACAGCTCCATCTGTTTCCCTTAGTCTCAAACCATTGTATTATAAGATGTTAATATAAAGCAATGGGGTAAAGTTATGTTAATCCCCTTTAATTTTTCTATTGATTTTCAAATGGCATACAACTAAAATAATTACAAACACATTGCTTTCTTCTCTCTCATTAAGATGATACTAACTGAAGAGCAACTGCACAGCGCGAGAACACGTTTTTAGTGTTGCATCCGTTAGAGCCAGCACTGGGGCGCTGAGAGCCTTCGATGTTCCTCCACAGTTAGCACAGCTGCTTTCAAGAGAAATGACAGTCAGTGCAGGGCGGCATCATCCTCTCACTTGTGGAATCACAAGAGCGTTTTACAACAGGTCAAAAATTAAAACGAACACGGAGATGTGCCTCAAATGCTTTCTTTATCACTGCTTTAGATATTTGCTCTTTCCTCCATCTCAGAAACCCACTTTCAGAGGGAACAATATATTTGTATATTAAAGGTGGGAGATGCAATTTTTTATAATATTCAAATATTTTAAATACTTTTTAAAATTGTAATAGAAAAAACTGATTTTTTTTTTAGTTAGTTAATAGGGAGAAGGGTAAATTGACCAAACGAGGCATTTTTATAAGACTTGACATTTCCTTCTTTATTTTATATTTTCATTTTTACCCTAAGCCATTTCTCATGGTTAGCTTTAGAATTATTTTTTTTCTTCCTCTACTAACCAGTTTAGTGTGTAATAATTCTTGCCTGTGTCTTCAGGAAGAACAAGTGATTTCACTATGCAAATAGTCCTACCTTTGAGTTTATGGTCACCATAGGTAAGGAGGGAGGGAAACATGAGGCTAGGCTGTCAGTGAGAAAATCACTGGCACGTGCCAGTGACACATGTAAATGGAGCCTTCCCTACAGCCTTGAAGAGCAAGAGGAACACAGTGTGGGAAAGGCACCCGCAGGGCCAGTCCTGTTCTCGCCGCAGGGTGGGATGGGACAAGGGGTTGCATTGGCTCAATTCTGGAGGCCGCTTCAGGAGAGAACCGTCAGGGTGACAGTGCCTTTTGTCCGCTTCAGGATGGCCACGGCTTCTTCGTGGGTCACCCCTTCCAGACTCTGCCCATTGACGGCGATGATCTGATCACCCCTTTTCAGACGCCCATCTTCGGAAGCTGCTCCCTGCAAATGTAAAGTAGGTTTGTTGACCTCTCAAAAATCATGCCTTGTTACAACAGAACAAACCTGGGCAAGAATGTAAATGGACCTGCAGGCCCACCAGCTCTCTGTGCTCCTGGGATGCTCCACAGCCCCTCAGCAATCATGAACATACCCAAAGGAGACTTTCTCCTAAATGGTTCTAGCAATGAAATTCCTATTTGAGAGAGAATTTAGCAGTCAATAGATTGGCTATATATATATATATATATTATTATTATTTGGGAATTAGCCTAGTAGAAATGATTTCATAGAATCTAGGATTTTTTTTTTATTCTGCAGAAAGAAAACAAAGGATTAGGTGGGAACAAGAGCAGTTTTTAAAACAGGACAAGGGCATGAAGGCTGTGAAACCCAAGGTTTGCAGAAACATAAAGTCCATGTGTACGTTGACAAGGGCAGGGCAAGGCACAAATCCTGCCAATTCTAACATAAATTCTCCTGTGATTTTAAAAAGGCATCTCATGCTCGCTGGTTCTTTACTTCCCAAGGGGAGGTGGAGTGCTCATATTCTCTGTGGGCCCTAATGATTAAGGCTAAACACAGACATTGCTGTTTAAAAAAGAACATCTTAAGGCATGCTTATGGGAGGCATTTATGCAATTAAATATAAGATTAAAATACTGAGAAGTTAATGAGAATCCATAATGATGAAATTCTTAAAATATGTTCTAACTAGCATGCCTTAAATAAACTGCTCCCAGGCTGAGGAAAAGGACTGCATGACTCTTCTATTCACTGGCAAAGATGTTTGTATTCTTGGACTTATCGGTGGCTTTTAAAAAAATCTCATAAGTTAAATCTATAGCTAGACTGCCATATACACAGCACTTTAAACTAGTTAAAATAATAACTTTTTCCAAAATAATAGAATGAAACCTCCATCGGTAGGCACTTTATAGACCACAGCCCTAATCTCAGGCCCCTGTCGCAAATCATTCCATAGGTTTGATAAAAGTGGTGTTCCTTTGCTGTGTAAAAATTTCAGATTCTAAATTTTCTCCTATAGGAAATTTTGTTCCAATTTTGTAGCTCTTCAAAAATGCCTTAACAACACATTAACAAAAATTATATGGGTTTAAATTATTTTAATACTTCACCAATGCCACAGTAACTTTATTCTTTCTTATGCTAAACATTATTAACATTTCTATATACTTACAACTATATACTAATGGTTTTTCTTTTTTTAAAAAATTAAATTCCTTAATTGAAAATTCTGATTTATTGCAGGTGACAGAGCTTCTGGATACTCTTCAAAATATTTTAGTTATTATTTTTCTATTCAATGACATTAAACTGCAAAATAAATGCCCAATTAATCTGCATATCAATTTTATATACTTCTCTGTTCCTGTTTTATATTTCACAACAAAAAAATACCAAAAAAAAAGAGAAATGCCAGTATATTAGAGCATACAGTTTTAAAGTGCCCTATTTTCCAAGACATTCAATCATATGCCACTTGTTTTCAAAAGAAAAAAAATCAGGCATTACTGTCTAATGGTCCTTAATATTTTCATATATATTGTCAAGAATTTCCATGGAATTTCAGTTTGAGCCTTAAAACATAACTAAACCTCAAATTGTACAAAAATATTTAATGAGCCATTCCTGTAGGGAGTTCCAAAAGAAAATGATCAACTGCTAATCATTTGGTGTTACTTCGGGCCATTTATATAATAAAAATCTAAGTGAGCATTAACCGCAGAATGACCCAAACAACCAGTCATTATGATACCCACTGACCACCAAGGGCAGATGCTCAATGCAGGAGTTGCCCCCTGGTGGTCAGTGCCCTCCCACAGTGTTGCTCAGCCAAAAGCTGGCTCATGGCAGGCAAGTGCAGTGGCAGTGGCTGGAGTCTCTCCTGCCTTCGCCGCAGAGCTAAGGAGCAGAGAGCTGAGCAGTAAGAAGCAGGGAGCAGGTGGGTGGTAAGGAGTGAGGGGTCCTGGACTGTGAGAGGGTTGTTAAAATTTGCAATCTTACCTTCGCAAATATTGTTTTAATGTAAATGGGTAAGTCTCCATGAGGGCTGCCATACCCTCCTACTATACTGAAGCCCAAGCCATCTGGTCCTCGGTCCAGTGTAATAGACTTGCACTGAGGAGGTCTATAGTAAATGGAAGGAAAAAAGTATTTGGGTTCAAAGATTTTACACATTACTGTGCACTTGCAAGTTAAGGATTATAAAAAACTAGCATCATTCTCTGTGTTATTGATGGTGAGTAAGTACATTTTTGGGCATGCTTGAATGTGTGCTGGGCTCAGCATTTTAAATTTACATAATCCAATGAAATTCAATTTAACACCCTAACTCTATTACTCATTATCAGTTCTCTTGAACTAACATATTCACAGCAGGTGCTCACTGCATGGAGAAGCTCATTCTTTTTCCAGTTTAGTTAAAGTGAGAGAGCTGCCCTAGCTCATTTGGCTCAGTGGATAGAACACTGTCCTGTGGACTGAAGGGTCACAGGTTCGATTCCAGTCAAGGGTAAATGTCTGGGTTGCAGGCTCAATCCCCAGTAGGGGGTATGCAAGGGGCAGCCGATCAGTGAGTATCTCTCATCATTGATGTTTCTATCTCTTTCTCCCTTTCCCTTCCTCTCTGAAATCAATAAAAATATATAAAATGAGAGGGCTAAAGTATAGAGGACCATCTTGGAATAAGTTATAAACACCAGTATTCCCAAACTCTGGGAGAAAAATCAATGATCAATAAGGTAAAAGCTGAATCAAATTATTTAAAAACTAGAAGCCTGATGCACGAAAATTTGGGAAAGAATGGGCCTTCCTTCCCTTGACTGCCGGCACTGCCTTCACTCTAGCCAGAGCCACCTTACTGCCTTTGCTCCGGCCTGGAGCCACCTTTCCACCTTTGCTCCAGCCTGCAGCTGCTTTTCTGCCTTCCCATGCTGCCCAGAGGCCCAAAATATCCCGACCCCGCCGCTAGGCACCTGTGTATGCAGATTAACCCACCATCTTTGTTGGGTTAATTTGCATACTCACTCCTGATTGGCTGATGGGCATTGTGACAGTATGGTCAAATTTGCATCTTTCTTTTTTATTAGTGTAGATGCTAATATGCTCCTCTCTTCTCCTCTCTCTGTGTTCTAACTCTTTTGTCCTCTGGTGGTGAATAACTAAATTTTTTTAATCAAAAAAGATGACTGAGTAGGCAATGTAAGATTTTTTAAAAGGATAGATCTGGCTTGTTCCATGCCACACAAAATAGTGATATCAAGACTTAAATGTACTCCCCAAAAACTCAGAGCTGACAATGTAAGATGCACAGTGACATGTCTGTCTGTCTATCTATCTATCTATCTATCTATATATTTTATCTTTGATAAAATAAATCCATGCCATAATTACTTAAAATTTTAGAAACACTTGATTTTTATATTTTATCCCTCATCTCCTTTTATTTCACCTTTATGTGAGCAGTAGGGACACACAGACCACAATATATAAGCTCACCCTAGGTCATCCTGAAATATAGTGCTTGATGTCAACCCAGTCAAAGGAAGACTGGAACTGGCAGGCTCCTGCGGGTGCCCTGTGACCACACTTACATCTCCTCCAGCCACCACCTGAGCAGAGGAGAAAGAGAAAAACACAAGTTCATGTGGCAAAGGATTAGTAATCTTTCTTCAAAAGCAGCATTTGGACTAAAACATGCATTTTATTGTACACTTAACCATTTGTTAATATAATATATAACCAAAGAAAAAGAAATTTCACAAGGTCCAGAGGCCTCTTTCATGGACAATAAAAATATTTTACTACTTTAATTCTATCAAGATCTTTGATGGTTTCAAACATGGTCTCACATGCAATTAATTTTTAAAGATCTTTAGATTATAAGCCAATTACACCATTCTGGCAATTGACCATTTACTACTATAAGACTGCATTTTTTCCTCTTGGATATAATGTGTGAAACAACAATGAATCAGGATAAATGTGACAGAATGTATTTCTAACCTACTCTCTTAGAACTCTCAATGTAATCATTTATGTTCAAGGGAAATGGTGAATGAAATAAGAGCAGGAGATTTAAGCATTTTTACTGGTTTAACATGAAAGCTCATGTGTTCTCACGCTCCCCATATTCTGAGTCAGGCTTGGGAGAAAAATCTTACCTGCATTTCAATGGAACCGGAAGCATTTTTCAGTAAGTTAACTGCTTGGGTGTGAGTCATCCCCTCAGTGGAAGTGCCACCAATAGTGACAATCCTATCCCCAACCTGCAAGAGAGAGAAACAAACAGCCATCTGCAAAAGCAGCTGTGAAGAGAGGGACACTGAGGCCTGAGCAATCCTTTCCTTCCCTATCCTACACACATACATATACTGCTATCAGCTTTGGGAATCTACCCAAAGAAACCGCTAATTCCAAGCAGCATCAAACATAAGACAAAGTTACACATGAAGACTGAGTTCTATAGTCTCCAGGGTAGAGGGAAAAATTACTCTTCTCTCTGTTTCTCCTGGGTAAGACATTGCTTCCTATTTTTTTTTTTAAAAAAAAAGATATTTGATTCTCTTTGGAAACCAGAATTTCTCTGGACATTTGTATTATACACATTACACATGACTATATAAGTCAGGGGTGGGCAAACTCTGACCCAAAGGCCACGTCTGACCCACTGCTTATTTTGGTGAACAAAGTCTACTATGCTTGCCTGGGTGCACTCATGGGGCAGAGCTAAGTAGCTGTAACAGTTCCTCATGTCTGCAAGCCCTAAAAGGGTTACTGGCCCATCACTGAACCTTGTGTTGCGTTTAACAATCCATTTTCAAGTGTCGTTCATATATTTAGATATCAAAGGAGACTGGGCCACCCCCCAATTTAGACATTATTTAAGCTCAGAGGTGGCTATATTTCCAGATCATTTTGATACAAGGCCACACAGATTTTACTTTATAGATGTGAATGGAACATTCATGTAATTTCACAACTGAATGGTTCGAATAAATTCCATCATAGTGCTCTATGTTTGGATAATCCCTCAACTTTGAAGTAAGTTTGTATAGTTTGACAATTTATATAATGTTTACAGGAGGCTTGCAGTTTGTGACTTCTTGAAACACAAGAGTATATTATGGTATTAGTATTTCTGAATTATTGTATTATGCATTTTTATTACAACTGTAAATCTACTTTGGTCCATGTTTGTATATTGAACTTTTGCAAAATTGATAATCCAATGCAACATGAATGATCATTTTCAACTTCATAAAGTTAAATCAGCATTTGAACCAATGAAATGTGTAAGGAAAACATTTTCACCTCATACTGGTATTCCCTATTTTCTTTTAATGTCTTCTACAGAGTTTCAAGCAAGTAAAAAATTTAAGAAACAATAGTAAATATTCTCATTTAATTTGCTTGCAAATTTGCTTATAATAACAAATTCTCCTTTTTTTTACTTTTCTGCATCTTTTACTCAAAGCAAACCCTACTGTGGTTAGATTCGCTGATTTAAAAGCAGATACAGACATTTAAAACTGCCTGCAACCAGTGGCAGATTTCAAAAGGTTTGTCAAAATTTTGGCCAAATTTGCAAAGGCGACCAAGGCCATTAGTTCTACTTACTCTGAGTTTCTGGGTCTGAGCTGCCACTCCATTCGGGTGCATCATTGCAATAAATATAGGAACGTCACCAAGTGGGCTGCCCACTCCTCCAGCAATGCTGATTCCCAGTGAATCAGTAGGCCCCTGCCATGGAATAGAGAGAGTATTTTTGTCAATATAAAATTTTTAATTGACTTTTGATTTCTTTGGCACAATATTCTGTAGTTAACTGATCCTTTAGGTGTAAGGGTGAAAAATGTAGCTCAAAAAAATTGCATTACTTTATTTGACACGGGTCCTTAGTGTGATTTAGTTAGGGAAATAAGCATCTGCGAAAAAAAATCATACTGGTGAAGTGAAAATCATGTCGTGAACTGATGAAGAGTAGGTAAGCTGAGAGAGTAGGTAAGTTGATGAAGTGAAAAGGGCACACTTTTTCCAACTAGAGAGATCTGTGTTCAAAGCCTGGAACTCCCACTTACAAACACTGGAACCTGGAACAAATCCACCCCTCTCAATGAATACTAGACATTCACTCACAAAGCGCTACAGAGCACATTAAATTAGAGGGTGACGTGGGGCACAGACCATCTACAAGAGTGTTCAGAACACAGAAAAGGCTCAATAAATCATAGCTGCTTTTATCTTCTCTCTGGTGCACGGCTTACAAGGGAATCTGTTCCTGGAAATAGGAACTATCTGCTCAAGGCAATGGCCTACTTACTCATCAGTGTGAGGTTGGGGCTTTGCTGATGCCGTTTCTGACAATACAGAATGTGCCAACAATGACTTTTCAAACAAGGAACTCTAATGAGAAAATTCAGCAAAGACTGACTCAGCTATTTCTCTTGTGTCATATGTAACTTTTCAGCCAGATAAAAAGTAAGGTGGCTTCTAGGGAAACACATATGCATGTGCCTGTGAAGTCAACGGGGTTTGCACTGTTTTCTTCTTCCCACAAACCCCCAAGTTACCTTTTTTATTTCAACTGTTCTTAATCCCTGTATTTCTGATGCCACTATAAAGGTGAAAAAGACAAAATTTGGTTATTAAAGCATTTTTAAAATTCAGTCAATGTCTGGAGCTGGATGGGACTGAAATGATACACCCTTATTTTTTTTAATATA
The DNA here is from genome assembly GCA_011751065.1 of Lasiurus cinereus. Classification (NCBI taxonomy): domain Eukaryota; kingdom Metazoa; phylum Chordata; class Mammalia; order Chiroptera; family Vespertilionidae; genus Lasiurus; species Lasiurus cinereus. The sequence continues at coordinate 41,167,840 of JAAGEH010000226.1, forward strand.
TTTTTATTCATTTTTCACAGAGAGGAAGGGAAAGGGATAGAAAGCCAGAAACATTGATGCGAGAGAGACATCGATCAGCTGCCTCCTGCACGCCCTCTACTGGGGATGTGCCTGCAACCAATGTATATGCCCTTGACTGGAATAGAACCTGGGACCTTTCAGTCCCCAGGCCGACACTCTATCCACTGAGCCAAACCGGTTTCGGCCTTATTTTCTTTTTTAAAAGGCTCTATGCTAGAAACCATGATTAAGTCTGTCTCACGTGAGAACTCTATTTCTCCAGTTGGAAAAATGCACACAATCTCATTTCTTCCTTCTTATTTCAAGCACGAGTTATATAACTGAATAATTCCCTTTAAGTGAGACAAGGACACAATGTGTTTTGGACAGAAAGACACATGTGCACAGCTGAGAGGAATAAAGTCATTGGTGCACTAAAAAGAATTCATGGACGGAAATGCCTAAGTTTCTAGAATATTAGTCATATTGCAAACAGAGAATGCCATATGGTTATTTTCTTCAATTTGAACAACTTTCAACTGATGCTCCAAGCCAAAAACTCTCTGCATCATGATTTCATGTAATTAAAACACAGGAGGATCATATCAATTTTCTCAATCAAAAATTTTGCAGTCCTCATGGAAAAAGAAGGCTTCTCTTAATGGCATCTTCTGATTAATTGGTGCTACATAAAACAGGGAACGGAAATAAAAATCCAATATACCAATAGGCTCAGTAGGGAAAAAACTACAGAATGCGATTCTAATGTTTGGTGTATCTTGTAGGGTAAACATAAAACGAGAAAAGCTACTGTATGCATAGCTTCATGTTGTTCTGAGTTTTTGCCAACACACATCTTTCCACCTGGAATAGTACGTGCAAAGATTTGGGGGAAAGAGAGCTCAGAGGTAAATTAAAGCAGGAAGGACAATCTGTCAAATTCAAACCAGTAAATCATGCTTAAACATGTAACCAAATCTTACATGCGTTCTTCTTTGAGCTGCTTTCCAGCGACTCAGAGGCACTGGACCCCGACAGCGGGAAAGTGAAGGACGACAGGCTGCATTCGCTCATCTACACACACAAAACAGTTATTTTAGAGAGTGTGGAAGAACAGAAGTCCCTCCACGCCACTTATTTCAGAATCAATTCTTTAAATGCACCTAGAGAGAAACACCTGTTAAGTAACAATGGCATTTGATAACTGGATGGGTATTTAAGCAGTTTCTACTGATTTTATATTCTTTTTAAGGAAGACTTTGCGTATTGATCTAAATAAATTGAAGCTGAAGGGATGGATGAAAAAGATTCCAGTCTACTTAATGTTTTAGTAGATTTTCATAATCTCTTTCAAGCTAATCCTCTAAATTTAAACTGATGCTGTACACAGATGGGGCTTAAAGAGAGAACTGGGACCAGTCAACGGGAAACTGATGGTCGTCAGTGAGGGGGTGAACAAGGGGTCTGCATGGAAACATTGTTGAAAATGGACTTCTGTCATCAGAAGACAGGTCTGAGGAGAGGGGCCTGACAGGAGACCTGACCTGTGGAACACCTTATTTTACATGGGCGATGTGCATCTGCAGTTCACTTACCTGAGATTATTTTCAGCTGAGTACTATAGATCAATGTTAATTATAAAATATTTTAAAATATATTACCTTGGTAGGCTTTCCTACATTAACTGGTTAACTTTTGAGGTTATGGGAAAAAGAATCATGTCAGAACATAAATTAAGTTCCTTAGAATACTTCAAGATCTACACCTTGTTTAACTGTGCTTAAGCTCTTGTTCTTCCCTACCTCAAACTCTGTGCCTCACTGTGCCCAGTTGCGGAGAGCCAGGCCTGTGTCCATGACCTTGAACCAGCCCACAGGCAAGACCATCTTTGAGTTCCTTTTGGCCTGTGGCCTGCATTGCCCAGGTGCATCCCAGAGCTACCTACCTGGCTGCTCTGAGAGGGCCTCCTCTCTGAATGGAACGGTCCAGCTTTGATTCTTCCCACTTCCAAGGTCACTGTGCCTAGGGAACACTGGGGGAGCAGGAGGTTTATGGAAATGTTTAAATAAAGTGCTACAGTCATTTTTAGGGGCACTTTTTATTCTTTAAGACTAAGTTTTAAAAGCATGTACCTTTTGAATTTCCATAGGCAAGGATACCTTTAATACGTTGTAGAAAGATGCTTTTTAAAAAATGGAATTAGTCAAAGTAGTAACAACAAGCAGCAACAGCCACACCAAATGTGTTTTATGACCTCATGATTTACATGAGACTCATAATTTACACTGAGAACTGGTCAATTAACTCAGGAAACACACTGATTTAGGCCTAAATGAAGTAAAATAACTCAGGTTCTAAAAACAAAAACAAACAGTAAAGCAACTTGTTTTGCTCTTAATAGCAGAGATACTCAGATAAATGGCTGAACTCTCTATTATTCTACTGTTCTTGAATAAACAATACTTAAATTAGCCATGTTACCATAAACACAAAACAAGGACTGGAGACCATTTCCCTGTGGCCCTTTATGGAAAAGCATTACATCCCAGGCTGCAAGAAATGCTACCGTCTCTGGTGTGGAAGCAGTGCAAAGGGGGTGTTGGGCTGCTGGGCTTTTGCAGTCAGACACACTGTTTTAAGTCAGATTATGTGATTTACTGGCTGTGAGACCTTAATAGATGTCTAGTGTGATAAATCTTTACATTTTAAAAATGGAGACCATTCTAGTAGGTTGTGATAGGATAACTCCAGATAGTGTCTAGTACAAATTAGTACTTGCACAGGTATTATCATGCTGCTTCTATGACAGGGGTTACAAGAGATGTTTCATTCATTAATGTACTGATCAGAAATCAAATTTTGAAAGTCAAAACCTGACCTGCACTATTCATAAGTTGTTTTTCTGTTTGTTTGATATTTGGGGGGGGGGGGGGCAGGATTTACCAAACTCTTCTTGAACCTATTTATACTGACAGCTTCTTTAGCTGCATGGGTTAACAAATTCTATGCATTACTTATTCAATGTGAGAAATTATACCTCTTTCATCTACTTGCAACATATCTCATTTAAGTGTCAAGGGAATATATTATTATAAAAATTTTTTAGCCCTAGCCAATTTTGCTCAGTGGATAGAGTATTGGCCTGAGGACTGAAGAGTCCCAGGTTTGATTCCAGCCAAGGGCACATGCCTAGGTTGCAGGTTCCATCCCCAGTAGGGGCGTGCAGGAGGCAGCCAATCAATGATTCTTCTCTTATCATTGATGTTTCCATTTCTCTCTCCCTCTCCCTTCCTCTCTTCAATCAATAAAGAAATTTAAAAAATTGTTTAAGTCAAATTTTCTATTATAAAAGCAATTTATCTTCTATAGAAAATTTTGAAAATAAAGAAAAGGAGAATCAATAATTCCATAGTTCCAATAATCATGTCATAATTATAGTTAAAAGACTTATAAGATTTTATTTTACATAGATGTTTCTACACTGTAAGTAAAATTTTGTTTCATCTTCTCTACTATGTTAATTAATACAGTTATCCTGAACATGACTTTTAAACAGATATGTTTGCCGTGCACCTTTGCCATAATTTTGTCAACTGTAAAGCTTCCTTCCAGTTTTTCTATTATTACCAAAAACACTGCAACAAACCTTATGTGCATGAAGATTTTGTGTATTGCAGATTACTTATTATGGAAATATAGTTTCTTATCTCTTATTCGTGAGAACACTTTAAATAAAGAGGAGTCAGTACTTGTTGCACTGAGCTAGCTCAAGGTTAAATTCTTCTTCTATATCATGGCACACAATTATTCGGGGCATGTGCCTTTTACCTTCAGCAAAGCGGCAACAGCTTCCTGTGTGGCATTACGGACATCTTCTCCATTCACCATCAGTATCTGGTCTCCCTGCATCAGTCTTCCATCAGCATCTGCAATTCCTCCCTTGACAATGTCTGATACAAAGACGCCAGTGTCATTTCTGCAAACATAATTTTGATTGTCAACATTACTTCTTCTCAACTGTAATGCAATGCTTATTTAATGGAAGGCTGAAATATTTTAAATGAAAAATTTACTTTTTACAAGTTTTTTTCTTCTTCTGAAAACAACACTGGGCAATACTATTAGAATTAATTTTTATAATAAATAATAGTTGATGTCTTATAATATATACTAGAAGCCTGGTGCACAAATTCATGCACAGGTGAGGTCCCTTGACCTGGCCAGAATCAGGGCCAATGGGAGGGTAGGTGTGGCTGGCCAGGGGTTGGTGGGAGGTGTGGGGAGGAAACTTGGGAGGTTTGCTGGCTGGGAAGAGGGACTGAGGGAGGCTGGCCGAAGGAGCACATTGAGCACCAGGGGGCAGCTCCTGCTTTGAGCATCTGTCCTCTGATGATCAGTTTGCATCATAGCAACTAGTCAACTGGTCATTTGGTTGCTTAGTCTTTTATATATATAGATTAAATATGTCTTACATAATCATATTTCTTCAACAACTACATACTATGTGTAGAAGTGGCTACTATAATACTCATTGTATGGGTCACATGGCTACCAAATGGCAAAATATGAGATGTAAGAGTCAGTCCTTGGGTATGAAATCTATTATTCTTTCTACACCATAATGAAGCCTTAAACAGATGTAAACCTGTGCCTATAAAAATATGCTGCTGTTATCATCAACATCATTAACATTATTAAAAATGAATAACAATTGTATATCTGAAACTAAGACAATTTGTTACCCCAAACTTAAGTACCCCTGCTATACTGCCTTTTATTTTAAATCATTATAGATCTAACTTCCAATCAAGAGAGATTTGTGTAAAATGAACAAATACTACCTATACCAATATTTCATTAAAAAACTATAAATAAACCAACAACTTCTTGTTGAGATACAAAGGCAATTGAAAGGTCAATTGCACCACTTGCTCTTGCCAAGGTTATGGCCTCAAGCCATTTTACATTTTCTGATTGTCTACTTTCCCATCTTCAGAATGAAGATGTTGGCACTTACTGTCCTATATATTTAATATTTCTTATATGAATATTTAAATAATTTTGGTACTGAATTTATGTATATGTACCAATCTACCATCACAGCTTCTAATGTCACTATCTATTCCCTTTGGATGGCATGCTCTTGTTCATGCTGATCCTTTCCCTGGAATATCCTCCATCCCCTTTCAGAACCAACTATCATTTACCACTTCTGGCTTCAGCTCAGGGGTACCTCTTTCTAAAGAAGTTTCCTAATCTACTTCCCATAAATAGAGTCATTTGGTTCATTTCACCTTTGCTTCCTTGAAACCCCACAATGCATTTCTGTCACTCATCAACAAGTTCCTTTGTTGCATGAATGTATTTAATTTTCACTTACCAAACTGTGAGTTTTCTGAGGCAAGGTACCATGTCTTACTTAACTCTGTTCTCCAGAATCTATTTCCTGGCACATAGCAGGCACTCAAAAGTAACAAATAGCTTTTTGTTGGGTACTTCAAAAGCCCTCAAAATATTCACTGAAAAAGTTCAAAACCAATGTCTTTGGATCTTCCACACTTACAGAACACTAGCTGTTGATAAAGAGGCTACTAGTGCTAGTTCTCTTTAAAATACCTTAGAATTCATCATTTCTGACAGGTCACTATGTTTGCCCTTCTCTCACCTTTTACCAACAATACTTAATCCCAGGCCTTTCCCTGGCTTCTTCTGCAGCTCAATGGTAAGGGTGTCACACACGTCGTCCTCTTTGTAGGGGGCCTCATCTCTGTAGAGTGTCAGGCGTACTCTTTGTGGTGTCTGTCTCAGGACATTTATTGCTTCATCATGTGTGGCCTTTCTCAAGTCAATGCCATTCACCTGGACAGAAATGGGACACGGTTTCTGAGGAACCCCGTGAGTTAAGGAAAATTAAGGAAGAAGGAGGAGAGGAGAGAAGGGAGGAAAAGGAGTAGAGGGGAAGAAAGGAAAGATAAGGGAAGAAGGAAAAGATAAATAGACACACAAAGACCACCCTCCCCAGAGTAGCCTTTTCTTTGTTAACTGTAAAGGTCAAATACACAGCATCTGTACCTCTAAAATCTGATCTCCAGCCCACAGTCTTCCATCTTTACATGCTGCTCCTTCCTCATACACTTCATGGATAATAATGGCACCCTAAGGACCCAGACAAGACACACCCATGTTTCATCCCATTTTCCCTAGGGATGGTGAGCAGAAATGGAGTCAAGACACTTCATTTTTACAGACTGTGATAAGGGTTACATACTCACTGGGTCCATATGTGAGTCTCATATCAAAATTCAAAGAAAAGTATAACAACGTTTTTGCTACAAAGGCTCAAAGAAGGTTAAACTTCTAATGATTGGGAGGCTTAAAGAAAAAAAATGCTTAAATATATCACACACACATATATAATAGATATACATCATTTCTCCTATCCACACATGCAATGATTGGATTTCACAAGCATTTCTTAGCCCTATCAGGTGGCTCAGATGGTTGGGCATTGTCTTGTATATCAACAGTGTTTTGGATTCGATTCCTGGTCAGGGCATATACCTATGTTGCAGTTTCTATCCCAAATAGGGAAGTGTGTGGGAGGCAACTGATTGATGTTTCTCTCTCACATTTATGTTTCTCTCTCCCTTCTCCTACTAAAATCAATAACAAAGGCATATCCTTGGGTGAGGATTTAAATAAGTAAAATATAGTAGAAGAAAAATGTGCCTATGAATAATGCATAGATTCCTCTCAGTATGTGTCTAACTCAACCATGTCCAGTAAAAAGTGAATGAAAATACAGCAAGGACTGGTGAGCTCACAGAAATATTTTGAATCTGAAGGTCACAACCACAAGTATAACGGAATCTTAGTCAGTCTGGCCTACTCAAAATAAAAACCCCAATCTCCATCCAATTAAATATTTTCCCTACAAATGAAAATAACAAGGAATGATACATTTCTATGAGCCTTTAAATATAATTTAATAAAGTTGATAGAAAGCTCCCTGATAATGCTCTCAGGGCTGGCTGAAGGGGTGCCTGTGTCTCAAAGCGTCTCTGGTTGTGTCCTCACCAGCAGAGTGTCGGCACCCCCGACGATGCTCAGGCCCAGCCCTGTTCGCCCTTTGGAAATCTCAATTGTTGTTTCGCAGCCCGGGATGATGGGGCAGGTTGCAGGATCAGAAGCAAAGATTGCTGGTGTGGACGACCTGCTTGTACCTAAACATGAAATGAAATACAGATTGATTAGAAGGCATATGCAGTACACTCACTGCACTAGTTGTCTTTGGGAGAATGAGCAGAAAAATGGGCCCAAGACTGGGGACAAAGAAGATTTCAAATTCACGCCAATATTCCACATTCCACTGGAGCCAACAAACTTCCTATGAAATCATGGTTGGGAAAGCTCAGAACTGAGGTGTATGGCAGGACCCAAAACACAGTCCGGGAAGGCCACCGAGCACAAGAAACGTGAACAATTTTGGTCATGTAACCTGTATTTCAGGGCTTCTCTGTCTTTGTTTCTTTTTCTTCTTATCCCAGAGTCTCTCTTCTGCAACCAGTCTGAGCATTACACAGCTGAACTTAATACCTGAGTTTATAAAATGTCAAGTGAGACACACTCACAGTATCTTTCCTGCATCACACTTGATGTTTTATAAACTCATATATTACATACTGCTACATATCGCATATAATAAAGATGTAATATGCAAATGGTCATTATGCTGTGAAGTGTAACGACTGACCTCGTAACAACTGGATCACAGTTCAGCAGGAGGGTGGGGCAGCAAGCTATAAGAGGGCAGCAGAGAGCTACAGGAGCGGGCAGGGCAGCAAGCTATGAGGGGGGCAGAGAGGTGGAAGGAGGTACAAGAGGGTGGGGCAGTGGGCTGACAGCTACAGGAGGGGGCAGGGCAGCAAGCTATGAGGGTGGGGAGAGCTACAGGAGAGCGGGCAGTAGGTGAAGAACTACTGGAGGGCAGCAGCGAGCTACTGGCGAGCTACTGGTGCACGGATTTGTGCACAGGGCTGCTAGTATGCTCATAATTGGAAAGACAAGAATAGATCATGAAAAACCAAGGTGAACATACGTTTACACCTCATTTTGTTCTAGTCTTCATTGCCTATGTTTAATGATACACCAAAGAGCAGCCAGAAAACAGCATATTTGGAGAAAGCTGGGACACTTGGTTAAAGCAGCTTTATAGACAAGATGCTCATTTTAGGAAATCGGAGACAGACTATTTTCTTGCTCCTGAAATGGTACGAGCAGGTGTAAGATGTTTTCTTTTAGTTATGTTTTAATTTAGCAGTTCCTATTTTTAAAGACAATGCTATTTAGGGATCAACATAAAATAAAAAAAATGAGAAAACTTCCATTAAATCTTTAAATAATTCATTGAAATACCCTGTCTTTCTAAATAATCACTTACATTAGATATGTATAACTTAAACTGCTATTTCCTTAAAAAACTGTCCAAAGAAGTGAATATTGCAATTTAGAAGTCAAAAGAGATTTTTTTCACCAATTGCAGAAAAAGTCAGTGTTCTTTTTAATGCTACAAAGCTTGAAACTTATTGTTTTAGTAAACGCCAGCATAATTTTTCCTAAAAAGGTAACTGGAAGGAATAGTTTGTCCCAATATACTAGACTGGCATTTTAATGAGAAGAGTGTTGTCTCATAGGCCACATACAACCATTTCATTTGACAGGATCTACTGTTAGACCCAAATGACAGAGCTTGGGTTGACTACAAACTTATGTGGCAATGACTAGCATTTTTAAAAGCTTCCCATAGTGCCAGGCAACTTTGATTCCTCTGATGACGTGGCATCACTGTATCCATTTTACAGTGTATCCATTTCAAACACTGAGGCTTAGAGAAGTTAAATTACTGCTCAGTAATTTAATAAAAAAAGACAATGTATAGCCCTGGCTTGTTTTGCTCAATGGTTAGATCGGTTAATTTGTCAGCCCAAGGACTGAGTTGCAGGTTCAATTCCTGGTCAAGGGCACGTATCACATCTGGTCTGGGAACGAGTGAGAGGCAACCAACTGATGTATCTTTCTTATGTTGATATTTCTCTTTCTCTTTCCCTTCCTTCCTTCCATGTTTCCTAAAAATCAATGGAAAAAATATCCTCACTCCTCGTTTGAGGATTTAAAAAAAAAAAGGAAATGTATGAAATGATGTTTTTAATTCATTAGTCAGATACCTAGAGTCAATATACCCTTAGCAAAAGGTCGTTGGGGAGCAAAGGGTACCACTCCTTTGTTTTAGAGATGAAGAGGCTGAAACTTAGTGGGGTGGATGGGTTTCCTAAGGCTGATTAACACACAGTACACACATCATCCATCTAATGGTCAGTACCCCTGCCCTTTATACAGCTTTCACCACAGGATACTGGGTGTCCTAACTACAGCCTTTCAACACTGATCTCCAGGCAGGTAGCTGGCTCCCACGTGGAGACCGTGGCTGAGCCCGAGGGTGCCGAGGGTGCCAGGTGTGCAGGACTCACGAGACCAGCCCTTACTTCGGACAGGCTCCGGTTCTGGGGAGCCAGGTGGCAGGACCATCAGAGACTGGGAACTGTTCTTTTTTTCGCCATTGGTTGTACCAGCTGCTGAAGCAACAGCCTGGGGATCTGCATTCTCGGACCGAATGGTAAGTTTCACTGTTGTCTTTGTTGTTTTCAAAAGGCTAATAAACTGGCAGGGGGTTGGTATGAAGGGGAAACAAAATTCAAAGACAAATTAGTAGATGCATACATTTAAGTCACTATTATAGTTGGAATCTAAAATCATCTATGGTGGAGAGAAAAGTCAGAGGCAAATTCTTTCCTTGTCAAGATTTGAGGAGTCAAGAAAGAATGGTTATAGTTTCAGTCTAGTTTCCTTAATTGTCTAATATTAAGGCCACAGGTATCTTCTGTAAGTCCAGTTCTGACTTTACTCTTCCTTATGTAAGTATAGGGCTTTCAACTTTGTATATTTCCAATTAGGTATGTCCATTTCTTTGGATCACTACAACCCTGGACTATATAAGGGGTATTTTACCACTCCTGACTCTACAGAGAATCTGAAGCAGCCTACACAAACATTTAAAAAATGAAATCGGGGTGGGAACTAGGTAGAGGGAAGGAATGGGGGGAAGTGGGGGAACATCTATAATGCTCTCAATAAAGATCTGAAAACAAAAAGCAGGATAAGGAAAACTATGCAACAGAAAAATCAAGTCAAATGGAGTTATGTGAGTTAAGGGATCAACCTCTACAATAAAAACAAAATGGAACAAGTGATTTCAGCTTCTTGCTGTAAATACAGAAATGGAAACACTCTCAAGAGTCCTGCTCCTAGCACTTCTGTATGAAGGGCCTCAAGTGAGATTCCTAAGGATTATGGACACTTCTGAGGAAGAGGAAACGCAGGTACAAATAAATGTTAATCCCAATAAAAGGTATACATATCTTTTGGACTGGCTTTATCTCATATTTAATGGCTGAGTCCTAAAATCTGCTCATAAAGCAATGTGCATAGTGACTAGTTATGGGACCTAACATTCTATAGAAATGTTCCTTTGGTCTTAACACTAAATTGACCCTTGTTTAGAAGTCTAAACTTTTCCTAAGAGAAAATGGAAATGGTATTTATTTAAAATGTCCACAAACTATTGAATTTACCAGGCAACAGAAAATATCTCAACATTGCCTTCACTGAAAAATAGAAAACAAAAATTGAAGAACTTCCAAATAATCTCTTCTCTTCCTTAAGGCTATCTGTCTATTATAGCCACATAGCTCTAATTTCCTATGGCCAACCACACAGACAAACACAGGGACTCACGCGCACACACACACATACTGCAGCCATGCTGAAGGATGGGTTCACAGCACAATTTGTTTTTTGTTTTAAGAAAAAAAAATACCTTTTCAACAGGATAGCCAACAACAACTTCATCATCGATAGCCAAGATCTGATCTCCAACTTTGAGCCGCCCATCCTAAATGGAAGCATGGCAGGATTGAATAATTCTGCAGAAGTAACTTTCTCTTCCACCACTTTCTGACATGAAAAGGGGGAGGCCTCACCTTGGCCGCGATCCCATGCTCTGTTAGACTCTTTATGATGACTCCTCTGAGTGTGTCTTCTTCACTGATAGCAATGCCCAAACCCCCCTGATCCTAGAGAAATACAAACAAGACCACTCAGAAAATCTGAAACATTAGATTTATTCAAATGGAAAGGCATGAGGCCATAATTTCTGAACATTATCGTCTGCCCAGGGGCTAAAAAAGAAACCCAAACTGTTCTAACATCTTCGATTAGAAATTTCTTTTCTTAAGCAACCTTTCAAGTTTTTTAAATGGGAATTAATTCTCCTTCATCAAATATTCAAATACAGGGTGGAGCAAAAGTAGGTTTACAGTTGTTCCTAATACAATAATTAATCCATAATAACATAGGAATAAATCGTTTTTTCCAAACCCACAACTGTAAACCTACTTTGGCCTAAGCCAAATGTCTACTACCTCTAGCATCTTCAGCATATATATATAGCAACCTATCTCTAGTAACTTAGCAAAATATCCTAGGAACAAAAATGCATTCAATAATTCAATGAGTATATGATGTTTGAGAATTTTTTTGTGTTACTAGCTGGCTGAATCAAAGTTATCCCCCCCACTTCCTCGTTCTGGCCTGGGTTGCGAATAACACCCGAGCCTGGCTCCTTCGCCCCCTCTGCACCTCTTTCTTTAGCAGTTAGGCCACAATGACTGCTGCAAGCTGTGTCCCTTCTGGGGCTCCGGACCCAGCACCATTTTTCTAGGGACTTGTGTTTTGATTTGGTGCAGAGTAAAAATGCTCTCAACTCTGAGCCCAAAGACCTGCCCTGAAAACCTGGCAGGGCTAGACAGCCACACCTACTTTGTATTTTCCACATTTGCTCTTATCAAAACCAAATGTTCTATAATACTGTTTACCTATAATATCAATGCTCACAAAACTAAAACAGGACTTAACATTTTCTTTCTGGTTTGAGCTGGGCTCCTCTTCCACTACAGTCTCCATCCAGGGAAATGTAAAGCAAAAAAGAGAAAAGGTAATCTCGCCATGTTTCTTCTGAAAGGTATACAATAGCCCAAGCTCACTATTAGGCCTTTTGGATCATGACCATGACAGCCAGGCAAGGTTCCTTAACTTTAAAGATTGCCAGCATGTGGCTTTTCTGAGGGAGATATTCAACACCTGCCAACCTGCAGGCTCTCCCTGTGCATCTGTCCACCACTGCTCTCCTTCAGGCAATCAATCAGTCATGTATAGAAGACAAAACTGCACTTTTAGGGTGAATAGAACTCGGTCCTAATTTACTTCCTGCCTAGCTATAGAAATCTGGATAGGCCACTTAATATCTCTAAACCTCAACTTTCTTATCTAAGAACAAACAAAAAAGGAATAATATTTCCTCAACAAAAATGCTGCTGTGAGGATCAAGTGCAGTAAGAAAGGGCTTGAAAACTTGATGCATTATACAAGTATTGTTCTGACACATATTCCTTCTGCTAGTAACTCTAAAGGACAAAACCAAAGTTACTTCAGATGAATTCTTTAAACATGCTAGTATTCTGAAACCCCAAACTCTGATCCAGCAGTCAAAGAATCAGGACTGAGGAGTAGGAAGGTCAGTGTGCTACCCCACTTGCAAATCCCAATGCTAATGCAATGCATAAACCATTTGGTTACCATTTGGGATTTTCTACAGTAATGGTCTTTCCTATTAGTACAAAGAAACATTTGTTTGAATAAGTAAGTACTCTATATCTATAGTGAGATATACAGTAGATATGCTCTACAGTAAGACAGAGTATTTGTTCTATTATTCTCTATTGTAGTCAGGCAAGTTCTTTACTATTACAGCAGGCATTTGCTGACTGTTTATCTAACACTCATTTTCATCTTACTCCTTTGTTCAAACTCATATACAAACTCATTTTCATTAGACTATCCAGTCCCCCTCCCTCTGCTGCCTCAAATAACACACATTCTCTGCCCCTCTCTCTCTGCATATGTTTTCAGTGATGTTGTTCAAATATGTACACAAACCCTTTGATACTCTTCCCTTCAAGAAGGGATTCTTGAGCAGGGCTGGACTTGGTGACGTGATGGTAATTAACAAAATAAAGGAGAAGTGATGATGTGCAATTCCACAACTTTGTCAAAAAGGTCATCTGAGCTTCCTCCATGCTCTTTTTTGGGGGGGGTCATTTGTCATGCTCGGGGACATGCCATGAGGACACTAAAGCAGCTCCATGCAGAGGAAGTAAGGTGTCTTGCTAGCAGCGCTGTAACTAAACTGTCTTGGTTGGCTGTGGCTCCTCCAGTCACAACCAAATCTTCAAGACGAGTTGCAGCCCAAGATGGCAATTTTTTGGCAACTGTACAAGTGAGTCTGAGCCAGACCACTCAGCTAAACTGCTCCCAAATTCCTGACCCACAGAAACGGTGAGAATAATAAATGTTTACCGTTTTAATCATTTCCTGTGTAGCAATGGAGAAGTAGCTCCACAGTTAGAGTCTGAATGACTGAAGTTAACTGCACAATTCTATTCCATGACTCAGGAGAAGGTATATGATCTGAACTGGTTCACTTAGGATGAATTTCAGGAGTTTTGCTTAGAATTTTGAGACAGTCACTCTATCTCCCAACACCCACTATATGAGAAAGCAGTAGCACTTGGCCCCTATTGTGGTTCGCAGCCACTCTAAAACTATGAACACAACCAGTCTTGGGGTCAAGCTGCCACTGTGTATAGCTATGCAGGAGCAGGAGGAATGGGTTTTGATGACATTGCTGAGCCACAAGATCAACTGTCCTGAGGCCACAAATCCATTCTTTAAGACTGATGGAGTCTTTTTTTATATAAATATGCTACAATCCCACTTAGAATATACTACAAAAACAAATACATACACAACAATGGATTGTCAGGTAAGTAAGGATAATGGGGTGTGAGTGTGCAATTTCTTTTATAATTGCTCAACTTTCCACCTTACTTCAGCCACAGCACACAGAGTCCTTAATAAAAATGTATCTTAGAAACTTTGTTTTGAGCTAATTATTAAAACATCACCAAAAAATAAAAAATAAAACATCACCATAAGGGGAATGTGAAACAAATTAAAGAAATGTATTTATGGAGGAACAGTTCTACAATTAAAGAGCTAAAAATAAAAGTAAACAGGAATCAAAACTAGAAATAAACTAAACAAACTACTCTTATTATCAGGACTGTTTTAAGGTTGGAAGAGAACCTAAAATTTAGAAGAAAAACTCTCAATTGTATATGAAGACTGTCATCGTATATAATAAAAGCCTAATATGCAAATTGTCCCCTTGACCAGGAATTTTGAGTGGGAGTTCTACCAGGGGGAAAGGAGGCCCCTGCCAGCAGTGGAGGCAGGCAGCCACTAGGAACCCTACCCGTGCACAAATTTCGTGCACTGAGCTTCCAGTTATAATATAAAATTAAGTGGAAAAGAAACAGATCTCTGGCAATCATGTAATGTTGTTACCTGCTTTGATGTATATGTATTTCCTTAGAGTAAAATGTGCTAAGAAGAAATATTTAACAAAAAATATGTCTGTTAAACTGAATTAGCATTTCAGGTAGCCATTGGGTGTTCATTTATAAACCACATACACATTATGAGCGTTTGTTTATACTTTTATTTTGCCACTTAAAAAAAAAAGACTTAAAAAGAAAAAGATAAAAGACCTGTCAAGAGAGTTTCTAAGGAGTCAAAACAGAACTCAAAATGACCTGTTACATGAGTTTAAATTTTCATACAACTATTCTCTCCTTCCTGACTGTCCCAATCTTAACATTTTCTCCCTTGTGCACATACCATGTGTAAGCATGCATTCACTCTTCCCTCCCTATTGCTTAGTATGAACTATGATACACAATTTCACATAAGATAATGGGAGAGAAAAGTGTAAGAGTTATTACTTCTCTCAACATGAAATTTAAATGTATAGATAATACACTCACCTGAAAGGTTAGCATAAGAGATATGTTCTTGATTACAAGACAACTAAATGAAGACATTAATTGTAAGCATTATATAGGCCAGAATATTGAAGAATTATTTCTAAATAAACAGAGGTGAGATTATGCTAGGTCTTGAGTTATGAGGGATTTGGATAAGCTTTAAAAAAAGCAGAAGGATATATATATATGTAAAGGCAAGGAAAGATGAATTCTTATACTAATCTCCAGGGGCTCTTGATTCAAGTCAGTTTGATGAAGTGATGAAGTAGGGGATTCTTACAAGGAACATATTGGAGACCTGGGAAAAGTGACACAACCCTGAAATTAGCAAGGGAAAGAGGAAGGCATTAGTTCTTTTACATGGAAACAGAATGAGGGATTCTTGAAGTATATAGACTTCTTGGTAGAAAAGGAAAAGGCCTTAATCACTTCTGTTTCTTTTCTCTAAAACCTACAACACGAATTGCCCATTAAGAAGGACTTCTCTTACATGTATATGCAGAATTATCTATTGTAAAAAGCAACCAGCCGAGACAGGTTTGGCTCAGTGGATAGAGCATCGGCTTGTGGACTGAAAGGTCCCAGGTTCGATTCCGATCAGGGGCATGTACCTTGCTTGTGGGCACATCTCCACTGTGGGGTGTGCAGGAGGCGGCTGATGGATGTCTCTCTCTCATTGATGATTTTGACTTTCTATCTCTCTCCCTTCCTCTCTGTAAAAAATCAATAAAATATATTTTTTTAAAAAAAAGCAACCAATAAAGTCACAGTATTTTTTTTTCTCCTAAATGCTTAACAGGATCTGACCATGTGCCAGGCATTATGCCAACCACTTGGATAAACAACTCATTTAATCTTTACAATTACCTACATCAAAGATCATATTGTCCTCTCCAATTTACAGCCAAGGAAGACCACACAAGTGTATACCTGATGAAGTGGGCACTCAACCCTGAGGCACTGCTTCTAAAGCTCAGCTTCAGCATCGTGCTGCACTGCCTCACACTTGGAGTGTGGCAGCATCTCATTTAAGTATCCTCCTATCCCCCTCTCCTTCTCCCTCCTTCTTCTCCCTCAGCTCTCTAATGCTCTTTCTGCTTGTACTCTCGTTTTCCACTGTCCACCTGCAGACCAGCATGGCCCTGCAGCACCTAATAGCCTGTACCGGTTTCTATTCAGCAAACTACTTCTTTATAGTGGTCATTTGAACTTAAGGTTCTGATCATCTCAAAAGCAAATTCCTCATCAATGTGTCTCAATGAAACTTCTGGAATTTGAGCTTTCAGTTTTATGAAGGAAAAGAAACCATCATATCTGTTTCTTTATTCTTTAATTTCCCTCTTGGCAGATCCCTGGTAATAGATCAAAGGAGGGACCACAAAATCTCATAGGTTGGGGCACCATAGAGGAGGAAAAGGAGGGTCCCTTCTAAAATATCAATTAGCACAGTGGTTCTCACCCTTCAGCATTCATTGCAATCACTGCGAAGGCTTACTGAAACACAGACTGCAGGTCACCTCACTACTCAGTAGGTTTGAGTGGCCCCAAGCACCTGCATTTCTAATAAGATCCTAAGTAATGCTGACTGATGTTGCTGGTGGAGACCACATTTTTAAGAACCAGTGGACAAGGACAGCAATGTGACTATCATTTCACTCCAATTCAAAGCAGATTTACCTTGGGAAGCTCCAGATGTTGAACATTTGTAAATGAATTGAAGTCCACAGCTGCATCGGAAGTGGCAACACTTGGTTCAGCCTGATAGACAGAAATGGCAAAATGGGCAATGGAGTATCATGTATTTTTGTTTGTTCAAATATAAGACACTTAGTCAAAAATTATTTTATATATTGCAATTCATTATTATTATTTGAAGAAACAGTATATTCTAACCAAAATATTACTGAGGTGTGTTTAGACAGCAGTTATTTTGCAGCAGACACACAATGTGATTTTTCAAACTGCCTTGATTTACACTACAATGAAATGTAATAGCAACCCAGCCACAAACAGTGAAACTCACTGAAACACAGAACACCAGCAGAGGTACCATTCACTATTCTTTACTGTGTTAGCCACTGAATAAATTTAGGAGCTATTAAATGTCCTACCTGAAAACTGTTAATATTCCATTTCACTAAAGGACATAATTGGTACAACCCATATGAAAATAAAATGTTTTCCTTTTTAGTCATGGAAAACCATTTGATTCAGTTCACCAGGAGACAATAGTTCGCTTGTCTTACATATAGATAAAGCCCCATGTTTAAATGTTTATTGAGGGAATAATGTTTCCTTTCATACACCTTTTCTCACTGATGACACTCATGGTTCCTCTAATTTTCTCTCTATTTTTTTTATTACTTCCTTCTATTCATCGGAAATATTTAGCCAAAGCTTTTCCAAATAAAAACAGAACTTCCACCAAAAACTCTTTTTTTGTCACCTTCTAGCCACTGCTTTCTTTGTCTTAACTTCTTACCCATTATTTGCTTTCTCAGAGATCACTAATAATCTCCTAATTGCCAACTCCAAAGGACATCCTTTATTCATTTTCTTACCTCTTTGCAGTATTCAAGATTGTAGAATACACCCTTCTATTTTTTTTAATGTTTGGGTGGGTTGTTATTTATATACTAGAGGCCCAGTGCACGAACTTGTGTACACTGAAAGGAAATTAGAAGAAATATTTTAGAGGCTGGGGAGGGACAGCAGGAGGGCTCCAGGAAGTGTCCAGCCTGTCTCACCCAGTCCCGATTTGGGCTGATTTGGGCCGGCAAGGTGGCGGGGGAGAGACCATGGGAGGTTGGCTGGCTGGGAGGTCCCATGGAGGGAGAGGGTGTGCTCCAGGGTGTGTCCAGCCTGTCTCACCCAGTCCCTCTCAGCCAGATCCCAGCAGTAAGCTAACCTAGCAGTCGGAGCATCTGCCCCCTGGTGGTCAGTGTGCATCATAGTTGAGCAGTTGACCAAATAGTCAACAAATTGGTCAGACACTTAGCATATTAGGCTTTTACATAGATAGATATATCAGCTTTAACTAAAGGGACAATGATGATCCAAGGATTTTTAAAAAATATTTTTAAATTGATTTTTAGAGGGAGAGGAAAAGAAAGAGAAACATCCATGTGAGAGTGCAATCTCAGCTGCCTCATGTACTAGGAGCTTGCAAATGGGGGCACGGTCCTTGATCTGGAGTTGAACCAGCAACCTTTTGGTACACAGGTCAATGACCAACCAACTGTGCCACACTGGCCAAGGCCCATTCTTCTTGAAATGTAGTTTCATCAGCTGCTATGCAGCATGTCCACCTGGTTCTGCTTCATCATCTCTGACAATATGTATCAGCCTTCTTCCTGATTGTTATTACATAATCCTGACCTTGGCCCTGTTATCCCTAAATGTTCTCTGTAGTCAAGTGCCTCAGCTTTCTCACCAAATATGCATCTAGGAGAATTTATTTCTAAACTCTAGACCAAATGTCCCAATGTAAACTATATTTTACTCTTAGGCTGCCTAAATACATGTCTTCTAGTTTTATAAATATTTATTGCTCTTTTTATTTATTTACATATTTTGGTAAAAGTCATCATCCATCAAATCACCAAGTCAGACATCTGGAAGCCTTGTACATCTTATCTATTTTACCCACTAGTCTATTCCCTGCCCAAAGAACAGTACCTGATACAAATCAGGCAGACACCCAATAACTATTTGTTGAATAAATAAATTCTCAACCACTCATTTTTTTCCTTAATGAGTACATTTAGTTGGGGATGAAGATGTCAATTTGGGTCCTAAACATCTGATGTCATCATTTCCAATTTTTGTTTTTTTATTTATTTTTATTTTTTACATCAGTTAGGACCTTATTATCTTCCTTCTGAAATACTCCGATAAATTTTTTTTTATTTCCCTTTACTTGACTTTTCTTCCCAGCAACCTCTGATTTTTCTCTGCACCATTTCCAGAGATGTCTTCAAAAATTACAGTTCTGATTCTTTGAGTTCCCCAAAAACATGGCCTCCAAGACAAAGTCTTCATCATCTTCCTATGATCTGACCTTCCTCTTTCCCTGGCCAGTGACCCTGCCTCACCAGTTCCCCATTCCCTGCCTCATGCTGTTCAGTATGCGATGAAATTTTCAATTGTCTGCATTTGCCAGATCTTTCACACCATTCCTCAACCCTCTGCTTCTTTGTGCCCCCAAGTCTTCTACTTTCAACCTACACATTATCTCCTCTATGAAATCCTCTTCTCTCTCTCTAGAAGTGGAAGCAGCACCTCTTCTTGTATCTTCATTATTCCCTAAGTGAACTTTACTAATAGCCTTCATGTTAGTGGTTAGCTTACTTACTTGAGTGCTTCTTGTACTGGGTTATAACCTCCATGGGAGCCAAGGCTATGACTTATTTATCTTTGACAACCTTGTAAGGGTACAATAATTGTTAGCTGAAGCGGCATATCAATCAAATCTTCCTGCAGAAACAAACACGAGCTACATACCTCCTTATTCTGAAGATTCTCTGAGGTAGATGGCAAAGATTCTACTGTATTTCCAGGACACACAGCCATTTGATTCACTGCATCTTTATTCCTAAAAGGAAATGCACTAACCTATCACATCATAATGCTTCATATTATTTAAACATTTTAAGACTCAAAAGGATTAACAGAGAAAATTCTGTAACCTCAAAGACCTGGAACTGCAACACTAAATCATTTATAAATGCTTTATTTTCATTCTACATAACAGAACTGAAAGGCTAATGAACAATATTTAGTAAACCAGAAAAAGAAAATGCTCACCTGATGAAAATTATTTTCACTTTAGAAGGGGCACATTTAATGATTGAGGAAGCATTCTGATGACTTCTTCCATATAAAATTTGTCCATTGATCTATGAGAAATAAATATCATTAATTGAGCCTGGAATTTTTAATTTTTAAAATTTTTATCATCCTATCTAGCTAATAAAATATATGTTTTTCTTATTTTATTTTTTAAAGATATTTTATTGATTTTTTACAGAGTAGAAGGAAGATAGAGTTAGAAACATTGATGAGAGAGAAACATTTATCAGCTGCTGCCTGCACACTTCCCACTTGGAATGTGTTCGCAACCAAGGTACATGCTCTTGACTGGAATCAAACCTGAGACTCTTCAGTCCACGGGCCGACACTCTATCCACCGAGAAAAACCAGTTAGGACTCTTTTTCTTATTTTAAAATAATATTTTGTGTGTGTGTTTGTGTGTGTATGTGTCTGGTCTAATATATAATAAAAGCATAATATACTAATTAGACTGGACATTCTTTCATCTGGACAAAGCTACAGTGGATGGGGGCTGTGGTGGCAGTGGGTGCAGGTCTGGGCCAAGGCCCTTGCATGAATTTCGTGAATCAGGCTTCTAATCTACACTAATAAGAGAGGAAAATGCTAATTGACAGTACCTCCACTATGCCCACAGCCAATCAGGAGTGATATGCAAATTAACTTAGAAAAGATGGTGGGTAAATTTGCATGCGCAGGCAGTGCAGGCAGTGCCCTATGCTGCTGGTAGGTTCCAAGCTGCAGTTGAGGCCTGGGCAGGCGGTGGGGAAAGTGCCTGGAGCTGCCTGCCAGAGTCCAAGTCCCTGGCAGCCTCTCCACCTACCCAGGAGGTCCAAGCTGACCTGCGATCACAGGGTGAAGAGCTCAAGCCAAGCTGCCCTGCGATCATGGGGTGAAGAGCCCAGGCAGAGATACCCACGATCACAGGGAAAACAGGCCAGCCCAAGCCACCTGTGATCACCAGGTGAAGAGCCCAGGCTGAGCTGCCCCAGGGTCATGGGGCCAACAGGCCAGGCAAAGCCTGACCAAGCTGACCCCCTGATCCCAGGCAAAGCCGCAGCTCAGGTGACCAACTTGCGCTAGGGACTTTTTGGGGGTGTGGTGCGGGGTCCAGGGCCTCTAGCCTGCAACCACGGAAGTCTCCCTCTCCCCAGACAGAAGCACCAGCCCAGGTCTACCAGCGGCCTGGTCCTAACTGCAGAGGTGAGTTCCTGCAGGCTGGGGTTTGATCCTCACACATTAGTAGTAGGAGACCAGTGCCTTTGTTATTGCTGTGTGTCTGGGTTTTAATTGGACAAATGCCCGGAAGTCCCGGTAGCCAGCTTAGCAAAATCTTTTAGGAGGAGAATTCTGTATGGGCTCTCTCAAATTCCCTCAGCCCCTACTCAACCCCTCTGTAAAGGTGCAGAACAAGTGAGGCCCCTTAAATAAAAATCAGAGGTTTCCCGCAACAGTGGGCCTCTCTCATCAGTCATTTGGACTGGATGGCATTTGAGTATTTATCTAGGCACCATGACAGAGAAACACAAGCTCAAGTCATGATCTCTGCCCTTAAAAAATTCACAATCTTATTAAAGTGGATGATAAAAGTGCAGTAATAACATCAGAATGTAAGGCAACAATACAGAGAGGAACAGAGGCAATTGCCAGGATGATTTTCCAATTAGTACAAAGAGTATGTGCTATGCATTAAATAAATTAAAAAAAATGTGTGGAAGTAGCTGCTTTGAGTATGGCATCCCTTCCTATTTTAAAGGAAGCTGAATTCCATGCGAACTTTGTACTATGCTATGATATCTGAGGCACAGGACAAGGGAGGCCCTAAGTATACTATGCTTTGATATTTGAGTCATTCTTTATTGTACAATGTAATTTATTTCTGTATACCTGTTTTGTAATAGTTAAATTACTAGAATAATACATCTTGCTATAAAATATTACTAGGAGATCAAATGATCAGGTGACATTTATTATTATTTTTTTAAAATGAACACAATCTCCAGTATGCTAAATTGATAGGGATTATAGAAATATTCAGAGAGAGAGACCTCCAGGCTTGATTACAAGTGAGGCTTACTATCAAACCCAAATTTATTGCTTAAAAAATAGGCAGAGAGCCAACTAGAAACTGAACCAAATATAAGCCCTTGAAGGGCAAATGTAAATTGGATAAGCTTTGTTATTACAAGAGCAAGAAGAAAAATTTCACATTGCATCCACTTTAAGTAGCTGTTAAAGAAAAAGAATGGTATACTATGAAAATACTTAATACAGATTGTAAAGACATTTGTTCAAAGAGAATTTCCAAGAGTAGGTGATATTTCAGTTAAATTTTTTTTTAAATGTGAAGAGGTTAGCTAGATAAGAAAAAGGTGAAGGGGTCCTGGATTGCAGAGGGTGCGGGCAGGGCTGAGGGATACACCCCCACACCTCTGTGCACTAATTTCGTGCACCGGGTCTAAATGGTATCATATGGTCTGAGCTCTAAGAGCTAAGGAGGCAGCACTTGGACTGACTGAAGGAGAGCAGACAGTGAATTTCCTGGCAGGCACTGGGCTTCAGTACACTTTGTACGAAGCAGGGGCTCTGTGGGAGCACATGTGACCTGGACAGAGCATCCAGAGAAGCCCTATTCTATCATATTTTCTAATTAGTCTCAAAACCAAGACTTGGGCATAGGCCACTGGGAGAAGCAATGCTGACAGAATCAGGATTTGGCAGTCCATTGTGTCTATGCAGCACAGCACCTGACGAAAACTGCTGGTCTTCTAGTCCAGCTGTCGCCAACCTTTCAGACCTCACGGACCACCAGTGGTCCACAGACCACAGGTTGGTGATCGCTTATCCAAAGGTTTCCTTAAAACCAGCGGTCGCCAACCTTTCAGACCTCACAGACCACAAGTGGTCCGTGGACCATGAGTTGGTGACTGCTGTTCTAGTTGTTTAGCCATTGCTGACAGAGCCTTTCTAACCAATAGAGAAATATACAAGTACAGGAAGAGCATTAAGGCAATATAAAAACACAGGTCCCAGCCCATAGGAGGCAAGGGCAAACAAAACAAGCAGATATAATTCTAAACCTATAAAGTATGGTCCAAAAGTTTATTTTGTTTGGAGGGATGAGTTACTGTTTTAGTTATTTAGACTTAACCTTGACCCCAATGCACCCAACATCTATCACTTGGTACTATTAGCAATACAACTTTCGGAAAGTCCAGTGGGCCAATCTCATCATGGGGAGTGATTGGTCATTTGGCTTTTCTAAAGCTCTTAATAAAAATGCAGCACGCACAAAAAAAGTTTTTGAAGTGTAATCTTTATTACTGTCTTGGGGTAAAAATTGTTTTGGGTGCTACATACTCATGACCTTTAAATGAAAGTTAATGGGAACATGGATGCCACTTAGTAGAGATTTGCTTTAGTGCCAAATTTGCTGTAATGCATATATTTTATTAGGCAAACAATAGTTTGCTCCATCACTCTATGAGGCCCAGGTGAATTTTCTAGAAACCAATGATTCTGTTGTAACGATTTTGCAAAAGTAAATTCAGCATTTTCCACAATAAATTACCTCTAGAAGCTCATCTGCAATCTGCAACCGACCATCTTTCCCAGCTGCTCCATTTGGATCAATCCCCACTATAAAGACACTCATCCTGGATCGGTCTTTGTTCCCAGCAAGACTTAGACCCAAACCACTCCAACCTTTCTCCAGTTCAATCATATGCAGCTCGCCGGTCAGAGTTCCATAACGTTCTCTGATATTTTCTACAGGTAACAACAATAAGGGTATAGGTATTGAGAGTTAATTCATAGTCAAATGCTACTTAGAATAGCCTCAGAAGGGCATTATTTGCACCAAAATAATGCTTGGCATTTAAGAAAAGCAAAGTAGACTGGCCACCTGGGTTTCCTGGACGGCCCAAACTTTAAGGAATTTCTTTGAATCGAAGGTGCAGAGAGTATGATGTCTGATTAATCAGTGTACCTGGGTAATCAGGTCCAAGAGTGATCACATTAATGAACTCTCGGCTTGTGATTAAAACAGAAATTTAATTTGTCATTTTCAAAAGAGAACAGAACACTGAATATTCATCTTTTAATTTTTTTTTTTTTTTTTACTGATTCTGAGAAGGGAGAGGGAGAGAGAAAAACATCAATGAGAGAGAATCATTGATTTGTTACTGCCTGCATGCTGTACACTGGGGATCAAGCCATAATCCAGGCATATGCCCTGACTAGGATTTGAACTGGGGATCAAGCCATAATCCAGGCATATGCCCTGCCTATGACCTCTTGGTTCATAGGTTGATGCTGGCCAGGTCATTTATTCTTAATTTGAATTTTTATTGATTTTTAGAGAAAGAGAGAGGAAGAGAAAGATCTGTTGTTGCACTATATAAGCATTCTTTGGTTTGCTTCCTGTGCCCTGACCAGAGATCAAACCTACAACCTTGATGTATCGGGACAATGCTCTAACCAACTGAGCTACCCGTCCAGGGTAGGAGTATTCATCTTGATTGGTCAGTGGAAGCTTTTCTCCCACAAGAATATCTATACTGTGTGTCACATCATGTTGCACACTTGTTGGTCCATATATCCAGAATAAAGGGAATGGGCTCATTATTACACAGAGCCATCAGGTCAGGACAATTCGATGTACCTGTCCCAGCTTTTGGACACTTGTCCTAAGTAGATTAGACCATCTATATCTCCCATCCCACATGTTCAATAGTTAGAATTTATTCTTTAAACTGAGAAGGCAAGGTCAAGTGTAGGGCCCCAGCCACAGAAGCAGTAGAGGAATCAGCCAGTAGCAGCACTAATTATCAGGCTGTGAGGGAGCCATGCTGGAGGCCCAGTCCAAGTGAATCCACTCCACC
The DNA here is from genome assembly GCA_011751065.1 of Lasiurus cinereus. Classification (NCBI taxonomy): domain Eukaryota; kingdom Metazoa; phylum Chordata; class Mammalia; order Chiroptera; family Vespertilionidae; genus Lasiurus; species Lasiurus cinereus. The sequence continues at coordinate 41,192,613 of JAAGEH010000226.1, forward strand.
ACAGCTCCTTAAGGATTAGTAAGAAACTGCTTTCTTAAGCCATGAAGTTTTGGGTAGCTTGTGACATGACAATAGGTAACTGAAATATTCCATTTAATGTTTTCCTCAGAGTATATTCTGGTGGATTAGTAATATACTCTAATTTCACTGAAAATAAACTGAGAACTATAAACTTTAGAAAATGTTACTCCATCACTGATGACATGTATTCTACATTGATTCTTAATTGGATCAATTTCATAAACTGCCATTTCCTGAATCCTAGAATCTAGCAACACACCTTTTATCTTAAAGGAAACAATTATACTTTATAAATAAAACTTTTAAAAGTACTGACACAGTTAAAACTTTTGGCTGAATTTTTAATATTGCCTTGTAAAATGGTTTATCTCCTTAGGAAACAAGAGACACCCCAATGATCCTAACAACAGCTGCCTTTTGATGCTTCCTGCACATCAGGAATTGTGGTTAGCATTCCTCAGACATTATTTAATTTAATGTTAGCAACTAGAGGGAAACACTGTATTTTAAAAAGAGGGAGAAATCACTAAGCTAATACTTAGAGGTGGTTAAACAACTGTCAAATGCCCGAAGTTGTTATTTCAACAATTACCCTGTATTACCACCTACCACCATAGTAGAGAAAATACCAACATTCAAGGCAGAATAGCAACAATGGACAGACTCTGAGACCTTGAGAGGGGAGACTACTAGTTCAAGACCACAGGAAACTGGCCCAGGGCTAGCTTCTGAGAGAGTGCCCTGCCCTCTTTAGTTCTCATATAAATAGGAAAGTGGGCTTTCACTGGAATGCAGACTGGAAGGAAGGGAAGAAAATGATTTCATGCCTTGGGAATGCATGCTGTGTTCAAGCAAAAAGAAACCAGTGTTTTTCTTCCCCCTACACAAAACTGCAGTATTTATAACCAAAGCTGAAACACCCTTATTCATCCAGGACATCAGCCTTCAGAAACATAGACTATTTTAATACCTCTGACAATGAAATGCATTACGAAAAGACAACTTACTCCAGCTGTAACCAAACTCATCCTCTTTGTCCCCTTCTTCTGAGACCCTGCTTGCAGATGTCTGGGCATGATCGCCGCTCATTTCTGCAAATCCTGAAGGAGGGGGCAGAGGCACATGGCACAATAGAGCCTTCTCTGGCTCTGTTTCTGACTGACTGGGTGCCTGTAGGAACAAGAGGAATGCTGTGGGTATGCGCTCATCAAAAGGAAAAAAAGCGAAGGAAAAAAAATAAGAAAATGTAAAAACAAAAAAACTGGCTTTAAAAGATATGATACATAAATAATGGGGGGGGGAATAGATATATTTACAAATTGGTAGACAGGATTCAGGTAAACTTCATACAAACAAAGTGGTATGTTCAGAAAACAATTCATTAAATTGTTATTTGGTATTTTAAGATGATAAACTATTCAATAACTTAAATAACTTAAAATGAAAAATTATACAACTTCCTCTTCTGGAAAAGAACTTTCATTCAAAAGTTATCATAAATGTCCAGGCGTCTGGGCAAGATCTGGGGGTTCTAGAAAAGTTTTCCAAGAAACTATAAAAAAATAGCCATGAATTAATTAAAAAAACAGAGGTTCAAAGCCTGTTAAGACTACATATATAAAATTTTTTATTGCTTCCCGAATCCTCTCTCCAAATGACTCAATGCATCCCTGAAAATGTTACACATGCAGGTTCATCTCCCAGGGAGCCAACTTGTTAGCAAGGAGGACACAGACGTGAGTCTGAGGGATGGTTTTGAGGGACAGCACCTTCATTCCCTTGCCAAAATAGCTCGAACGATAAATGAGAAAACATGGGAAAAAAACTGCATATAAACCCAAAGAATGGTACACTTGCTGCCTACAGAAGTCCTAATCCAAAGAAAGGACTTGGTATCATCAAGTTGCAGATAACCAAACAAAATATTAGAGTTTAGAAGGATCTTAACTCAATGAATTCATTTTGTGGATTAATAACCTGAGGCCATGAAAAGTGAAACATTTTGATTGAAATCACACAGTAGCACTAGAGATCTTTTTGCTTCATTCTTAACCCAACCCAATTTACTTTCCATCATGAAGGCTGTCTTGTCCAATTTCCACTGTAAGACAGGTTAAGTACCTAATTCAAGTCTCAGAGATACCTGGCTAACATTCTAACCCTGGTATGACACTATCCCTGATTCTTTGAATCTCTATTTTCCTATCCTTCTTTATTTTACCTTTCATTTTACACAAAAATCCCTCTAATATGCCTTATTTTATTTTACATGTGTATATATGGAAAAAAAGGCTGTGATTTAAAAATAAAAACTTCTTAAAGAACACACAAAATGACAGGCACAGATACTTAGGGATTATTAATTGGTGTCAGAATCAGAATACCAATAATAAAATTATATGGCATTGAATGTAATCTTTCTTTAATGCTTCATAAAGTCCTTCAGGATTCTAAGCTATCACACAATGGTCATAATAAACACACATTTCTACCGATTTTCTGGCAAAACTTATTGATAGAGACTTACAGGGCAATTGATTTTTCAAATTACAGAATGTGCTGTATTAAAATATCCAGTTTATACACAATTGCCCAAACAGACAAGAATCACTAGTGTAAGCAATCCCCTTGTTACCTTCCCAAATGCTGGGCCACAAAACTCTCAAATTAACAATCTACAAATAAAAAGTGAACAAACAAAAAACCTAATGTGACCCAATAAAGGTTCATTAAACATACTAAATTGGTGGGAGATATGTAATTTAAAACTTTTTCTAATTCAAATAAAAAAATTACTTCTTTGTAACAATGGAAAATGTTAGCAAACATGAATTAAGCTCATTTAACTTTTAAGAATAGAATAAAATCAATTTAACTTTCTCATATTTTAACAAATTGATGGGTATACATTTTATAGATCTTACTGCATAACTGTTCTGAGTTGTTATTTTCCTTAAAAACAAATAAACAAAGCCTGCTTGCCTACAAACTGTTCAGGATCTTAGGCATATTTCTATGCTCTGAGTATAAATTGAAAGGGTGTCCTACCATAGCTGAGGAATCATAAAACGAATCCATGCCTGTGTTTACTAAAGGCAACCAGGTGTTCTATTTCACTGCCCCTAAAACATTCATTCTCACTGAGATAGTATAGTAGCTTGTCACTGACACTTCTTAAAAATCTGTTAATAAAAATGTAATTGTTTAACAAAGATAGATTAGTTTTCATTGGTAAACATGCAACGGCACTTGAAATCACTCCATGCCATGTACGCACACAATGTAATGTACACACACACAGCACACAACAGCACACTGCGTACTCATAAAAACTTCACACTAGGACAAACCTTAAACGGTGTGGGAGCAAAAGGGTTAGTTGGGGAACAATGGAAGACAACTCTACTTGAATTCTGTAATTCCTACAGTAATAGAAAACATATTCCTTCAGAGACATAGTCTTTGGTTTTCCTTGTTACCATACCATGAAATTCCAATGAATATTCATAAAATGCTTCCTGAAAGAAATTGTTCACAGCTTTCTTCCTTTTCACAATCGCATTATAGTATCTTTATCCTTGCAATTTTTTGTTTCAGTTTTGGGTTTATAATTCCATCAGTTATGAGAATATCCCAAGTACGGATTTACAAGCATTGCACCAGCTACACATTTTCTGAGTCAGACATTGACATGGATGCACTGTATGACTATGCCACAGACTCCTATATGTACACGATTTTCCATGGACTGGTTAACTCCTAGGAGAGTTTTTAGGACCACCTTGTTTAGGTCTGTTAAAGATTTAAAACCAATACACAATTTTAAAGAAATTATGTGGCAGTCGTCCGTATATCTGACAACTAACAAAGACTTAAGTATCAGAAAATTTAACGCACAGCAAAATACAGAAAAGGTACTGAACTCACAACCACCCCTGACTCTTCAGAAGGATCATCTAATTCAGCTATAAAAACGTTCAGGTGAGAATGTGCTTAAGAAAGGATTTACATGCCCACTCCAAACACAACCGTTGTCATGTTTTGTTTTTTTTCCCCTGCCCAAATTTAGTAAACAGTGAACTAGGATAAAGGCACAGCAGTGACACAGAACAAAACATGTGCAAAAGGCAAGGGCAAGACAATGGGCATTATCCAACCTTGTCAGCGATGAACTGCAGAGAATCAGCAAATGGGTTAGTGCTGCTGAAGTTGTACTGAGGGTAAAGGCTGTGCGTCAAGGAAGGCAAGGGGGATTTCTAAAAGGAAACATAAAAGGCGCTGAGCCCAAGGAAATGGATCCCAAACAACTCAGTTTTAAGAACAAAGTACTTAAATAACTGTGTAAAACTAGCTCCTGTCAGATCTAGTATTAATAACAACATCATATGAAACAGTCTGGAATGAAAAGTTTATCTCTAGTGACCAGAACCTACACTTTGATCTCTATCTGGCCACAAACCATATGGGAGATGAGTCTGTCCAATGGATCCCAAATTTCTTTTGTTTTCAACAAATGACTTCACTACCAGACTTATACATTCGTATCTGCCCACTTTATATAGTAATATATGTCCTAGCATATCAGTAACTGTCTTTCAAAATTGAAATCATATCATTTTTCAAAATTTACATTTAAAAGCAAATTATGCCTTTTTTTGGTAAAACAAAGAGTTTATCTTTTCCAGAATGTAAACTAAACATTTGTCTGCTAGTTCAGGGGTAAACTTCATTAGTCTTTTATCTCATTTCCCAATAAGGAAATTTTTCATACTTTGACTAGATGTTAAGTTTGCTTAAGATCAATAGTATTTTTTAATTAAAAACTGAAATCAACATTTTTTAAATGAACCACCATATGGTGATGTTCTCTATTTCTGCCTACTTTTTTTTTTGTGATGGTAGAAACATTGGTATATATTTTTAAAATTCCCTATAAAAGTTCCCACATTACTGGGGCATTTATGAGGCCTTAGATTGCTTCTCCTAGGTTTTGTGGCTTGCCTGCGATATAGCAAGCTAGGACTATTGCCTTTGAACATACATATTAAAGGTAGGATGACTGCCAGATAGAATTTAGCATTTTCATAATTGAAAAAAAAAAGTAATTTCCTTAACACAATAAATTCTTCTCTTCATACCAACTATCTTTTTCTTTTATTGACTACATCTTTCAGGAGAAACTGTAGACATTTAAAATTCATTCTGGCTCCAGTGAAATGTTTGTGTTGCTTCTCTCTATAAAAAAAGCTCTCCTGGCAAGCGGTGGAAGAGGCAATCACGTGACACTGCTCTGCCTGGGAGCACTCTCTGGGGAGACTGTGCTAAAGCTTGTGCCACCTCACCCTTCAATCTGCTCTCCAGCAATGTTTTTCCTACAGAGAGGAGACAGGAAAAGGAAACGGGCACCATGACATTTATGCTCATCTCAACTTGTGCTCTGCTTTTCAGCTGAAAATGCCAACGCCTGCTTTACAAAAGAGAAGATCACAAACGCCTAGGAACTTGACCACATATTACGGTGGGGGAAATGAGGAGGCAAAGATCAGAAACACTTCCTAGGCAGAAAACCCAGTGCTGCAGAAGGCTGAGATTATTTGCAATCTTTACACACGGAATTATTTGGTTGTCTATTTCTTTTAGAATAATGTACAATGACACCATAATGGCAAGACATACAGTATGTAAAGAGAGCTCCAGTTTTTTGTGTTGTTTTGGTTTTTTTCTTTCTTTTTTTTTTATATGGAATTCTTATAGGATTAGAATTTGGCTCTGAGATCAGAATATGAAAGTACAAAATGAGCACAGCAAAGGAAGTGGTGGATGAGTCTGCTATCAAGGAACGATTTATAGAAACAGACTATATTTTTTATTAATAAATTGATGATGAAACTTGTTTATAGCTCCAAGGGCTGATATAAATAGAAATGTTATTAACTAAGAAGCGGCATGGGGAAGACAGAACCGTTCTCTGGCCCATGTTCACAGGCCCACCCTTTCCTGTGATGGTGCAGCCGGATGGAATTCTGTGAAGTGCAAGCCAGAGGGGTGAGCAGGGCTGGGCCTGAGAAGTCTTGTTCTTGAACAGCCTGAGAGCCACAGCCTGGCTTTTCAGCCTCTGGGTAAGATTTCCTTAAAGCTCTATTCCACCCACAAATACCACATTTACTGTTAAGAGACTCAGATGTCCGTGATTTTTTTTTTCCCTTGAGATTATGGGAAATTCGATTTCTTTCCATAAGGAAGTAAATCATTGAATACAAAGTATAGCTCATTTCAAATACAAACTTAACTCTAATTTCCCAAAGCAAAATGCACATGTAGAGAAGGAAAAAAAGATGCCTGTACCCTGTTTAGGCTGCCAGTTGGATCTCTGTAATAAGAAACAGATTCACAAGATAAAAGTATATAATACTGATTTATTATAAGTTTTAAGGGACACGGACCCTTCAGAAGGAAATAAAGACCTGAGAAAGGGTATACTAGGATAGATGAAGAGTGGGTGGTCAGGGAAAGTGTCATCGGACAAAAGAATATGAGCTAAGCGGGATGAACTGGGGGAACAGGGAGGTCAGCAACATCAGTTCATTCAGGTTCCTCTCAGCATCCTTCCACCTTGGAGACAAGGATGCTCCTTTCTCCAGGCAGGAAGGGCACCTCCCACTGAGGATCTTACAAGCTGCTTCAGGGGGAGAAGGGAAACCAGAGTCATTCCAGCAACCACCTTTTCTCAAATTCCTTTAGCTTAAAATATTCAAGAGCCAACATGCCATATTTTGGGGTAGCATGTCCTGAACGCTTTTTGAGTAAATATGTCATTCTACCCAAGATTTATTCTGGAATAATTGCTATAAAATCAGGCATCATTATACCACATATAATGAAACAGGAGTATTTTCCAGGTGCATGAAAGAAAACAGAAAAAAAACAAAAAACACTTCCCAGCTCATTAGTAAATGTGACTGGCATTGAAAGAAATGTTTGTAGTTTAAGTTTTAAAAAAGTAATATGGAGAATCCTATTCAGCAGTTTATAGTATTGTCCTAAATGATATAAAAGTTTGAAATTAAAAGTGAAACAAAAAAAAGGAATAAAACCCCACTCACACAAAAAATAGCTTTAACTTAAACAGCCATTTACCAACATTACCATGCTGTGTCTATGTTTAACACAACAAATGGAAACAAATGTAGAAAGATTTATAGTTATTTAAACAAACTGAATAGCATGTGAAAAGAATGCGGAATGATGCAGCCCTCCATTTGGCAGATTTTCTTATTTGAATGAATAATTATTACCGAACAATAAACAACTGAGTGATTAAAAACTGCAGATGTGAAGATAAAGACTTCCATGAAGAACTACTAAACTCATTCCTTACAGTACACCCAGAACAGCACTACACCTGTCTCAGCAACAAAGGGAAGGACCGTGGGACAGATCTAGTCACTTTATTCCACGGCTCAGAGGACTGACCAATCTCACCCACAGAGCTGTGTGCTATATCTCTACCGTCATTTGGGCATTGATATCTTAAATCCTGAATTTTAAAAGTTCAACGTATTTTTTTATAAAAATTCCCCATTTTAAGTTTTAGATCATTCTTTTACCTCCCCTCACACATACTAACATTTTCTTTTTAAAGACAGCCAACCCAAAAGTTAATAAAAGAATCGCAAAGAGAAGCAGCCTGTCAGGGATTCTACTTACATCTAGGCAACTCCTGTAATTGGTGTGCAAGCCTTTCAGTGAACATGTATGTTTCTGAAGAAGTTCCTAAGGGGGTTGTGGTCCAAATATATTAAAGAACTGCTGCACATTAAAATAGTTTTCTTTTTACTGAGGCATAAAGAAGGCATAGAAAAATATTTTTAAATGCTGGCATGATTTTCCTCTTCAGCAACATTAGGGCGTATCAAATACACAAAGCTTCACATAGTGTCGTCTCCATCAACAGCTTTCACTAAATGCGCGTATGCTTTTAAAAGATATTTAGGAAGCCATTTTACCTGTGATGGCTTATGGTAAAGTGAGTTGGTACATTTCTGTCCACCATACAGCAATGAAGAGCTATATGGTGATTGGGACTGGGAGGTAGTAGTTATGAAGTCACGGTATAGAAATATATAGTTTAAATGAAATCCACCATGTGGAAATCAGTGAGATAGACAAATACAGTAAAGATGACTCACAGGTGATCATGGGATCGCATAAACTAAAAAATTCTGTGCCAGAAACCAGTAATTATCTCACTAAAGAAAGAGGACGAGGAACCCAGAAGGCTGGTCAACCTTGAAGCTCTGAAAGGTCAAAGCCAGCCACTCCCTATCTAATTGAGACAATGAACTTCCCCATGAAATAATCATGTAAATCCTGACTGATAAAGATAATCTACTTGTTACTGGAATTGCCTGCTTTAGGGCAAAGGGTGTATCCCAAACCTTAATAAAAGGGATGGCAAGGCCAAAGGAAGGTGGTAGTCCTTTCCACTAGAGGAAGGCTCCCGCCTGCCCCCCCCAATATTGCCAAATTAATATTCTCTAATCTCTCTTTTCGTCTGCGTGCGACCTCCTTCAGAACCCGAACCCTGAACCGGGAACCCTGAACCACACGGGACCTGGAAAGAGGTTCCCACAATTCTGTCTAAGAAAATAAATCTATAAAGAAAATATAATCTTGCTCTTCTAAGGGACTTCATGAGAAGTCCCAGACTACTAACCTGAAAAAGACTCCACCACTCCCTCTTATAAATACTTTGTGACTATAATGAAATTAACAATTGTCCACCTAGACATCTTTGGCCACCAATGAATCCTACTTCCTGTGTGTTGAAAACAGACTTCAAGTGCTTAATAAACAAGGTAGAAGGGATTTCCACAACAACTTAATTAAAAATACAAGCAAAACAATCTTTTAACAAGTTTCCTAAGATTTCAGGACTCGGTTTTTTTGCTTCCTGAGACAACTTGGCCCTGGATACCTTAGATTCCAAGTTGAACACTGCTTGGATGTGCCTCCCTTGCCCTCTGTGTTTGCTTACCCTTGGTCTGTTTATAATGCTCTGTACCATAAAGACTACAGGGTTGCCTGCTTTCCGAATGGCTTCCACAGCTTGCTCATGGCTTGCATCTCTGAGGTCCAGCCCATCCACCTGCAATGGAAGGCCTCAGCTTAACATTTCAAGAAGCTAGAGAACAAGAAAACAATTTGTGGGTCTGGAGTTCTGAGGATCATGAGAGCTCTTGGAAAATCAGTGTCAAAATAAAAAAATAATTGAGGCTGTCTGTGAGGCTTCCGAACTTTTCATCTGTTCAGCAGACTTGTGGGCCCTTGTTTTGGACACAGACTTCTGTCTTCAATAATCAACTGAAATAATCACCAATTAGAATCAAGGCTCTGCTTCTGCTTTCCTTATACTGCTCGGCTGCTCCTTTAATAAATCAGCATAATCCAAGAAATAATATAAGGGAACTGCCTAGTAGTACTAACTTCATCATGAAAGTCACTGTACAAATATTTTCCAAATTCATTAGAGAGTGGTTTGGGAAGTGGGTAGCTGATGCATTGTGTATTTTTCTCTGTACAGAGATGCTTGAAGTTAAAAACAAAATTCTGGTGTTAAGAAGTTACAGGTTATGGTGGGGTTAGTTTTGCAAAAGAATCTTTGCAGCAGACACGACAGGAGCTAGAAGCCAAGAAATTGTGCTTACTTGTTAGTAATTCTTATACAAATAGCTTAGAAATAAAAGTTATTTTCTAACCTCTTGTTGACCATGGTTTGTGAGGGAGAAAAATAGTTTGAAAGGCCAAATGCTAATCCTGTTAGAAAACTAGAGGATACTATATAGTTTTATCATTTCCAGTGACCACAATATGGTATATACAACAAAATAGCACAATCAGATTGGACACAATTCTGGAAAAAAAATTATTAGATCTCTGCATAGAACATTATCATATTTAAAACATACACATATTTAGTTAAAAACCTCCCTCAGATTGATACTTAGATGATACTTAACATCTCTTTCAGTGGTATTGAAAATGACTTCTAATTTTCTATAGAATAAAAGTTAGTATTGGTGAGTACTATCCATCCCATTAGTGGGAAAGTTTAACAGGACATTTAGTATCTTTGCTCATGTTCAAAGAACTCAGAAGTTACCTGCAAGTCCATACTCATCTAATCTATATACATTTTCAGAAACTCTTAGAAGAAACATGTTATAGAATCCCCAGGATTTCAGAAGCCTAAGGCTATCTTATTTATGAGAAAAGCCCCAAAACATAACAGCCCTCAACAAACCACTGCTAAAAGCATTTAGTATTTTCCCATGCACACAAAAATCCTTTTCAATTCTAAAGGGATACTTTAACATTCTTAATACATTTAAACAATATTTTGGTGAAAACTATGATCAAGCCTTTCTAGAAATAATTATAAATATCTTTTATTTTTTTACTGAGTTGAAAGATATTTAATAATGAAGTATTCATAATATAAACTGCCTTGTGATAATCTAAAAAATGGAAATTTTAAATTGTATTCCAACTAAAAAAGAGTTGTTGAGAAGAAGGCTAAGATGCCATCTAATGAAAGTTAAGTACATAGGAAGAGAGAGAAAACCCACCATTCTTCCTTGTAAGTGGTCAGAGGAAGGGGAAAAAAACACATACAGAACCCTTTCTTTCTCCCAGTAAAAATCAATCAATCAATCAATCAATCAATCAAGAAATAAACAAAAAAGTCCCCCAGATGTTAATTTTAAAAATAATGGTTAATGTATAACCTTCTTTTAAACAATTAAGGTATTTTAATGTGTAAGCTATATGGACTTAGAAAATAAGGGTCAATCATCTGCATAAAGTAAATATAATGGTCATTATAAGAGCAAAGCAATCGGTTTCCATTTGGAAATTGTCTCTTGTAGTTTACTCTGTAAATCCTAACAACTCAGCAAATCTGGGGCAGGTATCTCTTCCTCTAGCCTCTTCACAAAAACTATACTTTTCCTGATCAAAAAATTTATCACACTGCTCTGCAGTGATTTGATTGTCAGGCCTGTCCCACCTGGCAGGTAGGCAGGCACAGCGCCCTATATACTGTGGGATGCTCAGAGCCTGCTACAGCACCTGGAATGCAACAGCTGTTCCAGGAATATTTTGTTAAGCAAATGAGTGAGTGACTCCTGAGGGAAGACTCTATTTAAAATATTAAACTTTGATTTGAATTAAAGAACTAGGTACAATTTGATCAAATGCTTCTCTCTCGTATATAACAAAATACACTTATATGTGTGTATACATGTGTGGACACACACATGCTTGGTGGTGCACACACAGCCCTAAGTGATGAATGGAAAGCACTAAGGAGGAGGACAATCTGTGCTTAAACTAAGGTGGGGCATTTATATGCAAGGTAAGCAGGGTCTTAGCACAAAAGATTTACTTGGAAAAAAAACTTTTATCTAATAAAGTTTAGAATGAAATAACTATAAAGTACTTTTAGAAATAAAACCTCATTGGAAACTTAATTATGATGAACATATTGTGTGTGTGTGTGTGTGTGTGTGTGTGTGTGTGTGTCTGTGTGTATACTACTAAAGAATTATTTCCCCAAGAAATTTGCTTTGCTCTTTTAACCAGAACTTAATTATTTTGTCTTAGGGCCAATGTTTTTAAAACTGGTAGGTTGTACCTTCAAACATCAGTCTGTACATCAAGATACATAATCTGTCACTATATTTTGAAGGGAGCAATTATGGGTGGAAAGAAACAAAATAAATGCATTAACTGTGGACACATTTTTCTCTAATGTTTGGTCAAGTAATATGTAATGGTGATGATTTCCTTGGTAAAGAGCATGAAAGAGGGTGACAATTTTAGTTCAGAAAGCTCAGCGGAGGTTACCTCGACTATTCTATCTCCAGGTTTCAAGGTTCCATTTTTTCCAGCTGGACTATCTTCAAGAACATGTTTGATGAAAATGCCCCTCATCACTTCACCATTGCTAAGTCGACTCCCCATTCCTCGTCCACCAACAATGCTGATACCCAAGGACTTGCTTGGTTCTCTCCAAAGTTCAACTCTGTAAAAAATAAAAAGGTTAATACAGTACATAAAAAATAAATAAAATAAAAATAAGAAAACAGAGGGGACAAGTTCATAACACTGGATTTGGCAATTTTTTTTTTAATTTTTAGAAATGACACCAAAAGCAAAGACAACAAAAAGATTAGCCAAACTGGACTTCAACAAAATTAAAAACTTTTGCTTATCTAACGATACTTAGAGTAAAATGGCAACCCACACATCAGGAGAAAATATTTGCAAATTTCATATGTGATAAGGGATTCATATCCAGAATATATAGAGAACCCCAAAAACTCAAGAACAAAAATAACCTGATTAAAAAATGGGCAAAGGACTTGAATAGACTTTCTCTAAAGATTTACAAATGGCCCATAAGTACATGAAAAGATGCTTAACACTTCTAATCACTAGGAAAATGCAAATCAAAATTACATTGAGAAACCATCTCACACCCAGTAATAAGGCTACTATAAAGAAAAACAAAGAAAATTTGTGCTGATAAGGAAATAGAGAATCTGAAGAAATCTGTACCCTTGTGCACTGCTGACAGCAAGGTAAAAGCTTGTAGCTACTAGGAAAATGGTATGGACATTCCTCAAAAATTTAAAAATAAAGTTACCATATGATCCAGCAATTCCACTTCTGGGTATATATACCCAAATTAATTCAAAGCATGGTCTTAAAGAAATATTTGTACAACTACCTTCATGGAAATTTTATTCACAATAATGAAAAGGTAGAAGCAACCCAAGTATCCATGTACAGATAAATGGATAAGAAAAATGGTATATACAAATAACTGTAAATAATTCAGTCTTTAAAAGGAAGGAAATTCTGACACACCCTACAACATAGATTAACCTTGAGAATATCATGCTAAGTGAAATAAGCCAGCTAAGTGAAATAAAGCACAAATACTATATGATTTCATTTATGTGATGTACCTAGTATAGCCACATCCATAGGGACCTAAGAACGGTGGTTGCTAGAAGGTGGGGGAGGAGGAAATGGGGAATTATTAAATGAGTACAAAGTTTGAATTTTACAATGGAAATAGTTCCACACATAGATGGTATTACACAGCAGTAGGAATATACTTGATGTCACTAACCCACAGAGTTAAAAATGATTCAAATGGTTAAAAAGTAACTATTTTTAAATTCAATGGAATAAAAGGTCTTTGTATATTAATTTTGCAAATATTACTTGCTCAATTTATTAACGTTTTGCCAGTAGTAAAACAAGATCATTTTAAATACTTTCCCAATTATGTGTTCTATTGGGTCTGATAAATACTAACGCATTTCTGAAGCTGATTTTTTAAAGTAAATTTCAAATGTACACACTCCAGGCTGGAGCACAGACCAAGGTAGCATGTTTCAGGAGTCTATTTTTGTAGACATTTAGTCATCAAGAAATTCAGCTACCCCTGAACAGACAGTTCTAAGCTTAGCAATGCCATCAAGAGAAAGCACATTCCTGCACTCACTCTGTTGGAAGCTGACATATGTACAAGTCTTTCTTTTCAGGGCAGATCTGGTAACTAACAGTGGTGGACAAGATCCTATCATTTCTATAAAAGCAACTCCCGCCATTCTCCCTTTCCCCTCTCCATTCCAGCAACCACAGCATTTTGCAGCACCTGGAGCCTTGACAATTGCTACATCTTTTGTCTTGAATACACTTCACCTACTCACATAATACACACATGATCTCATATATAATCACGGCAAATATCTCTAAGAGCTGTGGATGAGAATAAGCTGATTTGCAGAGAGGTGTTTGGCCAAGATGAGAGAGCAGCTCAGGGAAGTGGAAGGAAACAGTCACCATGCAGAGAACTCTGAGACAGGCAGTGAGACTGCAGTCGGCTCCTTGAAAAAGGGGAACAATGCTGGACATTAAGTAGGAGAAGAATGCACAGCCCAAACGTGCTCCCAGAGGGGAGGAGAGATTGGAGCCAGGATCCCAGGGAATGGGAGAGGTCCCAGTAAGAAAAGGCAGGGAATAATGGCGCCCCCAGGTGAAGTGAGAGACTAGCTATTGGTCAATCACATGATGAGACACTGCTTTGTTCTCTTTCTTTTTTCTCTCTCATTCTTTCTTTCTTTCTTTCTTCCTTCCTTCCTTCCTTCCTTCCTTCCTTCCTTCCTTCCTTCCTTCTTTCCTTCCTTCCTTCCTTCCTTCCTTCCTTCTTCCCTTCCTCCCTCCCTTTCTTTCTTTCTTTCTTTCTTTCTTTCTTTCTTTCTTTCTTTCTTTCTTTCTTTCTTTCTTTCTTCTTTTTCTTTACTAGAAATATATAATCCTAGAGACTCTACATGTTTAGTTTCAAAGCCCTCACCATGATCCTGGACTCATAAAATATGTGGGAATAGTTTAAACTATTTAACATGCTCTTCATCACTCCTTTGAGTCCAGGAATTCTGTGAAAGACAAAAACCAACACACTTCCTTGTCTCTTTAAAGCGGTTCCTAAAGTAAAATGGCAAAGTAGGGAAGTCAGCAAGTCACTGTATTTTATATCTAAGAATCCAGAATACATGCATGGGCCTTCTTAACTCTTCTCTTAAAAAATGAAACAGAGAAAAGAAAAGGTAGAATGAAAGAAAATATCTTCTGGGTTTCTCTGTGGTGGTTTTTATAATTTCCTGATAATAAAAATAACAGCAGTGGCAAACACTTATTGAGGGCTTATTATGTGCTCAACATTATTATCTAGGTCCAAGTCCTGTTTTTTTGCTACTAACAACTGTGGGCCCTCTGAAACTACTTAACCTCTTTCTTGCTTTCCTCATCTGTGAAATGGAGCCAGTAAGAGTCTCTTCATAAGATTGTTGCTGTGATTACTAAATTGATGAAAACATATAAAGTATAAAACAAAATTTGACACACATTAAACAACCAATAAATCTATTTCTCTTACTATGATTACGATTCCTGACATGATGTAATTAAGCAATATATAAAATTCAATCCATATGACACATGAGTAATGTGAACTCCATCACCTCAATCCTGCTATACCTACATGTTTATTAAGACAAGGCACCATTTTCTACCTATCATATTGACAAAAACTTTTTTTAAATGAACCATAAGATGAAGTAACTAAGGATGTGAGGAAAAGGGTACTCTCTTAAGTTGGAAAAAGAAGGGAAATGTGATAGAGCCATCTTGTAAAACAAGTTAATAATTTCTAGGAAAGTATATAATATATTTAAATATATGAGCCAGCAATTCCACTTTGGGGTTTATACCTAGATAAATTCCTCCATAAGGAAATTGATATATTTACTGTACAGAATTATTATAGTAGTAAATAACTATTAACTACTCAAATATCAATCTGGGAGTGAACCATGGTATAATCATATTGAAATGCATGGCAACTAAACTGAATGAATTAGGTCTTCAAGAATCAACATGAAAGATCTAGAAACACTGGATTGAGAGAGAAAAAGAAACAAGCTAGAAACTAATACAGACAATGAAAATCACATGCCAAATAAAATAGGAACACAGCTTATTTGCAATTAGAGGCCCAGTGCATGAAATTGGTGCACAGGAGGGTGGGAATGTCCTTTAGCTCAGCCTGCTCCCTCTCCAATCTGGGATGCCTTAAGGGATGTATGACTGCCCGTTTAGGCCCGATCCTATCTGGATCCTAACTGGACTGGGCCTAAACGGGTAGTCGCACATCCCTCTCACAATCCAGGACTGCTAGCTCACCTGCCTGCCTACCTGACTGTCTCTAACTGCTTCTGCCTGACAGCCTGACCAACCCCTAACCACTCCTCTGCCAGCCTGACTGATGCCTAACTATTCCCCTTTCAGTCTGTTTTTCCCTAACTGCCCTCCCCTGTGGGCCTGGTCACCCCTAACTGCCCTCCCTGTAGCCCTGGTTACCTCTAACTGCCCTCCCATGCAGAGAACTCTGAGACAGGCATTGTACCCCTTTTTCAAGGGACTGACTGCAGTCTCACTGCCTGTCTCAGAGTTCTCTGCATGGGAGGGCAATTAGAGGTAACAGTCCCTCTCTTCCCTACAGGCCTGGTCACCCCCAACTTCCCTCCTCTCCAGCCTAGTCACCCCTAACTGCCCTCTCCCGCAGGCTTGATCACCCCCAACTACCCTCCTCTGCTGTCCTGATCGCCCACAACTGCCCTCCCTTGCAGGTTTGGTCCCTGCCAACTGCCCTCCCCTGCTGGCCATCTTGTGGTGGCCATCTTGTGTCCAAATAGGGGCAGGATCTTTTGGCCACAAGTTGGCAGTCATCTTGTGTGTTGGAGTAATGGTCAATCTGCATATTATTCATTTATTAGATAGGATAGAGACCTAGTGCATGGGTGGGGGCCAGATGATTTGCCCTGAAGGGTATCCTGGATCAGGTCGGTGTTCCCTTGGGGTGTAGGATGGCCTGGGGGAGGAGCATGTGGTGGTTTTCAGACTGGCCATGCCCCTGGCAACCCAGGAGAAGGCCCTAGTATCTGAAATTTATTTATCTTCTACAATTGAAACTTTGTAGCCTGGAGTGGGGCCAAGCCTTCTACTCGCATAGCCACTGAAACTTTGTTGCCTTAAGTGGAGGTCTGGGTTGGCCAGGGTGTGTGGAAAACTCGGCTTCCTCCATTGCCAGGGGCAACCCAAGACTCCCTTCCTGCTCTCTTTGCGGCCATAGCTATCTTGGTTGGGTTAATTTGCATACTCACTCTGGCTGGCTGGCATGGCTGGTGGGTGTGGCTTGTGGATGTAGCAGAAGTACAGTCAATTTGCATATTAAGTTTTTATTAGATAGGATTTTAAAATGTACACTTTCCTAAATAGTATTCTCTATTTCTACACAAAGGGAAATTTTTTATTGCATGAATAAATATCCCAGCAGGTTTCCCATGTTATAAAACATATTCATAAAATTCATTCCTCATTTACTAAAAGTCCTAATTATATTATACTTTGGTTTCTCTTCAGATTGCATAAATCTTTCGCCTTTTTTAAAAGTCCTGATTATTTTAGTAAGTTCCCTCATAGTTGTATATGAACATAATACTTTATGAACACCCCCCACCAAAGTACGTAATGCTTCTATAAAGAATATAGAAGAGTATCTTCTTTAAGAATTATGGGAGCTCCAAACATTATCTATAAGGTAGCTATCACTTTTGGAGACTTCTCTTAGGTTTATGTAAAGGTTAAAAATTTAGGACAAAAATTAAAAAACATTCCCATCTAGAAGTTACATTAATTCTTTATCATAAGAATATTTCATAATGAGAAAAACAAAATATTTCATAATGATTACTGGGTTAAATATTCTATTTGCTTAGTTGTCAGTGATCATGATGATGGTGACTGTTGACAGGCCAACAACTGAAACTCATTCTGCTAAGAATTTTAAATGAATGATCACACTGAATTGTCCCCAAAATGTAAAAGGTTCTTTTATTAATCCCATTTTGCAAATGAAGTAATTGAAACCTAGCAGAGATTTAGAATCTTGTCTTAGAAAGTGACAGTTAAAATTCAAATACAGCTCTGATTACTCCAAACATTTTGCACAGTGCCTTCTAAAAATTACGTTTCCTCCCACAATGTTATTAAACTGCCAAACTGAATTTTTTATTTCCCTGTGATTACTGTCCTCCAACCAAATTCAAGTTTGTCATTATGGTCACCAACTACAAAATAATTTAATCTACTTTCTTTCGCTTTCATCTTCAAATAAGAAACTTAATATCTTATAATTCATATTTTTGCCACAGATCTAGAACTTATATTCTATTCTCATTAATGGGTAATATAGAGAAACTGTGACTTTTTTAAATGGGCTAAACAGCTTTTCAAGAATTCAGATCAAGAAATCATTTAGGATGGCTGGAAATGCTTACAGTTTTTTTGGGAAAGCAACCTAAGTTTTTTTAGACTTTAAATGTGACTCAACTTAGAAAATGTTTAAATGTGATGGCTGCTGCTTAATATTCATTTGTGAATAAAAAATGATGAAACTGTATTATATCTCTAAAGAGCAGGAATTATTCTCTCTTGTAGAATAAGTATTATTGTAGAATAAATATTAAGTATTTACTACTGTAAAATACAGATTATTTACTAAAGGAAAGGCACAATGTGATGGTCACCTTTACATCTGCTTAAAGGGAGTGTCCCATGATTACCCATATTTTACACTTAATGCAAATACCTTACATGTTTCTTTACTTACTTTGTGTGTATCTATAGGCTCCCTACCTAAGAAAATTATAGCTTCTCTGAAGGCAGGATATGTCTTATTCTTCCCTGTTAGTCACAAAATCATATACTTCTTGTCTAGGTCTATAATCAGAATTCAATAAATTTCTATTAAACTGAATTTGAATTTATTTACCATGAATACAAAAATGTGGCATAATGATGCATGGTGATATATCCGATCATATCTAGGAAAGTCATCTTTTCTGTTATACATTAAATTGATTATAGACAAAACATGGGTTTGAATAACAGCAGCCTGGGATAACAAGAGGCTTACTGACACATGTGTTTTGAATATATAGTTTGTACAAATGGAAGAGAAATTTAAATTAACATTTGATGGTATATCCAACCACCTATGAATGATTTTCTCTAGTTAACTTTATTTAATCCCTGATATATGCCAAACACTTGTATATATGTTAGTTCTAGCCCTGTGTGATACATATTCTCTTCTCCACTGTACACATACATAAGAATATTAAACAACTTGCCCAATGTCACAGCAGCAAGTTATCATATAGCACGTGAAAGCATGCCTCCCTATTTTTAAACACTGAGTAGGCTGAAGACAGAAACAGTCCTTACCGCCTGGGCTGATTCCAATTGCTGTACGCTGCATTTTGAAGTTCACTTTCTTCTCCCTCTCCTTCTTCTCGCTCTGGTAATTCTGGAATGTCTCTGTTAAAGAATTACACAGTGAGTACCCAAAAATCCTAATAACTCCATGAAAGACTGTCCTTTATTGATTTGGCTAAAAAAAGGCAGAACTGCTTTCTATTTTCACCATAATTGGCCAATAAGTTTACAACATTTTACACTAAGAGAAAATAAAACCCAATTAAACAAAAAAACACACATTTTATATTACAATCTATCTATATACAGTGATGGAACAAGACTTGCCTTGGGATAGTAAACACACAATACAATAAAAAATGATGCACTATAGGATTATATACCTGAAACCTGTGTAATTTTAATAACCAATGTCACCTCCATCCTATATAATAAAAGGCCAATATGCAAATTGACCAAACAGCAGAAAGATCGGTTGCTATGACTGCAGTAACCACCAAGGGGCAGATGCTCAACGCAAGAGCTGCCCTCTGGTAGTAAGAGTGCCAGAAGCTGGGCTCATGGCTGCTGAGCTGAGCGAAGGTGGTGGGAGCCTCTCTTGCCTCTGCGGCAGCACTAAGGATGTCGGACTGCCGGCTTATGTAGTTAGACATCCCCTGAGGGCTCCTGGACTGCAAGAAGATGCAGGCAAGGCTCAGAGACCCATCCTCCTCCCCTCACCAAGTGCACAAATTTCATGCACCAGGCCTCTAGTAAATTCAATAAAAATGTAACTGTAAAAAAAAAGAATCAATCTATAACTTAGTCTGAAGATACAGCTGAATACTAAGAATCTTATCTACTCTCTTTCCTGATGATACATGGGAGAGTAAAATGAGAAGTGGAT
Organism: Lasiurus cinereus; assembly: GCA_011751065.1. Taxonomy (NCBI): domain Eukaryota; kingdom Metazoa; phylum Chordata; class Mammalia; order Chiroptera; family Vespertilionidae; genus Lasiurus; species Lasiurus cinereus. The sequence continues at coordinate 41,212,435 of JAAGEH010000226.1, forward strand.
ATATACAGAATTTAAAGAAAACAACTATTCAACAAGTATTTCTTAACTATACACCACATGCAGGAAGACTGAAGCACCATTTGGGCTATCACCTTGCACAGACCTGGTTGACAACTCCTCCCCTAAAAGAACTTATCAGTCAGCACTCAGGAGTTCAGTGTTTCTGCTTCTCAGGAATGGCCTGATTTGCTCCCTTCTATGGTTGAAGAAAGTTGTAAGTGTTTATGGTCCAGCTTCAGCCCATCAGAGGGGCTAGGCCCAGAATACTTCACACAGGAAGCAACCTGCAATGCACCCTAGTTCAGGGTCAATTCTCATTTTCTGTAGGAGCTCCAATTTGCCAAATGCCAGGCATATAACAAATTATGTCCAGATAAGCAACATGTAAGAGTAACAAAGGATGGTGTGTCCTATGCTGTTAGGAAAAATTGGATTTTTAGAGAAACATACTCACATTTTAGTTGAAAGGAGAGGCTATAATATTCTGATTCAAAAGCGATTTTCAATTGACCTTTACAGAAATGGAAAAATCAAAAGAAAGTATACCTGAGTGGCCAGATTATTATAATCTCTGACCATGTAATAATCTGGCTATTCAGTATATGTGTGTGTATGTGTGTGTGTGTGTGTGTGTGTGAAAAAAAATATATCAGAGGCTCAGTGCATGAATTAATGCATGGGTGGGGTCCAGCTAGCCTGGCCAGGGGGAGGAAACATGGATGGTTGGCCGGCCTGCCTGCTGGTCGAACTCCTAGTTGAGAGGACAATTTGCATATTAGCCTTTTATTATATAGGATATACACTGAGTGGCCAGATTATGCATTCAGAGATCATAATAATCTGGCCACTCAGTGTATGTTCAAATTTTATCCATTTCCATTGACAGGATGAAATCTTTAGATGAATCTGTCAGATGAATCTTTAGACTGTGAGAGGTGAAGTCCCTAATCCAACAATCTCCTTGTGTTTGAATGTGTTTCATAACATGTCTGGCAAGTAAATGTCCAGGCTTGACTTAAAAGTTCTTATTTTTCTCTTTGACCTGAATGTTAGTTTTCAGTTTTCAACTGCTAAAAGGAAGCCTACCTGCCAACAGGTCCTGTCCATTGGTTGTGTGTTTGAATTCCCCACCTGTGCACATTGAGGAATAAGGCTGTGAATGAGGCTGGGCTCTGTGAATCTAAGCCTGACAGTGGCAGGACTACTCGGGATGGCAGGGAATGGAGGAGCTTAACATGATGCTAAGATGCTGACTGAAAATGAGAATGAATGAGTGAAGCTTTTATCTAGAGGAAACAAGATAAAGAGATGAAAACTAGAACTAAACCTCTAGAAACATACTTGGAGAGAATATGACAGGAAAAACAGCTGTGGAAGACAGACAAGAATAAGAATTTAGAAGGAGGCCCTAAAATATTCAGTTGACTGCCATGGGGTGGGGAGGTTTCTCACCCTGGAATCTACTGTGGGAGCTACTCAGAAGCACTCTGACACAGTGGCTCACATACTCATGCCTCATTAGCCATGAGGAGACTAGTATCCTGAATCCCAGACCAAAAGCCTCATTCTCTTCCCAAGATTCTATAGTCTTGAATCCTTTCACCCCAGACATGCTCCTGTAACTGTGCTGATTCTTCTTTATTCGGCCCAGAGTGCAGTCTAGGGGACTCTAGTGCCTGTGTTTCAGAGAGCAGAAGGACCCATTCTCCTCCTGCAGCACTCGCTCAGCCCACAATGGTGTTGAATACTAATGGCATTTCTGTCAGCTATTATGACTCCCTTTACCTGTGTATTTAGGTGCCAGAAATTGGCACAAGGTCACACAGTAAAGTTGAAGTACTGAGCTTTAAATGGAGACCATTTTACCATAAACCCTGAGCTCCAAACCTCCATGCTATGCTGCCCACAGTTTTATCTCAGGTTGGCCAATTCTTTGGATCCAATGGTTTAAAACATGGAACCTACCTACTCACATTCTAACCTTGGCTCTGTCACATATTAACTGTGAAAACTTGACCAAGTCACTTCACCTCCCTCCGGTGTTGATTCCTACTCTGTAAAATGCAGATCGTTTTTTTATGAACACCATTATATTAATAGAAAATGTACCTTCTCTGCAGTGAGGCAGCCATGGCAGTGCTGCACAACACAGACCACTTTCCTTTCTGTGCTGCGGGAAGCACGGTGCTGAACGTGGTGCTCTCTAATACATTTTGGTGCATTTAAGGCCTCAGTGCTTAAAAGGAATATGATGCTACCTTGGCATATTCTTTCATTAAGCCATTTGAAATGATATTTCAGCAGGATATAGGAGTGATTGCTTTTAGCATTCTGGCAAAAAGCATCAGGAAGATAGCTTGATAGGGACATTCCAGAGTGGAGTGTGGCTGAGCTCTGTAGAGACAGGGTAGAGTGAATACCACTTTTCCCATGAAATGCCTGAGGTCCCAAGGGCCTGGCATTCCTTTCCTTTATTAAATATGCATCTTCCCTTCAGCACTTTCTGTATTACTATGGTCATGCGCAATTTGCAGAGGAAACAATGATGTCATATCGTAATGCCTGCAGAGTCACTGGACCCCAAGTGTTCTGAGATGTTCTGACTTCCCAGAGAAACCATAGTACTCTTCGGAGAAGACCACAGCATAGATACAAAGCCATTTCTGCTCTGCAGCATGCTTAATGAGAAACCTGGTATTTAGCTGCCAATGCAACTGGAAAAACCAACCCAAGGTTGAAAGTGTAACATAGCACATTCTTCCTGGAAAAGCATTAACGTTCTTTCTCTCCCTGTGCTGAACTCAGCAGCAGCATTAAAACCGAGTTCTACCTCTCCTAAGGAAAAAAACACCATTTCCCTGTATTAGAGGTTCTTAATACATTGTGTCCCAAGAGCATTGAAAAGGCAAACATTTGCCCTGGCTGGTGTGGCTCAGTTGGTTAGAGCATCATTTCGTGCACCAATAGGTCATGGATTCACTTCCCTGCGGGGCACATACCCAGGTTGAGTGTTCAATCCCTGCTCAGGGGACATATGGAAGGCAACTGATTGATGTTTCTCTCTCATTCTCTCTTTCTTGCTCTCTAAAATTAATACAAATATATCCTCTGGTGAGGAGTAAAAAATAAATAAAAGACATACACTCTGTTTCCTAAAATGCATATATATATCAAGATGTTCATCTTAACATTCTCCAAGAATAAAGAATAACCATTAAAAGTGTTTCTCAATCTGTATGAATGTTAAAAAAAGGAATAAAGTATCTGAAGATGTTTAAAAGTACATACAAAATAGGAAAAGGCATGATAAAATACTATACAAATTGTAGCTTCCAAAGAACTGATGAAACAATATCCATAACCAAGGTGAAATCTCAACTCAATATGGTAAAAGTGCCATATTCAGTGGAGTAATTAGAGATTACTTTAATCTCTTGATTTGAATTTTCATATATTTTCCAAGTTTTCCACAGTATGTCATTATTTCTTAAGCACGGGGGGAAAGGTAAACAATTGTTTAATGTTGAAGAAGGAAAAGAATCTCTTTCATGGCTAGCCCTCCCTCATTCTAGATTCAAAATTCTATAACTACCTATATCATTCATCATTGTAGCAGATTTACTGTTTCCTTTACCTGCCAGTATATGGAGAAAAAATATCCAGGGCCATTATTCCTCCAGATTGTTGTCCCAAGCTTCTTCTAAACTCCTCCAAATGTTCTGCAGGCACGTAAGTAATTCTGCAATAGAACATAACTCATGAAAGCAAAGAGAAGCAAAGTTTTGGCTAACTGTTAGGAAAAGCTTCCAAAATATAGAAATAAATTATACTGCCTCTTTATTCCTGCTTTATCACACAACTCATTTAATTAGCTTACTCAGCAGAGAATCTGAACATCAAAAAAGACAATGTATCCTACAGGTAAGAATAACAGAAATTAAATCTCAAATTCTGCTGATAAACTAGGTGCTTTCCAAGAATCATATGAGTGAGGAAAAAATATTATTACTATTCCCAAGTGAGAAGGCTAAAACAACTTTTTGGAATTAGAAAGTTCTATATATTATTAGAAAGATGACTGTCAGTAATAACATTGATTTCATCCAAAGATTCTTGGTATCCTCAGCAGAAACAAATTAGCCATACACTATTAAAACACCAAATTTTCATATTATTTTCTGTAAATAACTTTATAGTCTCACACAATACAGAATTAATTATGGGTATTAACAAGCATTATCAATCGGTAAATACTAGCTCTGTTAAGTTATGAACTCTCCCAGTCTGAAGTTAAGATTGTAGCTTTATGGAAAGACTCTCTTACTAATTTGTAGCAAGAACTTATGAGCTCATTGTGGTTTCAGAGGAAAGCCTCGTGTGTACACTTGGACAATCACTTCCTAGTTCCACAAGTCCTGGGTGAAAGCCCATAATGTAGAAGGCACTGAGTCAGATGCTGACCACAACTGTAACGTTCAGAAAATGATGTTTGGAAATTCAAGTTGACTGCTGTCCTAGAAAGCTTTGTAGTGGATACCCTTCAGTAGGCTGTTCCAAGATCCTCAAATTAATGAAAAGGCAAGAGAAATATTGCATTTGAAGCCTGTTTGCACAGCTAAAAGAATATATGAAAATCATAAAGACGATTAAACTAGCTCTCCATAACCCACCCATAACGACAGTACATATAAAATCTCAACACCAGAGTGCAGGATGAAAGCACTGTCTTTCATGTTGTAATAAAAGATAAATTACATCAATGTCATAATTACTGAGTAGGAAGGCATATAATTTCAGACATAGCAGTTATTCTATAAAAAAGTGACCTTACTCTGTGAGGTCACCGAGATCTGGAGTCAAGAGACACAGTGCTGCGCTCATCAGGAGCGTGATGGGAGCGTAAATCATACCACTCAATCCCGTATTCTCCATCACAAAAAGGACACCGTTTTTATGAGGCTCCTGTAAACTAGAGGCAACTAAGGCATTGCTCTAACAAGACATCAATGAGACTCATCACAGCTAATCACAATTCAGGGGCCCTTAGAAATCTCTTCATGACACTTTTACCTGGAGGATTAAAAACTCGAGCAGAAAGCACAGGTCACTGGGTTTAGGACTAGCTTGAGTGAAAGAGAGGTGCTCTAATTCAGACCCAACTTAATCTATAAAAACACCTTCTCTGTGGATTAAAATATACTCAACAGTAAATTTACATTTAGCCCTTCAAAAACAGTAAGTTAGAAATTCAAAACACCTGTACTGGAAAAGAAGACTGATTGTATTTTACATGAAAAATAAACATAAAATCCCAAATCCACAAAGTCTATTCAAGAAAACTGGTATTATTTCTGAAGATTCTATATAATCAATTACATATAACTAAAACATTTAGAAAAACAGCCAGGAAGAGGGGAAGGAGGGTTAGAACACAATAGTGAAACAATAATAATCAGTGCAATATACTTAATTTTTAACTGGTTTGTGAAGGAAAAGATATTCCTATACTAAACAATAATTGAAATGAACTTTCCTCTATACTTGTTCAAAGATGGTTTTCAAAGGGTGAGGGATGACAAGCTTTACAAACATTTTTCTCATATTTTAAATAAGGTTTAAGAAGGCAGTGTTCATAAATATTTAGCCCAATATACACAGCTTGGCCACCAAAACAAGCATCCCATAATGCAACAGCAAACACAGAGCAAATCAATGAAATTAAATTAGGAACTGTGCAAATAACATGGAAACTGCGGATCTGAGGGTTATATTAAAAATTCTTACATGTAAACTAATCTTTGGTTAGATCTGGAGTGGAAGAAAAAAAGTAGCATTCATGATGCAGAAATGTGATACGGCTCTTAACCCAGAGCCTGTGCCTGCACATGCAGCAGGGTCACCCAACAAAGGAACTCAAATCTTAGTCGTTGGAAAATGTGATTTTTCATATAGGTTTACAAGCATCAGTGCAATATGAAACTGTAACAAACCCATAGCTCTGCTGTAGTTTATGTCCTTATATAAAATGAAGAAAAAAAGAAGCCAAAATGTATACCCTGAATCTATGCCTGGCTCTATCCCTGCACCGGGATGGTACAAAAGCATAAAACGGTTTTCACAGACAAGTTGTAACACACAGCCATAATGAGCTTTTTGAATCACTGATACTCACACATAAAAAGGGGCTCAATCGTCAGCAGGTGCTGTAGAAAATCTAGAATGTGAAGCATACGCCACGGCATCTTTTTACAATGGTGTTAACAAATGTCAGTGTCTTGTGCTGAATATGCGATGCATACATATGTAGTTAAAAGTGAGTGCTCCTGGTTGTTTTTCCCCTTTCCAGCTCCCTCCCCATCTACACCTCCCCCAGAAAAGCATCTGCTCTCTACTGGTGTCTATAGCAATGATTATTAACAAGCATGGGAAAATGTAACTGCAATCAATCTTTTATTCCTTGATCAGGAATTCATCCCACACTTTAGGTTAAGGCAGGTGAATTCTGATTCCGCTCGGTAATTATCTGGCAGATGTTACTAGCAGCTGCTGCTAGGCGCAAAACCCTGGCTATTATTACAGAAATATAAGAGCTCCTGGCAAGGTGGAGTGAGAAGTGAAACAGAATGCATTCTGGTGAGGCTTCACATCTGGTTTTCCATAGCAAAAAATGGAACCTGGAACTTAAACTGGCTGTCTTGAACTCTTGAAACTCAAATTAGCTACCCAGGCGTGCACGAATGCACACTCACCATGTTCCTAGCTCTCGATTATAAAAGGCAAAAAGAAAGCCGGTGCACTGTCTCAACAAGTAATACTTTTCCTAAAACCAATCAGTCATGTACCTGAACCAGTATTTCCTTTTTTTTTTGAGTCCCTCCAATACACTTCTCTACCACCACTCAAGATTAAGCTAAATTCGTAACAAGAAAAAAAAGGGAGAAACAGGAATGGAGCCTATATCCAGGCAATGACTACAAAGTGTAATTAGCCAGGGGCAATGCATGGTTCCATTCAAAGTAATGGAGGCCTAGACTTTCCTTTTGGGAGGATTACTCATAGCTTTCAAGGTAATTCTAAACCTTTAGCTCATGAAAGCAAGAGATCTGGAAGGCACAGGGCCAAAAGCACTTCATGCAAAATGCATGGAATATGCTGCTCAGCCCTGGCCAGACTAAAGGGAGATTTGTTTTATCATTTAGCATGTTTTTTTTTCTTCTGAAAAAGGATTATATGATTCTAATTTCTTTCCACCATTCACCCAACGGTCAAACCATGATCATCTGAATCACAACTTACAGTAGGACACTTGAGAAGAAATCAAAGTGCAAAGTGCCATGTTGGTATGTTTGGGAGTGTGTGTGTGTGTGTGAAAGAAAGAGAGAGAGAGAGAGAAAAAGAGAGAGAGAGAGAGAGAGAGAGAGAGAGAGAGAGAGAGAATCAATTAACTGATTGATTTATTGACTGATTTCCAGAAGAGGGAAGGCTGTCGGATTTTTTTTCTTTTTATTATAAGATACCACAGTACATTTTTGCCTCCTGGGATCTCAAAGCAAGTATTTATAAAGCTAGCTCTCTAGACATCCCTCAAGGTCATCATCATGCTGCTGTCCATATGAAAGAGCAAATTCTGGTGTTGAGTCAAAGGGTGGAAAACAAACACACACACAAACACAGACACAAAACAAAACAAATAACAGCAATAAATGTGAGAAAAGGAGAAAGAAGACTTTTGGAGTTGAAAACATACTGAATACATTTTCTAGAACACGGTAAATGCATAATGTATGCCAAATCAATGTCACAATGGTCTCATTTTCGGTCTATCTCTGAAGTTCTTCAGTAAATTAGAATGGAGGAAAAGGCTAGAACCAAGCACCAATTATGGCACTAAGAGCCCTGCATCAGTGCTCCAAGCTCAATGGGGGCATTGTCACACAATAAATCAAGTGATCAGTTACCAGGCCATCTGCATTTGATGCTGCATATAAACTGTATAAGCTAAACCTCTGCCACAGAGTCTCCATATGGATGCATACCATTTATCTTTTAAGCAAGAGAAATGGACACAGGACCCCAAACGATGAGAAAAGTACTACTGTTTCTCTCTTTTTCTGAGTAGAGAGACACTGGTTTTTAAATGATATTTATTTGCATTCATATTATTAATAAGATAATTATGGAATAGTCACAGGATCTCCTTCTATAAAACAAACATCAAAAGATATACAAAATTATGAAAGCCATTATGAAATTCTGCCTGAAAATAATACATCTTTATGAGAAAAGAATCTACTCCAAATATATAAATTTCTACTTTTTATTGAAGGTATAATGAAAACCAGATTGTAAATATTGTTTTTCTTACCTAAGCTCTAGCAATATGTACTTTGGAAAAGAATAATACAGAATGCAGTCAATAATAGCATTCATACAAAGAAGTCTCCCCTAACAGTAACAGTTACATTAAGGTCAGCAATTTTTTCCTCAGATCTTATTTTACTAGTTTATCCTTTATACCAATGGCTGGCAAACCGGCTCACGAGCCACATGAGGCTTCTTGGCCTCTTGAGTGTGGCTCTTCCACAAAATACCATGTGCGGGTGCACATGTACAGTGCGATCGAAAGAGTGCCCTAATTAGGTTAAAACAATATATCTACCTATAGAGTTTGAGTTTTAAAAATTTGGCTCTCAAAAAAATTTCAATCCTTTTACTGTTGATATTTGTCTCTGTTGCCTAATGAGTTTGCCGACCACTGCCTTATACAACACATATAATATTCAATGGTTAATGCTATAGGAAAAAGTCAAGCTGTTACATGGAAGAGGTATGACAATAAAATCGAGAACTAATTTTATATTGGTCAGGGAATGTTTAATGCCTTAAAAATGAAATTAAATATGTAACGTGCATTGGACACATTATGGAATGATGCGAGATTTTAAGTACTTCCTCACAGAATATCCTATATGACCTGCATTCAGAATCAATCAACATATTGGTGAATTCTCTTGGCTCGTGAACTTCAGCACATGTAAATTACTGTTCCAACTAGCACTGTTCTTCATGGTCTTGCCCAATACTGGCCTTCAAACAAAGGCTTAGTTCTAAGATCCACAAAGGTCAAATAGGTAGTGCACAATTCCTTATATGGAGGGCTAATCAAAACTTCTTTATAATAAGATTTTAAGAGTGGACCCTCCTGTTCTGTGAGAGATGTCTTAAATATCTCATATCTAAGGTTTTTTAAAAAATCATTTAAAAAGTAAAATTAAGAAGAGAAAGCAACATTGTTTTAAAATGTTTCTGTTTTTAATAGCAGGTATTTATTTCAAGAAATTAAGGAAGTGACTCACTTGAGAAAAGTTAAGTTTCCCTTCTTAAAAGGGGTGAGTGGAACATACACTGGAGACCCATTCCAGCTGATAGGCAGAACTTCCAGGAATGGATAGAGTGCTCCCTCCTATTCAAGGGGAGCTGTAGGATGGGGAGGGACTAGGGAAAGGATCTCTGGGGTATGCCCCCAATACTAGTTGTAGGTCAGCTCCCCTTCAATTGTTTGAGATAAATCAGAGCCCTTCTGGGTGATGCTGAGGATGCTGTACTCCTGAGCTGTTCTGGTCCATCTCCTTTCGATCTCCCTGAGGGGTTCCACAGGATCTTAGGATTGACTTGTCCTCTCACATCCTACCAGAATGAGAGGGCCTTTCGGGTGGGAGTGTTCTCTGTTTCCTTTCTCTTCCTAAGAGTTTCAACATGGCAGACTCTGACCTCCACTCTGTTCACTTCCACTGTCTTTACTCAGCCAGGCTGAGATGCAGGGTCCAGCTCTTGTACCTTCTAAGGTCTCTGTAACAGGTTGGCTAGATATCTCCCTCCTACAACTATACTCACTCCTACAACTATACTCACACTGCATAGGGTGTTACTACTGTTGCTCCTGGTACTGCACCTGGTCAGGCTCTGCCAGTGCAAGGTTAGGAAAGCAGTGAGTCCCTAAGCACAAAGTGTTTGTATGAAGCATATTGTTGGACTCCTTCCCCACTAGCATAAACGAGAGAGGTGACCCCAGACACCTCAGTGACCATGGGAAGGCTCCCGACACTGACCAGATCATGGTCACTAGAATCTTCCTGTCTTCTACCTCCAACACAGGTATGTCCATCATATCACAAACTGGTAGGGCATGAGTACCACTATAAGCCTCCACTGAGGGTCTAGGGAAGATCACCAAGTCTTCCCAATGTGCAAACTAATTCTTCCTTTGTATCTGAAGGCGGCATAATTGTAGGTAAAAAGAGTGGCCAGTACAAGCTTCAAGAGGAGCTGTTTTCCCTCATGATGGTAGATGGACATCTTTATAGACTTCAAAGGAGGCAGCCTGTTTGGCTCCGAGCTCTTGGCTGACTTGAGTCCCCTTCTCCAGTTGTGGCCATGTTTGGCACCAACTGTATAGCTGACACCAGATGGTGCCAGCAGCATGACATCAGTACTGGTAGCGGAGACTGGTACATGCAATGCCCATAGTGACCATTCTCACACTGAGTGCATATCAATCACTCCTTCTCTCTTGCTTACCTGGATGAAGTTACTCTCAAACATGGAATGTTCTGAAACAGGCACATGCATCCTCGCTGCAGCTGCCCCACGGAATCGAGGAACACACAGAGCATGTGACTGCCCTGGGCACTGCCCTCCCAAAGCTTCTGTTTACTACTGATGTCTGTCTTTCATTAAGACCATTGCACATCCTCTCTGGAATCTCCACCTGGGTCTGAACTGCAGCCCCTCATGGGCAACCTTTAAACTTTTGCTGTTCATTATGTCCTGCAGCCCTCACACATAATGCTGTGTCCTCAGGCCCACAGCTGCCCCCACCGGAAGGGGCAGCGTCCTCCTGCAATCAGCCACCCATCCAGGAGCTAAGAGTGTGAAACATGCATGTGCAGTCCTAAAATATTTTAACATTGTTATCTTAAAAATGATAAAAAATCAAGAACTATTCAGGAATAGTCAAAACCGTGATTTATAGTAATTATGTGGTTTTTGTATAGCTAAAAGAAATATATTTGGAGGAAAAAATACACCTCAGATTAATGAACTGAAATTCCTGAATATCTCAAGCTAAACGGAGGTCCCAATGATACTTACTTAATGTCAGGCCCAATGAGGGAATGCCTTCTTAACATGGCTCGTGCCTGGGCATTGGTTAAACTAATAGTAGATTCTTCATTAATAGACAAGATGCAGTCCCCAACAGCAATCCGGCCATCTCTACTAATGGCACCTCCATGAATAATGCTTCGGACAATCACCCCCAAGCCATCTTTGTTCGCACTTACTGTCATACCTATGGTAATGGAGGAACACAGATATGGATTAATTTTGCGACTTTCAAATTCACTTTAATTTGAAAGTCACATAAGTCCCTATGAATTAGCACTATTTTTTCAAGCCAATAAAAAGCAATCAAAATGAAAGATACACAGGCCTACACTGGAAGTAATGTATTTTAGGTGAACTGATATGTTACTCCTTAACATAGAAAGCTCTCCCAGGGAGCATGTTTTCACAATATCAAATCCATTTCACAATAGGAGTCCATCTTATATGTATAAGAGAATAAAAACAGGACCATGAATGAAAAATTAGTTCAATACATCGAGAAACTCTGTGCTACTACTTTATTCTCAAATCGTTTGTTCTTTCAGTATAGAGCTCTTATATGTTTACTATGTGGCAAATACTATGTTGGTGGCTTGAGATAAAAAAACATCAAGAAGCTTGTATTAAGTCCTATCCTCAGTGCCTATCCCAGTGCCTGTTGAACTGAGCTGATGTGAACTTAGTACTAATCTACTTCCATTTTACCTCCAAATCCAAATTTCTATAAGCTCCAGAACTAGACATTTAATTGCCTTCCAGACATGCTCCCTGGATTCATAACAGGAAATGCAACCTTAATATGCATACAGTTGAATTCCCAAGCTTCTGCCTCCCCTTGTTTCTCCATGTCTTCCCCTTTTTGGGGTTGATGCCACAATACTGTTCTCCATTGCTTAAAGCAGACATGTTGAAATCAGTCTTGATTCCTACCTCTTTCTCACCCTTTATATTTAACCCACCACCAATTCCTTTTATTTCTATCTCTAGAATTTATCCTGAATCCATTCATCTTTCTCCATTTCCTTACTGACTCTACACTAAGTTAGCACTTTCTCTGCCTCACTTTTCAAAACAGCCTCCTATTTGGTCTCCTGGCTTCCAGTGCATTTTTCTCAGCAGACAGAGATGACAAATCACATCACTCCCCTGGTAACAACCCTTTAATAACCTACTGCAATGCTAACATACAGCCTACTTGCAAGTCTTTGGGTCTAGTGGCCTGACCCTCTGAACATGCACCCTTCCTTGTTCAATGTCCTCCTTGCCTCCCTGTGTTCCAGCAACTACGTTTCAGAAATTCACCTGGTCTCTCCCCATTTCAGAGGGACTGACAGCTGCTCTCAGCAGCTCCTGCACAGCTAACTCCTCACTTCAGTATCACTTCCTCAAAAATGACATTCACAACAGGCCTCACCCGAATTTATAATCCTTTGTCATCCTACACTCAGTCTAATCCTTCAAAAATATAAAAGCTTTTAAATTACATTAACACATTACATAAAATTAATTCACTTCAATCAAGTGCTAAAAGTTCCTTCCAAAACAAGATAATATAACTAAACCTGGTAAGGAGAGTACTTATAAACACTTTTTTTCTGAGGGAAGTCACAAATTCCCTCTTTAATTATTTATTTAAAAAACAACAAAAAACAAAGTAATAATTAGATTAATTTTAATGATACCAAATTAGATATATTTTTAAAATATTTTGAAAGAACAACCCTGACTACAATTTGCTTATAGCCTAAGATTTCATGCCTGGATATGGGGAACCCAGGCTACTAGATACCATTTTCTGACAGAAATTAACTATTATCAAATGAATTTAAAATATTCTTTTAAGACTCACAATAATGATTTTTAAATGCATTGTCATGAAGGAAACATCTCTGTTGATCATAAACCAACAAACATGTTTAGATGCTGTTTAATTCCAGGTGGGTCTCTTATGAGCAAAGAGGCTGGCTCTGAAATGTTTCAACAGGTTCTCTAGTTTGCTCTGATGCTGTGACCTTTCCCACTAAGCTCCACTGATATACTATACTGTCATCAAAATGTATGACTAAAAAACAAAATTTTACTCAGTGGCCCATACTGGGACCCCAACACATCATCCTGTTCTCACTAGTACCACACACTCTACAACAGAACAAGCCACAAATCTGGGGCAAACATCATGAGTTATGGTCAACATGACTTTTAACTTCATTTTTAATAGCATCTTTAACTTCCAACTCCAACAGCAATTAAGGCTGTCATAAACCAAGAGATAGACATCAGTTACCTCACCTTATATTTTCCTTTTACCAAATGATCATTTTAAGGGTTCAACAACTTCAAGGTAATATCCACTAACAAGATTTTGATTATAACTTATAAGATCTCCCAATTTCTTCTGGGAGGGAGTATAGTAGCAATAGCCTAAATCATATACTGTAGAACTAGAGAATTGGTTCCAAATCTGAGTCCCACCAATTCTAATCAGTGTGGCCTTGGGACACTGAGTTAGCCTCACACTAGGCCTCATTTTATCATTTTACTCATATGTAAATGGGGATAATGCCTATTTTTAGGGCTGTATTAAATGAGAAAATAAGTACATAATAAAACTTATGTAGAATACCTTTCAAAGTGTCCAGCCCAAAGTGCCCAACAAAGTACAAAACATAAACAAATAATAACTCACAAAATTTATTTAAGATGCATCTCTATGATAATCGAAAGCTACAGTGTTCTCTAAGGGCTAAAGGAAATCATAATTCATCTTCACAGTGACACTTGTTATCACAACAATCTCCATGTAGCCTTGGGTAACTCAAACACTGATGTGCATTGTGTAGTATGTGAAAATGAGAGAGAGACTGAGGTTTCAATTTTGCTTCCATCTAAAGACTGAGTGAGCACTTTCAAAAATTGAGTGAGTCTGTTTATGTTTCTGTACCTAATCTGTGAAGAGAGGATAGACCTTTCTTTCCTTCCTACTTTATTACCTTCAAGTCCTAATACAATGTAACTACAGAAAGGAGCACAGACCTACCAAAAATCATCAAGATTAAAAGTTTAAAAGGTCACTATATACATGTGTACATATGTGCATATATTTGCATATGACATTTCCTCCCTAAATTTAACAGAGTTTAAAAAAAAAGTGATTCATGAAATCAAAGCAAATGGATTATGACAACTTTTATAGAACCTATCCAGAAAACAAAACCTAAAAAACTCATGTAAGTTAAGGTGAGACTGTGAATCTAAGAAAAAGTGTTCAGTTGGTCACCGATAGACCTTTCATAACACACTCACTTATAAGTACAAAGTAAGCCTCTGCTTGGATTTTCCAAAATATTATCACATTTCTTGCTGGTTCAAGTTGTGAAGGCAACACCTTCCTACATTAAAAGCTTAAATGTATGCTTTAATTAAATTACTTTAATATTTTACAAAATATGCCTTTTTCACAATTCCTTTACATTTAGTTTATCTAAGTGCTGTAGACATCTAAATAGTGCACATCTCCAGTCAAATGAGACAACAGAGAAATGTTATCGCTTTAGCAAAGTGAATTTGAACATCAAACATCAAAATGCTGGGCCTCAGGAAATTGAACATCCAGAAAAAGCCCTATCTACATTTTTTAGTATGTAAATTAATTCATATAAATCACAAAAGTAAAACTAAAAGTTACTTATATTATATTAAAACTAGTGGCCTGGTGCAGGAATCCATGCACATTGAAAGGAAATTAATTAAAAGAAATATTTTAATATCACTATTCGCCCTTTCTCTATAATAGAAGTGTCAACCAAATTTATGATCAACAATGACAGAAGGAGACACACACGGGCAATTGGTGCCAGCAAGAGCTTTATATGTATAACACATGCACAAGTCAACTTAGCCTTTTATACATATCGAATAAACATGCTTAATTAGACCTGCTTTCTGACTTAGCTAAACTTTTTCCAGCCCAGTGAAGCACCCCAACTTCTCTTCAGGTAATTGTTAGCAACACAGCAGTAACTATCAACATGAAGCAGATTATTATTGTAGATCAAGCAGGGAGAACAAGGGGTGAAATATTTAACTGCAACAGTGTTTGACTATATTTTGCGCAGTGAGAACGCCTGAAGCCATTTTCAAGTTCCATCATTTTTTATTCTTTTCAGTTGGGTAAAGTTTCTAAGCTTTCTAAATCTCTGTTTTCCAGCTAAAGAAAAGAAATTGGATTTCACCAAGTCTCCTATCTACCTACTCCAGGACTTCTGTGAGGATCAAATGAGATGAGGTATGGGAAAATGCTTCACAAACAGTTGGTTACAGTGTACAATGTTTCCATCTGTGTTCCTGAAACTCCAAAGAACCTAGTTGCTAGGGAGAGGAAGCTAGGAATTGCTATGTGCTGTCATTATTCAGCACCCATAGCAATGTTTTCAGGGGTGGGCTGGGCTATGGGCTGTATTTGTGCCATGGGGTCTCGGCTGCGATTTGGTAGGCTGTTGCTCCAGGGTGATGATAGGGTCTGTGTCCCACTTGGGGGAAGCCAATTGTTGATTTTTGGGGGCCAAATCCGAGTTGCCCTTTCTCTGCGTGTGTCACAGCAGCACCTGCATTGAACGTCTGCCCCCTGGTGGTTAGTACACGTCATAGTAACTGGTCAGAAAATGGGAAGACACTTAGCATATTATCCTTTTACATAGATAGATTTGGTTAATAAGCTAATGGTACTATGTTTGCATACTTCTAGGTTTAGTCTCACACAACAAATGAAAGGGCTCTCTTATACGTGAATTTTAAAATCAAGCTATTGAGGTTTAAATTGATTTTCTGATATGACAGAAAGCAAGGACACTTCACCTTTCACTATTTTTCACCACAAGAGATTAATCATTATTAATATATTTTAAAAATCAAACCTTAAAAGCTATGGTGGAATCAACTCATGTGTCCAACAACAGATAAATGAATGAGCAACCTATGGTTACTCTGGTCAGCGTGGTTTAGGTGGATGTGTATCACCCAGCGTATTGAAAGGTTGCCACTCCAGGGGAGGGAACACTGGAGGTTCGCTCCAAGGCATCTCTGGCCCTTTTCGCCCAGTCTTGCCCTGCCAACCACCTTTTAATTAATTTATTTTCAATGTGCACAAATCCATGCACTGGGCCTCTAGTTAAATAATAATTCCCCATTTTCCCTGTCCCCTACTTCCTAGCAACCATCATTCTATCATCTGTCCCTGTATATTTTGACTACTCTGGGTACATCATGTAAGTGAAATCATGGAGTATTTGATTTGCGTCTTGGCTGCGATTCGGTAGGCTGTTGCTCCAGGGTGGTGACAGGGCCTGTGTCCCACTTGGGTTGCCAGTTAGATTCCTGGTCAGGGCACATGACTGGGGTTGCAGGCTCATTCCCAGGTAGGAGGTATGCTGGAGACATTCAGTCAATGTTTTTCTCACTCCTCCTCCTCCTCCCTTTCTCTCCCTCTAAAAAATCAATAAAAAAAAGTGGTATGTGTATTTATTTATATACTAGTGGCCCAGTGCACAGATTCATGCATGCTGAAAGCAAGTTAATTAGAAGAAATATTTTAATATCACAGAAAGCTAACCCATGGCTGATTCTGTGAGGAATTGGACTCTTTCCTCCCTCCTCTCTGGTCCAGGGTGTGGGTAAACCAGATTCGGGGCTGACAGGGCCCCAGCAGCAAGCTAATCCATGGCAAGCAACCTAACCTACCAGTCAGAGCATCTACTCCTAATGGTCAGTGCACATCATAGCTACCAATTGAATAGTCAAACTGTCACTTTGGATTTTATATATGTAGATAATGAAATATATTACCTTCAAAAGGAGGAAATTCTGATATATACTGACACATGGATGGATGAACCTTGAGGGCATTATGCTAAGTGAAATATGCCAAATACTCCATGATTTCACTTACATGATGTACCCAGAGTAGTCAAAATGTATCCCCACAGGCCAGGCCAAGGGACCCCACCAGTCAGAGGGACCCTGCTCAGTCTGTAGCTCTTTTAACCCTGGTGCCACCCCAGGGGAGGGACCATGGGAGGTTGGCTCCAGGGCATCTCTAGCCCTTTTCGCTCAGTCCTGTCCCACCAGCCACCTTCTAATTGATTTCTTTTCAATGTGCCCAAACCCGTGCACCAGGACTCTAGTTAAATAATAATTTCCCATTTTCCCTGTCCCCTACCTCCCAGCAGCCATCATTCTATCACCCCAACTGCTTGTCTGCCTGCCTTCCTGATTGCCCCTAATTGCTTCTGCCTGCCAGCCGGATCACCCCGTAACCATCCCCCTGCAAGCCTGATTGATACCTAACTGCTCCCTTGTCAGCCTGTTTGCCCCTAACTACCCTTCAACGCAGGCCTAGTCATCCCTAACTGCCCTCCCCTGCAGGCCAGGCCTCCAGCTCACTCCATGGCAGCAGCCATTTCTGTTGGGATTTATTTATCTTTTAAAGTTGAAACTTTGTAGCCTTAAGTGGAGGCTAAGACAGGACAGGGCTACAGTAAGTTTGGCTTCCTCCATCACTGGGGGCAACCCTAGCTTCCTCTTCTTTCCAATTCAGTGACTGCCACCATTTATGTTGGAATTTATCTTCTATAATTGAAACTTTGTAGCCTTGAGTGGAGGCCTGGACCTGCCAGGGTGTGTGAAAAGCTTGGCTTCCTCCATCGCTGGGGAAACCCAAGCTTCCCTCCTGCTCACTCTATAGCCGCAGCCATCTTGCATATTACTCTTTTATTAGAGAGGATAGGTACAAAGTTTCATTTGGAGAAGATGAAAAGGTCTGGAGATGGATAGTATTGATGTTGTACCACAATATGAATGTATCTAATGTTACAAAAATGTACACTTAAAAATGGTTAAAATGGTAAGTTTTATGTTAGGTATCTTGTACTACATTTAGAAAATAAGGTGTCTGGCCTGGCCAGTGTGGCTCAGCAGTTGAGCATCGACCCAGGAACTAAGAGGTCACCGATTCCATTCTACCTCAGGACACATGCCTGAATTGTCGGCTCAATCTCCAGTGAGAGAATGCAGGAGGCAGCCCATTCATTATGTTTCTTTCTTATCAATGTTTCTATCTCTCTATCCCCTTCCCTTTCTCTCGGTAAAAATCAATTAAAACATATTTTAAAAATAATAATAATGTCCTAATGACTTAATAGAATATATTAAAAATCCATGTGATTTTTCTGAACAGATGAAGAAAAAGATTTGAAAAATTCAACATTCTCTCAGCAAACTAAAAATAAGCAAGCAAGCTAAAGGGTTCAGATTGTAAAATCAGATGTACTCAAACCATGGCTCTTACAAGAGTCTCCCAACTGTTTCCATTCTAATTCTCCAAAGTAAGCCAGCAGGATCTTCCTAAAACACAAACCCCATCATGCCACTCTTCTGCCCTTAGCTCCCACTGTATGTAGGAGTTTAAGCCAGGAGCGTGTTACAGCAGAAGTCCTGTGTCCTGCCCACGAACCCACCCCACAGCCATCTTCCATCTACTCTACTTTTAGCTTCAATTCTTACTTTGCTCACCATTGCTCATACTTCATCCATACCAAATGAAACTCAGTAATGCTTCACATTTCTCTGCCTTAGCTCTGATCACTTCCAACTTTCCGTAACTCCTCCACTATGTGGTAAAACTCGACTCCTCCTCTTTAAAGCATTAAATCAAATATCTTCTCCTCTTTAAAACCTCTCTAAATAGCACACACTCAGAAAGCAGGAGTTATTCCCTTTTTTAAGCCTTTAATGTTCTATGTATGAGTGTCCATCACAGTATACAATGCATTTAGAACTTTTTATGTCAATTTGCCAATTTCTTAAACTCATGTTCCTTGAGAAAAGTAATGGCTTCATGGTATCTCTAGACCAGTGGTCGGCAAACTCATTAGTCAACAGAGCCAAATATCAACAGTACAACGATTGAGATTTCTTTTGAGAGCCAAAGTTTTTAAACTTAAACTTCTTCTACCACCACTTCTTCAAAACACACTTGCCCAGGCCGTGGTATTTTGTGGAAGAGCCACACTCAAGGGGCCAAAGTGGTTATAATATAGGGGAAAAAAAAAGAATGTTCCATGGTTGGGTGAAAATAACAGAATAGAGTTAGTTTCTCAGAACAATAGGGATTTTTACAAAATCTCTGTTTTATGAGTTGATAAAAAAAAGTGGGTTTATGGCAAAATAAGTGAGAGAAATGCTGCACTCTATAACGTCTTCTTAAAGTGGCACATGCATATCTGAGTATTAAAGATGCTGAGATATAGAACAAACAGAAGCCCATCTCCTTAAATTCATCACATTTCAAACTCTTAAACTTGGAACTCAAGTATAACTCCTACTTAAACCCTGCAAAATTGGTGTTCTAAGTAGCGTGCTTCCAGAAACACTGCATTAGCAGATGAACTATTTCTGACATGCTTTGATATGTATATCTGTCTCAAATTAGTGAATTATAGAACGTTCTGTAGTTTACATTTTATAACATTCTATTAAATGTAAATATATGCGAAATGTTATAACTAAGTAAACATTCTTTACTATTAATTCCCCATTTAGCTGCTGTTGGTAGAACCCAGCCACCACCAAATGGAACAAAATCAAGAATGAGACATACACTAAAATCCCACTCACCACGTAAGCCCTGCTAGACTTCTTTGCCAAGTTTCAAATTTAACAAGGAAACAAGACCCTGCCATGAGATATCAATGTAAAGGGCACTAGTTGGTCACATCCCAGAAGGAGCAGGATCTCTGATACAGAGCTGACCACAGTCCTAGACAACAAACACCTGTTCTAACATCCTACATTGCACTTCCCATCAGAGAGCACTAGGGACAGAGCTGAGTCACATGATAGCTTAACTTGAAAGGAAAAAAAAAAAAAGAACAAATGTGTTCTGCCTCAAGAGAGCTTTAGTTATTAAAATTAGAATTTTGTTTTTACGGAAAGTTTTCTTTGCCCAAGTCTGAAGGCTGTATGATTATTAACTAGCCACAACCCCTTCTGGCTAAGAAAGGACACAAAACTCCTGCCACCTGGTAAGGACTATTATAACTCGCATTTATATTTTGCTAGTGGCACACCTGGCTGTCTTTTTAGTCTTTCTTTCAGTGAATGAAAGAAATTAAATACAAACTGATTTAATGCATAACTGGAAACATTCAAAAAAGCTAATAATTTGCTTTTCCAAAGAATATAGAATTCCAAATTGCTGACTTTTCATTTTCTAAGAATTCCTTTTCTGATTTGCTGTTTCATACACAAACAATTCTGTGTATCTTTTAGTTGAATGTAAATGAGGCCACTGCATACTTTTAAGTAATTAAGAGAGTAAGGGATTTAAGCTAGACTGAACTAAACAAACCTGTTAACCATTTCAGGAAAAATAATAAGTACATAAAAAGAGAAACCATAAAAACTACAGTAAAATTTAGAACATCTATTTTCTTACCTATAGCCCAAAATACCAAAACCGGTTCAATTTTTCCTCTTTGTGAGGGATTTGGTTGTGGAAGTATGTATAAAAAATAAGAAACTTACCTAGACTAGAGTTGCCTTTTGCTATGGTAATCGTCTTCTCAAAAAATTCTCTGGATATATTCTGAAGCATGGCGCGCTCAGCAGTAGAGGCCAGAGAGCTCTGTTGATTTAGGAACTCAGAGCCCTGATGGAAAGAGAAAAAAAAAAGTCACATGGAAAGGGAAACTAGACTTTGGAATATGATTTCAACATCACATATGTTCTCTCATTGGTTGTGCTTTATTCCACAAGGATCCATAATCAAGACAAGTTCATAGGTTGACTTCTGGAAAACCTCAGCGTCAGGAGAGCACCAGCTCCCCATGGGGAGCTGAACCAGAATACTTCCCTGTCCCCGACCTCATGACCTCATCCTCACACACACACACACCATATCTTTAAAATAGTACCTTTCCCGTTGAATCAGGCAGCAGAGAAGTAAGTTCTGCACTTGATATAACTTCACTGGGTAGGTGAGACTCAGCCCACACGTCTGTGTTTTCACATCCATATTGTTGTTCAGTTGTATAATCATTTACAATAAACCCAGAAGCAGGTCCCATGCTCAAGTCTATGGAAGGTGGGCTGTCATCCTGTCTTTGTAGAAGGTTCTGGGTGTAGAGTTCTTCCAAGGGCATGTGCAGATCAAGTATTGGACCTGAAGAATTGTCAGTAACATCCTGATGATGAGAGAATAAAAAAGAAAAGAATTATGGCTAGGATTACTTCAATGTATTTTGTAGGATCCTTTCTTAATGACTGATTACTTAGTGGGAAAAAACCTAACCACAACATAATTATTCATTAGTTAAAAAAACATTAGCAAACATACAAATTCATCACTTAGTTGATATTCTGTATACATTTACGTATTTTTATAAATGCTTTTCAATACATTTCCTGCAATCATACATCTCATGTTACACTTGTACACTATACTTTGTATGAGAGATCATTTAGATACATTAGTATGTTCCATTCACAAATAAAATCATTCAAAGTAAAATTTAAATGGGAAAGCAAATAACATATTTGCAAATCTTATTTAAAGAGCAGCCTCAGTTTCTAAGTATTAAAAGATCAAATGTATACAGAGAATGGCATTAATTGATTCAGATTCATAAGAACTTTTGAGGGAAAATTATTTCAACAGATATTTATAGGTATTTATGGAGAAGAACAGAAAGCCATGCAATTCATATTATTGTAGGGAAGTATTTCATAAATATTGTGTACGATATAACAGAAGAAACACTAAAATGGGATATTATAAGATGTAGGTTCTAATTCAGGCTCTCTCATTAACAATCTGTACATTAGAGAACCTTTCTTGGCTTTATATAAATTTCTAAAATTCCCTAAACTCTAAAATTCTATAGTTCTACATAAACATATATATGTACTTACAACAGAAATACTGTATCACTTAGTGCTTTGGGCAAGCAGTAGCTCCATGAACTGCTGCTGTTGAATAAATTTATCAGCTTTCTCTTTAATTCTTCGATGGATATTTTGAAAGTATAAAAGTAGTTTATGAATACATTGTCATCAGAAAAGATTCAAGCCATAAAGGTGCATAATGTATATGCACACTATATTAAAGTCTTCCTGTGTGGCTCCTACTTCTGGTCCTCTCCCCAGTAAAACTGGTTGGCTTCAGTTGTGTGTTTATGAATCAGATTTTAAAATTCATTTGATATATATATATATATATATCTCCAAATGCACACACTACCACATCCAAGAACATATATACATTTTATAACCTAAACAGGACCATACATTGCACAGGTTTTCCTCACCCAAGGATATGTATATTGATTTTAGAGAGAAAGGAAGGAAGAGGAGAGGGAGCAAGAGAGGGAGAGAAACATCAATGTAGGAGACAAACAGACCAATTGCCTCCCGTGCACACCCAACCGGGGATCGAACCTGCAACCTAAGTATGTGCCCTGACAGGAATTGAACCTTCAACCTTTGATGTACAGGACAATGCCCTAACCAACTGAAATACCTGGCCAGGGCACTACTTGTTCTTTTGAAGTAAACGTGTACCCTGACATGAGAGATTCCCATGTCAATGAATAAAAGTCAACTTCAATCTTTTTAAAGCTACAAAATATCCCTAAGTCTGGAAAAGCCTAGTGTGCAGACTTCGGCGCCTAGCTGCCTCAGTTGAGATGCTGGCTCTACCAGTAGGTACCTCTTACAGCTTTGGCAAGTTACTCATATGTACTCTGTGCATTGGTTCCCTCCTCTATCAGTTAGGGAAAATAATAGGATCTAGTACAGGAATGGTGGGAGGATACAGAGAGTACTAAAAACACGCCCGACTTACTAGAAAGTGCCTGATAACTATTAGTCTGCTGTTATTTTTACTGCACATCTTTGTAGACCGGTGAAAATTTAATTTAGTATAAACTCCTACAATTAGTGTTGTTGTTCAAATGATATGCAAGCTTGCAATGCTGTGCATATCAAATGGGCTTCCAATTAGTGGTTCAGTGCTTTAATACGTGCACTTCTGACAATGGGTGAGGACATGCTATTAGTATGCCTCCTGTTAACTCTCTCTTTATACTGGTATAGTTTACCAACGATTTTGTCAGATGGTATTCACGTACTGTGGCCACTGACATATTCTGAAAATAAAGTCTTTGTGATATACACTAGGAATCTTTCCCCAGCTTGTTACTTCTAAGTTTATATGGTCTATACACACAGGAGTTAAATTCTATATGTAATCAAGAATTCTTTATGTATTTTTTAACAAAATTCTTTATACAATTAAATTTGTCAATTTTTTGTGTTTTGGGGTTTTACTTAATATTGCTTAGTAAGTCCTTCCTCTGCCCAAAGTAAACAAAATGCTTTCTAGAATTTTTCTTCTGTTTTATAATTGCTTTGTTTTCAGATTCAGTTTTAAACTATCTAAAATTTATTTCAGGGTGTGGTGTGAGATATGGAGTCTCTTTTCATGTTTTCTGAGTGGGTAATCAATTGCTCCAACACAATTATCTTTCTTCTCCCTCAAAAAAGTTTTCATGTCTCTGGAATTAACATGTTCATGGTTCAAAGAACTAAGAACTAAGAACCAAACAAGCAAGTAACATTTTAGAATCCTCGGGGGAAAAAAAATGATAGAGAAATATCCTCCTCTGCACACATAGAACCTAATCAATAATCTGTTAGCTCATCCACCCAACTTTGATTATTTCAGTCTTATTAAAAATAGCAGTGTACTTAATAAGGCAATTGGCTATCTTCTGTGTCCTAAATTCGTCATGATAACCAGCAGTAAGTCATCTCTCCCTCTCCCTAAAGAAACATAACAACAAAAACCACTTTTCATCAGAAAAAAAGTTCAAGCTGCCCTCCTTAGCTGGGGTTTACTGTAAATCAAGTAACAAATTTCCATGAATTATTCATGAAGGAGTTAACACAGACACACAAAAAGAAAGAGCTAATCAACACAGCAGACAACATAAGCCTACTTAAGAAATGTTTCTGGTTGCTGAACAACCAACTGAGTTTTATTTTTAAAAGTCTTATGGAGCTAAAAGAAAAACCATTCTTCCCCCATATATGTCCAAAAATAACTGCAACCTGGTATCTAAATGAAGCTGAGATACCAAAAATCCATCTAACATGTGCCTCCACTTGATATAGTCTTGTTTTCTGGGGGAAAATGAAGGAGTGGTTAAATATAAATGTCAAATTTACTTGAAACAGGTCTATTTCTTAAATGTAATGAATAAGCTAAAATTATACTTGGGCACAGTATTTACCCAGGTAATATATTTTTACATAGGCTGGCTAAATATAAACATTCTCTGGACACACCCTTCTTTTCTCTAATAAGCAGTCCACCTCTGAAGGCTTCTTATGACTTTTGGAAAATGTGCCATAAGCACAGATACTCCAACCTACCTTGTTCCCCACTCTTCCTGAGATAGGGTATAAGTCCTTTATTGTTTATGCACTGGCCCTCCTCTGCAGAAAGGCAACATCTTTTATATTTTGAAAATGTGCAGTTCTGTCACTAGGATTTCCACAACTATTTTCATCATCTTGACTAGAGTGATTTAGTTATTGACACTAACCCTCTCCTCCAAAAAAATACAAATATTTTAAACAGGGATGTAAAGATATTCTAGGCTATAGAATGACAATAAGTGAATATTTGGGAATTTTTTTAATATCACAGAATCCCTGAAATGTGTTTGGTGTAGGAGATGCAAAAAGGAGTTTCTATCTTGACAAACACCAAGTTCACCGTGCACTAGAATCAACAGCATATCGTAGGGACTGATGCTCAGAAATAGAGGGAATATACAGCTAGTTATCATTTCATGCCTGAGACTGCAGGTGAGGAATAGGAGAAGGGGAGACTCATTACACAGCAATTACATTTTTATTGGGTGTTATTTTTAAGCCAAAATAGGGGAAAAAATAAATGAAAGCATCCTTTCCTCCAAAATATGTTGAGCTTTTAAACTAAAGTCTAGAAGCATTTAAGTTTGAAAACAATTATCTCTGCATTTGTTATGAGGAAAAAGGGATAAAAAAGATTAATTAAAAATTTAAAACCTAGAACAATAAAAAAGAAAAAATCTCACTGGATTTTTGTCTTTAAAAATCTACATTTCAATGGCCTGTTTCTGTTAATCCAAATGCCCTGGTAGCAGATATATTTTTCAGATTTGTGAGTGGTGGTTATTTCCCTTAAATCCTGAAATGATAATGAATCAAAGTAAGGAGACACCACTCCTTTAAAAGGAAAAGACAGCAGAATAGGATCTCTGCTGGGAGAGTATGTACAGAGGAGCTCACTTCGCCTGGGGCTTAGGTCCTCTGGAGGTCTGAGCGGCTGCAGGGCCCAGGCTCTGCACTGGGGAAGTCCTCCTTCAGGGTGGGTCCCTCCTCTGGGGGACCAGTTCTTACCACTTCCAGCACCCTGACCACAGTGATAAGACCTCTCACCAATGTAAAGACACAGGTAAAATTTCAGACACGATTTAAGGCTATTTAAGACTTACTAGAGGCCCAGTGTATGAAATTCATGCATGGGGGTGTGTTTCCCTCAGCCCAGCTTGCACCCTCTCCAATCTGGGACCCCTCAAGGGATGTTCGACATCTCTCTCACAATCCAGAATTGCTGGATCCCAACTGCTTGTCTGCCTGCCTGCCTGCCTGCCTTCCTGATTGCCCCTAACTGCTTTGCCTGCCAGCCTGATCACCCCCTAACCACTGCCCTGCCAGCCTGATTGATGCCTAACTGCTCCCCTGCCTGTCTGTTTGCCCCTAACTGCCCTACCCTGTGGGCCTGGTCACCCCTAACTTCCCTTCTCTGCTGGCCTGATCACCCCTAACTGTCATCCTCTGCAGGCTTGATCACCCCAACTTCCCTTTCTTGCAGGCCTGGTCCCTCCCAACTGCCCTCCTCTGCTGACCTGATTGCCCACAACTGTCCCCCACTGCTGGCCATCTTGTGTCCACATGGGGGCAGCCATCTTTGACAACATGGGGGCAGTCATCTTGTGCATTGGAGTGATGGCCAATTCGCATATTACTCTTTTATTAGATAGGATTACATATTTCACAATGTCAAAAACTTGAGTAATCACTGAGATCCTCACAATCTATTTCATTCTTCTTCACATCAGTTATCATATGCTATACAAAGTTATTTTATCAATTAAAAAGTAGCAATCTGAGCTCACTTTCTTTAAAAAACCAGTCAAATTAGTGCATCATCTAATTTTTATTTATTTATTTACAAATAATTTTCTAGTAAATATCTATATGCTAAAAAGATGCCACAGAAAACAAAATCAAAATAAAACAACAACACTGCAGAGATTCACCACTTCCTAGGAACAGTATTACTCTCAAAGAAAACTAAAAGCACACAGGAGTTTCACAATTTGTTTTAAAACACCCTCATTAATGCTTTCTTTGTTTTTTTGCAGTTTAAATATTTCAGTTGATAAGCCAGCTTGCCAAAATTTGCTTCAACAAAAGAGTAAACTGCTTGGGAAATGAAAAAAAAAAAAAAAGGAAGCAAACAGACTTCAGTAAGCCAATATATTGTGCTGCATACAGCCAGCATTTGCCCTCTAAAATACATGCTTCTCAGTATGCAGATTGTGTAATCCCTTTAAGTAACAATTACAAAGTTAAACAATGCAATCTGTCCCACTGGCAAGAATTGTGCTATGCTGTGGATTAGGAGATTCCATTAGGAGATGAACTCAGCTTCCAGCCCTGAGGCCAGGAAAGGCTGAACAGGGTCCAGACAGGACACAGTCACAGAGGCAGGCTCAGGTGTGGTGAGATAGGAGCAGATGCTCCATTCAAGATTATACCTTACAAATCAATTCAAAGAGACTGCCCAGCATCATTTGCAAGGATAACAGGTGTACCTCGAACATAAAAGAAAAGGCTTTGATTGTTCTTGCCAAGAATACTTGTTAATTCAGGAAAACTGTGCTAGACCTAGGAAAATTCTACTTTCTAACTTATTCATAGGTTAAAATTCCCTTCAGATTGAACTTATATGGAAAATATATATTTCACATATTTAAGTCTTTTTGTCTTAACTGTTATTGGTGGTATATTTCCAACATAGAAAATTAAAGACACATATATATCCACATATAAAAGCTTTGCCAAGGTTTAACAGATCCTAACATTTTGCTATATTTTCTTCAATCTCTACTTACAACAATAAAATGTAATAAGCTAAATTCCATGATTCCTTTTATCTTCTAGAATAACTTCTTTCCTGAGGTTGAAAGATATCATTCGTACACAGTTTTTTTAACACATGCACACATACATACACTCATAAAAATACACTGAATTGCTTTGTATATCAATGTCTAGAAACTATAAACAATGCCAACAAATCAATGGGAAGGTAAGCAACCCATTATAAACATACAGGCCACTGACAGAAGTGAAACCCGAATGGCCCATATATGAAAAAGTGTTCAACCTCACTAGTAATCAGGAATCACAAATTAAATAGTAAGATACCATTTAACACCCAAAAGATTGATTAAATTTAAAAATATTACTTATTAAACATTATGGATCATGTCACTAAGAAAATGAACAAAGTTGGAGCATTTATACCAATAATCTATTTCTAATATAGAAATGACACAGATATGTCAAATAGCAACCAAATTCTTCATTCATATCCAGTGACTTAAAACATATTTTGCTATTCATGATGATTTTTGCATATTCTTTGGTCTCACATTTTATAAAAATCATATGACAGCATTAATTTTAACTTCGTTAGTAAATATTAAATAAATGCAAGAAATATTTTACTATCCAACTTTGCATGCACAAAATCATTATAATTTTTCCAAAGGAGACACAGTTAAAAACGTAATTTGAAAAATAAGTTTCATTAATTTCTTTCATTTTAACAAGAAAATCCTAATTACAGCTTTGAACCTATGTGTCCATCACTCTGCATAACAGACCCTAGAATTAAACAGTACCTGGGAGTCTAAAAATGACTCAATCAACATCACTGAACTTTAATCTAATACTGAATCCATAACTTGGGAAACATAATGTCTCTGACTTGCTACTCCTACAACTCAACCCTGCATAAACAGTGCCCTCTGGAAAAGTACACACAAGGTTCTCCCATAAACAAGATGGCATTCCCTTTGTACCTTAGGAGGAGAAGATGGAAGGGAGGAACCATAGTTCAGGCCATCACTATAAGCACTGCTGTGAAGAGATAACATAGAGGCTGGAGTAGAGTAGATACTGTCATTATCAGGAGAGTAGTGAGACTCAAATGCAGATTCATCAGCTAAGTCAGCATCGTTTGTGTCCACCTAGGGATAAAAACAATAATGTCAACTGGAAATTCTGTTCTATTGAAAAGTCTCCGCTTGAGACCAAAAGGTCCCTAGAATCATTCCTCTGTCTATGCTATTTTCTACATGACCTCTTCATCCTCTTCTACACTTCAGAGACTAATGCAAAAGTACAAGGATGAACTGCTCACCTGCAGACGAGCCTGCTGGCATCAAAGGCTATTTTATTCCATCAATAAAGGGTTAAAGGTAACAATCAATAAAGGACCTGGATAAATTCTAAGTTTAGAAAAGTCATAAATTAAGGGAAATAGTTGCCTTTTAACCAGTACATATTATTTTAAAATAATACCTGCTCAGATCTTAGAATTTCTTAATAAAATGAATGAGGTCAGCTCTTTTCCTATTCAACTAAATAACATAAACTTCTTCAAAAGGACTGCCAGACAATCCTCTATTCATAAATCGCACAGATGACATATTCTGTTTAAAATGCCTCTAAATAGATTTAAAAACCATTCAAGTTGCAGACCCAAAACTTAATGGTGATCATCAGAAACCAAAGAGAAAAATCTGGCATTTCATGAAGAAATTACACTAGCAAACAAGGTGCTTAATTATGATCTAGTTATGGTAAAACTATTAGTTATAAACAGCTATTGTTGGAAAACTCACATAGAGAGAGGTAGCAAATTTCACTATGCATTATCTAAAAATCCTATTACTATCTTCTATGGCAGAACCAAGTGTAAGATTCAAAGCATGACAAGTTTGAAGCTCTCCTTACAATTCACTCACTGTTACATCTCAGAATAAGTAGAATGGACATAAATACTACCCTTATACAATACTACCAGCATTTTATGCTTTAATGGCAAAACCTGATAGGTTGTCTATTTTTGTGATTTCAACTTACACATTTAGCCAGGAGATGTTGCACTAAAACATTAAACCAGGTCATATTCTTGCAAAAACATGAGAGGAATACAGATGGACAATTTCAAAATGAGCTTCTCTAATAACATTTTTTTCAATACATGCTCAAATTCACTAGTGAGTATATATTTGGATACTTATCCTTTATGAATGTGCATTATGTACAATAATCCAAGCATTAAATATTTGACATCTGCTATCTATATAGATAGTATTAACTAAGCCTTGGGCCATATATTATAATAGAAAAATATTTGTTTTAAGTAACATTAAAAAATGTCTCAAAATAACTTGTATACCATTAGTTGATGCCTCAGAATCTTAAAAGAGATCCTACAATCAATTCATTTAATTATTGTTGAGATTAAAACACCAGGGTCTACAAATGTTGAGTGAACAATAGAAGATTATGTAGCTACTTAGGGAGAAGACCCAGGGCATTTCCTACCATAAGATGTTGTGCTCACAGAAAA
The DNA here is from genome assembly GCA_011751065.1 of Lasiurus cinereus. Taxonomy (NCBI): domain Eukaryota; kingdom Metazoa; phylum Chordata; class Mammalia; order Chiroptera; family Vespertilionidae; genus Lasiurus; species Lasiurus cinereus. Next base: position 41,242,418 of record JAAGEH010000226.1, read on the forward strand.
GTGGAACTAATCTTCTCTTTGACTGGTAATCAGTTAAGGAGATTCAAGGAAGCTGTGTCAACTCTAGAAAAAAATGTATTTCTCCGAGCACTTTAGAGACAATGATTCATTTGTGACCTGCAACATTTCAAAAGAATTTTCTATGGCTAGAGATTATTTTACATATTTATACCAGAGTACTTTATCTAATTCATAGAGTTCTAAACTATATAGTTTTGAAGTGTTAACATAATCCTATATAATACCAAGTGTACCAGTTAGTAATGCATATTTTTTCAATAGATAGACTTACACATATGTTGATATATATGCAATTTGATAAGTATGCTATTTTGTTGTATTGACAGCAAGCTTCAAAATTTCCTATGTCAAATTTTCTGAAGGTGTTAACATCAGATATTTTTATGCTTCAAAATGTAGAAATTTGTGCCAAAAAAGATAATTTGTGGGAAGTTTAATTCATTATTTTGAAGAAAAGTGCTGCAGAAAATTATCATATACTTTGGGAAGCTTATGGTGAACATGCTCCATCTCAAGATACTTGTGAATGCTGTTTTAAATGCTTTAAAAGTGATGATTTTGATGTGAAAGACAAAGAATGTCCAGACAAATCAAAAAAGTTTGAAGACCAACGATTAAAGCATTATTGGATGAAGATGCATGTCAAACTCAAAACAACTTGCAGAAAGATTAAACATTGCTTAGTAAACAATTTCTGATCATTTACAAGCAATGGGAAAGATTTTAAAGGAAGGAAAATGGGTGCCACATCAACTGAACAAAAAACAAATGGAAAACAGAAAAGTCATCAGTAAAATGTTGCTTCACTGGAATGAAATAAAGTCTTTTTAGCATGGAATTGTGACTAGTGATGAAAAGTGGATTTTGAGAATCTTAAATGCACAAAATCATGGGTTGATCCAGGTCAACCATCAACATCGACTGCAAGGCCAAATCACTTCAGAAAGAAGACAATGCTCTGCATTTGGTGGGATCAGGAAGGTGTGGTGTATGATGAGTGTCTAAAACCAGGTGAAACCATTAATACTGATCGTTACCGACAACAAATAATCAACATAAACCAAGCTTTGATCGTGAAACCACCAGAATGGGCCAGAAGACATGGCAAAGTTATTTTGCTTAATGATAATGCACTACCACATACTTCAAAACCAGTTAGACATGTTAAAAAATCTTTCCTGGGAAGTTTTAACCCACCGACTGTATTCACCAGACCTTGCTCCTTCAGATTACCACTTGTTATGATCGATGGCACACACACTTTCTGAGCAGCACTTCAAAACATATGAAGAAGTGGAAAATGGGGTCTATGAATTGTTTGCCTCAAAAAAGAAAAGAAAAGGTCTATTGGGACAATATCTATAAATTACCTGAAAGTAATTTGTAACTAGCGATGGATATTACTTTGAATAAAGCACTTTTGATATTTCTTTTGAAATTAATCATGTTTTCTTTGATTATAAAATCCGCATTATTCACTGGTACACCTGGTAAAAAGCTAATAAGCAAATTGACCAAATAATGGAACAAACAGTTACTATGACACTCACTGACCACCAGGGGGAAGACACTCAATGCAGGATCTGCCCCATGATGGTCACTGCACTCCCACAGGGAGAGAGCAGCTCAGCCAGAAGCCCTGGGCCAGGCTCCTGGCTGGCGACACAGCAGCAATGGCGGGAGCCTCTCCCACCTCTGTGACAGTCAGACATCCTGTGAGGGCTCCCAGACTGCAAGAGAGCACAGGCCAGATTGAGGAACACCCCCTCCCTGAGTGCATGGGTTTCATGCACCAAGCCTCTAGTATTAGCATAATATCCATGGAGACCTGTTATCTCCTTAAAAGATAGGCAAAATGCTGATTTCTGGCTAAATACTAAAATTGTAAAAGAATGCCTAGAAAGACTCAGTATGAAATGAGAGCGAACAAGTGCTCTGATAAATATTTGGTATGATGTAAAGATTAATTCTACCTGTTGACATATGCTTTGTTAAATAAATTTTCCACGAATCCAACAAATAGTTTTCACATAGGTTTGTTTTTCTTCACATTTGGAATTATTAGAACTACTCGAATTATTGGGAAAATGTTTCGTTTCACAAATATAATGAACAAAGAATACAGTAAGACTTTAGAATATTTTGCAAGATAAAATAAGATGTAAGATTTTTGAAAGAAAGTTTGAAAAGCTGTGGCCACTAACCAGAGCCAAGTCAGCCCTGAAGAGGGCCTGATCAGCCAGCCCTTCTTCCTGGCAGGAGTGTAGGGGGTAGAGGAAGGAATCTTCCTTGGCAGAAACATAACCTTCTTCTGGAGAAAGCTGCAGGGAGATGAAGTCCAGCGAGTGAGGATGAGATCATGAAAAGGAAAGAGAATGGAAAGAGAGGGAAGAGGAGAGAGGGAACAAAGAGAAAAAGTTAAAGGAATAGAGAAAAAAAGGGGAAAGTTTTTAAATGATATCACATGATTTTAACATAGAACATAAAATATGATACTCATATTTAACATTTATATTTAAGATACAATGAGGATACTTATTTGAATACCAACATCATCTATTAGATAAAAATCCCTTTCAACTAAGTTTCTTCATTCTTCTCATAAAAGATGATCAAAATCAACAATATAATAACACAATATTTTATATTAATCATCTGGTCATTTTTACCTGACAAATATTCTGGCTAAACAAGTTCTTCATATAGATATAAGGCAACTTTTATCACACTGACAGGAAGCCTAACATCTGTATTCTAACCTCAGAGAAAATAGGCTAATATATTTAGACTAGAGGCCTGATGCACAAAATTCATGCAAGAATAGGCCTTCCTTCCTATGGCTGCCAGCACCGGCTTCCCTTTGGCACCTGGGACCTGGGCTTCCCTCGCAGCCCCAAATTCGTCCAGAAGGTTGTCCAGAAGGACATTGGTCTAATTAACATATTATGCTTTTATTATTATAGACTATTATAGATGATGCCTACATCCCTTTATATCAATTACATTTTAGGAAAAAAAGTTCCCACAAATATGAATTAGTAGATAGTAAACCTCACTTTATATAAAACCTATTTTTCATATTAATGTAATGCATATGAGATTTGAAATAGTGAACATTCTCATGAAAGAAATTTACTTTGGAACTAGCTAAGAAAAAACATTCTGCTTCTTAATAACTAGCATGGATTCTTCTGAGTGCAGTAAAAACATGTATGGAATGAATGTTTGCCATTTTCTTTGTTGAACAAAAAGACCAGAACCAAATGTATGGTCAATCTTAACATACAAGGTAGGGCAAAAGTAGGTTTACATACATTAGTACATGAAACACAGAGTTTCTTCTTGTATTATTACTTATTCATTATATTATTTCCATATGAGGAACCGTAAACCCACTTTTGCCACACCCTGTATATGCAAAGTCCCAATGGCCTATCTTCATTCTTATATTCACCCTCATATTGATCTTCTGTTGTGATTTCTACAATTCTGGTTTGATTTTAGGTTATATTAACATATTTTCCCTCCCTCCCTTTCTTTTTTTATAAATATATTTTCATAGGGTACCAATTCTCTGTGGAGTAAAAAGTGAGGCACAAAAAAAGTAATTACCATTTAAAACATCCTAACAAAGCTTACTGCTTCACAGTCGTCAAATTTTTCCTTGATATTTATACAAATATATCCATGTGTCTATGTTTTTTTAGGAGAAGGTATATTTGTCCTTTCATTTAAGAATATATTTATATACTGAAAAAAAAAAATCTCCCAGAGTGTGAATGTCTCTCAGATTTCACTGCAATTCAATCTAAAGTGCTGTTACAATCATTATACCTACTGAATGAATGTATTGACATTGTGTAAGCATGTCATTAGTTATTTTTAATATTGCAATAATTAATGACATGAGGGCTCTTCTCTCCCTCAGGAAGCCACCCGCTGATGAATCCACTTTGCAAAGTTCATTTTCTTGCTTTCCAGTAATTAGACAACAAATGTGTTGAAATTGACAGAATGCAGGACCTCAAGTCACTCTACAGAGATTCTACTTTATCCTACTCAGATTAAAGATCCCACTGCTAGTTGTTTATGCTGTTAATTCCTCTAATACTCTACTATATTGGTATAGATATTTTAAGGCATTATTTCTTTGAAAATATTTCAATTCTATATTATCATGACATTATCATCAAATAAAAAGATCAAAAGTGAACCACAAAGCAATGTTACGGATTTATTTCTGAACTTCTTGTTTTATTTCCTTTATATTTAAAAAATATTATTCCACATTAAATCTTTACTCTCAAAAGCCAATAACAATTGTGTTGATAAAAAAGTACCAAAAATCATGATTCATCATAAGAACATGTGAAGCTAAAAATAAGCACACAAGCTATTTTGTTTTCAAATATTGAAAAAGAATCAGTAAAATCCAAATTCTTACAGGTAAAGGCTTGGCAACTCCTATTTTCACCATTCCTGCCGGGGCCCCCTTCAGGGCCTGCACAGCTTCCTCAAGACTGCTGTTCTCCAGGTTCACGTCATTGACAAACATGAGGCGATCCCCAGGAAGAAGGCGTCCATCCTTTTCAGCAACACCACCAGGAACCAAAGAACGAATCACGATCACAGTGCTCACTGGATTTACGGGGTCCTGACAGAAGGCAAAAGGACAGAGCAGGCAGCTTCATTTTACACTGGAAAATACGTTTAGAGGCTGCCCCCCCTGAACTTAATGGATGGATAACTGTTTCGGGTGTCTTTAAAAAATTTCATTGACACTTCTAATGAATTATCTGGGCAAAAGTTCCCTTCACTCTAGAGTTTTAGGAAGAATTCACCCTAAACAAGGCTCCTTCTCTTGGCATCATTCCTGAGTTGACCTTTCAAATTGTACAGCTAAGTTTAAAATAATTTTAACTTTTGTCAAATTTTATAACTATCATCTGAGCGTAGACAGATGTCAGATATATGAATTATTAACACCAGCATTTGTTTGTTTAATAGGAAATAACTGCTCTGGAGAATCAGTAGTTGTGAGTATACTGAAGGTAGGACCTCTCTCTTGAAATAAGGAAGTATAAAGAGAGGCTGTACAGAATTTGGTGATGCAGTGCAAGATATACAGCAATGTTAGTATTAGCACAAGGCTCCTGAATCAGGCCCTGTGAACCATACATCCCGGGGGACACATCAGAGATGGCGACTCGCTCAGTATTAATTAATGAGGAGCAACAGCTGAGTCTATCTAACGGGCCGCAGCATTCCCTCAGCTACTCACACTACACAACACAATGCAAGATAAGGCTGCAGGTCACATTGACCAATTTAAGCTTATTCATAAATTTAGTCAAATTATAGGAGTACTGACATTTATAATATAGCCAATTATAAATCTATTATTTACTTCAGAAACAATAAATATCTAATACTTTCTGTCTTACAATTAAAATATGAACCATCAATTAAGTTCATAGAAATAAAAATAGTTTGGACATACTCCCCAGTATCCAAAACAACAAACAAACAAACAAAACGGTATTCTAAAAAATTCCTAAAATGTATTCTGCATATTCTTCAAATCCTCAAGAGTTACAATATAAAAGAGCTCAAGGAATTCAATGTTAAAAAAATCCTTTATAATAATCAATGAAGCATATAAATTACTATTTGAAGGTTTTACTAGGAACAAGAAAGTGCCTTTGATGACTAAAATAGTATCTGCCTTTTCTCCATCAACATACCTTTGTGTGTGTGTGTGTGAATATATGTCATCTTTTATTTAAAAAAACTTAAAGTCGGATAGATTTACCTGATAATCTAAAATGCTAAAGCCAAGTCCTTTGCTGCCTTTCTCCAGCTCAATGTGTTGAACATCTGCCTCCCACATGGCCAAAGGTCCATGAAGCTTCCCTGCATCCTGACCCACATTGGGTATCTCCAGCGCAGGCTCCTCGGTCTCCGAAGACCCGATGAACTCGCCAAGATCTACATGAGGCTGGTGACAGACCAGACAGCTCTTATTTCAGAGATACTAGATCAGATGAATGGATACACATAACAGCACTCGAAGAAAAAGGGAGATTCTTAGTGTCTTTCCAGAAAAAAATACACTAATAAAAAATAATTATTATGATAAATAACAAATCAAAGGCAGCAACAACTTATCAGGAAACCCTTAGGAATTAAAGTCATAATTACTGAAAGTTATTAGACAAGAAGAAATACCTAACATATAACAGGCATTAAAATTACATGGTTCTTTTTGTAAATTTATATTTATTTTTGAAAGTATTGGAGACCTCTCTCTTTTCCCCCACTGAACCCCTCCGCCCCACACCCACTCTACCCCCGAAGCCTATAGCAATATTGTATGTGTCCATGGTTATGTATATATGTTCTTTGTTTAATCACTTACACCCCCTTCTCTATGAGATTTTTTTTTTAAGTATGCACTAGGCCAGCATGGCTCAGTGATTAAGCATAGACCTATGAACCAGGAGGTCATGGTTGGATTCCCAGTCAGGCCACATGCCTGCATTGCCAGAGGCAGTCAATCAATGATTCTCTCTCATCACTGATGTTTCTACATCTCTCTCCCTCTCCTTTCCTCTCTGAAATCAGTAAAAATATATTTTAAAAAATGTATAGTTCAAAGATCTCATATAAATGTTGCCAAATGTTTAGAGCACAGTCTGTTAACCAGTGTCTCAGATTCAATTCCTGATCAAGGGCATGTATCCAGGTCACAATTTTGATCTCTAGCTCCAGTCGGGACAGATGCAGGAGGTACCTAATCAATGTGTCTCTCTCACATAGATGCTTCTCTCTATCTATTCCTCTCTGACTCTCACTCCCTCTAAAAAAAATCAATGAAAAAATATCCTCTTGTGAGGATTAACAAAAAATATATATCTAAATATCTAAACATATATACACACATGCAACAGTTACATCTCAGAGCATAATTATGGGTGATTTTCACTTTTTTTCATCAGTGTCTGAATTGCCTCTGTAGTCAGAAGAAAAAACAGTAAGCTATTTTGATAATAAAAAATAATTATTATGATAAATAACAAATCAAGAAGAAATGGCTCAATGTAAAAGTCCCATGTTTTATGCAAACAAAGATTCTAATCATCTCTGTCTTTACATAAGATTATTTCATTAATAATTAACAGAGGCCAGATAAGATTTGAAGTCAGAAGGGTCTGGGCTTGAAAATTGTCTCTAGGTTTTCTCATATACTGCCTTGAGCAATATACTTAACCTTGCTTCGTAACTTCCCATCTCATAGATTTTTGAAGATTAAATGAGGTAACGATGATAAATCATCTGGCACAGAAACAGAGGCTTCTTTTGATATTAATACATTAAAGTGTTAGCTTCTTTGATAAAACTACATTAAAGTGACTCTAATTCAGCTGTTAATCTAGAAGAATACACTAAATTCTAGTTTGTACACTCTCTTTGTTTTTATTCAATTACTGTACAACCTAGGACCATGGATGCAAATCTGTCCACCTGTTTTATTGTAATAATCGCATTTATATCACATAAAAATGTGCATGGTTATGTGGGGTACTACACAATTTGGACTTACATTTATTATTCTACCCTATTCTAATCACCCATACGAATATTAAACTATACACTTTATTCTTCAAAGTTTTCCAAATTATCTCATTTTACTGATTCCTTCAGTATAACGTAAATCAAATCCTAACATCATCTCTCACTGTATCTTAAATGGGATTTCACAAATATACAAAGTCCAAACCATAACTTCAGGTATCTACTGTGAGTCTTCGAAAAAGCTAATGAGCTCCATTTCTTGACATTTTGATCTGAATGGAAAAGAATGAGCAAACAGAAAAATGGGAGTTTCTGGATGTCACAGAGTATTATCTGACATGTAATGTTACGAGCTCAAATTTTTCATTTTTTTAAAGTATCAATAGTGTGCAAATAAGACCAATATATGCAGAAATGATGTGTCCATTCATATTTTAACCATTCCATGAGCAGTAATGTGTGCCAGGCCCTGAGCTCAGTAGGTTACATAAAAGTATCACTCACCACAAAGATAATATATACTCACTATTTACATACTTCGATTTTCTGCTCCATGAATGGGGACAATATAAGTATTGACTTCACACTGGTAGTATGAATAAATTATATAACGATGTAGTGGGAAATGAAAAAAAATATCCCTACATGACGTTATTTTAGCTGTAATGTTCCAAGACAGGCAACATGATTTGCATTGCACAGAGGAAAAAACTGAGATTCAGAAAAGTGAAGTGACTGGCCCAAGGTCCCAGAGCTAGGAAGTGCCAAGCCTGATTCAAACCCAGGTGTGTCTGACTCCAAGGTCTGTCTTTATAAGCCATGGCACAATATAAGGAAATCAAACACCAGATAAAGGAAAAGAGGCCTAAAAACAAATTCAAACACCATTTATCCTTTCCATTATACAGTATATTCAGATAAGTCTCAGATCCATTACCCAGTACCTTTTCGGTTAGTTCAATGTCACATAGGTCCAGGCCATCCAATTCTGACTGGGTGGTGGGTGGCACAGTGCGACGACAGCATACCATGGTCACTTCTATAGGCAACTCTTTTAAAATGTTCACCACATCTTGGTGATTTTCCCCAAGCAATGTTATGCCATTCACCTGAGAAAAAAGAGAAGTTGTCCAAGAAAGAACATTTCATAGCATGAATATTCCTTAGAGAACAATTTTTCAGTAAGTAAATATAAATTTTACTATTACCACAGTTCTCCTGTGCTCAGAACTATAGTTAGACTTGTAACAATATCATTGAAAATGTTTTACACAAAAGGTTAGAGTCTGTTGAAATTGGAACTTCTATAGTACTCAGAAAGATCACTAGCTTCTTGCATCCATCTATGATCTCTGAGAGTAGTAGTTTGGAAGGAAGAGTTAATAAAAACTTTCCCAAAGGATGAATGGGAAAATGAATTATTTTTCAAATTTACATTTTTATTATTATTAAGTGAAAATGTCAAAATGGATAATGGCACATATTACGCACTTAAAGTGAGTCAAAATAATACATTCAAACTTTAGTATTTATGAATACCCAGAAGGTTGCACAGAAACAAAAGTAATTAGTTACCCAAGGAAAGAAGATAGGAACTGGGTGAATTGGAATAGGAAAAAGGCTTTTTATTGTAAAGCTTTTGCATTCTTTGTGATTTTGAAATATGTAAATGTATTACATATTCTAAAAATTGAATAAATGTTTTAAAATTTTTAAAGAAGTTTTTATAGTTCTCTAATGAAAACAAACAAACAGCATGAAATTAGGTCTGAAAATCAGTTCAAATATAGATTTAAAATTTCTGCTTTGGGTGGAATTTTATGTGTAGATCTATCTTAAGTATCCTGTAGAGGGAAAATTTAAATAAGAACTTACTTATTCACCATGAAACCTCCTACAGCCTTTTAAGAATTCTACTTGGGAAGGGAGGGTAAAATGGTATAGCTCCTTACCTCCAATAGCTCATCTCCACTGAAAAGCTTCCCACTGTGTCCAACAGGACCTTCTGGTAGAACGGATCGGATAAAATGATGTCCCACTGTTGCTTCCAGACTTATCCCCAAACCACTGTTTTCACTGAACTTGCTCACATGGGCCACCTAAAAAAAGAAAAATCATCACAATTCTAATATTCTTTTATTTTTTAATTCTCACATACGTATTTTACTAGTGGCCCAGTGCATGGATTCGTGACTATTGAAAGGAAATTAATTAGAAATTGGCTAGCAGGGCGGGACTAGGTGAGATGGGCCAGACACTCCTTAGAGCCAACCTTCTGTGGTTCCTCCCCTTCAGGCTGCACCTGAGAGGGCACTGGGGTTCGAAGGGCTTCTACTGAGTGAGCAGGGTCCTCTTGCAGGTGGAGTCCCTTGGCCTGGCCTGCGGTAATTGGGCCAAAACTGGCTCTCTGACATCTCCTCAGGGGTCCTAGAGTACCAGTGTACAGTAATCCAAAGTCAGAGCTGATAGTGCCCCAGCAACAATATAACCTTCGGCCAAAAGTGCAATTGCATGAGCCTGTGATTATCTATCAGTTTCATGAACCAACAGAAACCAAAAAGAAGTAGCGAGATGCAAGAACCTCAGATACTTTGCTGTGCCTATAGACACTGATAAGGATGGAAGGCAGTTTAAACTACCACAGATAAAACGAACACCTGAGCTCAAACAACAGTATAGAAAAGACACCACTTAGCCCTTACTATGTGTCAGGGACTGTGCTAACCCCATTACACCGAATATCTCATTTTTTTTCTCAGAAATAGATATAGTTTCTATTCTCATTTCCCAGAAAGATTACCTTAACCACAGTCACACAGCTAGAAAAGGGCTGTGAACCTAAGCTGTCTGAACCTAGAGCCCACACCTCTCACAAATGTTTTGAGAGACAACATTGGTCTTTAAAAGTGAATCAAACTTAAAACAAGAAAATGAACTTATTATTTCATACTATTTTACAAAATAATGAAGAATATTAGAAAGTCACCCACTTTCATAAGAATCCATTCACTATAATATTAAAATCAAAGGGTACACTAAAGGTGATCTACTTAACACAGTGTGTTTCACACTTAATGAAACTGGGGGCTAGATGGCCTGAGAAAAACACTGATTTACAAAGCTCTCACATCCTAATGATAACATGTGCTGGGTTAGTATCTGAATCTTCATCTCCTGACTCTGAAACCTAATGCTGGATGAAATCTTTCTCACTTCTTAAATCTCATTTTATATATCATCTCCCCTGAGAAGTCTTCCAGTACCCCACTCACAATGCCCGTCGATCCTCCTTTCTACTGCACCCCCAGGCATGATTACATTTATGCTGCTAATTATGTAGCCAACAATTTGAAGTCAGCTCTATGTCTAATTTACTTTTGTTGAGGGCCAGTAAATAGCATAATTCTTTATTATTTACAGCACACTTCTGTCCTTGACAGATTGGGAGTACCATGTGCACAAAGTCCATTAAAAGTTCCCAGTCGCAGGTCTACATCTGACTAGTCAACACTTGGCTAGTCAAAAGGTTCCCTTCACTATTCAGTTGCAAGCAGAAGAGGTGCAGTCTCAGTTATGCAAACCAGCCTCCACATCAAGGAAACATCTCAACTTGCTTTCCACATTAAATTAATCACAGTGAAGCTGGGCTTTATTGCATTTTTTCCTCAGTGCAATTTAGAATGGTAATAACAGCTGAACTAACTCATTTCTTAACTGTTAAACAACTTGAGTATTTAAAAAAAAAAGATCACTGTCATGAGTATTCAATGAATGCAGCTTGGCATGAAGTGCTCAATAAATGCTAATTATTAATAACATGAAATCTGTTGTCTTTATCTCTTCTAGAGTTACTTGGATATTATAAGCAATAACATAAATTCAACCTAATCTAGTATTACATGTTTCCTTTTGAAATCCCTGAAACTTGCTGGTGCACATCTAAAGGCTGATAATGTGTGTCACCTTTATTAAACCTCTTTTTAGGAAGTAAATGATAATTGCTATCCTAGCTATGCAAACTATTAATAAACATAAAACATTCAATAGGGCATTAGTGACATGAAAAAAGCAGATAAAAGTACATACCTCAAGTAAAATAAACACATGAGAGTGGTAATAGGAAAAGTATTTTTACAATTTTGTGTATAGGTCATGATTCATTTTTGTTTTATCTTTAAGTAAATATTGTCATTCTTTTCTGATTCTTTCTATAAGTCCCAAGTGTAATAATCAGAAAAACAACCTTCCTAGTATCTATATAAGATATACTACCACCAGGAATATTAAAACATTGATGAGTTCTAAAACTTCAATGCCATTTATTTCAGTTTCCTGGTTACTATCAAACTTTCTCCAAATTGAATTTTTTAAATACCTGAGTCAGCACATTTAGATTTCTGAAAAAGAAAATAAAACAAAACAAAAAACGCTGGGCATTTGCTACTTCTCAAAGATTCTTTATGACCAACACTTTTATTGATCTCATGAACTTCTTGATCAAATACAGTTACAAGTGAAGAATTTAGAGAGGGTAAGGTAACCCACCACTATCTCATAATTAATTCCCATAATCCTTTGCCACTTTTTCAGCAGGGCAGCTTCCTGTTGCTGTGCATCTTCCATTTCTTCTATTTCAGCTAACAGTAAGGGATACCCTGAAACAGTCAACACAGTTAAGTTAGTGACAAACCATAAAAATTATCCTTAACATTCTGTACCAGGGGAGATCAGAACCTATCATACAAAGTGTGACTCATCACCCAATAGATGAGGTACTGTACTTCTCTACATATTTAGAACCCTAACATCTGCATATTCAAACTCTATTTTCCTTTCTTAAAAGTCTTTTAAATCTTGACCACATTTCCATTAAAGTACCCATATATTATCTGACATTTATTTAAAAGAATCAGGGCCCCGAGTCCCTCTAGGTTTCAGTTGTTGGTCTTTTGGTGCCTTTCATGTTAGTTTATCTATTTCATTTTCATTTGGTTCCACAGAGTAAAGAAGAACCATGCCATACCTTAACAAAAACAGACAGAAGAAATTAACAAATAATATATGCAACTCGTGTACAGTGAGTATAAAAATAAGAAAAACTTGAGAAACAGAATGCACATTAAAATAAAACCCCATAATTTGAATTGCACTAATTAGTAAAAAGAAAAAAAAATTGGAAAGAAATTCACTAAACAAATTATGTAAACAATATTGAGTTAAAATATTTAGCTAAAGTAAGAAACTGGTTGAAAAGAATTTGCAAGTCATATTCAAATATTTCCATATTTCATCATAGTTTTTCCTCACGAAGGTTGTCTTTTAAAAAATCTCTACATGGCACACTCTAAGTTAAAACTTTAATATTCTTTTAGCATTCAAATGTCAAATGTAAAGACTGTTGTAAAATTCAGATTTCTTAACTTCCTATTTAATGGAATTAATAAGCTTTCACTCTAGATCTATTCTGTACATCTTATGCCTTGTATTAATAAAATGATTTGATTTCTCTTTGAAAAACTGAAAACAATAATATATATATATATATATATATATATATATATATATATATATATATAATTTGGAGACTAGCACACCCAAATGAGTGTTTTCTTTTCAAAATTAAATTCAGTCCAGAGAGGCATTACCATGTGGGGGTGAACACCGATTCTTTCAACTTGATATGGGTTAGAAAAGGAGTCAACTCAGAGCCCTACCTCCTCACTCAGCCTCTTTCTCTGATTCTGCTGTCTCATACAGAGCTGGGCAGTGATTCAAACAGGGTGGGCTTCTGAATGCAGAAAGTGGGGAATCTGTATGCTGCTGCTAACAAATCTGAGACCTGTCTTCATACAACCCACATGCACAATCCTCCATTCTCCTCCTGCCCCAACTGCCCCTAGTCAAAATTTAAGACAGATTTTCAAAATCATGAAGTCCAGTCCTCTGATCTTACTGAGAAGCCAAATAACTTGTCCAGGCTTACATGAGTCAAATTTCTATGGAGGTGTTTAGGGACCAAGCACTAGCATCAATACATGATAACACAAGTTTTTCCAAAGGAATTTGAGGGCCTTGATTCTTATTCTAGAGCCTCACCTGTCTATTCTTGCACAGGTCTGAGCTTCCAGACAATGTCCACACCCATCCCCACTTATTATCGCATTTTTATCCTTTCTCCCTACTCCTGATACTCACACTTTAGCCTAAATAATTTCTTCACTTATTTTGTAAAAATGGCAGAATGCAATTAACACCAGTAGATCTTACACATCTCACTCCAGATATATCTTTGCAAACACAAATACTGCTTTAAAATAATAAAGGTAAATAAAAATTTCAGCAATAATAAATAATTTAATAATGGAGTAGCTATTTTAAAGAACTGCAAAACTTCAAGAAGATTATTGCGTAGGCTTGTTCTTTGTTCAGTTGATTTAAGCTACTAAACTACCGAGAGCAATCTGACAGAGAAGGGAGGCACATAGCACCCAGTCTAACAACATTCTGGCATAATTACATATTAAAACAATGTTGCTCTAAAAAAAATGTTTAAACAGTGTCATGGAAACCTGGTTTATAAGTGAAAGAAATCTCAGAAAGGCTTAATTTCTCTCTACTATTCCTTTTGGAATCAATTTCCCAATATTAAAGTTTAGAACTTTCTAAAAATGGAGACGAAAAATCCTCCCCAAATTGTAGTTTCATTTGCAGTAGCTTATGCGTTACAGATTCCTTTGTATTTATTTTAAATAAGCTTTATAATTTTATGTTTGCTTTTTCATTAAGATAGACATATTTTGGCTATATAGAAATACTGGGGTTGATATTGATTGAATCCCAAAGGGTTCTAGTTTAAAAAATGTAGAAGATCAAGTAAGAAAATATGCCACATATAAATGAATAATTTTAATCTATGAGAGCAATTAATCACATATATAAATAAGGATTTACAAACATCTCTTTTTTGAAAGTGTTTTTCTATAATTTACAATATGTCTGTAGAGGATTATGCACATTTATAAAAGTCATTTATCTATAAAGTATATAAAGAACAAAACAACCTGGCTCCAGGTGTTTACCTTCTTCTTCAATGGGTAATATGCTGGTGTTTCTCCTCAAACATAAAGCATCTTCCTCTTTTTCAGAATTTTCTTAAAGAAAATAATATTTTAGTAGTTATATCTGTTATATAATCACACATTTGAATTTTTCAAACCCTAGTATATATTTGAATGCCTAAATAGGAAATTGTTTTTGTAAGGAAACTCTTCAATAACCACTTATTCTTAAAGAAATATTCTCTTGTTAATGGGACAAAGAAGTAATAAATTTCTCTTGTGATTTGCCTCCCTGTCTCCTTGTACTGTAATAGGTAGTTTAAGACAAGAATACCAGAATGGTTAGTAGTTTGAGAAATGAAGCAGCACTTTCCAACCAACAGCCTGACTTCTACCAGTAAACCTTGAGCTGGTAAGCTACAAAGGGATGTCAGTGTTTCCCAGAAATACTCATGTGTAAGCAGGTTATGAATGACATTTCGAAATGGGAAATTAAAATCCATTCCCTCAAGGAAAGGCTGAGGAGTCAGAAACATCCTGGGGCTCAAAGGCATAATCCAGGCAGATATGTTCCGCCTAAGGAGAAAACATGATGAAGATAATGAGAAAGTAAGGCAGGGACAACAAGGTCAATGACTGTGTGTTTCCAACTTGGAAATGGTGACTGAATAAATAGGACTGGAAGTAGCCTGCTTTACTCTGAATTCCGTTCTATGGTTAATGACCACATCATTGTTCCAGTTCATCCCAACGTTATTAAATTTCTTTTTTACTTAGTTCATCTAAATAGTGAAGACTAAAAACTATTCTTTAAATGATTTTAGAATTAGAAAAACACTGAAATGCTGTAAGGGTGTAACTGAAAACCAGGTAACACGGCATTACCTTTGCTGATGCTGGCATTAGCAGGAGACAAAACCACATCTTTTGTGACGTCTTCTCTTGCCATGAACTCAGCTTCCTGCTTTGTTCCTCTCCTCATCAAGGTTAGGTGCACGGTCTGTCCCGTGTGCCGCAATACCTCTACTGCTTGTTGGTTGGTAAAACCTTGAAGGTTTGTACCATCTACCTGGTAAGAACGAGGCATGTTAAAAATTGAATGGATATTTGTATTACAGGTTCACCAAATGTGTAGTTACTTGCCTATTCATGTGAGAAGAATGGGGAGCGAAGATTCCCCTAGAAGGGAATGGGCTGATGCCTGTTTGGGGACCAGTACTTGTTTACATGCACTAGAATCACTCAGGAGGCTTTTGTTTGTTTTGCTTAATACATTTTATGGGGTCTGTAACAGTTCTAGCATGGGCCCCAGGATTCTATACCATTAAAACTATTTTGTTTCCACTCCTCAGGTGATCTAGATGCACAGTCAAGACTGGAAAAACTGTTTTATGCAGGACAGAAAAGCATAGAAGACAGTGACAAAAGTGGTCACTTGGAGTGCTGATTTCCAAAAATCATTACACACACACACATCCTTTAAAAAAGGAAAGACAACAAAGCTGAACTCCTTTTAATTTCTTTGCCTCTTCAAAAACATGATTTTTTTTCTAGTTCACAAATGACAAGACATTTGAAGAGGCCCTGTGAGCTTTCCAAACTGAAAATACAATCATATGAACCTACTTTCTTTCACGGAAAATTCCTTACAACAATCAGTACTCCCATCTCTCTCTCAGAATGGCCTGTGTCACTGTCCTCACATCTCATCCCTATCCTCATCCTGAAAGATGCACCTGCTGCTCTGCCCTCCAGCCACAAAGGCCTCATTTCCTTTCCTCTGACACACGGGGCTTCCCTCAGCCACGATGCTTCTGCACGCTCTGCTTCTCAGTCCAGACTCTCTGGGCAGCCCACTCCATGCATGGTCTTTCTTATCTGCTCAGTTAGAAAATATCTACCATGTCTTAGGTCTCAATCCAATAGTTATTCCACAATTAACCGATCTTGTTGTCATTACTAGCACAGAATTTTAATTTTAAATGTTAGTTATTATTTGGTTTCTGACTGCATACTCCAAGAGGACAGACTCTGTGTATCACCAAAATGCAGCACCATCTGCCAGTAGATATTCACCACTGGATAGACTGATGTCAAATATTGATTTGTAATGCAAATAGACTTTTGGAATAAATAAAAGCAAATTATATTACCTTATTTCTAAATATTTGTACAGTCACATTGAAAACATTTAGGAAAAGAGGAACAATACATTCGATGTTGAAATTTGAAGTTGCTGACACTTCTTTTGAATTATGAAATGGATATAAAATGGCTGTGTAGGTGTCAAGCTTTTCTAAGCACAGTGCTGGTCACTTTCGACATTCAAATATTTACTAAATGAATGAGAATCACAATAAGACATAATTCAACAGTATCCAAGATGAATTTCCCTTATGGCAGAAGTTCTAAGAAGAAGGTAACAAAATGTTTAATTAAACATTTAAAAATCCCATTTGTTTTAAACACACACACACACACACACACACACATAATGTGCATATTATTTATATATAAAATACATATATAAAATATATAATACACATATAAAGCAATGTATATCATACATACACAGAGAGAGGAGAAAAGAGAAGGCATAATATTAATACTTGCAAGTTATTTAAACTTTGTATGATACTTTAGCTACATGAAAACTTGAACAAATGTCTAACTCTCTCCTCTTTCCTCTTATCTCCACCCTATTGTTTCCCATTTAGAAAGATCTTATATAATAAAAGGCTAATATGCAAATTGACCCAATGGCAGAATGACTGGTTGCTATGACACAGACTGACCACCAGGGGCAGATGCTCAATGCAGGAGCTGCCCTGTGGTGGTCTTTGCACTACCACAGGGGGAGTGCTGCTCAGCCAGAAGCTGTGCCCAGGGCTGGTGAGCACAGCGGTAGTGGCAGGAGCCTTTCTGGCCTCCAAAGCAGTGCTAAAAATCCCTTGGGGGATGACCTCCTACTGGCTTAGGCCCACTCCCCTAAATTCTATTACACTTAAGCCAGCAGGTGGACATCCTCCAAGGTTTCCTGGACTGCGAAAGGGTGCAGGCCAAGCGGAGGAATGCCCCCACCCTCCAGCGCATGAATGCCGTGCACCAGACCTCTGGTGTGCGTGTGTGTGTGTGTACACACATGCACATTGAAAGGGAATTAATTAAAAGAACTATTTTAATATTGCTATTCACACTTTCTCTATAACAGAAGTGTAAACCAAATTCATGATCAACAAGGACAGATTGAAACATACATGTGCAATTGGTGCCAGCAAGAGCTTTGTATGTATTGTGCAACTTAGCTTTTTATATATATAGAATAAACTTGTTTAATAAGACCTGCTTCTGACTTAGTTGAACTTTTTCCAGCCCAGTGAAGCACCCCAACTTCTCCTTCAGGTAACTGTTAGCAACACAGCAGTAAATATCAACATGAAGCAGATTATTATTGTAGATCATGCAGGGGGAACAAAGGGTAAAATATGTAACTGCAGCAGTGTTTAGACTATATGCACAGGGAGATAATCTGAAGTCATTTTCAAGGTCCACCATTTCTTACTTCTTTTCAGTTGGGTCAAGTTTCCAAATCTCCATTTTCCAGCTAATGAAAAGAAAATAGGATTCTACCAAGTCTTCTATACACCTACTCCAGGACTTCTGTGAGGATCAAATGAGATGAGGCACAGAAAAATGCTTCACAGACATTTGGTTAAACTGTGAAATGTTTGCACCTAGCTATAAGGCAAGTTATGTTCCTGAGCTAAGGAAACTCTAAGGAGGCCAGTTGCTAGGGAGAAGAAGCCAGGCATTGCTATGTGACATTATTATCCAGTGCCCACAGTGACCATTTTTGTGCTGGGCGGGACTGTGGGCCACATTTTTGCCATGGGATCTCGGCAGTATTGGTTGCAATTTTATAGGCTGTCACTCCCGGGTGGTGAAGGGTCTATGTCCCAGCAGGGGGAAGCTGAGTGTTGCTTTGTCAGTGCCAGATCCACAGTGCAGTTTCTTTCTACATGGCCAGTGCCCTTCAAAGCAGCTCCTACATTGAGCATCTGCCCACTGGTGGTCAGTGTACATCATAGTAACTGGCCAGACAGTAGGACAAACATTTAAAATATTAGCCTCTTATATATATACTAGAGGCCCATTGCATGAAATTCATGCACAGGGGTGTGTGTTCCCTAGCCCAGCCTATACCCACTCCAATCTGGGACACCTCGAGGGTTGTCCAACTGCTTGTTTAGGCCCAATCCCAGTAGGACTGCTGGTTCCCAACTGCTCACCTGACTGCCTTTCTGAATGCCCCTAACCGCTTTTGCCTGCAAGGCTGATCACCCCCTAACCATTCACCTGCAGCCTGATTGCCCCTAACTGCCCTTCCCTGCTGGCCTGGTGACCCAAAACTTCCCTCTCTGCTAACCTGGTCACCCCTAACTGCACTCCCCTACCAGCCAGGTTCCCAACAACTGCCCCTCTCCTCCAGGCTTGGTCTGCCCCAGTTGCACTCCCCTGCCAACCCAGTCCACCCCTAACTGCCCTCCCCTGCCAGCCTCATCATGCCTAAATGCTCTCCCCAGCTGGTCTGGTCACCCCCCAACTACTCTCCCTTGTAGGCCTGGATCCCTTCAAATTGCCCTCCCCTGCAGGCCTAGTCACCCCTAACTTCCCTCCCCTGCAGGCTTGGTCCCCCCCAACTGCCCTCCCCAGCAATCCTGGTCCATCCTAACTGCTATCCCCTGCAGACCTTAGTACAACCCAACTGCCCTTCTGTGCATGCCTGATTGCTCCAAACTTCCAGCCTCTGCCAGCCTGATCACCCCTAACTGTCCTTCCCTGCAGGCCTGATCACTCCCAACTGCCCTCCCTTGCAAGCCTGGGTCCCTCCCAACTGCCCTCCCTTGCTGGCCACCTTGAGCAGCCATCTTCTGTCCATATGGAAACAGCCATCTTGTGTGTTGGAGTGATGGTCAATTTGCATATTACTCTTTTATTAGATAGGACTAGTGGCCTGGTGCACAAAATCCATGCACATTTAAAGGATATTAATTGGAGGAAATATTTTAACATTGCTACCTTCTCTTTCTCTATAATAGAAGTGTCAGAGATAAAAGTAAATTAGTAAAATGTATATGAAAATATTCCTTCTGTCAGAGTCTGGGATGTACCACCAAACTCAGAATCAAGTTTCCAAACATGTGCGCCTCAAAATCACAAAAGACCCAGACCTGGCCGGCCCATCCCCATTGGGCTAGATCCAGACCCAGCCAGTCCCAACCTTGTCAAGTCTTGGTGGGCAGGGGGCACAGCCTCAGATTTCCTAGTGCAGCGCCGGGTGAGGGGCATACATTGAGATCCACTGTCAATCCCTACCTCCTGAGTGAGGGACATGGCCTAAGGTCACCATCAAGCCCTGCCAGGAGGGGGCCGTAACCTGAGGTGCCCCAGCCCAGGGCAGTAGGAGCAGCCTGAGGTTCCCTGGCCCAGCACCAGGGCCGGGAGGAGAAGGGGAAACACCTTAAGGTCCCCTGTCAAGCTCCGCTGGGCGAGCATCATGGTCTGAGGTCCATTGGCCTGGGGTCAGGTGGGAGCCAGGGGCAGAAGGTCCCCTGGCCTGACGCCGCGATAGGGGACATGGCCTGAGGTCCCCCATCAAGCCCTATGGGGGCCCCGCCTCAAGTGCTTGCTGAATGCTCCTTAGGGCTCATTATGGGAACTCGTCCTTCACTGTGGGTGCAGCCATCCTGTGTTATGAAAACCCCTGCCTCCAACTGTGGGCGCCAACATCTGTGTGACCGAATGATGGTCAATTTGCATATTCTAGTGGCTAGAGAGTTTCTTAATTAATGAGGACTAACAAAGGGACCTCGGAAACACCTATCTTCCTGCTTACTTCTGAAATCTTCCAGCCCTGTTCACCTTACTGGTCTACATCACCCCTAGAAATATACTTTTTTGGCTACACAGAACCAGGAGATTAATCAAATAATGTTGGTGATCTAAGCTGTGTAACTGAGAGCATTTAATGGAATGAAAGAAGCCAGAAATAACAAAAAACAACCTACATGAAAAGTAAAATGGCGGTGAAATAGATGGATGTGTCCGGAAAAGGTAGGGGACTGTTGGATGGGGCTCTCCTGACCAGTCACCCCCATGGCTGCTGGATTCCTTCCCAGAGCCACCAACTAGGATGTGGAGACTGCACCATCTTGAAGGGGAAAGTGAATGTAATTGGAAGCATAAAATCTACAATGACAGGACCCACTGAACAGCTGCAAACCACAGAACACCGGTCCCCAATTGGCACAAAAAAAGCAGATTTAGAGGAGCTCTATACTCCACCACGGAAAGGTCAGATTTTACCTGGGATAAGGAGAGAGAGAACTACATAACGAGACACCCACAGAAGAGAGACCATGGGGAGACAAAGAAACAGCCCATATATGAAAGAAGAGAAGTCATCACCAGAAAAAGAAGTAAATCAAATGGAAGCAAGCAACCTACCAGAGAAAGAATTCAGAGAAATGGTCATAAGGTGGCTGAAAAGAATAGAAGACAAATTCAACAATATGAGTAAGAAACAAGAGAAAATGAAGAAGAACCAAGAAGAAATGAAAAATGACATTGCTGCTGTAAAGAACTCAATAGAAAGCATTAAGAGTAGGCTAGAAGAAGCAGAGGACCGCATCAGTGAGCTAGAAGACAAGGTAGGAAAATATATCCAAGTAGAGAATCTTCTAGAAAACAAAAAAATTAAAAAGCAGGAGGAGAGCCCAAGGGAACTTTGGGACAACACAAAACAAAAAAACTTCCACATAATAGGGGTAGCAGAAGGAGAGGAAACTGAGCAAGGAATAGAAAATCTGTTTGAAGAAATAATGGCAGAAAACTTCCCTGATATAGGAAAGAAAAAGCCCACACAAATCCCAAGAAGCTCACAGAGCCCCAAGCAAAATGAACCCCAAAAGACCAATGCCAAGGCACAGTATAATTAAATTGGCAAACACCAATGACAAAGTAAGAATCTTAAAAGCTGCCAGAGAGAGAAAGAAAGTTATCTAAAAAGGAACCCCCATCAGACTAGCGACTGATAATTCAACAGAAACTCATCAGGCCAGAAGGGAATGGAATGAAATGTACAAAGTCATGCAAAGGAAGGGTCTGAAACCAAGAATACTGTACCCAGCAAGGCAAACAATCAAAAGTGAAGTTGAAATCAGGAGCTTCTCAGACATAAAAGGAATAAGGGAATTTATTACCACCAAATCAGCAATACAAGAAATGCTAAAGGGTCTGCTTTAAAAAAAAAAAGAAAGAAAAAGAAAGAAATAGGAGGCTAAGAAAGAATACAGGGGTAAAAAATAAAAATGATGACAAATAAGTATCTATCAATAATAACTTTAAATGTAACTGGATTAAATGCCCCAATCGAAAGACATAGGGTAATGGAGTGGATAAGAAAACACGACCCATATATCTGCTGTCTATAAGAAACCCACCTCAGAAAAACAAACAAACAAACAAACAAAAAAAAAACGCGTACAGACTGAGGGGGAAGAGATGGAAAAACGTTTTTCAGGTGAATGGAAATAAAAAAAAAAGTGGGAGAGCAATACTTATTTCTGACACATTAGATGTCAAAGTGAAGGACATAATAAGAGATTGGGAAGGCCACTTCATAATACTAAATGGAGCAATCCAAAACAAAGAAATAACTCTGGTAAATATAAACTAACCTAATACAGGAACACCCATATACATAAAAAAACTCCTGGAGGATATCAAGGGAGAGATTGACAGCAATACACTCATAGTAAGAGACTTTAATACTCCATTGTCACCACTGGACACATCCTCTAAACAAAAATCAGAAAAGAAACATCAATCCTAAATGACTCACTAGACCACATGGAATTAATTGACAACTTCAGAACATTTCACCCCAAAGCCACAGGATATAAATTCTGTTCAAGTACATGGGTCATTTTCAAAGATAGACCATTTGTTGAGTCAGAAGCAAAGTCTCTTCAAATTCAAGAAGACAGAAATAATATCAAGCATCTTCTCAGAACACAGTGGCATAAAACTGGAAATCAAATACAATAAAAACAATCCAAAGAAATCAAACACATAGATATTAAACAGCATGCTATTAAACAATAACTGGGTAACGAGAGAGATCAAGGAAGAAATAAAAAAACATCATGGCAACAAACCACAATGAACCACAACAATCCAAAATCTATGGGACACAGTGAAAGCTGTCTTGAGTGGTAAGTTCATAGCTCGAAAAGATTACTGAAAAAAACAACAAAAAAAAACACAAGAAACAATGGTAATTAATTACCTAACCCTACAACACAAAGAGTTAGAAGAGAACAACAAGAAAGGCCCAGTGGAAGAAGAAAGAAGGAAATAATAAAAATCAGAGCGGAGATAAATGATATAGAAACAAAAGAAACAATTCAAAAGATCAACAAAACCAAGAGCTTGTTTTTTAAAAGGATAAACAAGATTGATGAACCACTAGCCAAGCTCATCAAGAAGCAAAGAGAGAAGACCCAAATAAACAAAATCAGAAAATAAAAGGGAAAATAACAACGGACACCACCGAAATACAAAGGATTGTTAAAAAATACTATGAACAACTCTATTCATACAAAATGGATATGTTGGAAGAAATGGACATATTCCTAGAAAAAATATAACCTTCTAAAACTCAATCAGAAATAACCTAAACATCTCAATAGGCCAATAACTATGGAAAAAATTGAAGCAGTCATCTAAAAGCTTCCAGCAAACAAAAACCTGGGGCCAGACAGCTTCATAGGGGAGTTTTATCAAACATTCAAGGAATCATTAAAACCAATCTCCTCAGACTATTCGAAAAAATTTAAGAAGGAATACTTCCAAACACCTTCTATGAAGCTAGCTAGCATCACCCTAATATCAAAAACAGACAAACACAGCACAATGAAAGAAAATTAAAGGCCAATATCCCTCATGAACATAGATCCCAAAATTCTCAACAAAATTCTAGCAAATCGGATCCAGCAGTACATCAGAAAGATCATACACCGGCACCAAGTAGGATTTATCTCAGGAATGCAAGGATGGTACAATATCCGCAAATCATTAAACATGATACATTACATAAACAAATCGAGAGATAAAAATCACATATATAATCATCTCAATTGATACAGAAAAAGCATTTGACAAAATCCAACATCCTTATTTGATAAAAACTCTCAACAAGGTGGGAATAGAAGGAGCATACCTGAACATAATAAAAGCCATATATGATAAACCCACAGCTAACATCATACTCAATGGGCAAAAACTAAAACCATTTCCCCTTAGAAGAGGAACAAGACAGGGATGCACAGTCTCACCACTTCTGTTCGATATAGTACTGGAAGTATTCATCATTGCAATTGGACAAGAAGAAGAAATAAAAGGCATCCAAATTAGAAAAGAAGAAGCAAAGCTGTCCTTATTTGCAGAAGACATGATATTGTACATAAAAAACCCCAACCCCACCCATGCATCAAGCCTCTAGTCTAACTAATAAAAGAATAATATGCAGATTGACCATCATGCCAACCCACAAGATGGCTGCCCCCATGTGGTCAAAGATCCTGCCCCCACATGGACACAACAGGGCCACCACAATATGGCCTATAGGGGAAGGCAGTTGTGGGTGATCAGGCCATCAGGGGAGAGCAGTTGGGAGGGACCAGGCCAGCAAAGGAGGGCAGTTAAGGGCAATCAAGCCTGCAGGGGAGGGTAGTTAGGGATGACCTGGCTGGCAGAAGAGGGAAGTTGAGGGTGTCTGGGCCTGCAGGGATGAAAAGTTGCAGGAGAGGGCAGTTAGGGGCATACAGGTTCTCAGGGGAACAGTTAGGCATCAATCAGGCTGGCAGAGGAGTGGTTAGGGGGTGATCAGGCTGGCAGGCAGAAATGGTTAGGGGCAATCAAGAAGGCAGGCAGGCAAGCAGTTGGGAGCCAGCAGTCCTAGATTTTGAGAGGGATGTCTGATATTGGAGAGGGTGCACGCTGGGCTGAGGGACACTACCTCCCCCCTGTTCCTCGTGAACTAATTTCGTGCATCAGGACTCTAGTATGTTATAAAATCACATCATACACAATGTGCATATATACACAATTTCAATCACCTCTTGGCCACACAACAAACACAGAAGACAATCACCCAGGACATAGGGCAAAGGCTGCATCATGATGCTCTAGCACTGGCTTTTTCTCTATTTTATTGATCTTAAGTGGAACGGTAAATCTGAACTTTCCCCTTCCTTCTTGATTTGCTAATTCCTGAACCATCTGGATAAAACCTACACAGTCTTCACCAGGACCCATCTTAGCTCCCATTTATACAAGCATATTTCTTAATGTCAATGACTAAAGGTCACAAGATGTAGAATTAGATGGCCCAGTCCAAAAGAGGGTGTGTGCACTGAAGCATCAGTGCAAGTGCCTTCCAATGAAATCAGTATGGCAGTGAAAAGGAAAAAAAATATATTTCCTGAAACTTCCCTTCAAAGAGATTCATATTTCCTTGTTTTTATGAAAGTAGAGATTATAGTTACAAAAAAATATCTACCTAAAATGAAAAACATAACTCTTATAGTGATGGCAGTTAATAGAATTGTCAGGAAATGGAAGACAGGAACATACCATTTTCCCATATTTCAACGGAAAAGATTAAACAGATAAAAATGATAAGAGGAATAAGACTAATAATATAGGCTAATCTAGTAAATCAACATAATTATGAAAAGAATTCACAGAAAGAGATTAAGTGAGGGGGAAAAAATCAGATTAGGAAGTAGGGAAATTTACCTGAGTCTACAAATTAAAGTACAAGAAAAATCAGAAAACTAAATGAAAACACCTAACTTCTGTACATATCCTGGTATAATTTTTGGATCTCAACAATTAAAAGGAAAAAGAATCCACTAGCATGTAGGAGGCAGAGTAAGCAGGTTATCCAGAGAATTTATGGTGAAGAAATGATGAACTGAGACCTTTATACTCAGTGTAATGTATGTGAAAATGAAATTATGGTTGAGATGTTAGTCTTATCCATATCCTATGCTAAACTAAGTAGTGAGAAGGGCCACCATGAATAAATTTAAATTAAATGGTTAAGAACTAAATGTTGTGGACATGAAAGAGCTGGGTTGTTAAAGTAAGGGAAAATTTAAGAGGCCATTTTTGTTTTAAAGATAGAAGAGTGCCGAGTCCTTACCACACCCACTTAGATGGTTCTTCCTTGACCTCAAGTCAGAAGAGCTGTGTCACCTCCAGCAGGGAAGGATGCAGGGGATTGTGTATAAGAATAAGAAAAAGGCTTTGACTGTGAAGCAAGAGAAAATTGCTGTTATGTTGGGAACTGCTCAACAACCTGCCTTTGTTGGAAAATAGACCAGCTGCAGCTCACAAGCCACATGCAGCTCTTTGGCCCCTTGAGTGTGGCTCTTCCACAAAATGCCACAGCCTGGGTGAGTCTATTTTGTGGAAGTGGTATTAGAAGAAGTTTAAAAAATTTGGTTCTCAAAAGTAATTTAAATCATTGTACTATTGATATTTGGCTCTATTGACTAATAAGTTTGTCAACCACTGGATCAGAGGAATGCTACTGCCATGGAAAGTCAGTCTTAGGCCATGTTGAAACCCATCAATAGCACCCAGTACCCCTCAGGAATGATGGTACCCAAAAGAAAGAATTTATGGAGTAAACTGCTGAGAAACAAAGGGCCAAAAGGAAGAGTAGGTTAGATAAAAAATCCACCATTTGCTATCTAAAGTTAAGTCAAATATCTCTACAAGGATCTCCAAAGAAAACAAATGTCAGAGATGGTAGTAGCATTAAAGAAATTGCTATAATGGAATAATCATGGACTTTTAATTCCAGACTTCAGTTCAAATTACTCAGTATCTCCATCTATAATACTGGAATAATGGGATTTCCCAAAATTATAGTGCATGGCACTTTGGACCGGGAAGATACACATCAACTGATATTATTAGTACAGAATGAAGAAGTGATTAATAAAAGAGAAAATCCCAAGCTTTCATGGGAGCAGTTTCTGTTACATATAATTAGACCCATCATACCTATAAGACAAGGTCACCAAAGCCTAAACCAGGTCCCAGACCAGCTCTGGACCCTCATTATAGAAGGAATAGTTAAGACATGGCTTCACATCCAATGGTGCCACAGACAAGACTGCAGTGTCAAAAAATTGCCTTTGTGCTATCTCAAGAAGATAGCTAACATTCTCACAGTGCACAGTACAGATATATGAACTAACAGGAAAAGTTATAGGGAGAAAAACTAGCTGGAACAATTCAAAAATCCCAGCTTCTTAGCACACTCAATTAGCTGGTCAAGCCCTCCCCCAACTGAGCCTATACTATCCTAATAAAACATAATATGCAAATTGACTTTACCTCTGCTATACCAACAAGTAGCGGCCATCAGCCACACCCACCAGCCAATCAGAGTGAGTATGCAAATTAACCCAACCAAAGTGGTTAGGGCCACAGAGAGAGCAGGAGAGAGGCTTGGGTTACCCCTGGTGATGGAGGAAGCCAAGTTTCCTGCACAACCTGGCTGGCAGGCCTCCGCTTAAGGCAACAAAGTTTCAATGGCTCTACGAACAGAAGGCTTGGCTCTGCTCCAGGTTACAAAGTTTCAATTGTAGAAGATAAATAAATCCCAGATACTAGGGCCTCTGCTTGGGTCGCTTGGGGCGTGTGGATGATCTGTGCACCATCACCTGCCCCTCACTCAGGCCACGCACACCCCAAGGGAACACCCATCCTGATTCAGGGCATCCTTCAGGGCAAAAAATAAAAGAGTAATATGTAGATTGAACATCAATCCAACACACAAGATGACTGCCCCATGTGGACACAAGATGGCACCACAAGATGGCTAGCAGGGGAGGGCAGTAGACAAGGACCAGGCCTACAAGGGAGGGCAGTTGGGGATGATCAAGCCTGAAGGGGAGGGCAGTTAGGGGTGACCAGGCTAGCAAATGAGGGAAGTTGGGGGTGACAGGGCCTGCAGGGGAGGGCAGTTAGGGGCAAACAGGCTGGCAGAGGAGCAGTTAAGCATCAATCAGGCTGACAGGGGAGTGGTTAGGGGGTGATCAGGCTGGCAGGCAGAAGCAGTTAGGGGCAATCAGGAAGGCAGGCAGATGAGCAGTTGGGATCCAGCAGTCCTGAATTGTGAGATGGAAGTCGGACATTCCTAAAAGGGTCCCAGATTTGAGAGGGAGCAGGCTGGGCTGAAGGATACTGTTATCCCCCCATGCACAAATTTAGTGCACCAGGCCTCTAGTTTTACCTAATAGACAAATTGAGCATTCCTCACTATAACCACAGCCAATCAGAGTGAGTATGCAAATTAGAAGGCCAAAAATGGCGTGGAGCGGCCAGGTAGGGCAAGATGCCTGCTATGAGAGGGCAGGAGACGAAAGGACCTACAGGAGTGGAGTGCCTGAGCAAAGACAAGACTGCAGACTCCGGAGTCTGTATCAAAGATGATGACAGACTCCAGCCAGAGTCTGCAGCGAAGATGAAGAAGGCAGACTCTGGCCAGAGCAAAGGCCTTGGTCCCAAGTGCTGGAGGAAAACCATTGCTGGAAGCCAAGGGAAGGAAAGCTATTGCACAAATCTCTTCATGCAATGGGCCTCTAGTATGTACAAGAAGTCACAGAACATCATAGACAACATCTGATATCTTTCCATATTCACATGCTTGTTTAAAAATATTTTAATTAATCATAACCTCATTTTAATTAATCATAGCCAAGTTTGCTGTATATCAATCTAAAAAAGATGAGTGTATGCATTTTTATTTAATGACAAATTTGATGAACTTTAAAAATAGAGTCCTTTTATCATATAATTCTTACATACTGATTAATAAAGTGGGGGAAACTGTTCATTTATTCTATTCTTTTACCCTGTAAGGTCTATAGTCAAACCCAAGGGTCCACAGAGCATAATCTGTGAAAGAGGAATCCTACAAAAAAATTCAATGTTATAAAATAATAATTTCTCAAAATTATAACATCTCAACAATTATAAAATGAAAATAATGTATAATTCAAAATAGCTGTTACCAAAACAGAGATTAGAAAAAAAAATGCAGTTGTGAAAACACAACTGGTGTGAAGATCTTGACTACCAATATCTCAAAAGTCCACAAGATGGTGATATTTTGCACTATATTAAAGCATAATCAAAACATTTCATGATGCTCCCTCCCTAAGCACTTAAGGTGCTTCTAAAAATATTGCTAAAAGTTAAAAGTCAGAACATTGATGATGATGAATACAAGTGATTTTATTGAAAGAAAAAAATTTCACAAGAAGGTTGCTTCCACTTTTGAGTCAACAATTTCCTTTATCACTGACCTTGCCTAAGCAAAATTATATTTAAGGTTTCACTTATATAAGAATGAAAAGACTGACAAGGAGGAGGGTAGCTACTATGAGACTCTTTCAAATGTGTAAGAGCTTCATTTCAGGCCCTTAAAAAATAACTGCTTAATTTATCAAATTGCACTTAGATGCAAAGTATTACACTAAGCATTTAAAATAAATGACTCATATGGTTTTCCTAAAAACTATACAAGAGATGTTTCTGAAATTTGTAGGTGAAAGAAGCTTACTAAAATTTAAACATAAAGGTATCATAAGATTCAGCAATTCCACTAAGTATATACCCAAGAAATGAAAACTTACATCTACACTAAACTTATACATGTAGGTTCATAGAGGCATTCATTATTCCCCCAAAAGAGGAAGCAACCTAATCAATTGAATGGATAAATAAAATGTGGTATACCTATACAGTGGATTATCATTCAGAAATAAAGGATTTCTTTATATGCTGTAGCTTGGATGAACCTTGAAAACATTATGCTAAGCAAAAGAAGCCAATCACAATTGACCACTTACTGTATGATTCCATTCACATGAAATGTTCAGAACAGGAAAATTTACACAGAAATTAGATCAGCAGTTGTCTAGCATTGAGATGATGGGGGAATTAGGGAATAACTGCTAATGTATATGGGGGTTCTTTTTAGGATAATGAAAATATAGTAAAATTGATTGTGATAACTGATATATAATTGTAAGTACCCAAAAACTACTGCATTATATACTTTAAATAGGTAAATTGGATGATGTCATATGAACTATATCTCAAGAGAATTTTAAAAAGCTTTCTAATGAGTTAAATTATACAGCTTAGGGAAAAAATACGTAGCTGTGTTCTCAATTTTTAGTTCAATATAAAATATGTATTTAGAGTCTGTATCTATTCAATCTTTCCTTTACTCCAAATATAAAAACTTAAAGTAGTTAGTTTTCATTGTACGTTAAAAAGAAGACCGAGTGGGAAGGATCCTTACAGGAACAGCCAGTTCAGGGGCAAGCACAATCTGATCTTTATAGCTGACTAAGAGGTGAACAGGTTCAGTTAGAAGCTGTACAGAACTAAGCCCCAGAACTCAGGGAGTTGAATACAGGAGCAAATGTCAGAGATAAAGGACACTTCTACCTTTCTTGTTAAATTATGGTAGAAAACACGTAACATAAAACTTACCATCTTAACCTTTTCTAACTATCCATACAGTTCAGGAGTGCTAAGTATACTCACAGGTCTCCAGATATTTTCATCCAGCAAGGTGAAACTCTGTACCCATTAAAAAGCAGCTTCCCCATTTCCCCCTCCACCCACCCTTTCAAAAACAAATATTCTGCATTCTGCTTCTATGACTTTGACTACTCTAGGCACTTCTTGTAAGTAGAATCAAATAGTACTACTCCTTTTGTGACTGGCTTATTTTACTTAGCATAATGTCCTCAAGGTTCATCCATGTTGTAGGATGTGGCAGAATTTTCTTCTTCGTATCATTAATTTTCCATTGTATATACATCACATTATAAATAATTATCCATTAATGCTTGGATAGGTACCAATGTCACTTCCTTATCTTAGCTACTGTGAATAATACTGCTATGACCAAGAACTATTCTATCTATCATTCTACTTTCTTATAGTCCCGAGGAAACCACAGAAACTTAATTAAGCTTAAAAATCACACCTACTATATATAAAATAAAGCCTAAGCAACCATTACAGCAGAACAATCAGTCATGATGATGTGCACTGACTATCAGGGGACAGTTGCTCAATGCATGAGCTGTCCCCTCGTGGTCAGTGCATTCTCACAGGGGGACTGCTGCTCAGCCAGAAGCCTGGCTCATGGCTAGTGAGCACAGTGGCAGTGGTGTGAGCCTCTCCCGCCTCTGCAGCAGCACTAAGAAGCATTGGAGTTGAGTGGAAAGAAGCAGTGAGCAGGTGGGCAGAAAGGAGCAAGGGGTGCCAGACTGCAAGAGGGTGC
>JAAGEH010000226.1:41273534-41315694 GCA_011751065.1 Lasiurus cinereus
GCAGGTGGGCAGAAAGGAGCAAGGGGTGCCAGACTGCAAGAGGGTGCAGGTCAGGACACCCCCCAAGAGCACAAATTTTGTGCACGAGGCCTCTAGTCTACACCCTATTTAATAAAAAGTAATATGCAAATTGACTGTATCTCTGCTACACACAAGCCACGCCCACCAGCCAATCAGGAGCAAGTATGCAAATTAACCCCGCCAAGATGGCTACGGCCAAACAGAGAGTAGAAGGGAGGCTTGGGTTGCCCCAGCGATGGAGGAAGCCAAACTTTCCACACATTCTAGCTGGGCTAGGCCTCCACTTAAGGCTACAAAGTTTCAATTATAGAAGATAAATAAATTCAAACAGAAATGGCTGCCTCCACAGAGCTAGCAGAAGGCTTAGCTCCTCTCCAGGCTACAAAGTTTCAATTGTAGAAGATAAACAAATGCCAGATACCAGGGCCTCGGCTTGAGCCTCCTGGTGGGGACGGGGGGGAGGCATGGCTGGCCTGCAAACCACCACAGGCCCCTCACCCAGGCCACCTCACACCCCAAGAGAACCCCCACTCTGATCCAGGACACCCTTCAGTGAAAACTAGATGACCCTCACCCAAGCACCAGGCCTCTATCCTATTTAATAAGAGTAACATGCAGATTGACCATCACTCCAACACACAAGATGATTGCCCCATGTGGACATAAGATGGCCACCACAAGATGGCCAGCAGGGGAGAGCAGTTGGCAGGTACCAGGCCTACAAGAGAGGGCAGTTATGGGGGATCAGGTCAGCAGGGGAGGTCAGTTGGGAGGGATCAGGCCTGCAAGGAAGGGCAGCTGGGGATGATCCAACCTGCAGGGGAAGGGCACTTAGGGGTCACCAGACCAGCAGAGGAGGGTAGTTAGGGATGACCAGACCTACAGGGGAGGGCAATTAGGGGTGACCAGTCCCACAGGGGAGGGCAGTTAGAGGCAAACAGGCTGGCAGAGGAGCAGTTAGGGGGTGATAGGTTGGCAGGCAGAGTGGTTAGGGGGTGATCAGGCTGGAAGGGGAGTGGTTAGGGGGTGTTCAGGCTGGCAGGCAGAATCAGTAGGGGCAATCAGGAAGGCAGGCAGTCGAACAGTTGGGAGCCAGCAGTTCTAGATTGTGAGAGGGAATGGCTGACTGCCCATTCGAGGTCCCAGATTGGAGAGAGTGCAGGCTGGGCTGAAGGACACCACTCCCGCTCTGTGCACAAATTTTGTGCTCCAAGCCTCTAGTATACGTATAAAAGGCTAAGCGACCGTCGATAGGTCTGACATGCCCTGACAACCAAGGAGCAGATGCTCAACTCAGGAGCTGCCCAGCAACAGCATCTTTACAGAGTGTCCTCTCACACTCTGGGACCCCCTGTCAGACTGCCAGGTTTGACCTGATCCCCACAGATCAGACCAAGGGACCTCACCTGCCAGAGGGATCCCATTCACTCCACAGACACCCTTCGAGTTTTGGTGCCACCCCAGGTGCAGCCAGCCGGGAAGGGACTGTAGGAGGTTGGTTCCAGGGCATGTCCAGGGGTCTCGCCCAGTCCCACCCCACCAACCATCTTCTAATTAATTTCCTTTCAATGTGCACAAATCCATGCACTGACCTCTAGTATTAAACTAAACTGGCATTCCTCAAAATGTCTTCCAAAAGATATTAACATGTGTTTAAAGATAGAAAGAACCGATTATTATAGAGGTGTAGGAAACACTGATGTAAAAGAGTTAAACAAGTTTCTCTATTGTATAAATTTTCAGTCTTTGATTTTCCCATGTGCATTTGAATCCCTAAGAGAATATATCACCTGCAGTTTTTCTTACCAGGAAACCCCTTTTGGGTTTGTGTTCTAAGGGGGAGTTAGAACACTAAACTGAAAGTTAGATTCTTTTGTACACTGCCTTGAATAGCCATGTGCTCAAAGTCTAGTGTTGTTATTACAATAAGAATGATGTTGATTAGAGAGGCTGGATCTTTTCTCTATTCTTGTATAGTCTTAGAGCTAAAAGTAGCGTTGGTGGTCAAGTCAACAATAACAGAGTCGTTCTGCTAATCTAAGAAAGAAAATGCACACACCCAAATTCAGATTCAAGCAAACCAGATATTATGACAACTGGTCTTTACCTTGGTAGCTGCAACTAAAGTCTAACTATGACATAAATGTAATGAATGTATAGCTATTACATTAATGTTACAACCAGAAATCAGATATGTCACAAATTGTTCACAAATGAAGTCCCACCTTTAGAAGTGAATTGGTAAAGCCTCTATTGAATGCTCTTAATTCCAAAAAAAATAAACAAAAAAAAACTGGTCAATGTAATGAGAGTCAAATTAACAAAGCAAGCTTAAATTAGTATCAAGCTAAATGTAGTTCTCAAAACTGAGTAAAGGAGAATGCACTTCTTAACTATGACAATTAATAGCAAAATTAAATGTGCTACTTACTGCTATAATTTGATCTCCAATTTGGATTCTGCCATCATGTTCCACAGCACTGCTCTTTGTAATACTCTTTACAAAAATTCCTGAAGGTTCTAAAATTGGAAATAGGTGTTGTTTTTTTTTACTATTTATAAAAATCACTCAAATAAATAATATCTATCCTCTAATATCCAAATATAAAGTCCTAATTTTGAGGAAATATAAATGAGCAATCCACACAAACAAAACCAGTAGTAGAAATAGGCCAGAGGATGAGACAATGGTTTTGTCTCATAAGTACAAAATCACAATCACCGACATTCAAATACGTTAAGTTGTTCCTAGACGTTTTCTACTATTTATATAATATAAAAATACATAAATATGATTCAATAACTCATAAGATTATTACATTAGAGGCAACTGTCAAGTTAAGAAAATATATCAATGTTTAAAACTACCTAGTTTTTTATCTCCAATGTAACCAGCAATGGTAATTCCTAATCCTTGGACATTTTTAGTGAGTTCTACATCAAATGTTTCACTGTCTTCACTTTTCTGAGTGGAAGCATCAACCTAAAATAAAATAGATAAGTAAATACACAAAAAAAATAAACAGGTAAACAAACAAGATAACTCTAAAAGCCACATGTTTATTTTGGAATAAGGTGTAATTAGGTGTCAGAGAACTCTGCTGGAGAGTCACTGTGAGATTACTACTTCAGTCTTGTTAACGTGCACTGAGCATCATTCCTTTGTGCTACAAGGGAATATCAGCAGGAAAAACAATCCCTATCACAGAAATACAATACTGTTGGTGTATACAAAACTTCAGAAATCAAATAGTTTGTTATTATCAAATTCTATTCTCCAAGATGCTCATCTGCATTTGTTAGGATTTAGAAGGTTGAAAGAACTCACATTTTGAATTCAGAACAAGTTCAAATCTGGCTTTGTTCCTGAATTTTTCTAATTTTCAAATGTCTATCAGGAATAAGGATAACAAGTGCAGCTAACATTTACTGAGATGGGTACAATTACTGTTAACTTTTCTCTGGGGAAACAGAGGAACACCAACCTTTCCAAGGACAAACAGGAAACATCCTAGCAGAGGCAAAATTCAATACAGACAGGCTGGTTGCAGAGCCACGGCTCTTAAATGTGCTGCAGAAGGTAAAACCCCAGGGGAATGCAAGGGCCACTGTGTTTTCTCAGGACACTTTGCTATTGTCACTATCCCAAGGTAATAGTTAATTCTAAGTATGATTTCATCTATCCTTCAGAACTATTCTTAATATACTGATTATTTTTTAAATATATTTTTATTGATTTCAAAGAGGAAGGGAAAGGGAGAGATAGAAATATCAATGATAAGAGAGAATTACTGATTGGCTGCCTCCTGCACACCCCCTAATGAAGATAGATCCCGCAACCCAGGCATGTGCCCTTAACCAGAATGGAACCCAGAACCCTTCAGTCCTCAGGCCATCACTTTATCCATTGAGCCAAACCAGGTAGGTCTGATGATTATTTTTTTAAAAAATCAGGGAAATGCACCAATGAACCATTGAAAATGGTCTCTGTATTTGTTTTATAAATTCATACTTTAATGGTAAA
Source organism: Lasiurus cinereus (assembly GCA_011751065.1). Lineage (NCBI taxonomy): Eukaryota > Metazoa > Chordata > Mammalia > Chiroptera > Vespertilionidae > Lasiurus > Lasiurus cinereus. The sequence continues at coordinate 41,277,580 of JAAGEH010000226.1, forward strand.
AGCTCTTTGTAAGGAAAAGTATGCCTTTCTGCTATGACTTCCTTACTTCCTGCAATGATGGCTGAAAACAAGTTTTTCTAACATGCAGCATTGCTATTAATTCTATACAGGCCTACAGGGCAAGAGTCCCTGAATTAAGCATTAGTAGATTAGGTGCAATAAGTTCTTGTTGAGCTACTGGCATTATATAGTAAAGGAGTGTCAGCATTTTACAAATAACCTTAAGATCAGGACAGAATTCAGGCTATGGGTTTGAAAAGACATGCTGGTTGTGGCTAGCTGGTAATGTTTTCTGATTTTTTTAAAGTAAACTCTGATTGTATCTCACTGATGATTCACCTAAATGAGATATAATTTTATTGTAAAGTTTCATTTAGTTTTCTCACTGCACATAATTATCTGTGCAAACTTAGCAAAAAGTTTAAATAAAAGTTTAGATAATTACAAGAAAATGACAGGATGAAATCTGCTTCAATGGAAACAAATGTGTTTTCTATTTTTAATAAGACTTATGCGAGTGCTATTTTAGAGGGTGGCAATTTGACTATCGAATGGTTTTAAAAGGGGCACAAGCTTCAGAAATGATGATATGCACAGAATGGATATTTTTCTAAGCTTTCAATTACATCAAGTGGGTCTCGGTATTGCATTCATTTATATATGCTGAATAAAATGTTTTTGTTTACCACAAAAGAATGCCACTTAAATACTTTCATAAACAAGCTTTCTTTCTTTCTGCAAAAAATAGCAACCAAACTCAATCCTGAAAACAAGAGAATCATGGAAATTTCAAGTGTTCTAATAAAGTTTAAAAGGGTCTGTGGAGGAGGTTAGGATACTAAAAAAAGAATTCAAAGCAACTGGTTAGAAAAAAACTTCAATAGAAGAAAATTAGATGTTTTTAGTACTATTGGAGGAAAAAGTAGAACTTACATTTGCTATAAAGCTAATCTAAAAATTAAGTGTAATTCTCTCCTTAAGTATATGATTTCTAGATAAAATGGTTTTGTTGGTTTTTTTATGCACTACAGCATATTGTGATCTGAAACATTTGTGATAACCGCCATATTCAAATAATTCTGAAATTTTCTAACTCTTGTTATATCATTACAAACATAGATGGGAGGCTATGCATATGGGTAAAGCTTTTGTTACAATCTCAAAAACATAACTTTTGTTTAAAAATTTATAATAACTGGGTGAAGGATAATGACTTCTCATAATAAATCTGATAACAGTTGTATGATATATCATAAAACAATATTAAAAGGTTTTAGTAAGTTTTATTTACCACACCCTACTGAGGGCCTTCAATGTAAGAGAAAGTATCCAACATTTTAGGTATTAGTAGCAAATAATTCCTTAACACTTTTCTATACTACATAACATTATCCTCATAAAAGTACTGCTTAGAAAAAAATGCAAAATAGTCATCTAAAATTTTTTAAGCAATCGATTTTTCATCTTTACATATTATTCCTAATTAATAACATATTGTGCCAAAATATCTCTATATTTGAATTTTGTTTCATTTTAAAAAAATGTATCTTTATTGCTAAAGTGTTAAAAATGTCCCTTCTGTCTTCCCACTGAGCCCTTTCAGCTCACACCCACTGTCCCACCCTAAGGCCTTCACCACACTAGTGTCTGTGTCAATCGGTTATGCATCTATCACTAATATACAAACATTAATAAATCTGGTTTCAAAACAAACATCCTATTATTTAGGTGCTATTATCTATGACCTACCCCATTAACTTTCACCTACTTACCCGCATCTCTGGTGTAGAGGATGGGGACGAGGACACAGTGATGCCCAGAGAAGTGGGTGCCGCCGGTTCTTCTAGAGCACCTCTTGCAATCATCAGTTTAACTCTGTTTCCACACTGCCTAAGGACTTGTGCTACTTGCTCACTGCTCATCCCTGCTAGATCTGTGTCACCGATCTTTAGAATGTGGTCTCCACTGCACAATCGCCCATGCTGAATAAAAAGAGATTGGTTTATTTTTATTACCTTCATCAGAGAAGTCCTAAATGAGGGAAAGGGAATAAAAAAATCTGTGATATGAAATATCAATCATAGGACAGTACACAAATGGCTGCAATTTTAACTGTTGTTTTTTTTTTAACTACATTTTTGAAGCAGCCTAATATCACTCAATGTGATATAAGTAACTAAAATTCACAAATATTCCTTAAATTGATAGTTGATATAAGCTTTTCAATTTATTTCTACCCAGACCAATTGAGGAACTAAACTTGTAACTTTATTTATTTTAATTAACTTAAATTTGAATTTAAAAAGTGACATCTGGCAATTACTCACAGTATTGAACAGTGCAGCTTTATATTGAAGATAAAACTTATTTATCACAAGTCTGTCAATGAAGGGGATTTCACCAGATACTGCTAGATATTGGCTAATATTTTTTAAAATGTCAAACTATTGTGCTACTGTCAATATCTCTGCCAATAAATCTGATGTTCATATATGAATGACAAATATTTGATGAACATAATTCCTAAATAAGTTCAAATATACCTGTAAAAGCAAACATCATTATGAAATGTTACAATCAAAGCACAAATATACTTACATTAGCTGAACTTGTCTAAGTAAAATATAAACTATAATAAGCAACTAAAATTTTGTCACATATAATCCAACATGGCACTTCCAGCTTAAAAGGCAATGCTTTAATGTACAACTCTCAGCGACAAAAAGAGGCCGGGTTTCATGGACAAAGATAACACCAGTGACCCATCACTAAAAGGAGAAGATGAATCTTGTGTTTTTTCCTACTATAGCAAACTATTCTTTTTTCAATAGTATCTTGTGGCCATAAAACAGCTGACTAGGTTTATAAATTTGATTTACGATAATAACAAAGAACTGCTACCTCTACAATGATCAAAACCATAACTTGGGCTTTAGTCTACGGGTCTATTCCTTTAACTTAAGATCAATCTTCCCCTTTCAATGGTATTTCTCCCCAAGTCTAAAAAACAATTTAGGGACAGCCCAGCAAAACAGAAGAGTCTAACTAGATTCTTTGATTTATCTAAGGCCACTGTTTCTTCTTTCTGGCAGATAATGTAAAAGATGAAACCATGTTATTTAATAAAACAGCACGGACACCTGTTGGGAGTAGCTTACTTGATCAGCCACTCCTCCAGGCAGAATGGTTTTTACTATTACGCCAGTTGCTTTTCCTCCAACAATGCCAAATCCCAGACCAGATCCATCATTCACCAATTCAATAGTTTCGACATGTTGCCAGTGAACCTGAAAACAAAGCTCCTATAAGAATCTGAACATATTTAGGAAAAAGTAAATCTACAGTTGAGATTTCTGTGAAAAATATTTTATGGGTATTATTAAATAATTGAGTTCAAACATAAAAACAAGTCATAAGACATGTCTCTTGTTTAGTTACACTTCCCTTTTTGATTTGTTACTGCATAATCAATCTTGAAATTATCAATACATCATCATAGTGACCACATTTCACCAGCTAGAGATAGGCACTAATTTGGGAGATCCTTTGTAGAACTTTTTCTTTAAAAAAGGAAAGATCAAGAAAAAAAACTTTTATGGATTAAAACAGTTTTCTGCATAATCCTGCCTTGTAAGATTCCAAATTAGATTACTTCTTAAAGTTATCATAGACAGCTAACTGTAACAATAATACAGAGTATAACTGACAAATTACAAAGCAAACTCAAGATAGTATCTGTCGGCAGACAGAGTTAATTTTGTAAAAGATCTAATTTTTTTTTTCATTTGAGAGATGTTACCAAATAAAAAAGATACTATACAAAAGATGGTAAAAATTGTTTTAAAAGCCAGAAACTTATCAAAATTAAATAATAAATATTCTGGGCAAGGGGGAGATAAAATAATGAAAAGGCACAAACTCAAGAAATATCAAGAACCTAAGGAAAATGTAAAATAGTCATCTAGAAACCTGTAAAAAAAATAAAAAAAGAAGTAGAAAAATGGGTTCTATTCCTTGTGAAACTCTGATATACGCACCGGATTAGAGTGAGCAGAAATTGTGCTGGCCGCGGATGGTGAGCGGGAAACAATGGGACTGATGAGCTGAGGCAACGAGCCTCTGGCAATAATGAGCTGCACCGTATCTTTTGCTTTCTGCAGGATGCTGATGGCCTGCTGATGTGTGATCGTCTGATCAAGTGCCTGTCCGTTGATAGCAAGGATTTGATCAGTTTCCTTCAATCTTCCATCTCTATCAAGAATGAGAAAGGAGGTAAAAGATATCTGATGGATCCCAAGACAATGACAGCTTTCCTGGCGTATAGGATCAGATTACTTTAATTCTATTTTCTAATGTCCACAATTAAGTAGCTTTTTCTGGGACTTCTACTTTTAAAAGCATATACTTGGGCTCCAGTGGATCTAATGAACTCCCTCTACACATTTTAGAGCCCTCTTCTTTTCAACTACCCAACTTTTGCATTATATCTTGGATTTTCCTATTTTCTACAAATAAAATAAAGGAGGCATATATTTACTTGTTGCTTTGAGTATATTAATAGAATCTCTTTTAAATTATCACGGGTTACATGTGTGATTTTTTAAATAGCAACTTTAAAATCTAATAAGAAGAGTCCACTTATTAACATTGAGAACATGTCCTCATCAAATTTTTCTTTCCTTATAAAAAAGTGATTAAGACATGACTATATCGAATAGCTACTCTTCTTTCAAAAGGGCTTACTTTTTATCATAGTAATGCCAATTATGTCTAAAAAAACTGGTTAGTATTATTCTTTTTGGATTCTTGTTTGTTTTCATTCATTTTGCATCTCTACATTCTCCCAGAGTGATCAGCACCTCCCAAATGTGGTATCAAACCCAGACCAGCAGCCCGCCAGTCTCACCTGTGAGCCACACTGCCCTCTTGGATCTCCTGCACAAATATTCCCAGCTCTCCCCGGTTGTCACTCCTCAGTCCCACAACACTGAACCCGAGGCCTCCACAGGGAGGTTTGAGGAGCTCAAAAACTTCTACATGGCGACCCTGTCCAGGAAGCAAAACAAGAAATGAAACTAAAAGCTAATCCTTGTACTTATTTATAGTCATCTTATTAGTAGCATTACTTGGTTAAAAAAAACACACAAGTTAAATTTTTCCTAAAATAATTCCTCATCACCTTGAATGAGACATTTTATTTATCCTGCAGAATATTTCTAGAACATAAAATATAATACTCTGTTGAAAATGTGATAATTTAAAGAAATGGAATAGAAAAATCTCTGAGCCATCCAAACTCACAAAATCTACTTCATTTTCATTCCAATTTTTTTCAGATGTTATAAATGTCTTAATAAATGATAATATATTTAACATTACATTTAACACATATATATTTAATGTATATTTAACACGTTACATAAGATAAATATATAAATATTCTTCAAATCATCCAGGACTTAATTACATTCTTAAGATATAATACATTCTATTGCAACTAAAATAAAAAAATGTTCTTGCCTGTGCCATATTTTTGATGAGTTGATCAAATTCATCACAAGTAGTTTTCCCATTGATGGTTGGAGTACCTGAAGCTGTAAGTACTTCCAGATTCCCATTGTTTTGGGACGATAAAAATGATTCATTTTGCAGAGTAGTTATTACAGCCGGGCTAAGATGTGGAATATGGGTACATTCAACATTTGAAATTGCTGAAGTTGCAATGTTTACCTAAGAGTAATGAAAATCATTAAAAATTTCAACATTCCATAAACTATTAAATAGAAAATATCCCAAGAGGGGTAATAATGAAGTACATACCAAATTTCAAACTGGCCATGCCTTTTTATTAAGCAATTCTATTTCAAAAATTTATTTCAATGAGAAAAAATAGAATAACATGCAAGGAACTGTGTAGATGTGCAATGCATCACTATTAGATAACAAAATATTTTTAAACTAATTATATCCAGTGTTCAACTTCAGGTTACTCGTTAAAATGTATGCCAAAACATACACACCCGAATACACTTTAAAGTAAAAAAAAAAGCTAGTTGTAGGACAATATGTGTAATTCAATGAATTTTATTAAACATTGGAACAATATAAAACAAATAAGCAATACTAAAACTATTTATTCCAGAGAGATGGGACTTCAGGGGGTCATTTCCTTTCCATATTGTGTGAATTTTTGTAACAATGTATGTAGCAAAGAATTTGGTCTTTCCCCAAGAGCAGTCTGCCTTTTTTGTCTGTGGCTCCTAAAAAGTAAATCCTAAACCCTTGGGATTTCCCAGACAATAGGAATGTCTTTGTTATTCATGGTAGGCTTCAAGGTCACAAGATATGAGCTCCAATTCTGAGACTATGTTCAGCCACCTGGGCAATCAATCAATAAATCATATCTATGAAACAATGTTCAAATAAAAACTCTAAACACAGAGCTCAGGTTAGCTTGCTGGTTGGCAATACTCCATGCATACTACCATGCCTAGATTTGGGGAAGATACTTCCTAAGAAAAATAAAAGCTTTGATTTGAAATCCTACAAGACTGAGCTATGTGTCTCTTCCTTTAACTAATATCTGACCCGTATCTTTTCCATAAAATAGACCACACCCATGAATTTAATAGCTCAGTAAGTCCTTTGGTCCTTCTAGTTAAATGTTAGAGGGTAGTTTTGGGAACAAACCTCCTAAACTTGCAACAGGTTCAGTCTTGTGGAGATTCTTCCCTCTAACTCTGTATTTGGAGTTTAACTCCTTTGCTGTTGCTCTCAAAAGTCTTGGGCAGCGTTGCTAATCTGGAGGAGTATACCTTCAAACTTATCAAACAGGCAAATTCCAGACACAATGATATAAAGTAAACAACAACAAAAAATAATTTTGGAAAAGTGTTCTATACTTACTTTTGGGCACCTGTTATAAGGAGCCCCAAGTTTAAGATAAATAATTGACAAAAGAGCGCAAACAGCCCATCCTTCTATAGGGTGCCTGGAATCTAACTTTATACCTATAGTTATTTATCAGCAAGGCTATATCAATTGTGTTTCGGGATCACTCTCTGAACTCATCCCCTTTCACTGTCCCTCCACAGCTCCAGCTACACTGACCACTTCACCTTTCCTCAAACTTCCAAGTTGCCCCCTTCACCAGTCTGGTACATCCTTCCCCCAAATATCTAAGCGCTTACTTCTTCAATTCAAGTGTGCTCAATGCCACCACACAGAAGTCCTCCCTGACACTGTATTTAAGAAAGTATCGCACCATTGCACTCCATGAGCTTGCCCGGCCCTATTTTTCTTCATGGTGCTTATTGCCACCTAGCATGTACCCCAATCTGTCAAGACAGACTAGAATGTGGAATTCTCCAGTGGAGGAATCTGACTACTTTATTCTGAATTACATCCTCATTATCTAGAAGAGTGCCTAGCACAGAGTTGACATTCAACAAACATTTGCAGAATAAATGTCTATTAATTTTATAAGGACCTACTCTGATATCAACTCCCCAACAAACTCCAAATAAATTTATTTTCATTTTACAGGTGACAAAATTAGCAAAGTCACACCCAGTATATAGCAGATACAGTATAACTTAGCTACCTTTTTTTTTTTTTTGTCATGGCGTTCTTATAATCTTTGAATTATATATAGAAAAAGTCATTTAAGATATCATTTCTGCAAATAAAATACTAGGTAAAGAGCTTCCATTAACAGAAGTAATCAAAATATTTTACAATGTATCACCAATCTGTTCCTAAGAGTTAAAATCCTTAAAAATAAAACAGAACACTCAACAACTTACCAAAGATACCAATTATTCAACCATATTAATTGCTATCTTCAACCACAGATGAAAAAGAGATCAATATGTGTAGAAAGGCGTCTGGGAATCCTTTCAAATGGGTATTTTAAATCTAGAGCAGGCTCATGATCAATTTTTTTTTCAAAAGCAAGTTTCTTATGCCATACCTGCTTATTTTTTTATCCTGAGCCACGGAACTTCAATAAAGCCTGCCAGCAGAGGATACACCGCTCAGGTTGAAGCAGATTGCATAAAGAAGCTTTTGACATGCTGAAGATCCCACACACCTGGACCTAAGGCCTATGGCAGTAGTAGGCAAACTCATTAGTCAACAGAGAGGCAAATCGTAGCTCGCAAGCCACATGTGCCTCGAGAGCCGCAGATTGCCGACCACTGGCCTATGAGGTATTTCATAGGCAAAATATTTGGATTTCTACTATGGTAAGCCAGATGGATAAATCACATTCCAAGAACAGAATGTATCCATATGAAGTTAACTGATGAAGTATAAGCTCTGATACTTGACAGAAGAGCGCAAATAGCCCATCCTTCTATAGGGTGCCTGGAATCTAACTTTATACCTATAGTTATTTATCAGCAAGGCTATATCAATTGTGTTTCGGGATCACTCTCTGAACTCATCCCCAAAATGGGAGGGCATCCCAAGGGTAAAGCTATAGGACCAGAGCAAGTATATTATTATATAAAAATGTATAAAAGTGTTAAATATCAGTGTTTTCTGCAAATATGTGAGAGGTTCAGCCAATGTCAATAACTCCTCCTGTCTCCACCTGGCCCTTGAGGTTCACATAAATGAAGTATTACACTAAGTGAAATAAACAAGTCAGAGAAAGACAAGTATCACATGATCTCACTCTTATGTTCATGGAATCTAATGAACAAAATAAACTGATAAACAAAACAGATCCAGAGACATAGAAGCATGGAACACACTATAGAACCTCAGAGGGAAGGCAGAGGTGGATGGGTGGGAAGAGATCAACCAAATACCTTGTATGCATATATGCATAACCCATGGACACAGATAATAGGGTGGTGAAGGCCCTATTAGGGTGGATTGGGAGTAGGGGTAGGCTAGAAAAAGGGTCAATGAGGGTGATGGGGGGGAAGGAGACATGTGTAATATAATAAAGAGTTATTTTGAAAAATCAATGGAAAAATATCCTCGGGTGAGGATTAACAAAAAATAAATAAATCTTGTGAATAAAAAAAAAAGAAAAGCAAAAATTAAAGGGCTCACACATGTAAAAACTATAATTTAATTATGTTATCAAACAAAAGGCTTGTTTTTAAATTTTCAAGTTTGTGCCCATAAAAAAAAACACAAAGCCCCCTTCAGATTTTGATATGACTTTTTTTCTTTCTGTACTGCTTTTATTTATTTTTCTTTTATTAAATATTTATTATTCAGATTATTACATTTGTTTCTCTTTTTTCCCCTCCATAGCTACCCTCCACCCGGTTCCCAACCCTCCCTCTGCCATTACCTCCCTCCCATTGACCTCATCCATAGGTGTGTGATTTTTGTCCAGTCTCTCCCTATATACCCTTCACCCCTTTTCCCCTGAGAATTATCAATCCACTCCCTTCCTGTGCTCCTGATTCTATTATATTCACCAGTTTATTCTGTTCATCAAATTTTTAATTCACTTAATTTTTAGGTTCACTTATTGATAGATATGTATTTTTCATAATTTTTTATCATTTACCTTTCTTATTCCTCTTCTAAAAGAGTAAATTTCAGCATTTTATATAATACTGGTTTGGAGTTGATGAACTCCTTTAGCATTTTCTTCTCTGTGAAGCTTTATCTGCCCTTTCATTCTGAATGATAGCTTTGCTGGATAGATTATTCTTGGTTGTAGGTTCTTGCTATTCATCACGTTGAATATTTCTTGCCACTCCCATCTGGCCTGCATCGTTTCTGTTTAGAAATCGGCTGACAATCATATGGGTGCTCCCTTGTAGGTAATTAACTGTTTTAATCTTGCTGCTTTTAATATTCTCTCTTTGTCCTTTGCTCTTGCTATTTTAAATATGATGTGTCTTGATGTAGTCCTCTTTGGATTCCTTTTGTTTGGGGTTCTGTGTGCTTCCTGGACTTGTAAGCCTATTTATTTCACCAGATGTGGGAAGTTTTCAGTCATTATTTCTTCAAATAGGTTTTCAGTATCTTGCTCTCTCTCTTCTTCTAGCACCCCCACAATTCTGATGTTGGTATGCTTGAAGCTGTCCCAGAGGCTCCTTACATTATCTTCACATTTTTGGGTTATTTTCTCTTCTTGCTTTTCCAGTTAAGTGTTTTCTGATTCTTTATATTTCAAATTTTTGACTTGATTCTTGCCTTCCTCTAGTCTGCTGATAGATCTCTGTATAATGTTTTATTTCAGTCAGTGTATATTTAATTTCTAGTTGGTCCTTTTCCATCTCTAGTTGGTCCTTTTCCATCTCTAATTGGTTCTTTTTCATCTCCTCTTGGGTCTCACTAACTTTATCCATCATTTCTAGGATATTCTTGAAAAACCTTATGACCGTTATTTTGAACTCTATATCCAGTCGTTTGTTTTCCTCCATTTCTTTTGTTTGTAATCTCTTCCTTTGCCTCAGCATTTTCACTATGCTAGGAGAACTTCTGTTTTGGATTCAGCCTTATGATACAAGACTTACAAAACTGCAAAAGCCTCTCTGTTGAGCTTGGGAGTCTCAGGGCTTAAGGGACCGCCTTGCCTTCCAGTCGTGCACGCACGCTCTCTCAGTGCCTCTAGACTACTGCTTTTCGGCTCCCCTGCGCTTCGGGACCATATGAATCTGGGTCCCCAGAGTTTCGCCCAAAACTGGGGTTTAGTGGAGTTAGAAGTGACCCACTTGTGAAAGCGAGTGGCACAATCAGCAGTCAGTCTTCTGTGCACAGTGCTGTGTGCATCGTCTGGCTTCTGCCCTTTTGCAACTCCCCTAAATTTCCATGTACTCCTCCCTTTTCACAGTCCAAACTCCCCCAGTATGAGTTTCGGCTGGACCTGGGGTTTAGTGTCATAGGATAAGGGGTTCAATGCCATTGGGAGTTTCCGTCTCCCTCCTGCCAGAGAAAGTCAACCAGGTACTCTGGCACCCGTTCTTTCCACGCCCGCATCTCCGTACCTCAGCTTTTCACAGCTCCTCTGGGACTCTGTTTTCCCCTCTCTTTCCTTCTAGTTGTAGAATTTCTGCTCAGCCAGCTTTCCTGTGGTTCTGGATGATTTCCATTCTGTCTTTTAGTTGTAGTGTAGAAATTGTTGTGCGAGGCAGCAGTGTAGGTGTTTACCTATACTGCCATCTTTATTTTCAACTTATCTCTCTTGTGCTATGACTTTATTAAAACAGCTTTCTGAACTACTCTCCTTGAGAAACGAGAATGGATTTTATTCTCCTTGGTAAGCTTGTTCATAGCAGACAGTAGAAATGTTTTATAAAAATAAACTGACACATCTTGTTTTTTAGAATATTAAATATTCAGAAGGAAACACAACGATGTGGTTTTTACATGTAGAAAAATAATCTGTATAATTTATGGAAGTTACTAGTAAATGAGCAATAGTAAACAAATAACTATATGTTCAATATTTAACATCCAGCTGAATATTTCAATCTAAATTGGCCTTTTATATTCTTAGTAAATAAATATTAAATTAATTAATGGGTTTTAATTAGTTCAAATAACTAAAACATAATTCAAATAAAGATTATGTAAAGTATTCGATTAAAAATTTGTCAAATCCTTCTTAAATGAAATACCTTCTCGGTAGTTAGAAGTCTAGGAGAAGCCCTCTTGTAAAATGCAGTTAAAACCAGTACTTGGCTATTATTCTAAAAGGTCAGATAAAGCAGAAATACTAACAAAGGACAAATATATAACTTAAGCACTTTATTTTAACTTAAAACATATGCATATTCATTCATAAATATCTTAATAAAGGGAGGGCTCCACCTTCTTTCTTACATAAATCAAATTCATTCATATAATAAGGCATTATTTTCAAATTCAGCCTCTAAACACAGCAAGAATTTGAACACTTGAGAAACAATTTCATTTAAGAAACTTAAATTTTTATGAGCTCTTTTACTCAATGTTTTACAGTTTAGTCAAACAACCAATTCACCAGGAATAGTTTTATCCATTAATCTATGTAGTTTTTCAAAACAATTTAAATAAGTTTTCATAAACTTTTGTCATAAGTGTATATATTATACTAGAGGCCTGCTGCATAAAATTCATGTGCTAGGAGTGTGTGTACCTCAGCCTGGCCTGCTCCTTCTTCACAGTCTGGGATCCTGCAGAGGATGTCCAGAAACCAGCAGTTGGACATTCTTCTTGCAGTCCAGGACCTCTCACTCCTTACCACCCGCCTGCATGCTTTTCTTTACCGCTTAGCTTGCTGCTCCTTCCTTAGCACTGCCACAGAGCAGGACAGGCTCCAGTCACTGCCTCTGCGCTCGCCAGTGGTGAACTTCCCCTGTGGGAGCTCAGTGACCACCAGGGGGCAGCTACTGCAATGAGCGTCTGCCCCTGGTGATTAGTGCACATCAGAGTGACCAGTTGTTTTGGTCTTTCTTCCATAACAGTTGCCTAGGCTTTCAGTATATAGTCTAGAGACCTAGTGCACAAATCCATGCACAGGTGGGATGCCTCGGCCTGGCTGGTGATCTGGGCTGACTGGGGTGCCTCATCTAGTCCAGATCATAGCCAATTGGGGCCAATGGGGTATGGGAGGCCATGGGGGTTTCTGATCGGGGTGATTTGTGCTGGCCAGCCAGGGGGAAGGGCTGAGGGAGGTTGGTGGCCCAGGGAAGGGGCCAGAGATGGTTGTGATCAGGTCAATCAGGGAGACACGCCAGGAAATTGTGGGAGGTTGTCTGTGGACATGCACTGACTATCAGGGGGAAGCTCCTGCATTTAGCATCTGCCCCCTGATGTTCAGAGCACATCACAGTGACTGGTCAACTGGTCGTTCCGTCCTAACGGTTGCTTAGGCTTTTATATATCCTATATAATAAAAAGCTTTAAAAGGCTAATATGCAAATTGACCGAACATCAGAACAACCGAACAGTTGGTATGGCATGCACTGACCACCAGGGGCTCGCATGGAATGTGGCAGGCATTGGCAGCAGGCGGCAGAGGCTGGAACACGATGGGCTTCAGTAGCATCGGGATGGTGGAGCAGATGAGTGGAGGCACCAGACCAAAGTGGGGCACCAGTCGCTGTCATCAGGCGAGCTTCTGGTGGTTACTGAAAATGCTTTGCTGCCGCATGCCACAGTCCCACCTAGCACATGCACCTGGTGTCAGTGCCAGCCCAGCTTGCATCCACTTTCAGCACCAGCCCCGTTCACACCTGGTGCTGATACCTGAGCCACCACTCACACCCACTGCTAATGTCTGGTGCCGGTCCCAATTGTTCAGTGCCATCTGTGAGTACAAGTGGGGCTAGCGCCTGTCACCTTGTGGGAGCGGTGGCGGGAGTGGGGCTGCTGGCAGACAGGGGACTGAGAGCCATGGCATGAGGGGCCATGTGGGCCATGCAGGATGGACTGAGACCTGCCGCATTGCCCACCACAGTTTTTGTGGCCCACAGTTCCTTTCGAGGTGCATGAATTCATGCACTAGGCCACTATTATAGATAATAAAGCCACAGAATTGTAAAAATATTTATAACTAACAGAAAAATATATAGTTTCTGATAAATATACACTTATTTGATAAGTGTTGCAGAAGCACAAAAAAGAAAATACCTGAATAAACAAGTGTTTAATGCTCTGGACAAAAGTCAGTATGTCATACAGAAGAAATGGACACTATTTCTTTCATCCAGAAAGTCACTTATTTGGAGTATGTGTGCTAAGAGAGTTCCTTCTGCTATAGTAGCATCCCAAGAAAACAAAAATCACCTTTAGTTCTATATAAAATTAAGCTCACCCTGTGGGAATAACTCTACCAGAGTAACCCTTCCACTATAAGTAATTAAAAGATTTATATAAATATTTTTTTAATTAGTTTTAGCCCTGGCCAGGTCATTCATTTGGTTAGAGCATCATCCTTTACATCAAAAGTAGCAGGATCAATCCCTGGTCGGGACACACAAATACTGAAAGTAAAATATTGATGTTTCTCTCTCACATGGAAATCTCTCTCTCTCTCCCTTTCTTTCCTTAAACATAACCTTGGGTAAGTATTAAAAAAATGTTAAAAAGCTTTAAATATATAATAAAGAATACATCACTCCTGCTATATTCTATGCAATAGAAGCAACGCAATAAGCCCAGCCCACACTACAGAGAATAGATCACACAAGAGTTTGAAGAGATCTCATAAGGCAGAGATGATCTTAAAACCTAATACAGCCGAAACCAGTTTGGCTCAGTGGATAGAGCATCGGCTTATGGACTGAAGGGTCCTGGGTTTGATACTGGTCAAGGGCATGAATCTTGGTTGCGGGCACATCCCCAGTGGGGGGCGTGCCGGAGGTGGCTGATTGATGTCTCTCTCTCATTGATGTTTCTAACTCTCTATCCCTGTCCCTTCCTCTCTGTAAAAATTCAATAAAATATATTAAAAAAAACAACAACAACAAACCTAACACAGCTATTACAGCAAAAAAGCTAAAAGCCAAGACAGAGGAAAAATATTAAGAGCCACCACAACAAAAAGCATTTTATCTTCCAAGAAAAAAGTAAGTGACAACTGACTTAACACATTGCAAGCAGATCATAAGCATTCTCGTGTATTCATATTAAACAGTATTTTACAAAAATGTTAAAGGCATGCCTTAAAATTAAATACCCACTGCATTTTGAATGTATTTATTACATGTTCTTACAAATATCTTTTTAAAGTACGATACTTTGTAAAACGTTTTTTGTACTGGTTCAATACAAACTTAGCAAGACCCAAAAGGAGATGAAAAAGGACCAACTAGAAAATAAATATACACTGACTGAAATAAAAAGTATTATAAAGAGACCTAACAGCAGAATAGAGGAAGGCAAGAGTCAAGTCAAAGATCTGAAATACAAAGAAGTAGAAAACACTCAACTGGAAAAGCAAAAAGAAAAAAGAATCCAAAAATGTGAAGATAGTGTAAGGAGCCTCTGGGACAACTTCCAGCATACTAACATCAGAATTATGGGGGTGCCAGAAGAAGCGAGAGAGCAAGATACTGAAAACATATTTGAAGAAATAATGACTGAAAATTTCCCACATCTGGTCAAAGAAATAGGCTTACAAGTCCAGAAAGCACACAGAACCCTAAACAAAAGGAATCCAAAGAGAACCACAACAAGACACAACATAATTAAAATACCAAGAGCAAAAGACAAAGAGAATATTAAAAGCAGCAAGAGAAAAACAATTAATTACCTACAAGGGAGCACCCATATGATTGTCAGCTGATTTCTCAACAGAAACTATGCAGGCCAGATGGGAGTAGCAGGAAATATTGAAAGTGATGAATAGCAAGAACCTACAACCAAGATTACTCCACCCAGCAAAGCTATCATTCAGAATTGAAGGGCAGATAAAGAGCTTTACAGATAAGAAAAAAACTAAAGGAGTTCATCAACACCAAACCAGTATTATATGAAATGCTGAAAGGTACTCTTTAAGAAGAGGAAGAAGAAGGAAGAAGTAAAGATAAAAATTATGAACAAGAAATACATATCTATCAACAAGTGAATCTAAAAATCAAGTGAATTGAAAATCTGATGAACAGAATAAACTGGTGAATATAATAGAATCGGGGCATAGAAAGGGAGTGGACTGACAATTCTCCTGGGGAAAAGGGTGAGGGGTCACAGGGAGAGACTGGACAAAAATCATATATCTATGGATAAGGACAATGGGAGGGAGGGGTGAGAGCCAGCTGGAGGGGAGCTATGGGGAGAAAAAAGAGGAACAATTGTAATAATCTGAACAATAAATATGTATTTAATAAAAAATAAATAAAAAATAAAATTAACCATAAAAAAAGAATATAAAAACTGTGTAGCATCATTACCTGTTAGACATATGCAAATGAAGGCATAAAGAATATATATATATATAAAAGCCTAAGCCACCAAACAACCAAATCCGTCGACCATCAACTGGTTGCTTTCACGTGCATGGACCAGGAGGGTACAGACGCTCAATGCAGGAGCTGCTCCTGCTGTTCAGTGCACTCCCACAGCCAACATCACTTGGCCAGCCAACCTCCCGCGGTCTATCCTCCCAGCTGACTGGCCTCCCGGATTGGCCCTGAATGCTGGCCAGGCTGAGGGACCCTCATCTGTGTACAAATTTGTGCACCAGGCCTCTAGTATCTCTATATACCTATCAAAATGATTAAATAAAAAACAGTGGTAACACCAAATGCTGAAGAGGATGTGGAGAAAATGGATTGCTCAGACATTGCTGGTAGAAAAGTAAAATGAAAAACTTTGTCAGTTTCTAAAAAAAGTACTAAACATGATTTACCATGTAACATAGTAATTATACTCCTAGACACTTACTGTAGATTAAAAAATATGACCATGCAAAAACAGGCACTATCTATAATAGTAAAAAAGTGGAAACAAACAAAACGTCCCTCCATTGAATAATATGGAATTATACTCAACAATAAAAACTATTAATATATAAAACAACTTGGGTAATCTCAAAAGGTCATATACATTATGGTTATCTATAATAATAAAAGCATAATATACTAATTAGACCAGATGGGCTTCTGGGTGACCTGGAAAAAGTCGAGACTGTGAGGGAAGCCTGGGTCCCTGGTGCCTACCTGTGGCCAGAGGGAAGCACAGGTCCTGGGTGCCAGAGGGAAGCTAGTGCAAGTAGCCAGGGGATGGAAGGCCTACTCTTGCACGAATTTTGTGCATTAGGCCTCTAGTATTCTTATAACATTCTTGAAATTATTCAATTATTAGGGATAGAAATGCTCGTCAACCAATAGTGTGGTGTGGGGAGGGAGCTGGGTATGACTATCACAGGATAGCATAAGGAAGATCTTTGTGGTGACAAAATAGATACCTAGATTGTGGTAGTGGCCACACAATCTATGCAAGTAATAAAAATGGCACCAATGGAAAACATTAATGCACATTATACCAATATCAGTTTCTTGTTTTTGATACTCTACTATAATTATTAAGATGTAACCACTGGAAGAAACTTGGAGACATACATACAGAACCTCTCTATACTAATATTAAAAACGTCCTGTGAATCTAGAATTATTGCAAAATACAAATATTTTTTAAAAGTTGATTCAAATAGGTCAAGTATATTTACTAAAATCCTTAGAGTAACTACTAAGAGAATAATAAAATTAAGGGAAAATAATATACCAATATAGAAATAAGATGAAATAAAAAGGTAACACAAAAGAAGACAAAACTGAATGAATTAAACACAAGGAAAACAAAAAATGGCAAATAAAATAAAAATGTATCAATAATTATATTAAATGTAAAGGGGTTAACTATATAAATTAAAAGATAAATTGCCAAATTATAGAATACAATAAAGCCAAATACATGCTGCTTAACAAAGATATGTTAATAATAAAGAAAAAGGATAAAGAGAACAATAGAAAGAGAAAAGATATACCATACATACATTAACTAGAATAAGCCTGGTAAAGCTAAACTAATATCAGACAAAGTTTAAGGCCATAAGCATGAAAATTAAGAAGGACAAATCTTCAGTTAGAAGATAAAACAACCTTAGTAATCTAAAAATATAATCTCAAAACACATAGGTCAAAAGGACTCAGAATCCAAATGAGAAATAGCCAAAATCATAATCATAGGTTGAAGTTAAACACATCTCTCTCAGTAACTAATGGAATAGAAAAAAATTAGTAAGGGTCTAGAAGATATGAACAACATTCTAAATGAAATTGACCTATTGACAAATTTAGAACATTGCACTCAACAACTGCTAAATACATTCTTTTCAAATACAAAATAAATATTTATCTAAATAGACAATAGGTATTTCTAAAGTATGTGTCATCAAATCTCAATGAACTGAAAGCATACAGAACTTCTCTGATTACAGAAGAATTAAGCTAGAAATATAAATAAATAAATAAATAAATAACAAGAAAAAATCTTAGCCGAAACCAGTTTGGCTCAGTGGATAGAGTGTTGGCCTGTGGATTGAGAGGTCTCAGGTTTGATTCCGGTCAAGGGCATGTACCTTGGTTGTAGGCACATCCCCAGTAGGGAGCATGCAGGAGGCAGCTGATTGATGTTCCTCATTGATGTTTCTAACTCTCTATAGCTCTCTCTCTTCCTCTCTGTAAAAAATCAATAAAATATATTTAAAAAAAAATACTGGGATTTTGACATCCCCAGATATTAAAATAAATAAATAAATAAATAATTTAAAAAAAAGAAAAAACCTTAGTCAATTGGGTAATATATTTCAAGAAATTATAATAAAAATTTAAACATCTGAAACTGAATGATAATAATAAAGATACAATCTATCAAAATTATGGGGTACGGTTAAAGCAATGCTTAGAAAGAAAATTATGGACTTATAAAATAAACAGACTAATAGAAAAAATGAAAGATTTAAAAAACTCAGTGAACTGAGTATGTTTATCAAAAAGCTAAAACAAAACAGTATATCAAACTTCAAAAAGAAAATTAACATGTTAGACCAAAATTCAAGAAAATCGAGAACAATACATTAAAGAAATTCTGCAAAGTCAAAATATGGTCTTTAGAAAGAAGAAAAGATTAATAAAATTGTTAAATTCCTAGCAACACTGATTCAAAAAAAAACTGCGTAAGACATAAATTTCCAACATTGGGAATAAAAAGAGGGACACAATTAGACTCTATAGGTATACATCATAAAAGCCAAATACTAGTATGTGCTGCTTACCAAAAATACAATCTAGAGCAAAATTTCTGAAAATAAAAAAAAGATATGATATAAACCAATACCTTAAAAAAACAAATTTAGCAAAATGTCAATAATTTTGCCCAGCCGTTTTAACTCAGTGGTTAAGCATCATCCTATGAACCAGGATGTCATGGGTTTGATTCCCAGTTAGGGCACATGCCTGGATTATGGGCTCAATCCTCATTGTGGGGCCTGCAGGAGGCAGCCAATTGAAACTATCATCATTGATGTTTCTAATCTCTCTACCCCTCTCCTTTCTCTGAAATCAATAAAACTATATTTTAAAAGAATGTTAATAAATTTATATCTATTAACAAAATTGAGGCCATTACTAAAAATCTTCCCACACATACTTTAAAAATTAATATCAATTTTCTAAACTCTTTCATTGGCAAGAAAAAGAAGTAACTGTTCTAAACTTTTGAGACCAATTTAATCTTGACAAAAAACTAAGAAGGACATTACTAGACAGGAAAAATTATAGATACAAAAATACTGAACAAGAATGTTAACACACTAAATCCAAGATACATTAAGAAGACAATGATTACAATTGAAAGGGCAATGCCAGAAATGTAAGGTGTCCTCCCCAAAATTACACACTTTAACAGTGAATAACTCACTTAATTTTCACTCCTTTTCAGGGTTAACTGATTTGAAATCATGGGGGAAGCCAGACTAAGCTTTAAACAAAGAAAATTTATCCACTAGACTTTTTTGTGGGGATACATAAAAGATCAAGTTTACGGTACAAAAACTGGCAACAATTGACAAATTGAGGGCACACAAAAGCGGAATAAAATGATTCATGATTTTGGGAATTCCATCGCTTCATGTTATCAGCAGTGCCTGGACCAGAATGGTCATCATTTTGAAAACAAGTGTTGACAAAAAAAAAAAATTCTGTAGATTCTTTTAAATTTCAAAAATGAACTGTATGTTAATAAATACTGATTTTATAATCATTCCAAGTGTGTATATATTTTGGGGGGATAACCTATATGTAACAACTAGTAGATTAATACAAAAACTGACAAACTAATAGAAAAGTAGGCAAAAGAAACAGGAACTCCACAAAGGATATCCAAATGATCAAAAAACATATGAAAATGTATTCAACATAATGAGTTTTCATGAAAATGCTAATTAAAACAATATATTACAACGTAAGTCTAGAGTGGCTAAAATTGGGGAAAAGAGGAACTTAAAACTAGTGTGCCAAGTATAAGCAATGATGTGCAACAATGAGATTTTCATAATTAGAGTGAGAGTATAAACCTACAACAACTTGGAAAAACAGTTTGACAGAATTTATAAATGCTGAATGTATACCTTAGGAGATAGAAATTTTATTATTAAGTAAATATCCAAGAGAAATGAACACTTTGAGCATCAAATGACATGTACATGGCAGTTTCATTTACAATAGCCCCAAAGTGGAGAAAACAAAATTACAATCAACAAAAGAAAGGACAAATATATTCTAGTATATTCATACAATTAAAAATGGAAAAGAACTTCAGCTATATACAATGTAAGTGAATGTCACAGACAAAAAAGAAAAAAAAGCCAGGCACTATATATACACACACACATTCTCTCTCTCTCTCTCTCTCTCTCTCTCTCTCTCTCTCTCTCTCTCTCTCTCTCTCTCTCTCTCTTTCTCTCGGCCCAGCGCACAAATTCATGCACTGGATGGAGGACCCCTCTCAAAATCCAGGAGCCCTCAGGGGATGCCCTACACAGTCTAGCCATGCGCCCCTGGGGGCCTGCTCCCAGCTGTGCCATAGAGGCTCAAAGCAGGCATCCCTGTGTGTTATATCTCCGCTCCAGCTGTACCCAGCCCCAGCGACCCCACAGACTCTGGGGCTGGCTGCAGAACACAGTCCCCTCCCATCCATCTGTGTGTGCAGTTCCTCCTGAGCCAGTTATGATGCAGCCTCTTCCTGAGCTGGTCTTGATGCCTTAAGATATCCTGGCTAATTTGCATATATGTGTGTGTATATGTATATATATACACACATACACACATATACACACACACACACACATACACACTCAGACTGTATTTATATAAAATTCAAATACTTATTTATGGGATAAAAGTCAAAACAGTGTATTATCTGACTTTTATGTGGGATCTAAAAAAGCTAAACTCATAGAAAGAGAGAGCAGATTGGGGGTTGCCAGAGGTTTGGGACAGGGAGAAATAGAGAGATGGTGGACAAAGGTACAAACCTCCAGTTATAGGATGAGTAAGTTACAGGGATCTATACATCATGGTGACTATAATTAATGATACAGTATTGCACGCTTGAAAACTAAGAGAGATGTTTTCACCACACACATATACTACACACACATACAAACACAAAAGTAATTGTGTAATAAGTTCATGGATAACTTACCCAATTGTGGCATTCATTTCACAATATATACGCATGTCAAACATCATGTTCTGTATCTTAAACGTACACGATATTACATATTAATTATATCTCAAGTAGGATATACAAAACATAGTGATTCCTTTTAGGTAGAAGGTTAGGACTGACTGAAGGAACACTGGGAGTCTTACAGAGCTGTGATAACTGTCTATATTTTGATTTTGGTCAAGGGTTATATGTGTATATTTCATTTGTAAAAAATCCTTGAGCTATATAATTTTGCCCTTTACTGTAAACAATTTTTAAACATTTTTTAAAAGTTTGCAAAGTAACTGATACAACCAGAACACAGAATCTGGACACCACAATGGATGACATAAAACTACTTCCCTTTAAAAAAAAAAAAAGTAAAAATAGCCTCTACATATCAAGCTAAATCTTTTAGGACACTGAATTTACAGTTCAATTACCAGGCATTCACCCTAAGTAAAAGGGGCAATAGAGAGTACATATTTGTCTGAAGATGAAGCTTACTTTATTATTGTGATGGATGACCCTCCTCAGGCTTCTTATGAATTGAATGGGCTGATTTTGATTCCCAGAATAAATCTTTTAACAAGTATTCAATTCAACATGAATTGTCAGCAAATGTGTTTTACCCCCAACAATTATACATTTTTGAAACTTGTAATAATTTATCTGCAGATCAAATTACAAGAAGAAAAAATAACCATTATATTATCTTATACTGGTACTAGGTTGAAATAATTGAGAGATTCAAAATTATAAACTGCTTTTTTTGTTTTTTCTTCAATAATAATACCTTTTCTATAAAATTAATATCATTCCAAAAATACCCCCAAAAATCAATGACTTAAATATTTTGATTATATTAGTATGATCTAAGTACTTAAGCTTAACCAAATTCTTCAAATATACAGAGTCATGTAACTAAATCTGCTATACAAATATTGAAATATTGTCTTTTTAAATTTCATCTATCCTTCCTGGGTTGTTAATTAAAAAGGAAGTTAATGTGTTTAGTTCTATTTTAATGGCTAACATCAATCTCTCCAAAGTACTGTCTACAAAGATGACTGCTTAGGATCAAATGGAATTTACCTGTGGTTCTGTTACTGCAACTTTGAATGCTCAGCATAGCAACGAGAATAAAATGATCCAAGCACTATGGACATTTGATGTGTATTACATTTCTATCATTTGAAAGCCAATGTATATTATTTTGAAGTAAGCAAGAAAAATGACCACTTTTTTTGTAACCCTAATTTCACAGACTTAAAAAAATTTATAAACTTATATTGCTAGGTTGATTTCCCATTTTTTTGTTTTATTTGTAATTCCTTAATATAATGCGAAATAAGAAATAGGCACTCTCTGGGTAATCTGACAAGACAGATATACCTTATAGAAATGGAGACTTTTAAAATCTGCACCTTGTACTTTTTTTTTTTTGCAAAACAAACAAAAAAAAAGTCAATTTACAAAAATGCTGTGAAATATTCCCTAGAATTGGTCCCAAATATGAAATCAAAGATGGATAGGATGTTGAGGGTATTCAATGAAATACAGTACCTAAAATCATAACAATCACAGGAAAAAATTTTTTTATACATAATAGAATTGCATTTCAAGTTTGCAACCAAAGTAGGCCTCCTTTTACATAAATCTTTCAGTGAAATACTGATTAGAGCACAACTCTGATGCATTATTGAACAGGAAAAACCCTACCACAATAATTGATGGTGGCACTTTGATTTAATGATCCTTATTTTTAAAGCTAATCAAAGAAATTGAGTTACATGTTCAAAGGGGATTAGCTTAATGTGATGAGACTATTTTGGACATAAAGTCGCTCACAGCTCCTGAACTAAACAAGATACAAAATGTAGCAGCAAGTTACAAAGGGATGAGGGACATTTTCAAATGAAATAAGCCTAATTTTACATTTTCTATGAAATCTTCCTTTCATTCATTTAAATACTTAGTGAACACCTCAAATATCTAAGACATTGAGCTCTAGTTAAAGAGAAAGAGGCAAATAAACGCTTCCTATAATCACTAATATGTTAAATGTCCTATAAAATTACTCCACCAGGATTAGTTCACCCACTTTTGTTTTACTAGATATGATTACTGAGAAGCAAAGCAGAGTAATCTAAAAACCACATTATAATTTGCAGATATTTTAAAGTAGTTGTTGACTATCATTAGCTGATCAATTTAAAAGACAAGGAGACTGAATTTAGAGAATAATTCCTTAACCCAAGAATGTTTAGCTAAATAAAAATTGTTTTAAAATAATATTTAAGGAGTCATTTTAAATAATCAAAATGAAAATTTTCTGCTCCTCTCCCTATGTATAAAATATACAGTTTTAGTGCCATATTTGCTTAAAATTCCCCTATGCTAAAAAGGATAAACTATGAACCATGAAACTCAAGATGGAAAGCCAAGAACACTTAAACTTAAGGAAGAAAATGTATTAAAAAGTAAATAAGATTTTTGTCTTCTCTCTTTTGGTATTTAGACAATTATATATAGGTGATTACCACCCTACCAAAGCCAATGCTGATTGAATTAGCTTATTAAGTGACAAAATCAAGTACAAGACTTTGTACTTTTATACACTGTCATCAACTTAAGTGAAAAGCCAAGTAGCAGGTTATGCTATTTTATAATGTTCTAGTTTTCACACGAAACTGCATTCATAAAGATTTTATTCATTCTTAAAATTAGATCATAAAATATATTGATTAAAATGCATACTCTCTAAAATATTGGCCTCAGACAGCATAATGCTGAGTACTCCATGTATATTTTATAAAATAATTTTAAAGAAGGTCTAAATTTAACTGAACTATTTAGAAATACTCTACATAAAAAGATCAGATACCCCCACCACCAATTTCCTAAAACATATATGAAAACTTTGATAAAGACTAGAAAATAACTTGCAGTTAAAACAGTTACAGTTTTGTTTTAAACTATTTTCATTATGCATAGTTTTAAAAGTGTTTTTAAGCTTATCATTTAAAAAAAAGTTAGGTCCAACAATGAAGTAAAATATAACAAGTTTCTTTAATCTATCCTGACTTTCTACTAAGATTCCAATTAGATTTCCCTAATTTCAAAAACAGTGGTTTCTTTGTCACATTATTTGATTATTTTAATAATATCTTTATTTTTTATTTGCATTACTGTGGTAGAATGAAAAAGGAAAATGACAGCAAATTCTTCTCATCTCCTCTCATCAGGAGCCACAGTTTATTCCCCCAACCACAGAATCCCTAGAAAAAGTTCTTGATGGAATAGTGAAATTAATAATCTTTTAATATCTTGACTCAAGTGTTTACAGCAAGCATGTAAAACTCAAAGGCTAACCCAGGCCAATAAAGAAGGCATGTGGCCTGCATGCTGTGAGTTTGACAATGTTTGGTGTACAGTATGCCTTTTTAAAGTTCTTGTACTACATAAAATATATAATCATTGTCTAGAGGAAAACCACTATTGTTTGAACTGCAATCTGAACTAGCTATATTTTTTCATGAGCATCATATTACTTAAAAAGAAATTGACCCTGTAATCCCACTCTTAGGAATTTATCCTAAGAAATCACAAACACCAATCAGAAAGGATTTATGTACCCCTATGTTCATAGCAGCACAATTTACCATAGCCACAATTTGGAAACAGCCTAGGTGCCCATCAGCAGATGAATGGATCAGAAAACTGTGGTACATCTACACAATGGAATTCTATGCTGCCATTAAAAAGAAGGAATTCTTACCATTTGCAGCAACCTGGTTGGAAGTGGAGAGCCTTATGCTTAGTGAAATAAGCTAGTCAATGAAGGAGAAGCATCACATGATCTCACTCATTTGTGGGTAATAAAGAACAATATAAACTGATGAACAAAAGGATAGATACAGAGGTAGTAAAGCATCAGACTGTGAAATTACAGCAGGAAGATTAAAGTTAGGTGAGGTAGATAAGAGATCAATCAAAGGACTTGTATGCATGCATATAAGCATAACCAATGAACATTGACACTGGGAGGTTAGGGTATGCCGGGAGGGAGGGGGGGCAATGGGGAGATATGTATAAAAAATTAATTAAAAAAAGATTAACAAATAAATAAATAAATAAATAAATAAAAATAAAAGAAGCTGTTATTCCCAAAGAAAAAAAAAGAAATTATTAAATATAAAAAAGTGATTACTTAGATATATGGCAGGTAATTTCTTGAAAATGAAGGAAGTAAGCCTGTCACTTCAAGGAAAACAATGGACAGCAATTGTTGCCATAATAAAATTTGATCTTTCAAGCAATAATTAGAATTTTTGTTTGTATGACAACTTTCCATAATTTAAAGACTCTGTTGATAAGATGAGAAACTCCAAGTGTAATGTTTTTTGTATTATTCAATGAAACATAATTTTTCTACTTTTCACATTTTTCCAGATGACCAATATGATACAAAATTATGCATAGGCTTGAAATATTCAGCTCAGCCAGTGTTATTCAGTGATTGAGCATCAACATATGAACCAGTAGGTCACAGTCCTATTCATGGTCAGGGCAAATGCCCTGATTGCTAGCTTGATACCCACTGGGAGGCATTCAGGAGGAGCTGATCAATGACTCCCATCATTGATGTCTCTGTCTCTTCCTCTTCCTCTCCCTTCCTCTCTGAAATCAATAAAAATATATTTAAAATAAAATAAAATATTAAAAGAGCAAGAGAAACAGACTTTATTTTAATAAAACACAAAATTATCATTGATTTGGTTTCAGATTCTACATTGTAAATAAATTTTGAGAAATCAACCAAAGGACTTGTATGCATGCATATAAGCCTAACCAGTAGACAAAGACAACAGGGGGGTGAGGGCATGAGTGGGGGTGGAGGGGTTGGGAAAGTAATGGGGGGATGAGACAAATATGTAATACCTCAATCAATAAAAAAATTAAAATAAAAAATAATAAAATGGAATCAGTAGGGGAAAAAAAAACTTTGAGAAACTACCAAGAAAAGCTTGGTAGCCCTATCAAAGAAAAATATCCACAAGTATCTAAAAAGGCTACATTACAATTTTTCTGAGCTAAATATATGTGTGACATCAGATTTTCTCTAAATGTATCAACAAAATAATATCACAAATCCAAACAGATAAACTGTATAAGCAGATATGAGAATCCAGTTGTTCTCTATTAAGTTACATTAAAGAGATGTGTAAACATGTAAAGCAATGCCACCCTTCTCATTAATCTATATACATAAAAGGCTAAGTGATCATTTGACCATCTGACTGCCTGACCAGCCGGTACATATGATGCACCAGGGGGCAGACGCTCAACACAGGAGCTGCCGAGCTGTGGTAACTTGGCAGCTGCCATTCTCAGGTGACACACTCCAGAACCAGAGAGGAGAGAGCCCAATTCCTCACAGGCTATGCGATTCCACCTTCTGCCATGGATGCACAAATCCATGCACCAGGCCACTAGTTTTTAAATATCATGGGTTTATTACCGCTAGTTTAAAATTATTAATAAATAAAAATTTTAAATATTTCTCAATTTAATTCCTAACCTCATAAATACTTATGTATAAAAACCACATAAATAAAAGTGTGTGGTGGTCCTTAGTAATTTTAAAGAATAAAATCAGGTCATGATACCAAAATGTTTGAGAACTATTGCCTTGGACAATTAAATTTCAAATAGGAGGAGAAGGAATAAGAAGAGAACTAATATTTATTAAGTGCTTGGTAAGCATCAGGCTTATGCCTTAGAGTTGCTAGATCCCTGTTATTTAGTTCCCATTTTACAACTAAAGAAAGAAAAAAAAGTGGTTTAATGAAGATACACACACACACACACCTACATATGCATTTTCATTTTAAGAAATAAACTCTTGCTTATCAAGGATATAATTAAAATATGTTCATTAAGATGTTTATGAGGACAGCAAAACAAAATATGACACAGCTTCATGATTAGGACCTGGGTTCTTGAGCCACCCTGCCTGCCTTCAAATACTAGCTTGACCAGTTAACTTCTCTGTGCCTCTGTTTCCCCATCTGTAAAATGAGGAAAATAATATTACATACTTCATAATATTGTTGGAATGATGAAACAGGTAACTGTACAGAATTGTTCACAGTAAGAACTTAATACCTGCTAATTGCTATGATGAGGAGGCGGAAGAGGAGGAGAAAGACAAACATCTTATCAATATGGTTACTATGAGAAAAAATGAATTTTCAATGCAACTTTATTTATTTGACATATTTATTTATGTTAAAAATTAGTTTTCTAATAAGGAAAGATAAATTATTAATGTACAACAGTTCTGTATATTTAAAAATATTCATGTATTCATTAATTAAGCAGTCATTTGCTGAGTGTGAGTCAAGTATCATGTTAGGCAGAAGGTATTCAAAGATGAAAATGGCATGGTTTTCATTCCCAGTAAGTGGACTCCAAACAAACCTGAACTACAATTCATTCCCCATTGCTGTGCATGCTTGTGAAGAACAAATGGCAAGTGGAGCACAGCACAGACACCCAGCCTAGGCATGTGTGTTGACGGGTATTTGCAGAATGTCTTTTCTTTATTTAAACCTCAACACTTCTGTGCTTTCTTAGCAAAACTGCCAAGGGAAAAAAATGTAAAGAACATAGCTTAAGCAAAAATAATGTTCTTGTCAAAAAATGCTGACATAGAAAATATCTACATCAAAAGGAAGAAGATATCAAAATGAAGTTAATCTAATTTAAATGTCAAGACAAACAGTAATTCAAAAAATGAAAATTTAGGCCAACGACATGTTAGAATTTTTGCAGTGTTTTTCCTATCAGTCCCACATTTTCAGAAGACAAAATTGATTCACTGTTCACAATCTGCTTAGGGAAAAATAAAAATAACAAAACCTTACAGGCAAGTATAAATACAATGGTGGGCAAAAATAGGTTTACAGTTCATATCAAAAAAGACACACACGTTTCATAATTACAACAGTTTCATTCATTCTGTTTTGTGTAATCGCCATTGTAAATCCCTATATATGAAAATGAACACACGAAGACTAATATTACTTTGCCATATTGCCTCACCATTCTACTATTTTCATTACTTTAAAATTGAGCATAATTTTAAATAAAATTAGAATAAAAGTTTCAGTTTATATTTTAAAGGCCCTCTGGTTTAAATGTGTGGGCAGAATTTAAGACAAATGACAATCTTAATAAATTTGAGCTTATAAAATGTTTCGCTTAAGTGCAATTCACTTTAGGAATGCTATTAACTGTTTTTCCCCTAACTTATTCATTCCTTTACATTAGGAAATGAATAGTTTAGAAATAATGTAATTAAAAGTAAAAAGCATTAGCTTCAGGATCAGACAGACTTATATTCTTCTCCTAAATCAACAAATGAATAATTTTGTGGTCCAGATTAAGTTACATAACTCCTCCCTCCCTCCCTTCCTTCCTTTCTTCCTTCCTTCCTTCCAGATGTAAAGAACATTTAAATGGTTGCTAGATGTGAGGGTGGTTGGTGAGATGGTGAAAGAATTAAGATGTATAAACCGGTAGTTACAAATAGTCGTGGAACTGTAATATATAACATCTTTAAACCCCATTTTCCTCACTGGATAAAATAGAGATAACCCCCACCTACTTCTGAGCTGATGGACTGGTTAACTGAGACAAAGTCCAGTACATGAGGGCTTCATAAAGTAATTATTGTTGCAATTGCTTCAAAGGTAAGCGGACTGTTCTTAAATTCTTAGGTTAAAAATCTCATTTAGGTTATACCCAGTGAATTTCACATTTTATCTCTCCAAAAAGCATTTAACTTTGTCACAAAAACACCACACAATTAACACCATTTGCTGTTTTAGACACACATACATACCCAATGGCAAGATGGTGTTGCATTTTAATCCAGCACTGTATAAAAAGCTTGAACAGTGCCTTCTTGCCCAGGATAAAGCAAGAATTTCAGTCCGTTCTAAGGCTCTATATTTACAAACTTTTAGTTAAAGGAACAAACATTTAAAAGCTGTTATTGTACCAAAAATAAAGTATTTGAAATTCCTACAGTAAATAAACTTTATGGTAAATGTAGAAACATAAGAATCACTTCTTTTCTTTAAACTTCTCTTAGACCACATACTTCAGAATCTCAAGATACAGACCCTTTTCTGGTACCTGGCTGCAATACTCTCCCATAAAAGTAAAACCATTTCAGGGATAAGAAAAACCTCTTTTCATTCTCACAAGCAATATAAACTGGAAAGAATTCTACTCCAGTTTTTAGATAATTCCTGTTAATGGGACCAAGGCTTGATTTCTTTCTTTTTAAAAAAATATATATTTTTATTGATTTCAGAGAGGAAGGGAGAGGGAGAGAAATAGAAACATCAATGATGAGAGAAAGAATCACTGATTGGCTGCCTCCTGCAAGCCCTCTACTAGAAATTGGCCCACAACCCAGGCATGTGCCCTTGACCAGAATCGAACCAGAGACCTTTCAGATCGAAGGCCAGTGCTCTACCCACTAAGCCCGTGGTCGGCAAACTGTGGTTCGTGAGCCACATGTAGCTCTTTGGCCCCTTGAGTGTGGCTCTTCCACAAAATGCCACAGCCTGGAAGAATCTATTTTGAAGAAGTGGCATTAGAAGAAGTTTAAGTTTAAAAAACTGGGCTCTTGGAAGAAATTTCAATCATTGTACTATTGATATTTGGCTCTATTGACTAATGAGTTTGCCAACCACTGCACTAAGCCAAACCAGTGAGGGCCATATTTTTTTTCTTTCTGTCCCCCTCCCCTTACCGACACCAAGTCATAATTTAACTTACACATTTTTGAGAGACAGGAATTACTGCAAGCCTACAATGAATCAGCTTCATTTCAGTCTCTAATTAGAAACCATAGAGAGGGGTCATATTTTCATTATTTACATAAGGAGTAAAATAAAGCTGAGGAAACAGGCATTTCTGCTCTTAGAGGCATGAATGCACAAAACAATATCGTGGTGATTACTAAAGTCAAAACAGAGCAACAAAAGGCTCAGTTATCAAAATTCTCATCTTTCCATTAATTATAAAAATCTAAATATAAGAAAATACCAGAATCATTAATGCTAACTGCTTAAACGTAGCATATTTCACAATACTCTGGCCATGAGCTTGATTTAGAAGTCTTACACACATATACCTACAGAATAGTGGCCCTGGAGGCATGCCCCAGAATAGTGGAGTTCCATCCAGCACCCCAGCTGGTATCACATATCTGAAAGTGATTCTCTGAAATACACACTGATTACCTATTTCTCCACATTCTCTAAAAGTTGCTCCTGTTTGAAGACAAAGTATCAGAGAAAATAAAAAAGGATGTACATTCCCTTTTGCACACTTGGGCAGAAAAACCATCGCTTTTATAAATTAGAATGTGATGTAATCTTAGTGTGCATTCTTAGAGTATTTCATTCTTAGAAAGATGAAAGAAGCATCTCTTAGGAGACCAATTGATATATTTTGCAATTATAACTGAAACTCTTATCTATCAAACTGTTATTAAAATTTGGACCTTAATTTTATATTATGTATCTTCTACAATTTTTAAAATTTGGAGAAATAAAAAATGTTTGATTGTTAAAACACGATATCTAATGGAAGTCAGAAGATAGGATTAATACAATTTCAACTTGATACTATGAAGTTTGACAAAGAAAGCTGAATGCAAAAGAGCAAAGATAGTTTATAAAACACAACTTTAAATTGCAGAATCCTTCACAATCTGGCTGGAAAATTTCCTTCTCCTGTCAATAGCCTTCACATATTCTATTTTTCTGATAATACTAGTCAGTATGTGACTATTCCACATTTTGGGAACCTCAGCCCTGCACACTTGATAGACTCAACCATTCTGCATAGAAGGGTTGTTATGTGCAGCGAGGGTGGTCAGCATGCCCATTACATGCCAGCAGCATGCCATCCTCATCCCCAAATTGGGACAATCAAAAATGTCTCCAGACATGGCCAAATGTCCCCTACCAAAGGAGAATGTAAAATCACACCCAGCTGAGAACTACTCTATACCCTTGTACAGATTGTTCCTGTCACCTGAAATAATCCCCCCATCTCTTCAGAAAACTCCCAATCTGTTCAAGATCCATCGTATATGCTATCTCCAGTGTGAATTTCCAGTCAAAGTTAGAAACCTGTTCTGGTCATACCACCTATCTCCTTGTTTTTACATTTGATTACATAAAAATATATATGTTCTGTTTTCCAGTCTAGATAATGAGAACCTACATCTTATTTATTCACTATAGTTTATTTTTGCTGTTCAGTAAAGGTTTAAAGGTTTACTAATAAATGATTATGAGCCTTCTTTTATAAAAGCATCCCTGAGATAATCCTCCCATTATCAAGGGAAAATTTGGTTCACCGAATGAGGTCTCACACCAAGCAATATATAATTCTCCAGCTTTTTGTTTTTGTTTTATTTTCTTTTATCTTTGACCATAGGAAATAGAAATTAGATGACATACTCAATTTTAGGAACCCAAAGTCCTGGAAATATCTAGATATCTGATATTTTTAATTGATCTTTGTTTAGATTTATCTTTGAATCAACTGTTAGGCAACATGTTTTACCATCAGAAGTTTTATCAAATTTGTTTTTGGAATGTGAACAGTAAAACTTGGAAACAAAGAAATATAAATGAAGCAGGTAAAACTTAGAAACCAAATTAAAGGAAAACTTAGAAACATAGAAATACAAATAAAAAGTTTATACCATGAAAATCATATTTCAAGAATAAAAATGAGGGGGTAGTGTCTAGGGCACAGACAGAGGTGGTGACCATGACGTAAAAGACAGGAACCGGGTGACAAGAGGTGGGAGCTTGCAGAAAGGCAACCGCCTTGTAAGACCTACAGGAGATGCAGGAGTGGCTAAGCCTCCCTTCTCCACCTCAGCGAACACCCAGAGTGTTTGCAATGCTGATGGCAGCTGTTACTCAGACAGCCCCTAATAAACTGCACTCGGAGCAAAATTCATTTGTGGCAGGAAAAATGGTGGTGGAATAGATAGACATGTCCAAAGCCTTGTCCCAGATCAGATAGAAAGAACAGCTGAGGGTCGCACAAGGAGTGTTTGTTGGTGAGCTGAGGGACATCTATATTCCAGGAGACAGTAGGGACTGCTGGATGGGGCTCCCCTGACTGGGCAGCCACCACTGCTGCTGGGTTCCCTTCTGGAGTGACCAACTCGGACCCGAGACAATGCCAACTTGAAGGGGAAAGTGGATGTTATTGGAAGCCTGAAAATCTACAACTGTAGCACCCACCAAACAGTGTGAACACTAGAGCACTGGGACCCAGTTGGTGTGAACACACGGATTCAGGGAATCTCTACACTCCACCACAGAAGGGAGAGAGAGAACTATATAACCAGACACCCAGAGAAAAGAGACCACGGGGAGGAAAAGAAACAGCCTGCATATGAAAGAAAAGCAAGCATCACCAGAAAAGTAAATGAAATGGAGGCAAGCAACCTGATAGAGAAATAATTCAGAGAAATGATCATAAGGTGGCTGAAAAAAATGGAAGACAAATTCAACAATATGTTGTAAGATCCAAGAGGAAATGAAGACGAGCCAAGAAATGAAAAATGACATCGCTGCTGTATAGAACTCAATATAAAGCACCCAGAGTAGACTAGAAGAAGCAGAGGACCACATCAGTGAGCTAGAAGGCAAGGTAGAAAAAAATGCCCAAGTAGAGAATCTTCTAAAAAAAAAATTAAAAACCAGGAGAACCTAAGGAAACTTTGGGACAATACATAAGAAAAGATCTGCATTATGGGGATACCAGAAGGAGGGAAATTGAATAAGGAATAGAAAACCTGTTTAAGGAAATGACAGAAAAGTTCCCTGATATATGAAAGAAAAACCCACACAAATCCAAGAAGCTGACAGAGAACCAAGCAAATGAACCCCAAAAGACTGACTCCAAGGCACATTATAATTAAACTGGCAAACACCAACGACAAAGTAAAAATCTTAAAAGATGTCAGAGAGAGACAGAAAGTTACTTAAAAAGGAACCCCAACAGACTGGGGCCTGATATCTCAACAGAAACTCATCAGGCTAAAAGGGAATGGAGTGAAACATACAGTCATGCAAAGGAAAAGTTTGATTCCAAGAATACTGTACCCAGCAAGGCTATCAGTCAAAATTAAAGTTGAAATCAGGAGCTTCACAGACAAAAAAGGACTAAGGGAATTTGTTACCATCAAACCAGCAACGCAAGAAACGGTAAAGGGTCTGCCTTAAAAAAAGAAAGAGTAAGCAAAGAAGGAACACTGGGGTAAAGAATTAAAATGGCAACAAATAAGTACCTATCAATAATAACTTTAAATGTAAATGGATTAAATGCCCCAATTAAAAGACATATGGTAACAGACTGAATAAGAAAACACTACCCATATACCTGCTGTCTACAAGAAACCCACCTCGGAAAAAAAGACACACACAGACTGAGGGGGAAGAGATGGAAAAACGATTTTCAGGTGAATGGAAATTAAACAAACAAACAAAAAAAAGGCTGGGATAGCAATATTTATTTCTGAAAAGTTAGATCTCAAATTGAAGGACATAACAAGAGATAAGGAAGACCACTTCATAATAGTAAAGGGAGTAATCCAAAAAGAAGAAATAACTCTCATAAACATATATACACCCAATACAGGAGCACCCACATACATAAAAAAAAAACCTCCTGGAGGATATCAAGGGAGAGACTGACAGCAATACAATTATAATAGGAGACTTTAATACCCCACTATCACCATAGGACAAATCCTCTAAACAAAAATTCAGCAAAGAAACATCAATCCTAGATGACTCACTGGACCAGATAGAAATAACTGACATCTTCAGAACATTTCACCCCAAAGCCATAGGATATACATTCTTCTCAAGTACACATGAGTCATTTTCAAAGATAGACCACATGTTGGGTCATAGGCAAAGTCTCTTCAAAATCAAGAAAATAGAAATCATATCAAGTATATTCTCAGATCACAGTGGAATAAAATTGAAAATCATCTACAATAAAAACAATCCAAAAAAATCAAACACATGGAGACTAAACAGCATGCTATTAAACAATGACTGGGTCAACAGAGAGATCAAAGAAGAAATAAAAAAATATCATGCCAACAAATTACAATGAAAACACAACAATCCCAAATCTCTGGGACACAGCAAAAGCAGTCTTGAGAGGGAAGTTCATAGCTCTACAAGTCTACTGCAAAAAAACAAGAAACAATGGTAATAAATAACCTAAGCCTACAATTCAAAGAGTTAGAAAGAGAACAACAAGAAAAGCCCAGTATAAGCAGAAGGAAGGAAATAATAAAGATCACAGTGAAGATATGACGTTGAGACAAAAAATAAAATAAATACGAAAGATCACAAAAACAAAAGCTAGTTCTTTGAAAGGATAAACAAGATTGATGAACACCTAGCCAGGCTCACAAAAAGCAAAGAGAAAGGACCCAAATAAACAAAATCAGAAGAGAAAGAGGCGAATAAACAACAGACCCCTCCAAAATACAAAGAATTGTTAAAAAAAAATACTATGAACAACTCTATTCTAACAAATTACACAACCTAGAGAAAATGTACGTATTCCTAGAAAAATATAACCTTCCATCAGGAAGAATCTAAACATCTTAATAGGCCAATACCTATGGAAGAAATTGAAGCAGTCATCAAAAAGCTTCCAGCAAACAAAGGCCTGGGGCCAGGCTTCACAGGGAAGTTTAACCAAACATTCAAGGAAGAACTAAAACCTATCCTCAGACTATTCCAAAAAATTCAAGAGGAAGGAACACTTCCAAGCTCCTTCTATAAAGCCAGCATCACCCTAATACCAAAACCAGATAAAGACAACACAAGGAAAGAGAATTAAAGGCCAATATCCATCATGAACACAGATGCCAAAATCCTCAACAAAATTCTAGCAAATCAAATCCAACAGTACTTCAGAAAGATCATACACCATGACCAAGTAGGATTTATCCCAGGAATTCTAGGATGGTACAATATCTGCAAATCAATAAATATGATACATCACATAAACAAATTGAGAGATAAAAATCACAGTTATATCAATTGATACAGAAAAAGAATTGACAAAATCCAACATCCTTATTTGATAAAAATTCTCAACAAGATGGGAATAGGATCATATCTCAACATAATAAAAGCTATATATGATAAACCCACAGTGAACATCATACTCAAAAGTAAAACCATTTCCACTAAGAACAGGAATAAGACAGGGATTCCCACTCTCACCACTCCTGTTTGACATAGTACTGGAAGTATTAGCCATTGCAATTAGATAAGAAGAAGAAATAAAAGACATCCAAGTTGGAAAAGAAGTAAAGCTGTCCTTATTTGCAGATGACATGATATTGTACATAAAAAACCTGAAAGACTCCATCAAAAAACTATTAGACTAACTAAATGAATTTGGCAATTTAGCAGGATACAAAATTATCACCAAGAAATCTATGGCATTTCTATACACCAATAGTGAACTTACAGAAAGAGAGACTAAAAAAGCAATCGCATTTACCATCACACCAAAAAAATTAAGATACCTAGGAATAAACTTAACTAAGGAGGTAAAAGACCTGTATGGGAAAACTACAGGATACTGACAAAAGAGATAGAGAAAGATGTAAACAGATGGACGAACATACCGTGCTCATGAATTGGTAGAATCAACATCATTAAAGTGTCCATACTACCCAAAGCAATCTATAGATTCAAGGTACTCCGCATTAAAATACCAATGGTATATTTCACAGACCTAGAAAGAACTCTCCAGAAGTTCATCTGGCATAAAAAAAGACCCCAAATATCCACAGCAATCTTGAGAAAGAAGAATAAAGTAGATGGGATCTCAATACCAGGTTTCAAGCTGTATTACAAAGCCACTGCTCTCAAAACAGGCTGGTATTGACATAAGAACAGACATATAGACCAATGAAATAGAATAGAGAATCCAGATATCTAACCAAGCCATTATGCTCAATTAATATTTGACAAAGGAGGCAGGAACATACAATGGACTTAAGACAGTCTCTTCAATAAATAGTGTTGGGAAAATTGGATAGATACATGCAAAAAATGAAACTAGACCACCAACTTACACCATACACAAAAATAAACTCAAAATGGATAAAGAACTTTAACATAAGATGGGAAACCATAAACATACTAGAGAAATCCACAGGCAGAGAAATTTCAAACATATGCCAAAGATACGCTCCTAAGGCAATGGAAACTAAAGAGAAAATAAACAAATGTGAGAAAAAAATCAAAAGCTTTTGAACAGCAAAAGAAACCATCAACAAAACAACAAGAAAATCCACTGTAGTGGAGAACATATTTGCAAATGTTATCACTGATAAAGGTTTAATCTCCAAAGTCTACAGGCAACTTATACAACTTAATAAAAGGAAGATAAATGATCCAATAAAAAAATGGGCAACAGACCTAAATAGAATCTTTTCAAATGAAGACAGAAGGAAGGCCAAGAGACATATGAAAACATGCTCAAAGTTACTAAATTATCTCAGAGATGCAAATAAAACGATAATGCAGTTCCATCTCACACCTGTCAGAATGACAACCATTAACAAATCAACAAAGGACAAGTGCTGGCAAAGATACGGAGAAAAAAGAACCCTCACACACTGCTAGTGGGAATGCTGACTGGTACAGCCACTGTGGAGAACAATATGGAGTTTCCTCAAAAAACTAAAAATGGAACTTCCATTTGACCCAGTAATCCCATTTCTAGGAACATATCCCAAGAAACTAGAAACACCAATCAGAAAGAATATATGTACCCCTATGGTCATAGCAGCACAATTCACCATAGCTAAAATTTGGAAACAGCCTAAATGCCCATCAGCAGATGAGTGGATCAGAAAACTATGGTACATCTACACAATGGAATATTATGCTGTTATTAAAAAAGAAGGAATTCTTACCATCTGTAGCAGCATGGATGGACCCGGAGAGCATTATGTTAAGTGAAATAAGCCAGGCAATGAGAGAAAAATACTACATAATCTCACTCATTTTTTAGAAAATAAAGAACATTATAACCTGATGAATAAAAAGATAGATACAGAGGCAGTAAAGCACCAAACAGACTGTCAAATTACAGAGGGAATGATGGTGAGTGTTGGGGACACAGGGGAAGAGATCAATCAAAGGACTTGTATGTGTGCATATAAGCATACCAATGGACACAACACACTGGGGGGAGAGGGGAAGGGAGTGTGGAATGAGGACATGTGACAGGGGGTAGGGGAGGCTGGGGGAAGTCAATGGGGGAAAAATGAAGATATATGTACTAATATATGTAATACTTTAAACAATAAGAAAAATATTTTTTTAAAAGAATAAAAATTAGCGTAGCCAGTGTGGTTCAGTAGTTGAGTGTCAACCTATGAACCAGGAGGTCACAGTTCCATTCCTGGTCAGGGTACAAGACTAGGTTTTGAGCTTGATTCCCAGCAGGGGTATGCAGGAGGCAGCCAACCAATTCTCTCACCACACTGATGTCTCTCTCTCTCTCTCTCTCTCTCTCTCTCTCTCTCTCTCTCTCTCTCTCTCTCCCCCACCCTCTCTGAAGTAAATAAAATTTTGTTTTTTAAAAAGCATAAAAATGAAAAAGAATACAACAATGTTCACTAACACAAAAGAGTAACATTCAACTTGACTTTATGTTAAGTCAGTATCTGTCCAGCTTTTTCAAATTTTCAAGGAAACATTTTGAAAAATCTTGCTTAATTTTGTGTGTGTATGTATGTGTGTGTGTGTGTATATATATATATATATA
>JAAGEH010000226.1:41316094-41354811 GCA_011751065.1 Lasiurus cinereus
TGTTTATATATATATATATATATATATATATATATATATATATATAAAATGCATCTACTAGTAAATGATATGTATAGAAGCCAAGACTTTTTTTCTGGGAGAAAGCTGAATGAACCAGGAGCCTGGAAATAACAAACAAGAACAAAAACAAGAGAGTGTTACTCTCAAAAAAAACCCCTGAAAATCATTACAAGGAGAGTCCTCTAGAATATTCAGAGCCTTAGGGCTTGGTTCCCATGTCAGCAGCTATTGTAACCTGAATTATCCACATCATTTCTTCAATCTTACCATTGGTCTTTGTTGCCATAACTTAAAAAAGAAAAACTCAGCAATATAAATTTTTAAAAATTAGTCCCTAATTTCTATTAACATAGATGGACCTTGAGAACATTATGCTAAGTGAAATAAATCACTCAGAACAAGCTAAGACCATATGATTTCACTCATATGTGGGATATAAAACTGAAACTCATGAACACAAACAGCAATGTGGTGGATGCCAGAGAGGAGATAGAGGCAAAAGGGGGTCCTAATATAAGGAGACAGGAGAAGATTTGACGTTGGGTAATGGGAACATGGTGCTATATACATATCTTGTAACACAGAAACCCACCCCTGAAACCTATATGTTCATGTTGACCAATGTCATTCCAATCAATTCAATAAATAAATTTTTAAAAAATTAGTAACTTTAATCTACAGTTTTCCTACAAATAACTCATTGTAAAAGATTTTTGATTTAGTGCCTATGGTCAATTCATAAGGCAAAGTAATTAATTCATCAGGAGAGTAGCATGCACCTATACTGGACTGGAGAAACATCATAGAATAAATATGCAAATCCAATTTTCTCACGGCTGACAAGTTCCTATTATCAAACTGCTGATGTGTTTATTTGCCCCTCAATGGCTGGATTTTTGTCCTGAATACACACTGAGCTCTGCAGTTATTAGCTGTGATGGCTAGGTGACAGGGAGGACACTACTGGAGAATTTGTACTTGACAGATCATTGACACAGAGTCCCATTTCTCTTTTTTCCTTCTCTTCACTTAACAGGAATCATGCAGTAGGAAATAAACTGGAGCCATTAGCGATTATTCAGGTTTAATAGCACACATCCTTTTAGCTGGCGGTTAGAACAATACAAAATGTGGCAGAGTTAAACAGAGGCATCAATTATACTCTCAGACCTGTTAATATTTTTGACAATATTTAAATAGCACATCCCTTCAGGGCATGGCTTTCTTTGCCCTCTCAGTTACACACCTGTCAAGTGCTTAATTTGCCAAAGGGAAACAGTTTGATATCTAAGGGCAGTCTTAATACTGAAGAGCAAATTAGAAAAATTAAACATTATTGAATAGAAGTAATGAGGAGGATCTGAGGGGAAGAAATAGTAGGCTTAATTCAACATGGCATGTCAGCATCTGTCGGTAAAGCAACAATATGATCATGTTTTCCAATATGCTGTATTTACCTTAAGCTTTTGAATTACTCACTCCCTTTGATTTTGAAAAGACAGGAGAATTATGGTGGAGAAAAACAAAGAAGTCAAATATATCAATACTAAAAAAGATAGTGATAGTCACTTGCACCTATAAAATGTGCATATAAAATGATACACCTGAAAAGATAATTTAGAGACAGCTTAAACAAAAGTTAGCCATTGATCAGATCTGTGTAGCTACTGGTTTCAAAGCACAAAAACACTTCATTCCTTTGATACACTGATTAAATATTAAACTACCAATATAAACAAATTACCAGTTGGAAAACTATATGGAAAATTTAAATCTAATATAAAGTTTAGAATATTTTTGTTTAAACTTTAAAACAAAAAAATAATACAAATTTTTGAAATGTTACTCTAGTCATACAAGAAAAAAATAATCTGGTTCAATAGACAAAAGAAATTGAATTAGTAAAGAATGGCAACTAATGTGATAATTCAATACACTGAGAAGCTACCAGTACAGAGGTTAAACTTTAAACCAGTACAGAGGTTAAACAGGTACTCTATCAGCTAAGTACCTGCCTTTGGGTAGATGATGTGAGACAGGCTGCAGAGTTAAAAAAGGACAAGGGCTGGGCCTTGGGAGGCCAAGGAAACTGAGTTTTAGTCTCTAACCTGTTTCGATAAGCAGAGTGTCGGCCACATGGTATCCTTGGTTCCTTACAGTACTTGGACAGGTGACCAAAGAGCTAAAAGTCCAAAGGCACTTAAGACATGCCTGTAGAATTCATCAACCTCACAGATTACTTAGTCTTGAAATATGTCAGCATCTGTCATTAATATAACATCACCCTGTACATGTCACAGACGAGGAGACCTGATGATATTAGCAAGTCATCTGTTAATGATTAAAGTAATGTGAAAAATATTAGAATGGGAGTTAGCTTGCAATGGAGGCATCAACTGACTTTAATCCTTGTGAGGATAACAACCATTTTAAAAATATATTCTTTAAACCCTGAAAAATGGTGATTAAAATAAGTAAATCCAAAGAACAGCTGACTTCAATTTTAATTCTGTCATTGAGATATGTTTCGGTTTTAATATAAATGCTAGGACTTTTTAATGCTTATGATTTTTAAAGAAAAGAACACTGTGTTATTACATTTAGAAGTTCTAGTGTTTGTCACCATCTGATGCTGTCACGGAAGGAATTGCTACTTACACTTCTTTAAGAAGTGAGAACTGCAATTCCTCTAACTGATGACAATGTAATTATTCCTTTTACTGTCAAAATAGAGGTGATTTCCCTTCCTCACACACGATTACACATGCAAATCCAGGCTTATCTGAAATCTTGTGAGTGTACTGAATGTCTGAATCTGAAAGAGCAAGACCACAGGAACAATGGGCTATGGTGATGATGGAAACCAAGTCTACAGTCATCCGCCCTAAACATATTCTATTACCCCCTCCTCCTGTAGGAGCTCATTCTTTAGCATTCACACAGCTTTCAACACAATGTCATATCATCTACAGTATATAGCAACAGCCTTTACAAAAATAACTAGAGGGGGGGCCACAGTGAATCTGAGTGTCTCGTTTGGAGGTTTAAATGACTTCATTAACTATTCATTAACACATATAAAAATCAGCTTTTCAGAAGCACACAAGCCTTTCCCAAGATCTATGCCATACCGTGGATGCCTGCTTTGGGTGAAGGATGTCCTACCTGGTCTTTCAGCTGCTGTACAGAGTTCTGGAGGTTCAGAATCTGACTGAAGAGTGGGCTTTGCAAGACTGACTTCAAAAGGTTCAGCTTGTCTTCGTTTGCCACATCCCCACGCTCTCGCAGCTTGGCTTGCAAGCGCTCTGCTGCCTGCAGGGCCCGGTTTTTGTCTACACCAAAGAGAAGCATCAGTCAGTAACAGGATTCAAAAACACATACATCAATCCATGCTCACAGACATCCTAAAACTATTCCTTTTGAGAGCATAAAATTGACTCTGAAAAAAAAAAGAAGGACTGATATTGTCAACTATAAACATGTCCCCCAAACTTGAGGTCTCTCCTAAGAGTCTGCTTAGAAGCAGGAGTTAGAGTGTAGGCTACACGCAGCTAATTGTAAAGTATAGAAATTAAATCAGATAAAGTATATTTGAGTTCTAAGGCCAGCTATTTGAACTTTTTAATAAAGTCTACTGAAGACTAAATGCTCT
Organism: Lasiurus cinereus; assembly: GCA_011751065.1. Taxonomy (NCBI): domain Eukaryota; kingdom Metazoa; phylum Chordata; class Mammalia; order Chiroptera; family Vespertilionidae; genus Lasiurus; species Lasiurus cinereus. Next base: position 41,319,768 of record JAAGEH010000226.1, read on the forward strand.
GGAATCTTGCAAATGCTGATATTTTTACCTTTTAAAAATTTTATTTACAAATAAGAAAAAAACAGAAATATAACTAACTCACAAATAAGTGAATGTGGATAATGTTATAACATCCAAAATATGACAATTTCATATATTAAGAGCAAAGTATTCTATACTTGAGAATTTACTTGAAAATACATCACAATAATGCATATCTCTTCAAGAGCACCACTTTTTAATACTTAGTTTTTCCAAAAATTTAAATAGCAAACTTACATATACATTATTGATTATATACACATTATCACCAGAGACACTTTTTATAATATTAAAGGTGGAATTATACAGAAATTGGAAATTAAAGCATGAATTAATATTGACTGTGAGTTCACAAACACACAAATTTAAATAAACAATATTTACTCATATGGAGAATTTTAAAAGTAAATAATGTTAAAAGAGACACATGAGAACTTTATTCTGGGTCATATTTCCTATGGTATCTCTGAATAAAAATCTAGTACTAATTCCCCTGTCACTTCTTGGAAGGTGTACAACTCAGTAATAACTTGCATAATAAAAATTAGAAAGAAATCATTTAAATAAATTAAAATTTCCACTTTCCTGTGAGGAAGTTTCCTATGTGGAGAGCAGTCCTTATCATGTGGGACTTTAGTTTCAAATGGGTGCTGAAGGAAGTGTACACCATGCATTTTCTTCTTTTATGATAAAGGATGTGTATCATGCACTGTGCTCCATTCATTTTCATTACTGACACAGCACCAGAAACAGAAGTCACAGTAATGATTCCCATAATCAGAAAAACAGTTCCTTTGCCTTTTCCTACTACTCACTCCCACCCTATCCCTCAACACACACAGCTGCCAGGACACCAGCTGCACCTATCAAGGTGCCAGACGGAAATCTGGATACCTTTCCACACTTACACCTGAGAGGTTCCCTGCAGTAGGTGAGGACTGTCGTGTCAGATGAGAGACAATAGCAACTGGGTGTACCATACCTGACATGCCCAAAACTAGTTCCACAAACCTGTTTCTCTAAAGCTAAACAATGGTGTAAAAAAAATTAACACATGATCTGGGGAAATCTGAATATTTCAACTTAAATGATCTCATGTAGAAATTAAACTGCCTTACATCATCACTGAAACTTGTCAGCCTACATTTTTGTTACTGATATCTTTAGCAACTTAAAAGCAAGCACTCAGTAGTATTTTATCTGCTATAAAGTAAAAATATGGCACTGGAAACGATCTTTTTCAGTATTAAAAATACTGTTAAACTTTCTGGTGCTATTCAGAAATAAACATGTACCAACATTAGGTTCATACATGAAAATTAGGTTTACATTAAGCATAAACCCATAATTAGTAAAACATTTCATGTGCTTTTAACTTTTGCTTATAAATGTTTTATACCACTTCAGATGAAATTGTCCAAATGTAAAAATACATTATCTACTATAACGCTAGAAGATAAACACATTTAAAAAATAAGTTATGATAGATAGAATGCTGTTATATAGAACATACTGTTTTTCAAAAATCCCAGGGGAATGAGTTTCAATTTTTATAAAAAAAAGTCAGAAAGGAATAGATCTTACCTATAGTTTCTAACATTTTCTTTTCAAAATTCAGTCTTCTCTATACAGCAACCAAAATAGGACTCTAGGGAAAAAGAAATAGAATGAAATGGTTATGTTTTATCAAAATTTTAAGATTATACTCTGAAACTATCTATATATAAAAAGCCTAAGCGACCATTATGATCAGTCAACCAAATGACTAGCTGCTATGACACACACTGACCACATCCAACCTCTCTCAGCCAGCCAACCTCCCGCAGCCCCTCTCCCTGCAGGTCCTGATTTCTTTTTAAACTTTATTATTCAGAATATTACATTTGTTTCTCTTTTTCCCCTCCATAGTCCCCTCCACTCAGCTCCCACCTCTCCCTCTACCCTTACCTCCCTCCCGTTGACCTCATCCACAGGTGTATGATTTTTGTCGTCTCTCCCTGTATACCCCTCACCTCTTTCCCCCTGAGAATTATCAGTCCACTCCCTTTCTGTGCTCCTGATTCTATTATATTCACCAGTTTATTCTGTTCATCAAATTTTTAATTCACTTAATTTTTAGATCCACTTGTTGATAGATATGTATTTGTTGTTCATAATTTTTTGTCATTTACCTTTTTTCTTCTTCCTCTTCTTAAAGAGTACCTTTCAGCATTTCATATAATACTGGTTTGGAGTTGAACTCCTTTAGCTTTTTCTTATCTGTGAAACTCTTTATCTGACCTTCAATTCTGAATGATAGCTTTGTGGATAGAGTATTCTTGGTTGTAGGTTCTTGCTGTTCATCATGTTGAATATTTCTTGCCACTCCCATCTTGCCTGCATCATTTCTGTTCAGAAATCAGCTGACAGTCGTATGGGTGCTCCCTTATAGGTAATGAACTGTTTTTCTCTTGCTGCTTTTAACATTCTTTGTCTTTTTGCTCTTGGTATTTTAATTATGATGTATCTTGGTGTAGTCCTATTTGGATTCCTTTTATATGGGGTTCTGTGTGCTTCCTGGACTTGTAAGTCTATTTCTTTTACCAGATATGGGAAATTTTCAGTCATGATTTCTTTAAATAGGTTTTCAGTATTTTGCTCTCTCTCTTCTTCTGGCACCTCCACAATTCTGATGCTGGTACGCTTGAAGCTGTCCCAGAGGCTCCATACATTATCTTCACATTTTTAGATTATTTTTTCTTCTTGCTTTTCCAGTTGAGGGCTTTCTGATTCTTTATATTTCAAATTTTTGACTTGATTCTTGCCTTCCTCTAGTTTGCTGTTAGGTCTCTGTATAATATATTTTATTTCAGTCAGTGTATGTTTAATTTCTAGTTGGTCCTTTTTCATCTCTAGTTGTATCTTTTCTATCTCTAGTTGGTCCTTTTACATCTCTAGTTGGTCCTTTTTCATCTCCTCTTGGGCCTTGCTAACTGTATCCAACTTTTCTAGGATATTCTTGAAAAACCTTATAAACGTGGTTTTGAACTCTATATCCAGTCATTTGTTTTCCTCCATTTCTTTTGTTTCTGATCCCTTCCCTTGTCTCGGCATTTTCACTATGCCGGGAGAACTTCTGTGTTGGATTCAGCCTTATGATACCAGACTTGAAAAACTGCAAAAGCCTCTCTGTTGAGCTTGGGAGGGGTGGAGTCTCAGGGCTTAAGGGACTGCCTTGCCTTCCAGTCGGCCCCGCCCTTCACGGCCCCTGAGTCTCATGTGACTGGGTAATCACTGGAGCGGTCCCTGTGTGCGCACGCTTTCTTGCAGTGCCTCTAGACTGCTGCCCCTCGGGCTCCCCTGCGCTCCGGGACCACATGAGTCTGGGTCCCCAGGGTTTTGCCCGAAACTGGGGTTTAGTGGAGTTAGAAATGGCACAGTTGGAACGGTCTGTCTCCCGCCCACTCGTGAAAGCCAGTGGCACATCAGCACTTGGTCCTCTGTGTGCAGTGCCGTGCACGCCACCAGACTTTTGATCTTTTGCAATTCCCCTAAATTTCCGTGCACGTCTCCCTTTTCACAGTCCAAACTCCCCCCATATTAGTTTTGGCTGGATCTGGGGTTTAGTGTCGTAGGATAAGGAGTTCAATGCCTTTGAGAGTCTCCGTCTTCCTCCCGCCAGAGAAAGCCAGCCAGGATCTCTGGCACCCACTTTCTCCACACGTGTGTCTCCGTACCTCAGCTTTTTACAGCTCCTCTGGGTCTCTGTGAGCCCCTCTCTTTCCTTCTAGTTAAAGAATTTCCACTCAGCCAGCTTTCCTGTGGTTCTGGATGATGTCTGTTCTGTCTTTTAGTTGTAGTTTTGAAATTGTTCTGCGAGGCAGCAGTGTAGGTGTTTACCTATGCCGCCATCTTGGATTCTCCCCATAGGTCCTGATGGGGACTGGGTGAGACAGCCGCAATCAGCCCTGATTGCCAGCCAGATCAAGGGACCCTACTCGTGTACAAATTCGTGCACCAGGCCTCTAATCTACACTAATAAAAGAGAAACGTGCAAATTGACCATCACTTTGCTATAGCCACCAGCCAATCAGGAGTGGGTATGCAAATTAACCCAACAAAGATGGCGGCGGCTCCGCACCCCAGCTACTCCACGCCTCTGGGCAGCATGTATGCAGTCACAGAGTGGTCAGTTGGGGCGGATGCTTGGTATGAGCGGGAAGGCTGGGGGCAAAGGGAGCTACAGGAGCAGCGCTACTGACAGTGGCAGCCAGAGAGAAGGGTTGGGTCCTGGGTGCTGGAGGAAATCCAGTGCTGTCAGCTAGGGGAAGGAAGGACTATTACACGAATCTCTTCATGCAACAGGCCTCTAGTATATTATAAAAAGCACTTGATGCTATTATAATTCCTATGACCATTAAAACCTTGTTGACTTATAAGACAGTTTCCTAATAGGCCAAAAAAGTAATCAGTTTAGGACTAATTCAAAATTATCTTTTATTTGCAGGTAATACTTGCAAAAGAAGGCAAAATGCATCTTTTAAAGAAGATGACAGACATATACAAGTCTTTCCTTAAGAGCTCCTCAACACAGGGCACTAAAATCTTGGATTCCACTAAATATCCTTAACTACAGAGTAAGCTTACTAGACTCTGCAGGAGAAATTCTATGGGCAAAAAAAAATGACAACATAAAAAATAGAGGTGTCCCTGGCCTTGAATACTAAGTCTTTACTGGGGAGTATTATATAATACTTAACTTGGGATATCATATATCATATATCCCAAGTAGAAATGAACTGTGATACTCAAGCAGAATGTGAGTCACGGGAATATAATACATGGAAGCAGAAATGAAAAACTGGGTACAAGAGTATTAAATAAAGAAGATTCTTCAAAGGTTTTCAAAATACTCTCCTGACTATAATATTCTCTTCCCATTAAAAAAAAGATACAAACTTCTCAACTCCTTCATCTTTCTCTGACAATACTTATCTAGACAGTTTAAAGCAGATCTCCACTGATAATGCTCACATAACTAACCCATCTTTAACATTTGCTGTCCAACAATTTTGTACAATGTCTCCATATTTACAGCTACCCTCTATCTTGAAGGAAACTGAATCAGTAATTATTTCAATGGAGAAAATGAATCTCCTTGAGAAAAAACAAGGGTATTATTTAAGAGAAAATGCATTTAGAAGGAATGAAACTATGTGATGTATATGAACACATGCATAGACCATCAATGCCTGCAATTACCTGTGTAATAACAGAACAATACTTCCTTTACTTCAATTTAGAATATACTATTTAAAACATCAACTCCATTTCAAATAAATAACTAACCACTGGTACCCTTTTTAAAATGTGCCCTCACCTTGGCAGCTTTGCTCAGTGGTTAGAGTGTTGGCCTGTAGACTGAAGGGTCTTGGGTTCAATTCCTGTTTTAAGGCATTTTTTTTTTTGGTGGTTTTCCAGATTCCACTATTATTAATCATGGCAGACACAAGAGATGTTAAAAAATGTGTGTTCCTTTCTATGTCCTATACCCCTATCCTAATGATTTAGTTCTAAATATAAAGAAACTCATTTGTAATCACAGAATTTTTGAGATGCAAAGCTGGAGTCTACTCCCATCAAACTGCTGAAACAACTATTCCTACTCACCCTTTCATCAGCCCACCATCACCCTTCCCTCAATACCCATCTCAACACTATATGGAAGTAGAAGGATATCTGAGTGATAACATGGGTCACAGTCAGTGGATAAGACTTTAAAAAGATGCAATACAGGTCAGAAGAAAGCCAAGTTCTGAGGGTTTTTTCAGGGCAATTCGTGTGACCAGTGAGCATGATGATGTGGATACAATAACAAAGTAGTCAACATTAATGCTAAAGTAGAAGAAGTAATAATAGCAGCAAACACAGTACCAACCACAAGCTGGGCCCTATTCAAAGCATATTACACAATTAAGTCCTTTAGCCCTCACCTCATCCACACACTTGAGGAAACTGAAGCACAGAAATGTTAATTAACTTGCCCAAGGGCATACCACTGGTAGGGGATGGAACCAGGATTTTGCCCAAGCAGTTTGGCTCCAAAATTAACTAACAATTTAACTTCCCCAAAATCCTGCCTCCTGACAGGAAGAAAATTCACCTTACCATTCTCATTAATCTTTCCTAGTTAAATTTGAATTTCAGATACATTAAAAAAACTGCAGTATAAATATTTATACTAATCACTAAGTAACTGATTATCTAAAATACAAATTTAACCCTAGCTGGTTTGGCTCAGTGAATAGAGCATTGGCTTGAAGACGGAAGGGTCACAGATTCAATTCTAGTCAAGGGCACATACCTGGGGTTGTGTGCAGGAGGCAGCTGATAAATGATTCTCTCTCATCAATGATGTTTCTAACTCTCTCTCTCCCCTTCTCCCTTTCTCTCTGAAATCAATAAAATGTATTTGAAAAAAAATAAAAACAAAGGTGGGCAAAAACAACTCAAATTTAAATAAATTAAAAAAATAAAATGCAAATTTAACTGGGCATTCATTATTTTACCTAGAACCCTACTTATTTATATACTAGAGGCCCAGTACACTGGCTCCTAGCTGCTCACCTGTCTGCCTGCCTGATCACCCCCAACTACCCCCTCCGCTGGCCTGGTCACCTCTACCTGCACCCCCCGTCTCGTCACCCATTAGTGCACCCCTGCCGGCCTGGTCACTCCTAACTGCCCCCCCTTCCCTGGTTGTCCCTTACTGCCCCCTATGCCAGCGCGGCCATCCCCAACTTCCCCCTCACCAGCCTGGTCGTCCCTCACTGCTCCCCCTCTGCCAGCCTGGTTGCCCCACACAGTCTGCTGTTCAGTCGTTTGGTCACCCTCACAAACCCCCTGCTGGCCTGCTTGCCCCACACAACCTGTTTGATCATTCATTTGGTTATTTCGGTCACTTAACCTTTTATATATATAGATTATCTTAGAATTAACCTCAAATTTTCAAAATCATTTTTAAGGCCTTTATGGTTCCTGCAACTTTAACTTAATGACAGAGTGCCAAATTCTTTAGAAATCTCTAAAGCAGTAGTTCTCAACCTTCCTAATGCCGAGACCCTTTAATACGCAATCCTTTAATACAGCTCCTCATGTTGTGATGACCCCCAACCATAAAATTATTTCCGTTGCTACTTCATAACTGTAATTTTGCTACTGTTATGAACTGTAATGTAAATATCTGATATGCAGGTTGTATTTTCATTGTTACAAATTGAACATAATTAAAGCACAGTGATCAATCACAAAAACAATATGTAATTATATATTGTGAAATATTTATTTCTAATTACAAATAAGTGAAATTTTGTCTTGAATCATGGTGTAGCATGGGTAACAGTCTTCATATGACAATAAACTACATTGCTACACTTTGCTACACCGAGGAGCGGTGTGTTGGTTCCTAAGACCATGGGAAATATGTGTTTTCCGATAGTCTTAGGAGACACCTGTGAAAGGGTCATTCGACCCCCAAAGGGGTCGCAACCCACAGGTTGAGAACCGCTGCTCTAAAGACTTTAGCTGTGATACCATAGGATTTTCCAACAATGGGCCAGTAACAGCAGTTTTTGCAGAGGATAAAAATCAAATAGCATATTTGGTTTTACTGATAAACAGAAACTTAATAAATAATCATTTTACTTTTCAACGAGCCGTACTGATAATGTGTAGGCACAGCTTTTATATAGTAGACAATCAGTGCTTGAGACATAAAACAAACCATTCTGCCCAAGGCAGATTATATGGCAACTAACAAGTGAGAATATGTTTTAGGCTGAAAATAACTCTAGTAAGAGAAACTGTCCCAAATGCATACAATTTTCTAGTTTTCTTAAACAATTCTGACTGTAAAAGGAGCACAATATTCAAAGCTTGCTGCAACGGTTGAGGCTTATCAAAGTTGCTCAGCACCTGTTACTGCATTTAAATCCAGCATTTGTCCCATTCATAGCTGCATGGGCACCACTTGAAGTTAGCAGGCAAAGGCAAGGCTGTAGTAATTTGCAGCTGACTGAATGAACTATTGCTCCAAAAGTATGGGAATGATCACTACCCACCAGCATCAAGCAGTCGTCCAACAGAAAACAGCCAGTTAGCATCTGTTCTGAACTTTTCCCTCGTTCTTATAGGCTTGATTGAAAAAACAATATATTTTTTCATGAATAATATTTTTTATTTTTAAGATGACATTTGTGAATTTTTTAATTCCTTCAATAACAGTTTATTAACTCTATTTTACACTACCCCCTACACACACATACACACACACACACACACACACCAAAGACAAGTAGGTATCAAGTAACCTTACCTTAACAACACACTTTAAATTCTGTTTAATAACCGTGCCCTCCTTTATAAAAAGGAAAGATAAATCACCTATCCAAAGTGAAAATGCGGAAGCGGGGAGAGGGTTCACAGGGTTAAAAAAAAGAACTCAAATTCTATTACTTACTGATTCAACAACACGAGCTACCTACATGAGTGACATGCTATAGAAGGCAGAATTAGAAAAATGAGGAGAGTCTGGGCACTCACAGGCCAAGTGACTAAAGGAAAAAACTAGTAAACAGACACTTAACAATATAAGAAAACAAGGACACCAAGCCCAGAAAGAAAAAGCTTCTGAGACCCCTGCACAGAGTCCTGAAGAATAGGTAGGACTTGAGACAGAAGGAATAATGAAAGAGCTCCCCTCCTGGAGGCCAGGGTGCACCGTACCTTCAGAGAACTGCAAGGAGTTTCATATACCTGGATTGGGGCTGAAAGAAAAAAAAGGACAGAGGCAGAGGTGATGAAGCTGGGGAGGTGGGTAAGACTAAATGACTGAGGGCCCTGCATACCATTCCGAACCAGCTCAAATATTTAATTTAGAAGTTTATTTTATTACAGTGAGTTATTTTGTTTCAGAAAGGTTGCTCTGATAATGGTGTAGAAGACCTGTAAGAAGCAAGAGAAACTGACAAAAAAGGAAGTTAGGCAAGAGATAATTTTTAAAAATGGAGATGAAAGTGAAAAGTAAATAAAAATGGGAGACAACTTTAAGAATTAATTAAGAGCTGTAAGTAACAGGACCTGGCAATGTGGATGTAATGAAGATGAGTCCAGCATGAATTCCAGCTTTCTTGCTTGAGTTGCTGATTGAATGGTAATACCAATTGCCTAGATAAAGAATATAGAAAGACTAGCAGGTCAGTGGCATGACTGTTCTAGAAATAAAATCTGTCCTTATTAAGAGTTTCAAAGGCTGAATTATTGTACCTTACAATCCTGCTATGAATTGAATTGCATGGCCCCAAACTCACATGTTGAAGCTATAACCTTCCTTGTGATTGTATTTGGAGATAAGAATTCTAAGATCGTATAAGGAAAGAGATAACCCTGCCTCCCACATGCAAACACCAAAAGATATACCAAGTGAGGACACAGTGACCATCTACAAGCCAGGAAGACAGTTCTCCCAGAAACCAACCCTGCCAGATCTGATGGCAGACTTCCCAACCTCCAGAACCACTAGGAAATCAATTTCTGTTATTTTAGCCCCCCAGTCTATGGTATTTGCTATGGCAACCCAAATTGAACAGGTTGGAGCAAAAGTAGGTTTACAGTTGTGAATATGCAACAAAGTTTATTCTTGTACTAAAGGCCCAGTGCACGAAATTTATGCACGGGAAGAAGGGGTGTCCCTCAGCCCAGCCTGAATCCTCTCCAATATGGGACCCACCAGGATCATGCCTAAACGGGCAGTCGGACATCCCTCACACAATCCAGGACTGCTGGATCCCAAATTACTCACCTGCCAGCCTTTCTGATTGCCCCTAACCACTTCTGCCTGCCAGCCTGATCACCCCCTAACCACTCCCCAGCCAGCCTGATTGAAGCCTAACTGCTCCCTGGCCAGCCCAATTGCCATTAACTGCCCTCCCCTGCCAGACTGGTCACCCCTACCTGTCCTGCCCTGCAGGCCTGGTCACCCCCAACTGCCCTCCCCTGATGTCCAGTTACCCCCAACTTCCATTCCCTGCTAGCCTGGTCCCCCCCAACTGCCCTCCTCTGCCAGCGCAGCCACCCCTAACTGCCCTTCCTTCTGGCCTGATTGCCCAAAACTGCCCTCCCCTGCAGGCCTGGTACACCCCCCCCCAACTACCCTCCCCTACAAGCCTGATTTCCCCCAACTGCCCTCCCCTGAAGGCCTGGTCCCCCCAACTACCGTCCCCTGCAGGCCTGGTCCTCCCCAACTGCCCTCCCTTGCTGGCCTAGACTCACTCTCCCAACTGCCCTCATCTGCCAGCCTGGTCACCCCCAATTGCCCTCCTCTGCTAGCCTAGTCATCCCTAACTGCGCACAACTTCCCTCCACTGCAGGCCATCTTTGTCCACATGGGGGCAGCCATCTTTGACAACATGGGGGCAGACATCTTGTGTCTTGGAGTGGTGGTCAATTTGCATATTACTCTTTTATTAGATAGGATTATTCATTATTGTATTATTTCCCATGGACAGCTATAAACCTGCCTTTGCTCCTACCCTGTAGATTTCAACTTTCCCACAGCTCCTGCTCCAAGAAATACATTATTATTCACTATGTATGCCCCTCTCCCCCAACCAGAACCAGTGGAACAAGGGTTTGGGCTTCTTACTCAAAGGAAGACAATCTAAGTGCTGACCTGAAAAGTAGAATGGACTAGAGTCTCTACTGGGAACTTAAGAAGACAAACATTCAGAGAATAAACTAGTGGTGGAGCCAGTTGAAAAGATAGAAGGAGGATGAGTAAAGGAGGAAGAGGCACATGCCAGCCTGCATTTTGAGAGAACAAAACAAGTTAGTTGATAAGAGACAGAAGAACACAGCTTGGGACACCCAACACAGTCCATGGGATGGAAACGGACTGATTGGTCCCTAAGATGCAGTCACTGGCACCCATTCTTACAATGAGTTCCATTTGGCAACAAGTAATTAGTGTAAATCTCTTTCTTTCATTCAGACAACCTGCTTTGGTATAGCAGCATACTATCTCATCTCAAACAAAGCAATCCCCTCAAGCATTCCTGCTTAAGAAGTGCCCTTCCTCCATGTGAATACTCTACTTCAATAAAAGGAGCTATAAGCAAAGATAACTATGATAGGACCACTGAGACAATTAAGTTTCTTTAATTTCATCAGAAAAATAAGGCATGGGGTAGCTAATATGGCAGATGAATAAAATGCTATGAAGTATTCTATTTGATCAATAACTGAGAAAAGCCATCAGGTTTCAAGTAAACAAAGCATTCATTCACTATTGAAATAGCAAGGCTAGATCCGATTGATAAGGTTTCATTCTCGAAATGAAACCACAGTAACTGAGAACAATATTTTAAATAATGATATTTTTAGCAAAAATATTTCATACATGGAAGGCTAGAAATAATAGTTTCACTGCAAGCTCCACTAGAAATAGAAGTTAAATATTTATGTCCAAATTTAAAAAACACTAAAAAGCAGATATGAAATCTGCAATTTATAAACCAAGAGGGAAAAAGATAAAATAAAAGCTAAAACAATCTGTAAGAGGTGGGGAACAGAGAGAGAGAGAAAAAAAAAAAGGAAACTGTAAACACAAAAACAAGGCAACTGAAATAAATCTAGATTTCTGTACTCATAATACTAATGTGTCAGATTCACTTATTAATGAATAAATCCATAATCCAAATGTCAGAAAGGAAACAGCCCTGGCTGAATGGACAGAACACTGGCCTGTGGACTGAAGGGTCCCTGGTTCAATTCCAGTTAAGGGCACATGCCTGAGTTGCAGGCTCAATCCCCAGTGGGGAGCATGCAGGAGGCAGCAGATCAATGATTCTCTCATCATTGAGGCTTCTATCTCTCTCTCTCCCTCTCTGAAATCAGTAAAAATATATTAGAAAAAAGACTCTATCTTTTTAAAAAATTGTTTAAAAATGAAACTGAGATTTACAGAATAAGTATAGTTTGATATAATTTATCTATATTTGCAAAATGTATAAAATAACATATGCTACAGATAAATATGTACATATTAAAATCTACATTGGACATTTTTCATAATAAAAATTAGGAAAATACTCTATTACAGAGATTTTCAACGTTTCTATCTCATGACACATAAAAACTAATTAGTAAAATTATGCAGCACACTAAAAAATATATTTTTTGCCAATCTAACAACAACGACAACAAAAAATAACACATGGTATACTTTTGATTCACTGACACCGGATGGCTATTGCTGTGTTAGCTGTTGTCATTTTTATTTCACAATCTAAGAGAAAAGAGGTCAGTGCCCCTGACTATAATAGTCAGGTACTACATGTTTTCAAAATTCTGTGGCATACAAGTGTGCCCCTTGAGACAGACACATCAGTTGAAAATCACTGCTCTAATATGAAAAAGCAGCATATTAACCCACAGTATGCAGACATACATAAATCAAAATCATTACTCTGACCAAGAAGCCACATACTCTAACCAAATTTTGGTAAAAATAATATTATCTCATTCCTTTCTTAAAAATTTCCTAATAGTGACAAGAAAAACAAACTTGTTGCAAAGAAAAATACATGTAACACAGAAGTGAAAATATTTTACTATAGCCATACTTACACGACAAATGTATGTATACTAAAAAAACATGTTCACTAAATCATTTAGATTTTAAAAGTTACTTCCTTTCATTTTTAAGATTGTCGGCCTGAGATGAAAGGTTCATTGTCTTTTTAAAAATATACATGTTCTTACCTTAATTGCAGATTCCTTAAAGCACAAACTAGCTTTATAAATACATTTTACCAGATTCACAGTCACTTCCAGGATAACTAATTATATTTTAGGATGCTTTTGAGTTAAGCTCCCTTATTTATTGCTCATACCCAACTATGAAGTCAATTTTAGAATTAGTCCCCCAAAACATGTAGCTCACTGACAAGGTAAAGCTCACTGAGATATGGTTAGATGACAAATCCATTGTATGTACAGTACTCTGCAATTAAAATCTCGGCTGCTATTATTAACCAGCTGTCCATAAGAAAGACTGAACTTTGTAAGCAAATCTATGATTTATTTCCTTCCTCCTCCTCCTTATCTAAGATTTTTTTTAATAAGCAAAATGAATACATAGATACACTATAGATTCAAATATTTTCTCTCTGGACCCCTTTTACATATTTTCTATCTATAATGTTCACTCTTAATACAGCCTTACAGTACTGGGGCCCTCAATGGCTAATGCATTAAACATGATTGACTCCAAGGAAAGATTTAGATGCCTCTGAGAATGAAGATTTAGACTCCTGTGCTCTTTCACTTAGAGTTAAACTTAGAGGAATTTAGGTTTCCTGGACAGTTTGCCCCTGTTGTTACCCCATTTTCAGTGCTTAAGACCAAGACACAAGAGGCCCTCATGCTTCTTAGGCAGAATCATGCAGAGGATTTCTTCAAGGGCTGTCCTTGCAGGCAAACTATGGGAGGCCACTAGGGGCTCATAAAGCACTCAGTCCAGCCACATTCTATTCTTGGGGAAACAAAAACTGAGCACAGGGATTAACTCCGTGCCACAGAATTCCCAGGTGCAATTCCTCCACTGTCAACAAGTCTCTGGAGAAACTGCTTTGAGTCCCTCCCTGCCTCCTGCCCTTTTGCTGCCTGCACTGAGGCAGTTAGTTCTCCAGTGGGCCCAGGGAGGCCATGCCCAGAGTGCTTAGATAAAGGAGGGATATTCAAAGTGTCCCCTTGAGACCCACAAGGCAGGCAGCTGCCCGGTGGTAGGACCTGTCAGCTGCTGAAGGAGGTAACCATACAGAAGACCTCTGTCATTTCTCAGCCCCCCTCCCAGGAACAGGATTCTCACCGAGTTTGTGAGGTCTCAAGTTGATAGTGGGGCAGAACAATATGTGGAATTGTCAGCTGTGACTTAATGATTCCTCAGGGTAAAGTCCTAAAACAGTGATTTTCAACTTTTGTATTTTTTTTTAATCTCATGGCACACACAAACTAATTATTAACATTCTACAGCACTAAAATTAAGTATTTTTTGCTGATCTGACAAACACACACACACACACACACACACACAAAAAAAAAAAAAAAACACCTAGGTATAATTTTGATTCATTCACATTAGCTATCGTTGTGTTTGGCTGTTGTCATTTTTATTTGACAATCTAAGGCAGTTGTCGGCAAACTCATCAGTCAACAGAATCAAATATCTACAGTACAACGATTGAAATTTCTTTTGAGAGTCAAATTTTTTAAACTTAAACTTCTTCTAACACCACTTCTTTAAAATAGACTTCCCAGACTGTGGTATTTTGTGGAAGAGCCACACTCAAGGGGCCAAAGAGCCGCATGTGGCTCATAAGCCACAGTTTGCCAACCACTGCTCTAAAGGAAGAGAGATCAGTGTCATGACTAAATAGTCAATATTGAATGTTTTTAAAATTCTTGCATCCACACTGGGTGAAAATCATTCTCCTATGCCGAAACTGGTTTGGCTCAGTGGATAGAGCGTCAGCCTGCGGACTGAAAGGTCCCGGGTTTGATTCCGGTCAAGGACATGTATCCTGGTTACAGGGACATCCCCAGTAGGGGGCGTGCAAGAGGCAGCTGATCGATGTCTCTTATCAATGCTTCTAACTCTCTATCCCTCACCCTTTCTCACTGTAAAAAATCAATAAAATATATTTTTAAAAAAATCATTCTCCTAAAGTGTAGTGAACAGGAACCAAATTAGAATACAGACAAACCTATGGAATTGGGAGGTGGGAAGGTAGAACAAAATATTATAACCTTGCTGCTTCAACTTATTTCCCCACCCAACTACCTCACATGCATGTCCTTTACCAAAGATCACTTCCTATCCTAGGGCTTTTCCCCATAACTTTTAAAGTAACTCTACTACCCCTCTCCCAGCCCCCATTTCCCTATTATTGCTCCAAATTGTTTCTCCCATTCTGGAATCTTTTCTACAAAAATTATGAAGAGTGCCGTCTGTCATGTTGCCTACTTAGTAGCAACCAAGCTATAAGAACTACACATAATTAGATATTTTTATCCTTCCCCATCAATCAGTGCCTCCTAAATTCAGTTTGTGACTTTCATAATTTCACTTTGCTGAATTTGGACAGGAATAAAGATCAAGTTTCAAACCTTACTTCAAAAAAGACAGGCTCAAATTTCTGACAGGAAATCCTCTGGGAAGAAAACAGCATACTGGAGTGACATCTAACGTGGCTGTTTTTCTTTCCTGTACCATGCCTGTGGGGATCAGTTGTCTGCACCTCTAGTGGGTTTAGTGTTAGCTCTTTGCTCTGAGAAGCACCATATGTGTACTGAGAAAGGCTAATGAATAATCTCTCTCTCTCTCTCTCTCTCTCTCTCTCTCTCTCTCTCTCTCTCTCTCTCCGCAATACTTTTCATGGAGCAATTTAGAACCCTTAAATTTATCCAGAAGAAATCATTTCAAATTTATCTGAAATTATTAATGCTTAATGAAGTATTAATGCTTAACAAATTGTTAATGCTTAATAATTTCAAACTTCTTATCTGAAGACATAAATTTTTGTGAACTTTTACTCATTCTAAAGCATAACTTGCTAACACATTTCTCAGATGTGGAAATACAAGGTCGAAGAGATGACTAACTTTCTCAAGGTCACATAATTTGGGCATTTTATTAAGCAACCATATTTCTACAGCCATTATTATGTGGAGGTACTGAAAATCTATGTAATCAAACATCAAGAAGTATCTGAAAGTTTCAGCTAAAACTAATCTAATTCAGCTCCAAGAACATTTGCAGGCAGAGAATAAAGAAGAAATTATAGGTTTAAAAGCCTTACTCAATCAGATTGGGTGTATATCCTGAGTAGATTCCCTAAGTAATAAATTATTTAAATTCCCATGCCACTTTGCTGATTAATAACAAACAAATAAGAACCAACAACAATTTTATTTCTCAGTTACAATTTTATCACCAAATATTCCCTTCAAGAGGTAACAGTTTTCAGCCCTATCCGGTTTGGCTCAGTGGATAGAGCATTGGCTTGCGAACTCAAGAGTCGCAGGTTCAATTCCGGTCAAAGGCATGTACCGTGGTTGTGGGCACATACCTGGTGGGGAGTGTGCAGGAGGCAGCTGATCGATGTTTCTCTCTCATCAATGTTTCTAACTCTATCCTTCTCCCTTCCTCTCTGTAAAAAATCAATAATTTTTTTTTAAAAAGAGGTAACAGTTCATATTCACTCTTGGATGTCTAAAATGTAGGCTTGGTTGGAACACACAAATGGAAGCAGTCATTTATTTGACACTTTTACAAACTGATATTCAATAACAACTGATAACACTGCATTTAAGAATTGATAGCTATTGCATCTACTGTAATAATGACTTCTCCAGAGTATAAAATAGTTTCTGTAAGTGCGATTTTTAGGCAATCAACCTCCATTAATTTCATTGTTTGAAAGCTTTCATATTTCCTTAAACAGAGCATGTGGTTTGCACACATGCATTTCCCTGAAACAGCTTTGCATTAGATACACCCAATTTCAAGTGAGAATATTGGGGCTCAGAGAGATCAAGTGTTTTCCCTTACATTCATGAAGTTTGTAACAAAGCAAATGTTTAAAGCCTACCCAAATATGACAGACATTAAAGCAAGTCCCTTCCACCAAATCATAGCTCAAGGCTCTAATAATAATAGTAAAGAAAGCAAGCCCTGGTTAGTTTGCTAAGTGGTTAGAGCATCAGCCAATGGGACGAAGGGTCAAGGATTCAATTCCTAGTCAAGACCAAGCATGTGGTGTGCAGAAGGCTGGTAATTGATGTATCTCTCTCACATGGATGTTTCTCTCTATTTCTTTTTTTCTCTCTCTCTCCCTCCCTCTCTCTTTCTCAGTCTCTCTCCTCCCTCCCTTCCACTCTTTCTAGAAATGAATGGGAAAAAATATCCTCCTGTAAGGATTAAAAAAAATAGTAAAAAGAAAAAAAAAACACGAGAAGAGCAAAAAGGTATTTACCTTCAGATTAACTAGTCCTAGGCAGCTATGCTTTCACAGTTCCCAGACTGCTTTATAAAATGCTCTTAAAAGAGCACACCACAAGATTTTGGCAAGTACCAATCCCTGCTGGAGCAAATTCCACTTAATGGGGTCAGCCTCACAGAGCAGGTCATACATTGTGTTTGGGTCAATCCTCAGAGTTCACCTTTTCCCTCTACTCCGAATTGTTTCCCTTACTCACTCACAGGTGCTATTCTAAGAGCACCCTCAAAAAAACTCCTGCAAGCATATCTCCTTCAAAACACCTGTTTCCTAAAGGATTTACTATGCATGATAAATTATTATTTCCAAATGCATGGCTTCCCCACTGAGGAAGTATTACATCTCCATACCTGCTGATGTCAGGCTGGACTAGGTCACTTCAGCACAGCAAGGTGAGAACTGACAAATGCCATTTGCCAGCAGAAGCTTTAAGAGCCCTCAAATTGTGCTTCCACCATCTTTGTCTTCTCTCTGCTTGTCAAAGAGCATTTAGGACAGGCTCTTCATCCTGGGCTCAGCCATGAAGAGGATACAGAGCTGAAGCAGAGGTGGCCTACAATTAATATGTCATGTGAATGAAAAGCAACGCTACTACCAGCCACAAAGATTTGGAGATTGACAGCGCAGTATAGCAGTACAAGTGGGGCAATAGAAAGAGATCCAAATTATAACCTATAATGATTCTTTTAAAAATTCCCTTTTTGCTCTGGCCAGTAAGAGTCATTGGTAGAGCATTGTTCTGTGCACCAAACCAAAGATTACAGGTTTGATTCTTGGTCAGGGCACATTCCCAGGTTTCGTGTTCAATACCCTGTTCAGGTGTGTATGGGAAGCAACCAATTTATGTTTCTCTCCCTCACTCTCCTTCTTCCTTTCTTTCTCTCTCTAAAGTCAATAAAAACATATCCTCGAATGTGTATTTAATTTTTTTAATTTAAAAATTCCCTTTCTCCATTTTCTTTATTCTGAACATCTCTAACATTTAGCACTTGTCCTTGAAACTCCTCTTTCCACCAATGAAATTCAACTATCCACCAAAATGTAACTTTAATGCTCTATACTTACCTGAGTGAAACAATATTAAGAAATGAGGTCATACCTGCCCAGTGTGGCTCACTGGTTGAACATCGACCTATGAACTAGAAGGTCATGGTGTCATTCTCAGTCAGGGCATATGCCCTGGTTTCAGGCTTGATCTCCAGCACAGGAGCCAGGCAATTAATGATTCTCTCTCATCACTGAAGTTTCTATCTCTCTCTCCTTCTCCCCTCCGCTCTGAAATCAATAAAAATATATTTGAAAAAAAAAAGAAATGTGGTCACTACCTAAACTTAGTAGGATACAAAATTAATATTCAGGAATTAGTGGAATTTTCATAAACCAACAATGAACTATCAGAAACAGAAATTAAGAAAACAATCCCATTGCCCTAACTGGTTTGCTCAGTGGATAGAGCATCAACCTGCAGACTGAAGGGTCCCAGGTTCGATTCCGATCAAGGGCATGTACCTTGGTTGCAGGCACATCCCCAGTAGGAGTTAGGTGTGCAGGAGGCAGCTGTTCAATGTTTCTCTCCATTGATGTTTCTAGCTCTCTATCCCTCTTCCTTCCTTTCTTTATATATATATAAAGAAAACAATCCCATTTACTATTGCAATTAAAAATAAGGTACTTAGGAAACAAACCATACCTTTATGGTCAATCAATATTTGGCAAAGGATGCAAGAGCATAAAATGGAATAAGGACAGTTTATTCAATAAATGTTGTTTTAAGAATTGGACAGGTACAGGCAGTACAGGGAGAGAGAGAAAAAAAGAGAGGGGGGGAGGAAGAAAGGAAAGAAAAGAAACTAGACCACCAACTTACACCATACACAAGAATAAACTCAAAATTAAAAAAGACTGAAATGTAACTCTTGAAACCATAAAACTTATGATTATGAAACCATAATCATTCTAAAAGAAAACATAGTAGGCAGTAAAATCTCAGCAATATTTTTTGCTGATTTATTTCTTTGGGCAAGGGAAACAAAAGAAAAAATTAACAAGTGGGACTACATCAAACTAAAAAGCTTTTGCACAGCAAAAGAAACCACCATCAAAATAAAAAGGGAATCCACTGAATGGGGGAACATATTTGCCAATGATACATCTGATAAAGGGTTAAGTTCCAAAATATATAAATAACTTATACAAGTCAACAACAAGAAGACAAACAATCCAATTAATAAATGGGCAAAGGATCTGAATAGACACTTCTCTAAAGAGGACATACAGATGGCCACAGATATATGAAGATACTCAACCTCACTAATCACCAGGGAGATGCAAATTAGGTACCGTCTCACTCCTGCCAGAATGATCATCAATAAGTCAATAAGCAGGTGCTAGTGAGGATGTGGAGAAAAGGAAACCCTAGCGCACTGCTGTGGGAATGCAGATTGGGACAGTTACCATGGAGAACAATATGGAGCTTCAAAAAAAATAAAAAATGGAACTGTGTTTTGATCCAGTAATCCCACTTTTGAGAATATATCCTAAGAATCCCGAAACACTGATTTGAAAAACATATATACACCCCTATGTTCACTACAATGTTACTTACAATAGCCAAGATCTGGAAACAGCCTAAATGTCCATCAGTAGATGAGTGAATGGAAAAGCTGTGTTTCATTTAATAAATGGAATACTACTCGGTCATAAGAAAGGAAATCTTATATTTTGCAACAGCATGGATGGACCTAGAGATTATTATGCTAAGTGAAATAAGCCAATCTGAGAAAGACAAATATGATCTCACTTATATGTGGAATCTAATAAACACAATAAACTGATGAACAAAATAGGCACAGAGGCATGGATGCATGAAACAGATTGACAACTGTCAAGAGGGGAGGGCAGTATGGGAACTTGATGAAAGGAAATGAAGAGATAAACCAAAAAATATACGTAACACATAGACATACATAATAGTGTGGTGATAGTCAAAGGGAAAGGAGGGCAGGGGTAGGTGGAGGTGGACAGAGAGAAGGAAAATGGGGAAGGAAAGTAACTGCTTGTGACCACAGGCATACAATGCAGTGTGCAGATGATGTTTGAGTTGTACACCTGAAATCAGTATTGCTTTGCAAACCAATGAAACCCCAATAACTTCCATTAAAAAAAAAATGAGGTCACTGCCTGGGTCCTCCACCCCAAGCGTTGCCTCAGACACTAACAGTGACCTCACTTCCTGGCGATGGACCCCAATAGAACTTGGAACCCTGGTAACCAGGCAACCACATTCTATAACATCCCTACCCAGAGATACTGGAGAGGACACCATGTTCTCATGTTGTCTGCAAGGGTGCTGAGGCCTGGGCCTCAAAAGAGGTAGCAATGACCAGCACAGGTTCTGAACTCAGTCCAGACACATGTGGCCCTTTTCAAGGTGGGACCCAGTGGTAACACAGGGAGGCCCAGGGAGATTTTGTTAGGGCCAGGCTGTAGACAGTGCCTGAGAAGGCACATGGGCATTTAATTATTGTCAGCTGAACCCAAGGCACAGGCAAAGCCTCTTGGTTACTCATCTTAACCAAAAAGGCATATGTGTTATTAGCACTGACTCTTATCTTTGCCCAGGTGTCTGGTAAGTGGGTCTTTTGATATGTAAATCCAGTCAACAACTAGGAATGCTAGGGCCTACTCAAGAATGCAGATAATCTCTTTGATCCTAACTTTTGGTGAAACTTCCTGGTATTTAGGGGTATAAAATAAACTTGTTGTATGGGCTCTGGGTCCCTGTCCCTCCATCAGAGGATGGTGGTCACACCTGGCCTGTTTTTTTCCTTCTGTTTTGTCTTGTCTTTTTCTTTCTTTTATTTCTCAATTCCCAGGCTCCTCTACTCAGGAACTGGATCCATCCGCTTTCTGTACTGGCCACGGAAACACCTACACCAGGCTATCACTCTGATCCCACCTGAAAATCCTATGTCCCCTCCCTGTATGTATGCATGGAGGATGGGAAGGTTGGAGAAAGGGGTGTAAAAGGGAGATTCAGGTGGGGAGGGTCTACCCAGAGCAAGAACAGGTTGAGGGCAGGTCAGATGCTGGTGGACCAGTCATATCCACACCCCAGGTCAAGGCTGGCTGGGTGGATAGGAAGTGTGGGCAGTGCCCTTTGCTGGTTGTTTATCCTAAGCCCTGGAGATGAATTTCATTTGCCCTGGGAGGAGGTCTGTACAGACACAGGGCTGGGCCTGACCTAGGAGCAGAGAGTCCAGTGGGCAGAAGCAGCATTGAGTAGGTCTTGAGGCCTCCTGACCTACTGCTGATCACTGTCATTGCAGAACTCAGCCAAGGACATCAAGGAGCATCAACTGGTCTATGAAGACCCCCAACCTGTCTCCATCAGTGGCGGGCAAGTGAGCCATACAACCAAGAGCCAGAGCAGGCCCAAAGTGAGTGTGGCCACTGGTGGGGCAGGGGGGAAGGAGGATGAAAGGGGGAGGTCGTCTTGGGAACCAGTACCCATGGATGGCTCGAGAACTCCTTCCATGAAGCCATCAGTTTCCCTAGGCAGATCACGATTTCCAAATCCAACCTAGAGACCTGTGCCCAGGTTAATCATGCCAGGCAAGATGACCTAGAATCCAAGAAGGCAGAACCCAATGGTGAGAAGGTGGGGGTGGGATGGGGAATGGAGGTCCATGTGAGCTTATGGGGAAGCATTGGTGCCAGACACACAGGGAGCAACCCCAGAGACTGGCCAGGTGCAAAGACGAGCCTCAGACCACCACTCTGCTGGACTGTGAGTGGGAAGGACGTCCTGTGGTGGGTCCTGGGCTGTGGCTGTACAGTGTTTAGGAGGTACATGGAAATCCAGGCACAGGGGTGATCTTTTCTCTTCTCAAAAGGTTTCTCTCTCCCAGAGGCAGAGCAGATTCCTATTTAACACACTTGCTGTCCCATCCGAGGAGACTGATTCAGGGGTAGAGCTGGAGGGGTGTCACCTCAGTGGTCCTGTCACCTCCAGCAGCCCCTCCAGCTGCAGTTCTGGAGCTGGGGCCATCTTCCAGACATGACTGAGGACTCTCCACCCCTGGCTGAAGGATGCTCTCCAGAATCTGCCCTCCTGGTCCCTGCCACAGAGGAGCAGCAGCCTGTGGAGAACACATCAGGAGCAGTTGGAAAGCCTTCCTCACAACCCAAGGCCAGAGAGAGATGCCACATCTCTGTGGTGCAGAAAACACTAGAAAGTGGTCGGTGTTTTCTAAAGGGACATATTCCAGGACATGTCAGAGATGCCCCCCTTCCCTGATAAGGGACACACCCAAGGTCAACGCTGGGGAGAGAGCACTGTCACCTTCAGACTGGTAGGCTTCTGGTCTGGTGGGGACCAGCCCTGGGGACATTGTGAGGTAGCAGGGGCCCCAGCAGATCCCCTGGGGACAAGGGAAAAGGCCCCTTCTCTGGGACAAGTGTGCAGGGTCTGCCAAAGTCCCACAGGTCCTCACTTGCACCTGACAGGACTCCCTCAGAAGGTTACCTCACAGAAATTCTTACACAATTGTTCAAAGATGTATTTTTGAAACTACTCATCAGAGCATTGATGAAATAGCCTTCGGAATTGAAAAAAAAAACACTAATGTCCATGGAAAGGGGATGGGATCCACCAATCCTGATCCACAGGGATGAGGGAAGCTGAGCAGCTACTAAAGTGGGTGCAGGAATCTCTACATGCCTGAAGATAAAGACCTCATGGGTTCTCTCATGTGAGACATGTGGACCTACTGTCTGCATCCAGAATCCTACCTGTTAGATCCCATAGATGTGATTTCAACAGGCAGAATCGCATATGTGAGAATGAGTCTGCCTGTGACAGAGACAAACAGAATGATAGAGGCAGAGCCAGAGAGATTATCTATCAAGCCACTTCTTATGGTCACCTCTAGAATGGGACTTGCAAATCTCTTATCATCTCTTTGAGATGATGTCTAAAATATTTATAATGCATGTATGACTGATAGTTCTAAAAATATTATCACTCAACTATGAAGTACATTATATAGTTTTCAATTTTTAAAGAATTTATGACAAAAAATAAAGGTTTATTATAGTACAATTTATTATTGTACTATAATAAATCAAGTAAAGAACTAAGTGCTCCCAGGGAGGAGAGCATACAAAAGCGATTGCTATCATCATTTTGACTTCTATTCATCTCTGAACACTAATCTCTCTGTTTTGCTATTTCTAATTTGCTATCAGATTAACCATGTTTATTAAATAAGTAATCCCTTAAAACACATAAAATTCAATCATTTCTGGACTGGGACTTACTTGTAAATTGCACCATGTGTTGTAAATAAAGCATGCGGCTTTTGGACATCTCCTATCTCATTGCTGGAAACTGTACATACGTTTTGTTCTACTGAGGAACTTAAAAATCACCCCTTACAATACTTCAAAGAGGTAGAAATGAAGTCAGTAATTGCAAACTCTAAAATTCAGTTGCCAAATAACTTATTTAAAAGTGTTATCTACTAGAAGAGACAAGATGGGGAGGGAATAAGTTTGCTGTACAGCAAAAACAAGAAAAACCTACAGGGGAGGAAAGGAAAAAGAAATAATGAGGTGAGGAAGCAAAAAGAGAGAAGAGATAGAAAGATGGAGTGGCAGCAAGATAACTTAGAAAGGACTCAGAAAATTCCTTAGCATTCACCAGGCTAATAGGAGCTGGAGCAGGGTGTCAGCTGAGGTTACAGACACACAGGAAAGACTGAATCATTTCCCACCCAAGTGAAATCTGATCCTGCTCAGAAAATGAGATGCTGTTGAAGCTCTGGCCATTATTATTAACAACTATATTAGCAACAGAATGGCTAACTATTGTTTCCTAACTTTAAAAAAATCAATAGCCCTTCTGCCCCTGTGGCTCAGTGGTTGAGCTTAGACCCAGGAACCAAGAGGTCACATGTCTAGGTTCCAGGCTTGATCACCAGTGGGGGGTGTTCAGGAGGAGCTGATTGATGATGTTCCTCTCTCATGGATGTTTATATTTCTCTAATCTTCTCCCTTCCTCTCTAATAATCAATGAAAAACATTTTTTAAAAAAAGAAAACCAATAGCCAAAAAATGACATAAATATGATATTTCTATAACATATTAAAAAACCCCACTGTATTACTTTCGCAAGTTTTAACTAAGAACTTACATTTCCCTAGGTATGGGGCACAGGATCCTTCCACTCTCATTTTAATAAACATTCACTTTTAATCTAATTTTGAATACACAATTTTGTTACTTTTTATGTAAGAGGACCATCCCAAATTCTATAAACTCCACCCGTTCCAAAGCTGTATCTGTCTATATCTGAAGCATATGGCAAAAGCAGAATAAAGACAGCACCTAACTTCTGAATTCTCGACTTAGTGGAAAACAGTAAAGTGGAAAACAGTAATTACACTGCAACATGATGCACTGAATTCTGAGCCAGGACAGAGGAATCCAATGCTGGCACCATTAGTCAGAAAGAATTTGGAGGAAATGTGACATGTGAATCATCCTGAAGGATGAACAATTAGAACGATGAAGAGTAAAAGCATCTCTTACTAAAGAAAGGCTATCTGCTAACGAACACAGAGAATTTAATGACCATAGTTCTATAGTACTAGGCCACCAAACTAGATAGGAGCTAGAAAAGCAATGTTTCCATAGTCTGTCTCTTTGGGACTTTGCCCTGCAGGCAGACACAGTGAGTAGATACAATGGGGAGTGGAGGAGAGATTACTAAAATTTATTTTCTGGAAAAACAATTCTGGCCAAAGGACAAATAATTCACCAAAGAGAGAAAAGAACTAATGATAATATAACCATATGTTAGGCTGTTAAAACAGCCCTATCAAAGATAAGGCAAGCTTAGCATAAGGCAGTGGCAAGGAAAAAGAAAGGAGATACACTCATTAGAAGGAATAAAAAGATTCAATGACCACTAGAAGTATATTGGGGGCAGATGGAATGAGTGAGAGACAGCAACAGAGTTCAACTCTCAAAGCTTTTAATCTGGGAAACTAGAAACATTGGGACATCCTTAAAAACTGCAGAAACAGGAATGTCATCTGTTTTTGGAGGAAAGAGTGGAAATGTATTCCTTTTCGACATATTAATCTTAAAATACCTTTGTAAAATAGGAATTACCAGAATTTAAGTGCCATGAGGGCAGTGATTTTTGTTTTGTTGTTAGTGGTTCTTTTTTTTTTTCCTTTTCCTCATAAGGTTATATCTCCAAAACCAGTAATATTGGCTGGCCCAGAATAGATACTTGATAAATATTTGTTGAAAGAGTGAGTAAATCAATTCTGTGAATCTAAGGTGAAAAGAATTCAGAAATAGAAAAGAAGGAAATACCTAGCCTCCAGGTATTTCTGAAGTTAAAAAAGATTTATCAGTAAGAAGTCATAGAGATAAACAAGAGAGGGAACGGAGAGAGGATGGAACACTGGTCAACATGAACATTAAAAATATATATTATATTTTAGGATTATTTCAGTGGTAGAATCAGTAAGAAATAAAGGCCCTTCATGCTTGATCATACTAAATATCACACTCACAAGCACTCAAAATACTAGGCCAGGAATTGTATTTATTTAGCTGATACTAAATAAGGCTTCTTTGACATCACTTTGCTTCCTATACCAACATGAAATCAAATTAAATATGGAAAATAACCTTAATAAGGTCAAAGTAAATATAAGAGAAGATAAAATACCGTGAGCAGACTTCACACTATTATCTGTAAGGTAAGTTAAAAATCCTAGAATAAAAAAACATACCAGCAAGTTTAAAGATAAAATAAAGTCTCTCTGTATATGGAGGGGAATACTATAAAAAATATAGAACTGTCCATAATCTTCTCTTACTCACTTCCATACTCAATCAGAACATTCACCTTTGGATAATATGGATATACTCAAGAAAAAATGTCCACAGTAATAAAATTAGTGTTTTCCATAATCTGTACTAAAGAATTACTAGAAAAAACCTTGTATTCTTCTGTCAGTGAAGAAGTGTCACTATCTGAATCAGCTGATAATCTTGTTAGTCACTGGGAGTCTACATGCCAAGAATACACTGAGGCAAAGGAGAAAGGAATAGGGACATCTGTAATAGTCAACAGTAAAAATAAATAAATAAAATGTGAAATATACATGAGAAATTACAGGCCAGTTCCAACCATATGCAAACTGATGAATCCAGAGTCGAGGCAAACTTCTAAGTTGTTATTTTTAGAAAGAACTTGATTGTTTATTCTGCCTGCAATGACAATATCTGTCTCTTGATGTTATACAATGCATTACATATTTGGTGATTCTGTATTTGTGTGGTTGATTATTATTGTAACTGAGGAGATAATAGAAGGGGAGGAGAAGAGAAGAGGAACTGATGTATAGCTAGCTATTTTGCTGCAATAACATGAGGAATTTATTGAAATTAAAATCCTTCTTTGTCTGGTTTTGCCTGATACTCCATTTGTTTTTGTGACAATAGTGAATTCACCTGATAGACTGGAACAAAGAGCACACATTCACAAACAGGAAACAATATAATAAACCTGGATCACCTTTGGTGCAAAGGCAAAGGCAAAAAAAAAGCAAAAGGAATGACAGTTTACATAGTTTATAGCATACTGGCAAGATTCCAAGTAGTTCAGATACAAAAAATATATATTAAAAAAAAATTAATATGAACCTACCTGAATATGAGCCCTAGCATCCTAGCCATAAAAGATACATTAGCATGGCCCAATTCAATTCCCTAATTACTGATTTACAGATAAATATAATAGGCTACACTACTTAGTTACCATATGTAATTCTATAGGACTCACTAGAGCCATCCTGAAAACTGGTATTTTTCCCTCTAAAAACATTTTAAAAGGTTTTATTCTCTTTCAATAGACATGACTATTTGCTTGTTACTCATCCACTATTTAACAACATTCATTAACTGTATTTTACTATGCTACCCCAAGGACTAAATGTTATTAAGATTAAAAGTCAATTTTTACTTTTCTGATAATCCAGAGAGCACATCTGCCTAAAATGGTGGTATTTTTGGGTTTTGCCACTTGATTTCAATTAATTGATCAGAAAGTACAGACAGGCAAATAAATGCTTAAAGTGATCCAAAAAGTCTGAATAATTTCTTCCAGAATACTGTGTTTACACACTATGATTATCCCCACTTTAATTCTTACTATTTTTTGATGGTGTTAGTTGTAACATATACAACATGACAATTATTTGGATAATTTAGGCAGCAAATTACTCCTTTGTTAACCAATTCACTATATGGTTGTCACATAAATTTGTCACAAGCAGTGATAGATAAATCAATAAAAAATAAAGAAGTGCCAAAAATTAGCAAGTCAGAAGTATTAGGCAAGAAATCTGGACAACAAAGCTTTGGGCTGGCTTAGGAAACCGAGCATGCTGTCCTGCTCCTCTTCACAAGATAGGATGCAAAAGCTGTGGAGAGTCTCAATACTCATGTGACTTTAAAAGAAAATCAGTTGATACCTTTAAAAATTAGAAACCTTTAAATCTCTTCATTTTATAATTACTGGTAGGTTTTTTATTTTTTTAATATATTTTATTGATTTTTTACAGAGAGGAAGGGAGAGGGATAGAAAGTCAGAAACATCGATGAGAGACATAGATCAGCTGCCTCCTGCACACCCCATACTGGAGATGTGCCCGCAACCAAGATACATGCCCTTGACCGGAATCGAACCTGGGACCTTTAAGTCCGCAGGCCGACGCTCTACCCACTGAGCCAAACCGGTTCCAGCTACTGGTAGGTTTTTTAAAAGTATGACTTACATAGTTTCAAACTTCAAGTAACATTAAATAAGGGCACTTACATTTTATGTTTATCAATACTGTCAAACACAAAAGTCTGACACATAGCCAGTTGAAACCAAGAACAAATACTCTACAAGACAATGTACAAAGCATAAAAGAATCCTTAAACTATTTTAAATATTCCTGAATGGTATATCTATACAATGATCTAGTACTCAGCAATAACTAATAATAAGTTATTAATACAGGCAACCTGGATAAATCCCAAAATACAGAGTAAGAGAAGTCAAACAAAAAGAACATACTATGAGATCCCAATTATATAAAGCTCTCTAGAGAATGTGAACTAATCTATAGGGACAGAAAGCAAGTCAGTGTTTACTTGGTGATGGGAGATAGGCAGAAGGGGAGGCTGGCAAGGATTACACGGGGGCAGGAGCATAGTTTATGCCCACTGCCTTGACTGTGGGGATGGTTTCTCATAGACAAAATACAACAGATTGTACACTTACCATTTGTGCAGTTTACCATGTCAATTGTAAAGTATGCAGTAATGAAACAATCCTTCCTCTGACCTGAGAAAGGGTCAAACCTGAATGTCCTGGTTCAGCCCCAACCAATGTCCACGGAACTTAATGGAGCTGGCTAGGGACCAATAATCCAGGCCCTGGGGTGTTTCTTCTTTTGTTTTCCTACCTCAGAACAGATTTAAAAGTACTCTGTGATTTAGCCTGACACAACATATATATTCAGCAGATTCTATCAGAATAAAGAGGCATTCTGTGTACTTTTCCAAGTGGGAATAGAATATCTAACTATTCCCAGCAAAACTGTGAATGTGGAAGGAAGTGGGTGGGGTGGGAGGAAAGGAAGAATTCCAACTCCACTGAATCCTAGAGTCAGGCCTCCCTGGGTCCTACAGTGGGAAATAAATGTCTCCCAGAGGCAGACTTCACACTTTGACCAATTAAAATTAAATACTCATGGGAAGCTGGGAGAGGTGGGACACAGCAAGGTAACACCTAACCTAAAGCTGTGTGAACTTTATCCAGTAATAGACAAACAGGACCTGCTAAGGAGGCCTAGCAACATTTAAGAAAAGCTGGGCATACCTGGTAGATATCAGATAGCATCTTTTAATTCGCAGAAAAAAATATTTTAACTTCATGATTCCATCCTCACGGTTTTCTCAGGTCACTGATGTTCTGAGAGCACAGAATGACAGATTTCTTGACCATTTATTTCTACATCCAGTTCCCTGAAGTAAGGCATGCCAGGAGCCCACTCAATTCCATAAGATGAAGCTATTCTAAGATTAACTATAGGTCCAGGTAATGAATAATTATGAGCAGAAATCAAGATTTAAACATGCATTCTCCACTAGTGTTCTCTGTGCCACATGGTAGTTAACCTCCTCAGAGTCAAGAGACATTGGTTCAAATAGATGCTATTAAAGAAGATATAGGTGTTTAATAATCTCAGACTCCATTGCCTCCCTGAGAAAATGAGCAATCAATGAAATCTGTTGATCAACATCTCTATACCCATTTGTTATATCAAAATAATTACAGCATCCTCAGTTCTCAAATATGTGTTTTCTTTGGGAGGAAGGAGGTTGCACCTACATGACAGATAAAATTACAGGTAAATTTTTTCCTTCTTTGAGCTAGTCTATGTCTTCCACATACATATTTTTAAATATCCTTATCATAAAGGTTACCAGAATAATTATCTTACATATTTTATTCTAGGTTTAAGATATAAGCACTAATGAGTAAACTATATCAAAACATACTCAAATGATCAACATTAAGTCATCAACACAATCTAAATATGTTTTTCCTCAAGATATTTCCCTTTCTTTCTCTCTCTCTCTCTCTCTCTCTCTCTCTCTCTGGTGTGTGTGTTGCTAAAATTTCTGTTTTTATCTGTCTTACAAGTGTTTCCTTTTTCATGTTTCCCTCATGCATTTATTTATATCACCTTATATCTGGAGGTGGAGTTGTTTACAAGGAAATAACAATGAATGCTGTTTTCACAGATATAAATCAAACTAAAAGGAGGATAAAAATATGTATTCCCTAGAGCAAACAAATTTCACCACCACAGGCAAAAAAAAAAAAAAAAAGCAAGAATTTAAGTCTTTTTTTACCTTTTTTTTTTTTTAACTCAGCTGGCCAAATTTGGAAGAATTGTTTTAATAGTTTTAGTCTAAAAAATTGCTTTAACATTATAAATAATTATAATTTCAACACTTAAAAACATTTTCATTATTTTGTGATATAGAAAACATATTATTACTTTTAAAATATTTTATCTTTCCAAAAATGGGAAGATTTCTGGGGGAAAAAGATTATGCCAAATATTTGCCCACAAAATATGCACAGGATATATACACAGTTTTTAGATTAATGTAATTTAAAGAATTAAAAATGCTGCTTAATCAGACTCCAAAACTATCATGAAAATATTTTATGGTACATTTAAGAAGAAAATTAAGGCTCTATGTACAAAAATGAATGCCAATCTCCCAGTAAACACCAGGATAAAGAAAACAAGTGGCCTCAGGCCAAAGCTAAAATACCTTGTCCTCAAATAGCAGTTTCTCTTTATTCACAAACAGCAAATTACACAATAATACTTAGTTATATTACCCTAACAGCCTCTACATGACCTTCCTCTCTTACCCTGAACCAGTCCATTCTTCAAGGTCTCACCACAGCCTACAGTCTATGAGAGCCTTGCAGTCTCTTTAAGAACTCTTCTTTAGGGCTGACTTAGGTACCCAAATTTGTATGTTGAAATCCTAACCAATACTTCAGAATATGACCGTGTTGGAGATAGGGTTTTTAAAGAAATATGGTTAAATGAGGTCACTGGGGTGGTCCCTAACCCAATATGACTGGTGTCCTCTTAAGAGATTAGGACACAGGCATACACAGATGGGAGCCCAGGTGAAGATAAGGGAGAAGGCGGCCATCTACAAGTACAGTGGTACCTTGAGATACGAGTGCCCTAACATACGAGATTTTTGAGATACGAGCCATGGAGCAAGCGATTTCTGCTTTGAAATACGAGCAACATTTGAGATAGGAGTAATCGCGCGGATCGGCTGGCTGCACAGGACCCACCAGTTTACCGCCACTCCAGCGTCTCCTAGTTTCCCATGCCTCAAGGTTACGGAACGAATTAAACTCGTATATCAAGGTACCACTGTAGATGTAACTTTTGAATCCCTGTAACTTTTATTAAATATAAAACACTTATTAAATGTAAAACATTTTATTCTTTTCTCTGTGTGTATTTTTCCAATAAAGATAAACTATAGCACTATATTGATTTCTAGCCCTATACAATATGCCTTCAAATCCATCTATTACTATCTACTAAATGAGTAACTACCTCAGACCTTCATGGGAAATATTTCACAGGAAGGCAATGGATTACTTAACATCAGTTTCCTTTATCTAGACTTGGTTTTTCATCTCATTCTTACTTGCCCATATGGAACTTTACTATAATTATTTAATCTCACTATACCAACTTTACCATACTAAATGTATTTTCCCAACTGTATTTATATGGATGCTCTCCTATGAATGACACTAATTTACAAGAGAAAAAATAATACTTTCTTCTTGTAAGTATGGGATTAATAATGTATGTAGCAATGTAACTCTACCAAACTAATGCCTACTTTAGGTAAAATGTGGTTTTCAAGCAGATATAACTGAATGGCAAATATAACCATGATATAAGATACAGTCATTCACAGGCACCATCAAGCAGTTCTGAATCTATGGCAGCTCTTTGCTTCTTTACTTTGAAGTACAGGATCTGTCACTGGCAGGTGTGTTGTTTGCTCTGGCATATATGGGGACATTTCCAGTCCAACACATCAACTTTAAGAACTCTGTTATGGGTTCAAGATATTTTACGAAAGTCACAGAGTTCTTTGTGCATGCTATACATATACAAAATTCAGCCAATCTGCAAGTCAACCTAAAAGAGTCAAGTCTATTATGTCAGACTTGGAATGTAATCTGGAAAGAATAATCTGCCTTTAACTCCGACAGTTATCTTCCAGGTAAATTCATTTTCACATTTCAGCTTTCTAAATCCCTTAATTTTAACTCTAGACCAGTGCTCAACAAACTTATTAGTCAATAGAGCCAAATATCAACTGTACAAGGATTGAAATTTCTTTTGAGACCAAATTGTTAAAACTTAGACTTCTTCTAAATAGACTTGCCCAGGCCTTGGTACTTTGTGGAAGAGCTACATTCAAGGGGCCAAAGAACCACATATGGCTCGAGAGCCACAGTTTGCCAACCACAATGGATTCACTTCTTTATTTGTAAAGCACGGTATCCCCGCCAGCAGCTCAAGACTAAAGTCCTGCATCAAGACAAAATTACACTTCAAGGATTTCCATGAATGTGTCCTGAGCACACCCACCTTTCTGAGATACAATCAACTCTGGAAAAGGCCTCTACTCCCGCACAGTATATGTGCAGTATAAAGGTATCTAAGATGGAAATACATCTTTAAGGGCCAAACAGAGCAATGTCTACATGATAGGAATTTGGAGCACAATAAAAATCTATTGACATCTCTCTTTTCCCAAGCCACAATAGTCAGGCCTCGGAGATAAAAGGAAGATATGTGTTAAGGAGAGAAGAAAAACTAGAAAAAAAAGAGAGGAGGAGAAATACTGCCAAGAAAAGAAAAAGAACACAAGTAAGAGGTATGGTACCCATCTGATTGACCTATTAATATGTTGGAGATGAATTTCATCAGTTTTTTGTTAATTTTAACAAGTGAGGTAGAAAAGAGGAGTAAAGTTCACACTAGCTTTGCCTTGCCCTCTGAAAAGAAACCATGACATGCTCTAACCTCTTGCTCTCTTTACCTAAAGAAACAAAACTATTGTCCTCAAACCTATTCAGGTAACAGAACAGTTAGAAGTTACTAGAACTCATTGCAGAATGCCTTGAAATATGGCCACTTATATTAAAGTTAAAATATGTAAGTACACAATTTCTGCTCATCAGAAACTCCAGTTTACCCTAGATTCCAACAGAGAAAGATACCAAAAAGTTGACAATGAAACTTGGAAATGAGAAAATCCAACACAACGATTTATAATTAGTCTATTTTGGAGGAGGGGGAAGTCTGCCAGTTCAAGGGGCACCAGAAACAGGGCCTGAGAGACAATAAAATTAAACAATGCACCTATCACAAAAGGGAGTATTTAAACAATACTTTTCCTTACAGAGTAACAGTACATATTTCAGACTCTGAAGACTATACATCTCTGTCTCAGCTATGCAATCACTCAACTCTGCCATTAGCTGAGAAAGCAGCCATGCACAGAAGGAGGGGACACTGACAATAGGATTAAGTGTGGCTGTGCTCCAACCAAACTTAAATATGGACACAAATTTGATTTTCATATAATTCTCACATGAGAAATAGTCATTTGATTTTGTCTTTCAACCATGTAAGTGTACAAACCATCCCTAGCTCCTAAACCTTATGGACAAAAACCACTGCAGCAGGCCAATTTGGCCTATGGCCCTTAAATCTACACACCCTCTGCTTTTGTTGTGGTTGTTATTGAAAACTAATGTGAAGTCTGGGAAGGGAGAGAGTCCAATCTAGACAGAAATGCACATTTGTAAAGTATGCCATTAAGGAGCAGCATATCTAGGCATCCCAGACAAGATTAAGCCCTCTCCAACCCTCCCTCAGGCAAGGCACAGGTGCATCCATCCAGAGCTCTGCATTGTATTAGACGTTCAAGTC
Organism: Lasiurus cinereus; assembly: GCA_011751065.1. Lineage (NCBI taxonomy): Eukaryota > Metazoa > Chordata > Mammalia > Chiroptera > Vespertilionidae > Lasiurus > Lasiurus cinereus. Next base: position 41,353,537 of record JAAGEH010000226.1, read on the forward strand.
AAGGAACTTTAAGTTTTGTTGGGTTTTTAAATACAATTGTTTACTTAAATTCTGCCAGGCACTAAAAGCATATATTACAAATGTAGATGATTCAACCCTTTAAAAAAAAAATGTTCATTGTAAACACCTGCACCCAAGTTCTACTAAAAACTCCCAAGCCCCAAACCATCACTTGGTTAGTTTTTCAGATCAGGTGTTATGTATTCTGTAAAATGTATCCGAAATGAGTAATGTCTACCCAAATACAGAAGGATGTTTATATCACAGCTGAACATCAAAGCTGGATAGGCCACTTTTCACATCCCCTCTCAACATCAAAAAATAAAAATAAAAATACGGAGGGGTTTCCTTCTGGGCTGACAAGCCATGGTCATCTTATCTGATGATACCCCTGAAACCCTAGTCGCCACCCGAGCCATCTCCCCCCCTCCCCCCCCCACCCCGCCCCGGGTTCCTTCCAAGCCGAGCAACTTCAGCAGCCCCACCCGCGGAGATGGACCCAGAAGTCTCACGGTCCCAACTCGCCTCCACCGCTGCCCAGCGGAGGCCACCTCCCGCCCTCGCAGGCCCCTCCTCTGCTCTGCGGTCCCCGCTTCAGTTTCCACGCGCTCCGCAGGAAACAGACTGGCCTTTGTGCCTCTGCAAAGAAGGCCAGCCAAAATTTACACCATCACCGCCGCCTACACTCGCGCAACTCCCCAAGACACAAAGCGTCTCCCCAACAGCGCTTCCCAGGGCGCATCTGGCATCCCCGGTCTGCGAAATCGCAGATAACAGCAGCTCCCCCCACCCTCCCTCTTGCCCCCCACAACAGAGACCGGGACAGGGTAGTGGGGGGTGGGGGTGGGGGGGAGAAAGGCGAGGAAGATGTGAGGCAAAATGCTGGTACCAGCGTGGGCAGCAGACGAAAAGGCACAGACGCCAAGGAGAGGGGGTGCCAACGGGCGGCGCGGTCTGGGTCCCCAGCCGGCGGAGCGTGAGACCCCAGTGCGGGGACAGCTCCCCCACCCTCTACCCACCCCGCCCGGCCCGGCACCGCACCACGGGGGGCCAGGCGCTCAGCCGGGAGAGCAACAGCAGCGGAGAGCAACAGGCTCCGGCGGCCGGCCGCGCGCCAGGCCCGGGTCCTCCCCCCGCTTCTCGGCTCTGGGCCCTCCAGGCGAAGGCAGGGGGAACTTTCGAGCCGCTCCAAGTCGCAAAAACAGGCGGGAGGGGAGGGAGGAAGGACGGACCCGGGGCAGTGGTCCAGGGGCCAGGAGCAGCGGAAAGAAACTT
>JAAGEH010000226.1:41359811-41373093 GCA_011751065.1 Lasiurus cinereus
TAAAACGGGGGTGTCAGACCGAGACACGTATGGCCCAGGTGAGGCTTGGGACGTACTTCTATCAGACATACTTTTCGTTGATTAACCGAAATGCGGATTTAACTGGAGTCCTGTATTTTACTTTGTCTCACAATCTGTCGGAACTGGCAACCTCTATTTCTAGTTCTAGGGACTTTAAATTAAAAAAAGTTTTTAACATGCGGACTGTCCTGTGGATGCTTTCTGCACGGGAAGCTTATTAAAGCGGAGCGGTAGAATGTGATGAGAAGTGCACTAATGAGGAGGCATGGGGCGAAGGGGAGCTAATAATTTCACTTTATAAGTTACTTTTAGCAAATCAGTGTGAATTCTTAGGCATGTGTTCCTCTTAAAAGACAGAAACAATCAACACGGGGGAAGAGTTCAGAATTGCATGGTGCTAGGAAAAGCATTTATTTACATTTTGTGCCACTTAAGATTCGTCTTTCCTTAAAGAGGGAATAAATGCTAATGGAGGGAGATTTTACTTGGGATGGTGAACACACAATACAATGAATAGATGATGTATTATAGAATTATAGACCTGAAACCTATATAATTTTATTAGTCAATGTCACTCCAGTAAATTTAAATAAGTAAATTCTTTAAAGGCAGAAAAATAAAAGATTGTCTTTTTTAATAGACTCAGTTCCAGAATCCCAGTAATCTTTTCTGGTGGAAGAAAATTGCTCCCTTTCTCAATGCACAAACCTGATATTAGAGTATACATCAACAAATGCTCAGAAGTCCAATCCTATATAATAAAAGGGTAATATGCAAATCAACCAAACTGAGGAACAACCAGTCGCTATAATGTGCACTGGCCACCAGGGGACAGATGCTCAATGCAAGAGCTGACCCCTGGTGGTGAGTGCACTCCCATAGGGGGAGCACCACTCAGCCAGAAGCCAGGCTGTAGGCTGGCAAGCAGAGTGGCCTGCCTCCTTGGCAGCGCTAAGAATCCTGAGGGGAATGGGCCTAAGCCATCAGTCAGACATCCCCTAAGAGCCCCTAGACTGTGAAAGGGCACAGGCAGAGCTGAGGGACCCCTCTCCCCAGTACACGAATTCTAGTTTAAAATACTTAAATACTCTGTTAGCCCAGCTGGTGTGGTTGAATGGTTAAGCCTCAACCCATGCACCAAGAGGTCCACATTCCATTCCCTGTCAAGGCACATGCCTAGGTTGGGAGTTTGATCCCTAGTAGGGAGTGTGCAAAAGGCATCAATGAAAAATGTGATGATGATTCTGTGTCATTCATGTTTCTATATCTCTCCCTCTCTCTAAAAAGTAAACAACAACAAAAGAATTCCCTTTAATATCCTGGATAAAAGTTATATTTTCTTTGGCAGATATGTAAATTTGTTATCTACAAAAAAACAACAGACAAAAAAAGAAAAAAACAGCCTTGCATTTCTCTAATATTCACCAAATATTTAAAAGAAAACACAGTTAAAAAAAATACACACACACACACACACACACACACTCTCACACACGGCTTTGGGGGGACACTGATTCAGGCTTTTATACTTATATATACAGTATATTGATTGATTTCAAAGAAGGAGGGGGGGGAGAGCGAGAAACATCAATGATGAGAGAGAATCATTGATCAGCTGCCTTCTGCAAGGCCTCTACTGGGGAGTGAGCCAGCAACCCAAGCAATGTGCCCTGATGAGGAATCGAACCATAATCTCCTGGTTCATAGGTCGACACTCAATCACTGAGCCATGCTGGCCAGGGTGATTTTGGGCTTTTGACTGGATATTTTCTGAAAGCTGCAAAACAGATTGTTTGCCTGCAAATGATTGTGAGTTAAGTAATGTGAGCTCAGTACCCTGGGTAGAGACTGCAGTCAACTGAAAGCCCCTTGTGCTTTAACAAACATGATCAGTGTAGATTTGCCCACTGGAGAAATAAGACACTGACTAGATTTCTCCCGACTCTATGTATATTCATCTCCTCTGGGTCCTTTGCAAATTAAAGTGAAGTTTGGATGAAGGGAAAACTCATCTGAGCTTTTCTATTCCCTTGTATGTTCAACACATCTCTCTCCTTTCCATCAAAATTCCCAAGCTTCCCCTGCCATTTTAAATACTTTTTCTTTACATGGGAAGGAAGACCCTCCAACCAACTGAGCCACATCAGCCAGGGCTCCTTAACTTTTAAGTTCTGGAATTCCTTATGTGATTAAACCCTCATTTTTATTTTCACCTCTAGCTTATCATTTCTTGGTAAAAGATTCCAAAATTCTTATCTTCAATCAAGACTTCAACATATATTCGAGTGTTTATTTGACATCCCTGTTTGCCTATCTCAAACCTAGATTATCCAAAATGGAACCATCTTAGGAACCAAGATATTTCTTCTCATCTTTCACAGTCCGTGTCTCAGTGAATGGCACTACCATGAACATTACTCCATGTCTCCCACAAACTAACTTAAACCCATTGTGATACATCCTCATTGGATTCCATGCTTTTGCTTCACAGTATTCATCATACTTTGTAATTGTATATTTAGTGTTATAATTACTTATGCAATATCTCCTTTCCCGCTTAGACCATAAACTCCACAATTTAACACCCAGTTAGTTTTTAAATGGCATGGGATGAATATATGCCTGAAATAACAAACAATTTGTCTATGTATAATTTTTGTGTTCTTGCCATACAGTCATTATCTCAAGGCATCCCATTGGAGAGGATCCTCTTAATGCTTAGAAATTCCAATGCATTCCTAATTCTTCGAATAGCAAAGCGCTTCAGCTTGTCCATTTCCCAAATCTGGTCATTCTCAAACACAAAGGAAATAGTATGAAGTACTAGCTGCTAGGAGAAATATATGTCATTTTACTTTTGAGGACCCTGAGAATACCTTTAATAGCTAGTGAACCAATTGTCCCCCTATATTTCTCCTAGCAGCTAGCACTTCATGCACTTTTTTCTTTTGCATTTGAGAAGGACCAGATTTGGAAAATGACACATGGAAGTGCTCATAGGTTGAATTAGAGGAAAGTTTAAAGAAATCCCCTGGTTTACTGCAAGTATACAAATGAGATTATTGTTTTGGTTTCCTTTAGCAAAGGGAACCCTACTTTGAAGAGTAGTGGATCGGAGGGCAATAAACTACTCTGTTTACATTAGTTCCTCCACAAAATTATCCTGCCCTGGATATGCATCAAAGCAGCAGCAGCCTCCCCTTTTGAAGTTAACCCATATAGTTAGGGCTCTGTCCTCCTGTGCTTGTTCTAACCCTGAGGGTCCCAGATTTCCTAGAAGTAAAATTTTATAAAGAAAGCCAAAGTCTAAAGCACATAAAGTAGGGATGCTATTTTCTGTTGACACTTACCCCATTTATATAGATTAACAATTCTTTCCATTAAGTGTCAACCATAGCCTCTGGATCTGAAAATGAATGAACTAGGAATGTTGTCTGCATTCCATCTTTATCTCTAGTGAGGAGTCCTCCATAAAAATTCTTTTTTTTTCCCCCTTCTTAAATTGGAATAATGCTCAGACCATTTTTGTAAGAAAAAAAAAAGCAGGGGGTAGGGGGGGGAGAATAAAAGGGAGTACCATGGTTGATTTAAAAATTTCTTTATTATGATTTAACAAATACAAACATAAATCAAGTACATAATATTACTTTACTTTTGTAGCTCCTCTACAGTTTTGAAACTGGTGAAAGGCCCAGGTTGTCTACTCAAAACTTGAATGTCTGCTGGAAAGATAGATCCTGGAAATTCCATTTTGATCCATCAAGATACAGAGAACCCTTCTAGTTGCCCCACAAGCACACAATCTTTGTTCTGTTCTAACAATGGCTGACTTAGAGGTGGGCAACAGGCAGTCCTTCATGGGTCATGTCACTGCAGGGCTCCAGGGTCAGCAAAGGACAAGCCAAATCCTTTCCCAAGAACTAAGTGACTTTGGGGGGTTCCAATTATGGGGCAACGGCCTATCTCCATACATTTCACCAGCCCCAACTCTTCTTACGAATGCTTCTTTTAAGTGCAAGCTAGATGGCATGTTTGTTATAAACTGCATATTTGTATGTAACAAATATGCAGTCTACTTTATTATAATTTGCAAAAAAGATTTTTATATTCTGCCTGCTTGCTCCAATTGGCCTCTAGTTTATCAAATTAAAGAAAAGAGTTAGGATGTTTTTCTTTTTTCCAGTTTGTTGAATGTTAGGAAAATGGACCATGTTAAGCAATCTTTAACTTTGTTTTTTTTTCTCTACTGAAAACAGACAACATTTTTAAAAAGATGATGAAGACTAAAGAAGAGAACGTTAGGATAATGAATATGTGTCTAGCAGAAAGCTATTAGGAGGAGGGAATGGCTAAAAAAATCTCAGGCATGAGAAAAATGTAAAATTATATCTCACTTGAGAACATGTAGAGCTATCTGTCTCTATTCATATAACAAACTGTTTATAGAAGAATAGAAGCACTGAAACCTTCCTTGTGTCTGATTGGGTCTCATCTCTCTAAGGGAGAAAGATAAGGCACTGGGAGGTCATGACCATCTGACCTTGAATTCCTTAGCTTTTGTACACACAGAATTCTAGTGCAGTGAAGAAATCGTGGGAGAGCACATTGGGACCAGGTTACCTTTTGGCTGGAACACATCCAAACACTGTTCCAGACTCTCTGACTCAAGTTAATGTAAGCTAGCGAGAATGACATTTTGGAATCTCTCTCCTACAAAATTTTTCTTTGGGGTCATTCATGCTATGAAGGTATAAGTCAGTTGTCCAAACAAAAGTCAAGAAAAATGAGCAGTGATGATAATGGAAAGAACTTGCTCTAGCCCAGCTGACGTGGCTCAGTGCTTGAGCATCTACCTATGAACCAGGAGGTCTCAATTCGATTCCCAGTCAGGGCACATGCCCAGGTTGTGGACTCGATCCCCAGTAGGGGGCATGCAGGAAGTTGCCAATCAATGATTCTCATCATTGATATTTCTATCTCTCTCTCCCTTTCCCTTCCTCTTTGAAATATATATATATAAACTTGCTCCAGTTGTACAGTATCTTTTTGGTAATACCCCTACTTTGAGATGAGAAAAATAGAGGAAAAAAACTGAGTGAGATCACCTCTGTGTCACTGGATCACAGATTACCTGAAGTCCACCCCACCCCTTGTATTTCCATTTATATGAGCCAATAAATCTCATTTAGTTCTTAAACTAGTTTGAATTGGGTTTTCTGTTATATGCAATTAAAATAATTCAAACTCAAACAATATACATGTTAAGCCATCCACAATGAGCTAGCTAGACAGGTGCTTTTAAATTTCAATGAACACACTGAGATGACCTCAGTTAGTGGGAGTTTGTGAAAGAATAGTGAGTAATGGTTCCACAGGTGAAAAACACAGAGAAATCTGTTATATCACAAGCACACGGAGAGCAATGGAAGGTCATTCCAGAGGATGCACCTCTAGAGGCCCGGTTTTCTTGGAGTCTGCAATTCTACCACTATGACTCAATGCGGCCCTGTCCCTATTTATCTTGCTTTCCTTCTGCCTCTAACAAAGTTTGTTTTCATTGGTTCCTTGAAAGTCTGATGATCCTTAATGTTTGGTTCTCCTTAATAATGAGGAAATAAGCAGCTCTAGACTGTCCACACTGAAAGGCTTGTTGACTCATGTGCTTTACTGTGGAGAGTACAGCATTTCACTCGGGAGTCTCTAAAGTTCGAATGAGGAAAGCTTTGCTCATTTCTATTTGATGTAGTTGGAGAGGACATATTTGGGTGTTTGTCTGAGAAACAGATGCCTAGTTCCTAGGAGTGAATAGAATCTCTCTCACTCTCTCTCTCTCCCTCCCTCCTTCTTCACATTTCCTCCCTCCCTACCTCTCCCTTTGTGTGTATGTGCGTGCATGTGTGTGTGTGTGTATGTGTTTGTGTGAGTGTATGCATGTATGTATATATCTGTCAGAATGGGTGTATGTGATAGTGGTTGCTATGGTAATGTCGATTGTTCCAATACCCAGGTTTTGTGCCTAACATTTTTAATTTCTACTCTCCATTGCACCTGGTATTCCAATGTTCCCAGCTTCTTTGCAGTTTTAGTAGGTAAATTAGCTTCCTCGAGCTGCAGTACTCTAGGACCCAGGACAGTGCTTCTCACACTGTGAAGGTTCAGGGTTTTTTTTGTTTGTTTGTTTTTAATTTCCAAAGTATCACTGACCAATGAATTTAAAATGAATGACTAGAAGAATAATTACATGTTTAGATGTTGCACCAATGTTAAATGGCTATGAAGATCTTTACAGTAACTTTTAATTCCTTTGTGGGCCAGGCTGGAGACCACACTTGGGAGAGCAGTTCTCCAATGCCTTATTCTCAAATACAGTGCCCAAACCAGACACTTGAGTATTGCCTGGGAGTTTGTTAGAAATGCATAATTTCAGACCTTACCCCAGACTCCTGAATCAGGATCTGCATTTTAAACAGACCTCCAAATGATTTAAATGCACAGTGAAGTTTTTAGGGAGTTTCCACACTTTCTTCTGTTTCCTGTCTTCCAGGACTGTGCTGCTATATCTCTGCCTATAAAGTTTTTCTTCAGAGCTTCAGATGGTTAGCCTCTCCTCATCAGGGTCACGGCCCAAATGTCACCTCTGTAGAGAAGGATTCTCTGGATCTCCAGCAAAAGCAGTAGCCCCTTCCACATCACCTACCCCTGTGTTATTTCCTTTCTAATATTTGTTTGTTAATTTCTAAAATTAGTACTGTCCTTCTTCCTGTCCCCACCCCCAGCTGGAAGGTGAGCTCCAGGAGAGCAGAGATCTTGTCTTATCTCATTTCCTGTCTTTCACCCTGTAAATGCATGCCTGGTAGGTGGGAGGAATTGCCTGCAAGGCTGTCTACACTCCATTTCTTTCTTTCTTTCTTTTTCTTAAACTATATTTTATTGATTTTTTACAGAGAGGAAGGGAGACAGATAGGGAGTTAGAAATATCGATGAGAGAGAAACATCGATCAGCTGCTTCCTGCACGCCCCCTACTAGGGATGTGCCCACAACCAAGGTTCGTGCCCTTGATGGGAATCGAGCCTGGAACCCTTCAGTCCACAGGCCAAGGCTCTCTCCACTGAGCCAAACCGGTTTCGGCATATATTCCATTTCTTTATCTCATGACTTCTGGTCACTCCTAGCTCCTATTGCCTCACTGTTTATACTTATTGCTTTCTAGGTACCTCTCTCTGAATTTGTTATTAAAAATTAAACCAGCTGAGACCGGTTTGGCTCAGTGGATAGAGCGTCGGCTTGTGGACTGAAAGGTCCCAGGTTCAATTCCGGTTGGGGGCATGTACCTTGCTTGCGGGCACATCTCCACTGTGGGGCATGCAGGAGGAGGATGATCCATGTCTCTCTCTCATCGATGTTTCTGACTCTATCTCTCTCCCTTCCTCTCTGTAAAAAATCAATAAAATATATTAAAATAAATAAATAAAAATTAACCCAAATTGAGTTATAAAAAAGGAATGCTGGTATATGTAACTAAAACGGCACAGGGTAAATGCAGGGAATCATGCATAGTTCAGGTAGGGCTCCGGCTATATCTCTCAGCTCTGCCCATCTCAATGCATTAACTTGCTTTTCAGGACAGCAAACAGATAGATACCCATGGGAGTCCCAGCTTCATTTATCACAGAATGCTCCTCCAGAGACCAAACTTTGTAGTTGCTCTCCTTTAAAAAATAAATTTCCGTCCCCTGAATCTCTTGCAACATTCCTCTAACATTCTTTAGACTGAATTGGATCACATGCCTATTCTAAAAACATATATGCATATAGAGAATTGTATAATTATAAACAATAAAGTGTATAGATCTTAAGTATACAGTTCAATGTTTGATGACTTTTGACAATTATATATGTTCAGGTAGACATCAAATAAACCAAGGTGTAGAATATGTCCATCACCCAGAAAGTTGCCTTGTATCCATTCCAGTCAATCAGATGAGTAACAGTGTTTTGCCAAGCCATACTGGAGTTAGCAGCTAAAGGAACAATCAGGAATACTGATCCTGCCTTTATTTACAATGTTAATGCTTTATTCATCATTTATATTTGTTTTGATCTTTTTAAAAATATTGCACTAAAATATGATTTATCTTGATTATTGTGTGTTTTTTTTGTGTGCCCCCCCTTAAATTTTGCACCCAAGGTGAATGCTACAATCCCCTCTCTTGCCTCTCCCTAGTTGCAGCCATATAGTCCATGAGTCCCCCTCTCTCTGTCTCTTCATCTGTTTCTCAGTATGACTCCTGCCTGTGGTCTCTGCACATGACAGCCTCAGAATAGCTGAACTTCTTACATAGTAAGTAAAGGTTCCCAGACCAAGTGCCACCATCTGACTCAGCCTTGGAAGTCACTTTGTGCAACTTTTGCTATTCTTCATTTATCACAGCAATCACAAATGCTCACCACATACATGGAATTTATCTCTTTTTTTCCCCAATATGTTATTGATTTTTTTACAGAGAGGAAGGGAGAGAGATAGAGAGTTAGAAACATTAATGAGAGAGAGACATAAATCAGCTGCCTCCTGCATGTCCCCCACTGGGGATGTGCCCAACCAAGATACATGCCCTTGACTGGAATCGAACCTGGGACCTTTCAGTCCACTGAGCCAAACCAGTTTTGGCTGGAGTTTATCTCTTGACTCGAGGAGTATCGAAGAATTTGCAGATGTATTTTATTTATTTTAGAGAAAGGGAGGGAGAGGGAGAGAAACATGGATGTGAGAGTGAAACATCATTAATTGCTTCCTGCACGCCACCTACTGGGGATCAAGCTTGCAACCTGGGCATGTGCCCTAACCTGGAATTGTACGGGTAACCTTGTGGTACACAGGACAATGCTCAACCAACTGAGCCACACTGGCGAGGACACAGATGTATTTTAAAGCTACCAAGTCCCCCAGTGCTTTTATAGTGAATTTGGAGTACAAATAGCTGTCATTTTCAAGTATGAAAAATTACTATCCAAACAAAATGTTAAGAATTTAATTGGGATTCAATTTAAATGAGCTCCTCTTTGCTCCCAGGTTTAGCTAGATATTGTAGGATTTATTCACTACCTCCTCTCGATTTACTCACTGCTTTTTCTGGATCATCCAAGTTAAGGGTAAGAAGCTGGGAATGAGATGAAAAGGAACAAAATTATCTTTTCACTTGGCTGGATGTTGAAAACTGTTTTCCATGGCAGATAGCCAAAGGCTAACTCCTTCTCTCATGGGGTAATTCAGTGAGTGCTTGGAGACTTCCTCCATGCTGGCTCCTTGGACATCTGCCCATTATAAGGATGAGATACGTTCTTACTGATCTTGCTAAATTCCACTCCAACTCATGAGTTCCCCACATTACCGCTTTCCAGCGTTCACTCATCCAGACAGTACTTTCTTTTGGGAATCCCTTTCAAAACGGTAATAGTCTAGACTCACGACATTCCAACTTGCCTATATGGCACCACAGAGAAACTCAACAACTTAGCTCCACCCAAATCTGCAGCATGGTCTGGGACTTGTGGTCACAGACATTGTAACACCCCTCACATTCAAACTCCTCCAGGGGACCATCAGACAGTAATCTCTGTGCTCACCAAACTCCAGAAGACCCAGATCAATTTTCCATAAAGATTTTCTCACCACAGTGGCACCAGGAAAGATCTTTATTTTACATACAGTTTAGCAAGCACACTGCCTGAGAAGTGAAATGCTGATCCACTGTCAGACAAATTAGATTTGGTAAGTGATTCTCTTAAAAGTGTCCCTCACTTGTCTAGGGAGATGGTGAAGAGCAAGACTCTGCCCACTCTGAGGAGTGAAGGAGAAACGTTTTCTACCAAGTATGTAGTTTTCTTTAAAGAAAGCCTCACTCTGAAAGCCCTTATTTGAATTCCTACTCTTTGTTATCATTGCCTGGAAGTTGATGATAGGTGATGGGGGTGAGGATCAATGTTGCATTTCTTAGTAAGTGCCATGGGAATGTGGTTAGTACTCCTATTTAGAATATGTGGATCAAATATCCCTGAATTCAGAGATGTAGGATTTCACCAAAGCTTCAGGACAGAAAATTGACACTGATAATGATTCTGTTATATTGAAGTCACATATTATAGTGCTTATATCTCTTACATCCATATCATGTTATAATTGTTATAGCTTTATAACTAAAACATTTTCCTTAAGATCAGGAATAACACAGGGATGTTCACTACTTGTATTCAACATAGTATTGGAAGACCTAGCCACAGCAATCAGACAAGAAGAATTAAAAGACATGAAAATTGGAAAGGAAGAAATAAAATTCTCATTATTTGAAGAAGACATGATAATATATAGAGAGAACACTAAAGATTACACACACACACACACACACACACAAAAAAAACTACTAGAACAGATCAATCAATTCATCAAAGTAGAAAAATACAAAAATATTCAGAAATCAGTTGCATTTTTTTGCACCAATAATAAACTATCAGAAAGAGAAACTAAGAAAACAATCTCATTCATAATTGCATAAAATAATCCCTAGAAATACATTTAACTGATGAGGTAAAGACCTGAAAAATTATAAGATACTAAAGATCCGGTGCATAAAATTCATGCACTGGGAAAGGTCCCTCAGCCCAACCTGTGCCCTGTCACAGTCTAGGAGCCCCACACTCAATTGCCCCAAAAAGGTAGGCCCTGCCCAACCGGCCGGTGCTCCACCATTGATCACGGTGCAGAGGAGGGAAGGGCATCCGGTGTTTTGGTGTTCGGTCAGTTGGCATATTAGGCTTTTATTATTATAGACTGAAGAGAGAAATTGAAAAAATAATAGAAAGAAATAGAAGCACATACTGTACTAGGAAGAATTAACATTATTAAATTGTCCATACTACCCAAAGTAACCTATGCATTCAACAAAAGTACTATCAAAATGTCAAATGAGTATTTCACAGAACTAATAATCCAAACTTTCTATGGAACCACAAAAGAACCTGAATAGCTACAGCAATCTTAAGAAAGAAGAACAAAGTTTAAGGTATCACACTACCTGATGTCAAACAATATTACAAAACTAGACTAATCAAAACAGCATGGTACTGGCATAAAATAGACTCATAGATCAATGGAGCAGAAAAGAGAGCCCAGAAATTAACCCACACTAAAATGTTCAAACAATATTTTACAAAGAAGGCAAGAACATACATTGGAGACAATGGTATTTTCCTAACATCAAAAGATGGTGTTGGGGGGGAATCCAAGATGGCGGCATAGGTAAACACCTACACTGCTGCCTCGCACAACAATTTCAAAACTACAACTAAAAGACAGAACGGACATCATCCAGAACCACAGGAAAGCTGGCTGAGTGGAAGTTCTACAACTAGAGGGAAAGAGAGGGGCTCACAGAGATCCAGAGGAGCTGCAAAAAGCTGAGGTATGGAGACAGAGACGTGCGCAAGGAGAGCGGGTGCCGGAGTACCTGGCTGGCTTTCTCTGGCGGGAGGGAAACAGAGACTCTCAAAGGCATTGAACCCCTTATCCTACGACACTAAACCCCAGATCCAGCCGAAACTCATACGGGGGGAGTTTGGACTGTGAAAAGGGAGAAGTGCACGGAAATTTAGGGAAGTTGAAAAAGATCAAAGGCCTGGTGGCAAGCACGGCACTGCGCGCAGGACAGACTGCTGATTGTGCCGCTGGCTTTCCGAGTGGCGGGAGACAGACCCTCCTAACTGTGCCACTTCTGACTCCACTAAGCCCCTGTTTTGGGCGAAACCCTGGAGACCTAGACTCGTGTGGTCCTGGTGCGCAGGGGAGCTGGAAAGGCAGCGGTTAGAGGCACTGCGGGTGCGCGCACAAGGACCGCTCCAGCGATTACCCAGTCACGTGAGACTCAGGGGCCATGGAGGGTGGGGCCAACTGGAAGGCAAGGCAGTCCCTTAAGCCCTGAGACTCCACCCCTCGCAAGCTCAACAGAGGCTTCTGCGGCTTTGCAGTCTGGTATCATAAGGCTGAATTCAACACAGAAGTTTCCCCGGCATAGTGAAAATGCGGAGACAAGGGAAGGGATTACAAACAAAAGAAATGGAGGGAAAAAAACGACTGGATATAGAGTTCAAAACCACGCTTATAAGGTTTTTCAAGAATATGCTAGAAAAGTTGGATAAATTTAGTGAGACCCAAGAGGAGATGAAAAAGGACATACTAGAGATGGAAAAGGTCCAACTAAAGATGAAAAAAGACCAACTAGAAATTAAACATACACTGACTGAATAAAAACTATTATACAGAGTCCTAACAGCAGACTAGAGAAAGGCAAGAATCAAGTCAAAAAATTGAAATATAAAGAATCAGAAAACATTCAACTGGAAAAGCAAGAAGAGAAAAGAATCCAAAAATATGAAGATAATGTAAGGAGACTCTGGGACAGCTTCAAGCGTACCAACATCAGAATTGTGGGGGTGCCAGAAGAAGAGAGAGAGCAAGATACTGAAAACCTATTTAAAGAAATAATGACTGAAAACTTCCCACATCTGGTAAAAGAAATAGACTTACAAGTCCAGGAAGCACACAGAACCCCAAAGAAAAGGAATCCAAAGAGGACCACACCAAGACACCTCATAATTAAAATACCAAGAGCAAAAGACAAAGAGAGAATATTAAAAGCAGCAAGAGAAAAACAGTTCATTACCTACAAGGGAGCACCCATACGACTGTCAGCTGATTTCTCAACAGAAACGATGCAGGCCAGATGGGAGTGGCTAGAAATATTCAACGTGATGAACAGCAAGAACCTACAACCAAGAATAATCTATCCAGCAAAGCTATCATTCAGAATTGAAGGGCAGATAAAGAGCTTCACAGAGAAGAAAAAGCTAAAGGAGTTCATCAACTCCAAACCAGTATTATATGAAATGCTGAAAGGTACTCTTTTAGAAGAGGAAGAAGAAAAAGGTAAAAGACAAAAAATTATGAACAACAAATACATATCTATCAACAAGTGAATCTAAAAATTAAGTGAATTAAAAATTTGATCAACAGAATAAACTGGTGCATGTAATAGAATCAGGAGCACAGAAAGGGAGTAGACATAATTCTCAGGAGGACAAAAATCATAAAGCATCAAACAGACTGTGAAATTACAGCAGAAAGATTAAAGTTAGGTGAGGTAGATAAGTGATCAATCAAAGGACTTGTATGCATGCATATAAGCATAACCAATGATCACAGACACTGGG
>JAAGEH010000226.1:41373193-41489347 GCA_011751065.1 Lasiurus cinereus
AAAAAAAAAAAAAAAAAAGAACTAAACCAATTCCCTACACCATATATAAGAATAAACTCAAAATGGATTAAAGTCTTAAATGTAAGACTAGAAATTATAAAACTTCTATAAGAAACCATAAGCAGTGGTTTCTGATATATTTCTCAGCAATATTTTTTTCCAATATATTTATCTCCTGGTATTAAACAAATATATAAATAAATAAACAAACAAATGTAACTAGTGAGAGGGCACGTTATTTTTTTTTTTAACTTTTTTTATTACAATTTGCATTCAGTAACATTCTGAATTAAAAAGTTGTTGCACAAAGGAAAACATCAACAAAATGAAAAGATAACCTATTGAATAGAAACATATATTTGCCAATGATACATCCAATGAGGGTTAATATCCAAACTTTAAAAACAACTTATACAATTTAATACAAAAAAGTAAACAATCCAATTAAAAAGTGGGCAGGTAATCTGATCAGACATTTGTCAAAAGAAGGCATAGAGATGGCCGATAGACATATGAAAAGAAGTTAAAAAGAATATATGCGCCCCTATGCTCATTGAAACATTATTTACAATTGTGAAGATATGGAAGAGCCCTAGTACCCATTAATAGACAGGCGGATAAAGGAGTGGTGGTACAATGGTATATTACTTGGCCATATAAAAGAGTGACATCTTACCATTTGTGACAGCATGAATGGACCTACAGAGTATTGTGCTAAGCGAAATAAGTCTGACTGAGAAAGACAAATACTATATGACTTCACTTATATGTGGAATTTAAAGAACAAAAAAATAAATGAGCAAACAAAATAGAAACAGACTTATAGTTGCAAGAAGAGACTGATGGTTACCAGAAGGGAATAGGCTTGAGGTCTGGGTGAAAAGAGTGACAGGATTAATAAATTAACAATTACAAAATAGTTACAGGGTTATAAAGTATAGGATAGTGGACATAGTCAATAAGATTATAAAAACTATGTATGGTGCCAGGTGGGTAATTGAAATATCAGAGGGAACACTTTATACAGTACACTTGAAACTACTACAAAACGTTACTGAATGCAAATTGTAATAAAAAAGTTTAAAAAAATAATGTGCCCTCTCACTACTATTTTTTCTCGCCTCAAAGAATAATCCCCTTGCCCCCACAAGCAGGCGAGGGGATCCCCAAGGCAGGTGCTGGGCGTGGAGGCCACTGGAACATAGGCTATCATGGAGACAAAACTGAAACTCACAATACCCTGCTTGGCCCCAGAGAATGACGGGTTAGCGAGAGATGGGTAAGATTCCTCAGGGAAGGAACAACCTAAGACAGGCACAGTCACAGAGGGGTAATCAGGGAGAACTTGGGGATCAATAGAGGAAGGGCACAGACTCCTCACCCCCCCCTCCAGCCTTGCAGGGGTCTGAACCTTCACCCCTTCTGAGGGAGGTCTCCTGCTCCTCTGGATACCTCGCTTCCCATGCTCAGCACAGATCGGGACCCAGGTAACAGACAGAGAAGTGGCCCAGCTCAGATCAGGACCTAGGTAACAGACAGAAACATGCCAACAGCAGTTGCCCTATATCTAAATTCAGCCTAGCACTAGGAATGCTCAGTGCCTACTCAAGAATGCAAATAAACCTCTCCACTAATATATACAGGGTAATCTAAGATTGTAGGTAGAGTATTAAATTTGAAGTAAAAGAGTTATCAAGCTTTCAGATTAATTTAAATTGGTGAGCTGAAATAAGCGAACACCCAAGAAAATTTAAGAGTACTGGACAAAAAGCTGTTTCTAAAGTATTAATTAAAATTTCTATTGATAGCTCATCTCATGGTAAAATTGCTTAATATGCAATGAACATAAAATAGGCATATTTGTGTGCAAAAAAATAAAATTTAAAGTTATCAAGATTGCATTAAAAAGTTTTACCAAATTCTCCATTAATCAAAAAAGGGGGGGGGAGTAGGATAATATCATGTAAGGAAAAATATCTGGTAAGCAAATTACATCTAGAAAATTTTCACTTTAGAAAATTAATTTCCATTTATAATACTAACAGCAAGACACCCATGAAAAACACACATGGCATCAAAATAAACCAAAAGAAAAGTGGGTAGGCAAAAATAAAAAGGACCCCAAGTCAATTTTATAGAAAAGATTCCTTTATTAACTCTTGGTTTAGAATGTTTATATACTTTTAGAAAACAACTCCAAGACCAAGTGGACTCTTGCAACAGAGAGGAACTGACAGGTCTGCTCCAACCATGTAGACAAGAGGAGAAATAGTCCAGAGATGGAAGACGCGGACAACGCCTTGCCATGAGAGCATTCAGCAGCAGTGCAACCCTACAGGATGCCTAGGACCAAACCAAAGAGGGTTGGAGCAGCATCGCCACCATTTGTCCACTATCCAGATACCATTGATGACATGTACACATAAGGAACTGTTTGACAGTGAAACTGGGACTCAAAGCTATCAGACATTGAAATTGGGACTCAAACATTTTTCTTTTGCTATGGTGGGTTTATTTCTAGCCTACATGGGCAAGATGTTTTTAAAGACAAGAATCAGGGGGCTGGGGGGAGAAGCAGATGCAGAGGCAAAGAAGCAATGAACAGACTGTCGTGTTACAGAGGGAAGGCAGGGGAGGTTGCAGGGAAGGGGCCTATAGGAGATCAACCAAAGGACCAAAGAACTTGTATGCATGTGTGTAGGCATAGCCAGTGGATACAGGACAATTGGGGGCGTGGAGTGGGGAGACGGGTGAGGGCATGTACTGAGGGTTGGGGAGGGCAATAGGGGAAAAATAAAATAAAATAAAATAAAATAAAATAACACTAAAAAAATAAAATGTAAAAAAAAAGAATTCCTTAATTATATACATTCACTTATGGAAATCTAGAACATTAGATAATCTAAAACATAATCCAAACAGAATTTTTAGGTTGTTTTCCTTTTAATGGATTCTGAACTTACATGCACCTTTTCTTACACATAGCAACAACTGCAGATTTTATGGAATCTATCATTTCGAAGTGAATACTTAAAAGAATAGTGGTTTTGAGATGTGTTACTTTCCCAAAGTTCTCTTTAAAAATATAATCAGTCAGCCAGAGGTCACTTAGCAAGTTAAGTCATGATAGGGTGTTAAGTGAATTCTCAGATCTGTTTTATCTGTTATACTTTTAAAATGCTGCTTACTTAGAGGAAGCTAGAAACTGGATGAAAAAAGAGTAGTGAAGAGAATAGGAAAGTAAAAACACTTCAAAAGTATATGCTGCATTGTGTTATTATCCATACCTTTTAAAGTCTATGCCTTCCTATTACTAGTTATTAATCTCCCCATTGTGATAATGATTGCTGAAATGAAATATACATATGCAAAGTGAAAGATTCAAATTATCTATAGACTGAATAATTACCCTATGAAAGGTCTTATCTTTGCTGCAAGAGGATGAGGCGAACATAGACATGTTTTATTTTAAAAGTATATAAAATGAATGAACATGGTACATTTTTAGTAATCTTAGTTCAATAATGAGATTGCAGAATTGAAAAGAACAGTAAAAAATTTGACAAGAGCAAACTTATATAATCAGTAACCTTATTTCAAAGGAATATTTGAGTTTCTACTTTAGAGGGCTTTGCCTCAATAATATTTTCTGAATGTTGGCTCTCTATCTCAGTGATACATGCCCTGGTCTTTATGAAATAGTTCAATTATTGAAAAAACGTGCTATTGTTTATTCAACAAGTATGAGCTTGTTTATATTTAATATTAATTAAATTTTGAGATGTTTTCTTTTATCTATGTTGCAGTTAGATCAGATATACACGACATGTGAAGGCTAACATTATATGAATAATATTTACTATAATACTTAATATAAGATAAAATTCAAAAAGGGATTAACTTGATGTGTATGTAGTGATGTATAAAATGTTTATGCCATTTGATAATTATACATATGTAGCATGCAGATTCACTGAATTAATGCAAACATTTTTTTTTTTTTTACATAGACGCATCAGGTAAACATGGGAGGGGAGAAAGAGGGACAAAACTGAGGAAGATCTTTTCTGTATTCATTCCAAAGACCAGTGCAAATTAGACCCCAGAAAAGTCTGCTATCAGGTGACTAAAATCAAAAGGAGTGTCTTGTGCCTTATTTTACTTAAGGCACATTTGCACCCTCTACTCTGGTGTCTCACTTTTACTATGTAATTAATAACCTTAAACACAGCAGGGATAAGAAAATGACTGCCACTCGTTCTTTAATAAGAATGAGATCCTCACAGAGATAAGACTAGGCAGATCCTGCTTCCAGGCAATCACATTCCAAAGAGAGGCAGGCGTGCATGATGGCAGTCATGTGGATTTGCTGCTATAATCCATGATTAGAGGACCCTCAGTAATATTTTTCTAAGGGCATTAAGTAGCTGATAAGGAATTTTAAGGCAGAAAATAAAATGATCAACTTTACAAATCTTAAAGACCAAAAAGGCAGATGTAATGATCTGTTCAGGACAAGGTCTTCGTTCTCTCCTTTTTTTCAGGTCAAGGGCTCTGTGTTTTAAGCCTTTATCCAGGCCCAAACTTAGAATTTGGGGGCAAAGAGGGGAAGGAGTGAGCAAGCTACAGAGAGTTGATTAAAAACATGGGGGTGATATAAAAAATGCTCAGGAATATTATTCCCTCTCAATGGCCATGTTCTTAACAATTTTAACCCTAAGTCTGGTTTCCCCTTATCACATGTTTGGAATCTATGTATAGTTTATAAAATTGTCCAGTTCCAATTCCATATTATCTCTGATTTCAGGGCTTCATAGGGTCCCCACTGACATATCTCTCAATGTCTATAACTGTTACTTTCAATGAGGACTATAAAGACTTTCCCATTACAGCTTCCATACTACCAACACCACAACTGCATTTCCACCATTACCTCCACTACTCATGACCCACATCAATGCCACTCCAACCATTACCAGCATCCTACATGCCTTCGTGGAGTATTTAAATATTGTCTAGACCATTCTGTGCATACATACATTTTGGTGTGAACATGTTGTACCCACTCCCAGAATTAAATTCTGGAATAATTCCCCCCCTCATTGAAAACAGAGAGAACTAGTAAAATTGGTTGTAGTTTCGTTTGCTTAATTCCTCCAACTTGATATACTATTGATTTGTTTCTCTAGATATCTTTTTGCTTCTCTTCACATCTTACATGCAGGTTTTTTTTTCCACATTCAACTTCTCAGCAGTATAATATGTGATCCTAGAAAATCCTAACCCTGACCCACCCATCAAAATTACATTTATTTAATTGCTCTGTGGCTATTTTACCGAACCAACTTCTGCACTAGATTAGATTCAATGAACAGTTTCAGATGTTTTTTTTTTCTGAAATTTTATTTGCTCTTAAAATAATTCTCTGATTATTTCTTCCCAACCTTCTTTCTGCAAAAAAAACAAACAAAAAAACATTTTGATAATTTTTTTCTTATTCTCTGCTTTGATATTATTATTTTTATTTTAGAGAAAGGTTTTGTCAAAACCTGCACACAGAAATAAGCTATTGTTTTATTGAAATAATTGTATTTTCATATCTTGACTTTTTTTGGTTGTACTTACTTTATAAACACTTTTCATCACTCAGATTCCCTGGGGAGTTTGAGGTTTACTGGGGAATGTTCTTGGGGTTAATACCTGGGTGAAGGGATTGTGAAAGAAGAACTAGGCAAAGGAAGTTGTTGAATGTAGCCCTCTGTATCTTCTACAGGGTGCTCTGGAACTAAGGTGACCCTTTTGAGCTGTTCCAGGAAAAAAAAATGGTTCTGGCCTTTTATAGATCTATGAAAATTGCCTAACTTTCTAGACACAATTTTCAAAAGACTGTTCCAACATCATCATTCTTGCCTACATATTTGTGGACTTTGCTTAAACAAATACATTTTCAGATTTTTTAAAAATTCCATAGTTCTTTTTCAAGTAAAACTGAAATATTTTGAGTAGGTTTTGTGTACTTTCCCTTCTCTCCATATAAAATGATGTAGTGCAAAAAGTTCAGTGCTGAGTGGAGTACAGCAAGATAAGGGCACAGTCAGCTCATCAAAATGGAAGGAAATGAAGGCGTGACTGAGTCAAGCCTAGAAAAGCAAGTCCAAAGTCAGAAGCAAAGTAAAAAACAGGAAAGATAGTTGGGTATCAGGATCAGTACAGAAACTGGAGTGGTGAAGAAACTGGAACAGAGCAAGGCAGGTCAGAGACAAAGCCAATGGCTACAAATAGCACCCAGTGACCACAATTTGCATTATCTGTCAGTTAGTCCTGAATGTGTGGTGAATGGAATTGTTATCCTAGCTTAAAATGAAACAAAAAGAGGAGATATTTTTATATTTGGGTTTGTTTAAAGAGAAATAGACTAATATTATGTCATGAAGAAATAGAAATTATGAACAGATTAACTACCAGTAAGAACATTACATTAATTATAAAAAACCTCCCAACAATTCCTGAGTTATAACCTTTTATAATAATTCAGAAAGATAGTAAGGAAAACAAAACAAATCCCAATAAGCAAAAGCCCAGGATCAGATGGCTTGTCTGGTGAATTCTACTGACCATTTAAAGAAAACTTAATACCAATCCTTCTCAAACTCTTCCAAAACATAGAAGAGGGGGGAGCATTTCTAAACTCATTTTACAAGGTCAGCATTGCTCTGATACCAAAAACAGGGAAGGACATGACAAGAAAAGAAAATTACAAACCAATATCCCTGATGAACAGAGATGCAAACAAATCCTCAACAAAATTTTAGCAAAACAGCCCTTGCCAGTTTTGCTCAATGGCTAGAGAGTTGCCTGCTGACCAAAGGGTCCTGAATTTGATCCAAGTCCCTGGTCGGCCCATGCAGAAGGAAACCAATTGATGTGTCTCTCTCATGTCCAAGTTTCTCTCCCTTTCTTCCTGTCCCTCTGCCACTTTCCACTCTATCTGAAAATCAATGGGAAAAAATGTCCTTGGGTAAGGATATATACATGTACATGTATATATACATATGTTGAAGGGGGTATAAATGGAAAAGACCTCAACATAATAAAGGCCATATATCACAAGCCCGTAGTTAACATAAAAGCTTTCACTCTAAGATCAGATACAAAGCAAGGATACCTGCTCTCATCACTTTTTCAACATGGTATTAGAAGTCTTAGCCAGAGCAACTAGTTTAGAATAAGAAAACACATCTACATCAGAAAGGAAGAAATAACACTATCACTATTTGTAGATGACAAGATATGATATTTGGAAAACCTTAAAGACTTCACACACAAAAATCTGTTAGAATTAATAAATTTAGTAAAATTTCATAATACAAAAATCCATATATAAAAATCAGTTGTGGTTCTATGCACAAATAATGAACTATCAGAAAAAGAAATTAAAAAAATAATCCCATTTGCAATTGCATAAAAGAAGAAAATACATAGAAATAAATTTAACCAAGGAGATAAAAGACCTATACCAAAATAAGAAAAAAATAAATGGGAAGATATTCCTTGCTTATGGATTTGGAGAATTAATATTGTTCGAATATCTGACTATCCACAGCAACCTACCCATTCTGTGCAATTAATTCCTGAGTTACAACCTTTCATGTTGAAATTACAATATGAAAATAGAACACACAATCCTAATATTTGTATGGAACCACAAGAGATCTATCTCTTACCTATCTTTGCAAACAACTTTTTTTTTTTTCAAGATCTTTGGTCAACTGGCATCCAGCTCAATTCCATAATAGAAGGACAGGAAGAAACCAGTTTTGTCCTCTTTTTATTTGCTTTGGGCAGCCTCTGGCAGTGCCTGTCTCCTTGGAGATTCCTGTTCCCTCTGGATGAATACAGAGACCTCCATTCATACTGCTCTTGAGCTCTGGTTAACCTGCCTTAACCCTTTATCCCTTCATCTTAAAGGCACGAGTGGCAGACAGATGTAGTTAATATATAGGAAGTCTCACCATTCCCTCTTTCATTTTAATGATTTTCTAATACCTTTGTAGCTCATTCCCCACACTAAATTGCTTTTACTAAACTAGATGGCATAGGTTCTGTTTTTCTGCCTGGTCCCTGATACACCCACTAACTTGTGTCCCTTTGTAAAAAATGAGGATTGTGCTGGCTTCTAAAGGTTTTTCAGCTCTTTTATTGGTGGTTATTCCCCACCATACTTTTCCTGTGATCTTGTAAAGCCATTCATTAATTTAACAGGTATTGATTTTGCTATTTCTGAGTGCTAGACACTGTTCTAATTACTGGGGATATACACAGCAGTGAAACCAAAAATCATCCTTGCTCTCACAGAGCTTTCATCTTACTATTAGGTAGGATAAACAACTGCCCCCTTTGAAGGGAATGGAGGAGTTTCTCTGGACATAGGAATTTCCATTATAACAGTAGAGAAATTCCAGGCAAATTGAGGTGTTTGGGATGATTGTGTGGGAAAATAGATAAAGAAAAATAATTTTTCAAAAAGTCAGGTGATACCTCAGGAAAAAAAAAGATGCACAAAGACTGAGGGTGAAGGGATGAAAAAAGTTTCTTCAGGCAAATGGAAATGAAAAAAAAACAACAACTGGGGTAACAATACTTATTTCTGACAAATTAGACCTAAAAATGAAGGACATAACAAAAGATAAGGAAGACAACTTCATAATAGTAAAGGGAATAATCCAACAAGAAGAAATAACTCCAATAAACATATATGCACCCAATACAGGAGCACCCAAATATATAAATAACTCCTGGAGTATATCAAGGGAGAGATTGACAGCAATACAATCATAGTGGGAGACTTTAATACCCCACTATCACCACTGGACAAATCCTCTAAACAAAAAATCAGCATATAAATATTAATCCTAAATGACTCACTAGACCAGATGGAATTAATTGACATCTTCAGAACATTTCACCCCAAAGCCACAGAATCTACATTCTTTTTAAGTGCACATGTGTCATTTTCAAAGATAGATCATATATTGGGTCATAGGCAAAGTCTCTTCAAATTCAAGAAGATAGAAATCATATCAAGCCTTTCCTCAGATCACAGTGGCATAAAACTGAAAATCAGCTACAATAAAAACAATCCAAAAAAATCAAACACATGGACACTAAACAGCATACTATTAAACAATGACTGGGTCATCACAGAGATCAAAGCAGAAATAAAAAACATTATGGCAACAAATGACAATGAAAACACAACAATTCAAAATCTATGGGACACAGTGAAAGCAGTCTTGAGAGGGAAGTTCATAGCTCGACAAGTCTACTGCAAAAACAAGAAACAATGGTAATAAATTACCTAACCTTACAACTCAAAGAGTTAGAAAGAGTGCAACAAGAAAAGCCCAGTGTAAGCAGAAGGAAGGAAATAATAAAGATCAGAGCATAGATAAACGACATAGAGAACAATGAAATAATACAAAAGATCAACAAAACCAAGAGCTGGTTCTTTGAAAAGATAAACAAGATTGATGAACCTCTAGCCAGGCTCACCAAGAAGCAAAGAGAGAGGACCCAAATAAACAAAATCAGAAATGAAAGAGGTGAAATAACAACAGACCCCACCAAAATACAAAGGATTGTAAAAAATATTATGAACAACTCTATTTCAATAAACTGGACAACCTAGAGGGAATGGACATATTTCTAGAAAAAATACAACTTCCCAAAACTCAGTCCGGAAGAATCTAAACACCTCAATAAGCCAATAATTATGGAAGAGCCGAAACTGGTTTGGCTCAGTGGATAGAGCATCAGCCTGAAGACTGAAAGATCCCAGGTTTGATTCTGGTCAAGGGCATGTACCTCGGTTGCAAACACATTCCCTGTAGGGAGTGTGCAGGAAGCAGCAGATTGATGTTTCTCTCTCATCGATGTTTCTAACTCTATCTCCTTTCTTCCTCTTTGTAAAAAATCAATAATACACACACACACACACACACACACACACACACACACACACACACAATGGAAGAAATAGAAGCAGTCATCAAAAAGCTTCCAGCAAACAAAAATTTGGGGTCAGACAGCTTCACAAAGGAGTTTTCCAAATATTCAAGGAAGAACTAAAACTTATCCTCCTCAGACTATTCCAAACAATTCAAGAGGAAGGAACATTTCCAAACTCCTTCTATGAAGCCAGCATCACCCTAATACCAAAACCAGATAAAGACAACACAAGGAAAGAGAATTATAGGCCAATATCTCTCATAAACATAGATGCCAAAATCATCAAAAAAATTCTAGCAAATTGGATCCAGCAGTACATCAGAAAGATCATACACCATGACCAAGTAGGATTTATCCCAGGAATTCAAGGATGGTACAATATCTGCAAATCAATATACGTGATCCATCACATAAACATATTGAGAGATAAAAATCACAGTTATATCAATTGATTCTGAAAAAGCATTTGACAAAATCCAACACCCTTTCTTGATAAAAACTCTTAGCAAGGTGGGAATAGAAGGATCATACTTCAACATAATAAAAACCATATATGATAAACCCACAGCCAACATCACACTCAATGGGCAAAGAGTAAAACCATTTCCCCTAAGAACAGGAATAAGACAGGAAAGCCCACTCTCACCACTCCTGTTCAACATAGTACTGGAAGTATTAGCCATTGCAATTAGATAAGAAGAAGAAATAAAAGACATCCAAATTGGAAAAGAAGAAGTAAAGCTGTCCTTATTTGAAGGTGACATGATATTGTACATAAAAATCCCGAAAGAATTCATCAAAAAACTATTAGACTTAATAAATGAATTCAGCAATGTAGCTGGACACAAAATTAATGCCAAGAAATCTATGATATTTCTATATACCAATAGTGAATTTACAGAAAGAGAGACAAAAGAAGCAATCCCATTTACTATCACACCAAAAAAAATTAAGATACCTAGGAATAAACTTAACTAAGAAGGTAAAAAAACCTTTATGCAGAAAACTACAGGACACTGAAAAAAAAGAGATAGAGGAAGATGTAAACACATACCGTGTTCATGGATTGGTAGAATCAACATCATTAAAATGTCCATACTACCCAAAGCAATCTATAGATTCAATGCACTCTGCATTAAAATACCAATGGCATATTTCACAGACCTAAAAATAACTCTCCAAAAATTCATCTGGAATAAAAAAAAAAAGACCCCAAATATCCCCAGCAATCCTGAGAAGGAACAAAATAAGTGGGATCTCAATACCAGATTTCAAGCTCTATTATAAAACCACTGTTCTCAAAACAGCCTGGTACTGGCACAAGAATAGACATATAGACCAATGGAATAGAGAACCCAGATATCAACCCAAACCACTATGCTCAATTAATATTTGACAAAGGAGGCATGAACATACAATAGAGTCAAGACAGTTTCTTCAATAAATGGTGTTGGGAAAATTGGACAGATACATGCAAAAAGAAAAAAATGAAAGTAGACCATCAACTTACACCATACACAAAAATAAACTCAAAATGATAAAAGAATAAACATAAGATGGGGAATCATAAAATACTAGAGAAATCCACAGGCAGAGAAATGTCAGATATATGCTGAAGGAATTTCTTCACTGATATGCTCCTAGGTCAATGAAAACTACAGAGAAAATAAACAAATGGGACTACATCAAAATCAAAAGCTTTTGTACAGCAGAAGAAACCATCAACAAAACAAGAAAGCCCACTGTAGTGGAGAACATATTTGCAAATGTTATCAGTGATAAAGGTTCAATCTCCAACATCTGAGAACTCATACAGCTTAATAAAAGAAAGATAAATGATCCAATAAAAAAATGGGCAATGACCCTAAATAGAATCTTTTCCATAGAAGACACAAGAAAGGCCAAGAGACATATGAAAACATTCTCAAAGTCACTAATTATCTGAGAGATGCTAATAAACAACAATGCAGTACCATTTAACACCTATCAGAATGGCAATCATCAACAAATCAACAAGAGACAAGTGTTGGAGAGGATACATAGAAAAGGGAACCTTCATGCACTGCTGGTGGGAATGCAGACTGGTACAGCCACAGCATTTTTTCAAAAAACTAAAAATGGAGCTCCCATTTGACCCAGTGATCCCACTTCTAGAAATATATCCCAAGAAACTAGAAACACCAATCAGAAAGGATATATGCATCCAGATGTTCATAGCAGCACAATTCATCAAAGCTAACATTTGGAAACAGCTTAAATGCCCATCAGCAGATGAGTGGATTAAAAAACTATGGTACATCTACACAATGGGATAATATCCTGCTCTAAAAAAGAAGGAACTTTTACCATTTGTAGCAACATGGATGGACCTGGAGAGCATTATGTTAAGTGAAATAAGCCAGGCAATGAAATACCACATGATCTCATTCATTTATGGAAAATAAAGAACATTATAACCTGATGAACAAAAAGATAGATACAAAGGCAGTAAAGCACTGAACAGACTCTCAAGTTACAGAGGGAAGGCTGGGTAGTGTTTTGGGGGGAGGGAGGGAAGATCAACCAATGGACTTGCATGCATGCATATAAGCACACCAATGGACACAAGACACTGCGGGGAGTGGGGGGTTGTGATGAGGGTGTGCAACAGGGCCAGGGGAGGCTGGGGGAAAGTCAATGGGGAAAAAAAGGAGATACATGTACTACTATATGTAATAGTTTAAACAATAAAAAATGAAATAAAATAAAAAGTCAGATGGTAGTAAGTGCAATGAAGAAAAACAAGAAGACAGGAAATGTAGGGGTCCTTGAGGTTTCCATTTTGATAGCATGGTCTGGTAGACATTTGGGATGAAGTCACATTGAACAGAGGCCTGATTACCATAAGGATATCCAGGTTGAATGAAGGCCTGGAACTGTAATATGTTTGACATATGTATCAGTCATGGTTCCAGCAGGAAGCAGATAGCATTAAAAAAGAAACAGTAGGCAGAGTGGGGATGCCTTGAGGGAGAGTGTAGTTCTCAAGGATTAGTAACGATGTCGCTTTCATAACTCCTAGATCTGAAGAGGAGAGAGAAGGGAGAAATTTCCAGAACTTGGACATAGAGATGCCTGTGTGGGATGGGATGACTGATAGCAACTGAGGTTTTCAAGAGGACACGAAGACTTCCTTTTCTGAAAGCTCCCCATTACTTCAGGGAGGGAGGTGAATGGAAGAGATCAGAATAGAGAAGGAAAAAAAAATCAATCTGATGGCGTTAAATGGGAGGAAGACATAGGGTAGCAAAGAGCAGAAATTTCCCTGTTTTAGGATTTCCAAGGATAGCTAATGTTCTTTTTGAGTTTCTTGCCTTACAGTGATAACATCTTCTTCTCTATCCTTACCTAACTACAGAACTTTAGGGCATCTACAGCCACAAACTGTGCTGTGTGCATGTCTAAGTGCAGACAGTGAAAGGGGACAGTTTTTACAGATGGATTGTCATGAAGTGGAAGTGTCACAAGTACATACAGTATAAGCAGGAACTGAAAAACAGGGATGACCTCAGGATCAAATGCTATGCAGGAATTTGCAGAAATTCTCAAGAGAGCTTTGCACGTTCATATGTTATGAAATTGGGGATTTGAGCCAATTTTATTGAGAAAATAAGGAGCCAGAAGATCATAGATGATATCTATAATACTTCAATAACCCTAACATGTACTTATTATTACCTACATCATGTATTTTTTAAATAAATGTATTTGAAAAAAAAATGGAATTCCTCTTCTTAGTTCACATACATTTAAATTGAGTAATGCTGAGAAACTGATTTTAAATAATGGGAATAATCTAGATAATTTTCTTTATGAAAATGCATAATTGCAATATGCAAAAGTGAACTTTATGTTTTCTCAGAGGACTTTGTATAATTTCTCATCTCTACCATTAATGATTTTGGGGGCATAGTATGTTGTATTTATGGGCAACTTAATTTGCACATCGGAGTTTGTTCTTTGCAGCACCTTTGTTGAATATAATAATCATATTTCATTCTTAATGGTCAACTTAACATTATAAGCCCAAAGGTGACATTTATGAAGTTCATTCTCTTTATTTTTCAACATCTTAGATCTGTTTCATAGCCAATGTTTCTATAGAAATTTCACATGAAAGGCAAATTGAGTTTGAATCTATGGTTCTTCTAAGTTAAGCTTTTGCAAGTTAAGGCAGGTTATCAAGATACTTCAGTTATCATTAGAAAGTCCTACTAAGATGTCTAAGTAAGAGGTAGGTTTGAAGTCTAAAATACTTCCTCTAGAATGTACACATGTACATATGTCTGTGAGTGCAAGTAAGTAGAACTTGCACAGTTTTCACAGACATATGAAAACCTAAGCACATATAATTCTAACATATAATGTAAAATATTATTGATTCAGTCCTTGCAGTGACACAAATAATGGATTGTGACAGGTTTCTGATATTTCACCAGTCTTCAAGTGCAAGTTACCACACAATCAGCAATATCAGATTCATAATGCCTCTTAGAACGCATCTACCTATGCAGGACTGCAGCCTCTCATAATTTTGGATTGTTGCTACTCTGTTGACGATTTTTCTGTGTACAGAAGCATAATAATTAAAGTCTTTATTTAGCACTTCTTTTAGTGCTCCTAGGCATGCCGTAGGCTCCTGGTGCTGTCTGTGGGAATGCTGATCTGCTGGGCATAGTCTCTGCTGTGCCACCTGCACACTCATGGTGCCTTGTCTGGCTGCATTGCGTGGGAAGCAAAGATGGTCTTCATCCTAGGTCTTTTTCCCAGTAGTTAATGCACTTGGCCTAAGAAGGAGCTTCCCACCTGAAGCTATATCATATATGATGGGAGATTTATCGTTTCAGCACTCTCCGTGGCTGGGCAGAGTTTGGGGCATTAAGAGGCCCAAAGTCGGTTTTCTTAGTCATAGGCAGTTTCATCCACTTTTCCAAGACTGTTAGAGTGTTATCCCATTCTGTGTAACAAATGATATAAAGTATGGTCGTTACAACTGTCTAAGAAAACCTTTGAGGAACCTTTTATCTCCCTAATAGCAATTTTGAACCAAGTAGTGAGGCTGAGTACATTAAGAGGTACTATCCCACTTCTCAAGGATGCTCATTTATTCTCTGCTCACCTCAAACACATAATAAAAAATCCCTTCCCACAAATAAAGAAAAAAAATAAACAAAATTATCTTCTTCTTGCTCCAAATCATAGACCTCATGAATCAAATAAATGCTCTTTAGGGAAGGAGTATTTTCCACATACCTACCTAAGTATCCAAGTTCCAGCTTCAATCTAACCAGATTCCTAGATTATAATCAGACATCTATTTTAACACTTTAGCATATACTAGGTTATTTAAAACTTTTTAAAAAATGAATATATAAACTAGAAATATCAGAACATACAGAGAGCTTATGTGAAAGATACTACTATTTTATATACAATTTCATTTATTCCTCCTTCCTTAGTGACAGAACCCTGAATTTTTCAGGGTGACTATGCATGTTGGGAAAGGCAACCCACCATGGGCCCTAAATGTGCTTACATGTCCTTACTGGGTATTCCAAGAATGCTCCTGACCCAAGGTTTTGTTTTTTGGGTTTTTTTTTGTGTGTGTGTGTTTTTTTTTTCTTTCCATCAAGCCGGTTCAAGAGCAGGTTTGCTAACTGCTTGCTGTAAAATATTGAGTTATCTCAAACTCAGTGTTCTTCTCTTATAATGCAACCCATTGTACGTGCAGGCTTTTATTTAGTCCAGAGCATCATTTTCATGGAACTTAAGGAACAAGACAATCTACACAAATATTTTGTACCATAATTAAAAAAGACCAAGGAGTCTTTTGTCTTTGATCAGCATCCATGAAACAGTAGCAGCATGACTTAATAGTTTGAAAGTTAGGTAAAATCAAACTCCATACTTGACATGTGGAAAGTATATTACAACTCACTGTGATCAGGTGTCTAAATTCAGACCAAGGATTTATTATAATTATTGGGAGGAATTTGTGTGAAGGCTTTTTAGAGGGTGATAGGTGGCCAGTGTGAACCTCCCCCCGTCTTCCTCCTTTCTATTTTTGGAATAAAGGTAAGACACATGGATATGTAGCAGCCATCTTGGACCATGTGGTTACCTTGAGAATGGTAACCTATGCCAAGGATGGCAGAAAAGAAAGATAGTAGTGGCTTAGGTCGCTATTGAATTTTGGGGAGTTCTCATACTTATTTTGGTCTGCTTGCCTGACTCTAGATGGTTATACTAAATGAGAGAATAAACTATTTGTCTGTGTTACAATGTTTAGGGCTCTCCTTCTTTCAGAATCATTAAATAATTTTAGAGAGGGGTGGGCAAAATAGATTCATCATAATAATAATACATAATAGTACAATGATTAATAATAATACAAAAATGAATCCTGTATTTTGTGAACTCACAACTTTAAAACAAATTTTGCCCATCCCTATATATATTATAAACACCTAATAAATGAAATATCAGTGGTATTAAGCATCTCAAAAGTATTAGTAATTTCTCAGAAGTGCTTCATGAACCTCTCTGAGAAAACTGATCAGCAGAATTAGGAGTCAGAGAATCTGTTGGGTAAGACTCTGAGCCCTTCCTTCATTATTTCAACTAGAGAAAGCTTAATTTTTATTGGTTTTGTATCAAGTAGTCTTTTGGCTAAGATTTTATTTGAAGATAGGCTCCACCTCTCTCAGAAAGTTTGAAAACTACTGAGTTAAGGAAATAGTTCATGAAGCACCATCCATGGTATTATGTGAATGTAGAATTAGGAAAGTTTATTTTAAGTTTACCACTTGGAATTCATTTGACAATAGTGTAATTATACTTTCAAAAATAGGAAATTAGTTTTAGTTGTGATGAAATATATTTTGGCAATCCTTGTGCATGGATTTCCATTTGTAAGTAATTTTAAAAGGTTCTATTCTTCCCTGAGTACACATTTTCAAGTACCTATTATTACTCTTCTACTATATGCATTAGTATCTTGGGAAGAATATGGTCCTTAATGTAGAACTGGGGATTACAATGTTATCATTTTGGAGATTTTTTTAAAACAATCCCTAAGAGGACTTTGCAATTACAATGCTTTTACTATTGTGCTAAAATAATCTTACAACAACTGCTCCAGCTTTACCACAGTAAACACAGCAAAACTTCTGATACGATGAATTAGGGGCTAACAAACACAAAATATTTTTTAGATGCTAGTTATCTGATGTGGAATATGATTTGGTTCTAGTTTATTTTCAGTCATGTCTCCATATCCTTTGAATTCAGATCTAATATGCAATGCTCAGAGGCGAAAAGCAGTTACACAATATACCAGCTAGTCTTGAGTTGAAAGCACCAACTTTTGGTTAATAGAAGTTTTTCAAAATCACAGTGATATTCCTAAAAACTGCTCCAGTAAAATCCTTCAGGAGCAATATGTCATTTACTATCTAGAGTGGCAGTCACATGGCATAAGGTCAGATGATATGGGAGGGGATGTTTGTTACCATCTTTGGAAGTCATGAATACACAAAGACAAGACATCACAATAGCAAAAATCTGGAAGTTGAAAACAGGTGGAAAGCTTAAAAACTACTTGATTTGAATTGTAGACTTAGGAATAGTGAAAAAATTGTAGTTACTAAAAGTATCTTTAAGTAGAAACAGGCTCCCAGATCCTCTAACTCATTCCATATAACTAGTTTGTTGTCTCTTTCCCATCACAGCAGAAGACAGTTTATTCTTTGTGGACAGTAAAACCAAAGGTCTTTGGCCTGAAGAATATTGGGTGCAATTGAGGGCCAGGATATTGTACTGAAAATAGGGATACTAAAGGGAAGGCTTAGAAAGTAACTGTCAGTATCCAACAGTCTTCTCCTCAATTCTGCTCCCAGAACTCTAACAGCTTAAACTATACTCTTGAACATGACAATAGAAAATTCATTATTGAGGAATTCAACCAATCCAAGATAAATTCCTAAATATATTGATAGTAGGTCCTATCTAAAATATTTTTTAATAATAAAAAAAATTAAAAGCTATTGTAAGTTACTTTCCCAGGAAATAGAGTCTGAAAGGGAGATTATGTTGCAGGATTATGCTGGAATAATAAACAACCTCCCAATCTCCGTGGCTTATAGAAATGCCATGTTCTGCTCAAAGTCAGTTTCAATTGGAGATCTAGGCTTCTTAAAAACAGCCTCTATCACCAGCTTTTTGTAGAAAAGAAGCACCACGGGAAACCATGTACTGACTTTTAAAGCTCAGACGTGACAGACATCACTTCTGCTAACATATCATTGGCTAAAGCATGTCATAAGTCTAAAGCTAAAGTCATAATCTGGGAATACATAATATCCCCTCCACCCATTATCTATTACACCCCCAAGTTTAGTGACCTAATACAATATGCATTAAAGTATTTATTTTCATTATTCTAAAGATGGGCTAAGCTTAATATGGTGATTCTTCAGCTCTCTGTGGTGTCAGCCAGAATCACTGAGGTGGCTGCATTCAACCAAGAAATCAGCAGGGGCTGAAATAGGCAAGATATCACCTCTTTCCCAAAATGACAGTTGATAACTGCTATTGATCAGAGCACTTTGTTTCTCCTTCAGAGGCTAATCCATTATTCAGTAATCCTGGTGGGCTTCCTTATATGGTAGTGAGAACTATACAAGAGAATTAAAATAAAAGTTGTCAGATTTATTAAGGCCTATGCCTGTGATTGGTACCTCTTCTGCTGCACTCTCTTAATCTCATATTTAACAGAGGGGAAGTAGACAGGGATGGAATGATATAGGCAGCTGTCACTAGAGGCCACCTACTGTACTCTAATGGAAAGATTTTGGTGGTTGGTGATGATATCTACCATCAGGAGTTTGAGGAAAGCTTCAAACATAAAAGAGAGAAACCTATATACATAGGATAATTTTGTAGAAACCATGTAGGGAGAGGGAAATGCAAAATTAAAATAGAACAAAAAAGCACCCCCTCCTTAAAGTTCACACAGAAAAAGAAAAGATTTAATTCATAAAAAGTAATATTTTAAAAAGGAGAAAATAAAAAAGAGTCTTGGAATTTAAAAACAATGGTGGAAATGAAAAACTGCATTAAAAATTTTGGATTAAGTTGAAATCTGCCAGGAGATAGGGCACAAGACAAAAAGTAGAAAATAGGGGGATAACTATAATATTGTCAACAATAAAAAGAGTGGAAATAACAGAAAAAAGATAATAAAATCAGATGACTAGTCTTGGAAGTCCAATTTTTGATTAATCAGAGATGCAGAGATAGAGAACAAAAGCAACAGAGGGAGGAGATCACTAAAAAATTCAAGAAAATTTCCCAGAACTAAAAGGCCATGAGTTTTCAGATTATAAAGTCCCCTGACAGCAAAATGGATCAAAATAGATCTAAAGCAACCAAGGCACATCATTTTGAAATTTTTTTTTATTTGGGAAAAAAGATAAGAGCCTACAAGGTTCTAAAGAGAAAAGCATGTTTCATATAAAAGATCAAGGATCACAATGGCACTGAACTTGAGCAATAGCTCTTCTGGGAGCTAGAAGACCAAGGCAATTTGCCTTCAAATTCCAAGAAAAGATTTCCAACTTATAATTCTAAATTCAGTTAGCTATCACAATGAAGGGTTTCTCATAATACTTTTCAACTGTACTGCGTCTCAAAATATTATGTTTCACTTATAAAAATAAGGGCATAAATCAAGAAAGAGTAAGATATGGGAGCCAGAAAGCAGGAAATTAGAAGAGGGAGGCAAAAGGGAATCCCTTAGAGCAAGAATAGTGAGGTGAAAGAAGATGAAATTCATTCAGGACTATGTATTTGTACAAACTGAGAGAAGATTAATACTTCTAAGAGGCAGTGAGAGTTTACATATAAATTTTAAAATGTACTTATATGGCTCATATATAAGCATCTACATGACTGGAGAATTTATAATCCGAATTTTGAACAATATTTGAAAGTATAGAAGAGGTGTTGGGAGGCATACAAGGAACAGATTGGTAATATTCTCATCTTCCACTGTGGGCAATCCATAGATAACTGAAAAACAAAGAATTAAAACTACTCAGGTTATTCAGAAGTAGCAACTATACCCCAGTAGAAACATCTAACATAGTAGACTATTCAGTAATAGGAATTAATAAAACTATCTTTTTTGCTTGTCAGTTTGAGTTAATTTTTTAAATTACTTTTTTTTAACACTTAAGAGTCTTGTCCAATACAGACATGCATATTTACAGACCCTACATCATGATTTTTGGAGAAAAGCATTTTGAAAAACTTTCTAAATGATTCTGATGTATAACCTGGTTTGGGCATCACTACTTTGAAGAACAAAGATCTTTGTGAGCTGTATTCTTTGATAAGGATTCTCATTTTTCAAATTCAGATAGAAATGATAGCTCACGATCTAGAACACCTCTTCACATTTCTTCTTATCTTCAGTTTAGGAGGCAAGATTGTATCTTACATATGCAAGTATGAAATAGTGATGATGGCAGTGGCAAGCAACACATTGCTTACTTAGGAAAAAACACACAAAAGACAAAAGACTTAGAAAAAATCAGGAATTTTGTTATCTGATAAACTCATAAATTGCCTAATGCATTTTGAGCTTTTCTGCCTCCCAAATGTTCCTTCACCTCCCCTGCCCTAACCCTGAAGAAAAGTTTTAGTGTTTTATTCTTTATAAATAATGCAAGGGTAGCACCTTCATACTCCATTCTATGAAGAATTTTTTCTTCTGCCAGGAAATATTTTTCTAGTTGAATTGAATCTGTGAATTCACTCAATTAAATGGACAACTGGACATTTCACCTCCTATTTAACCTGATGAATAAATGATTCTGCATCCCAATTTATTCTGTAGAAAGCATAATTATATATATATATATCAGAGAGGAAAGGAGTGGAAGAGAGAGATAGGAACATCAATGATGAAAGAGAATCATTGATTGGCTGTCTCCTGCATGACCCCACAGAGGATTGAGCCCACAACTCAGGCATGTGCCCTGACCTGGAGTCAAACCATGACCTCCTGGTTCATAGGTTGACCCTCAACCACTGAGTCATACTGGCTGGGCAAAAGCATAATATTTTATAATCTCTACTATATTAGTGTTGCTGACATGAAAATGGGTATGAAATGTCTAAAGAATAAAACCACTAAACTGCTGCAGTCAGGGAAGAAAGTTCTAGTTACCAATTACTGCCTAACAAACTATCCAAAAACAAATGTGCTGAAAGAACAACCATTTTCTAACATCTCATGATTTTAAAGGTAAGGAATTCAAGCTGGTCTGCATGATTATTCTGTTCCACATGGCATGAACAGAAGTCACATAGTATATAGTTCAGCCTTGGCCTCCCTCGAGGCTACAAAGTTTCAATTATAGAAGATAAATAAATCTCAACAGAAATGGCTGCTGCCATAGAGCAAGTAGAAGGCTTGGCTTCACTCCAGGCTACAAAGTTTCAATTGTAGAAGATAAATAAATTCCAGATACCAGGGCCTCCACTTGGATCACTGGGGGGCGTGGCTGCTCTGCAAACCACCATAGGCCCCTCACCCAGGCTGCCCCATGCCCCAAGGGAACACCCACCCAGATCTGGGACACCCTTAAGGGCAAACCAGCTGCCCCCCACCCACGCACCAGGTTTCTATCCTATTTAATAAAAAATAATATGCAGATTGACCATCACTCCAACAGAGAAGATGGCTGCCCCCATGTGGTCAAAGATCCTGCCCCCATGTGGACACAAGATGACGACCACAAGATGGCCAGCAGGGGAGAGCAGTTGGGAGGGATCAGGCCTGCAAGGGAGGGAAGTTGTGGGCAATCAGGCCAGCAGAGGTGGGCAGTTGAGAGGGACCAGGTCTGAAGGAAGGGCAGTTGGGGCAATCAAGCCTGCGGGGAAGGGCAGGTAGGGGTGACCAGGTTGGCAGAGGAGGGAAGTTGGGGATGACCAGGCCTGCTGGGGAGGGCAGTTAAGCATCACGGGGGATTAGGCTGGCAGGCAGAAGTGGTTAGGGGCAATCAGGAAGGCAGGCAGGCAAGCAGTTGGGAGCCAGCAGTCCTGGATTGTGAGAGGGATGTCCGACTGCCCGTTTAGACTCTATCCCAGTCTGGTCTAAATGGGCAGTAAGACATCCTTCTAGGGGTCCCAGATTGGAGAGGGTGCATGCTGTGCTGAGGGACCCCCCCCCCCAAACATGCACAAATTTTGTGCACCAGGCCTCTATTTGGGAAATAATATTCATAGTTTAGTTTCCTGAAAACTTACTATAAATTTGTTCTGCACTGCTAATAATATTAGCTGTGTAGGATAGGGCAGTGGTCGGCAAACTGTGACTCGTGAGCCGTGGTTTGCACTCTGTTGACTAATAAGTTTGCTCACCACTGACCTAGACTCTCGATTTCAATAATTATAGGCTGTTATTGTTTCTTGTGATTAAGCCCTTATCCCAGTGGTCAGCAAACTCATTAGTCAACAGAGAGGCAAACTGCCGCTTGCGAGCCACATGTGGTTTGGGCTCACAACTCACAGTTTGCTGACCACTGGTATAGGAAATGATACAGACTGGAGTCAGGCCAACCATAACCATAATGAATTTTTTTTTAATTTGTGTGGGATTGTAGATATGAAATTAAAACTTAGCTATAGTTTTTCTTGCCTTGGTGCTGAATGGACTGTAAGCACCATCTCACAAACCTTGGAATTGGGTTTTTAGTGATACTGATTTCACCTGTACATCAGGAAAGGATAAAGACTGTAGAAATAAGAGTGGGTTTGGTTGTCAGAATACCTCTAGAATTTGTAATTTTTGTACTAGCATTGGGGGTATGGCTTCATGTAATGACTGAAATATCTTTGTTCCAGAGAGGGTTCCTCAGAATTTCATTCTTAACCTACATATGCAGTTCTGATGACAAAATTAATATTTGCATATTGAAGGAAATTTGGAAATTGCACAGAGTAAAATAAGTCACCTGCAACGGTCCCCACTTTGAAATAGTTGCCATATACATGTACCTGCTTTTCCTTCCAATATCTTCTTTGTATCTGTGTGAATATCCTCAATATTTTAGATGTCAGTATAGCATCGTGGTTGCCAGGAAATGCTTTGGAACAAAAGTGCTTGGATTAATGAATTCTGCTTTCATCTATTTTTATCTGTATGTTCTTATATGGTGCCTCTGTTTTCTCATTTATAACATAGAGATGATAATCAATTACTTAGAGTTCTTATGGGCATTCAATGACATAATTCTCATTAGAGCCCCCTTTCTTTCTCTTCATCCATATTTTATTA
The DNA here is from genome assembly GCA_011751065.1 of Lasiurus cinereus. NCBI lineage: Eukaryota > Metazoa > Chordata > Mammalia > Chiroptera > Vespertilionidae > Lasiurus > Lasiurus cinereus. The sequence continues at coordinate 41,396,586 of JAAGEH010000226.1, forward strand.
AGAAGAGCAAGGTTGCAGTGCACTGAATGGAAGAGTATTTGCTATGGTGACACATGGACACATTGGAAGAACTTAGCAGGAAACTTCCCTCTAAGCTATCAGAAGAATATTAATAAGAAAGAACCTGGAGAATATTATGCTGAGCGAAATCAGCCAGTCAGAGAAAGACATATATCACATGATCTCACTCATATGTGGAATCTGATGAACAAAATGAACTGATGAACAAAATAGATCCAGAGACATAAACACATGGAACAGACTGACTAATTCCAGAAGGAAGGTGGGGGTGCTTGGGTGGGGAAAGATTAACCAGGGAACTTACATGCATATATGCATAACCCATGGACACAGACAATACTGTGGGGAATGCCTGGAAGAGGCAGGAATGGGGTGAAAAGAAAAAAGAACAAGAGACAACAATAAAGATAAATTTTAAAAATAATAAAATAAAAAAAACAAGATGCCCTGTGATCATAAGAGATTTTCATAGGGAATTTTCTCATTGGAGCCTTTGCTACAAATCTGTCTGTGGGGGAAGGACAGGTGCCAAGGGAAGCAACTGCTCACCATGCATTGTAGAAACCAGTGCTGGGGAAAGCTGAAAAACAGAGGGTAAATCCCTTTCCTCCTGCAGTGTCTTTCCAGCAGCCACTACTGAGTGAGTTTAACAGTGCTCCATATGGGAGAAGAAAGATACTTAAAGGGTCTAGTTCCATTTTCTTAGAGCAGACAAAAAGGGTGAAGTGGGAGCTGAGAGACAGTAAATTAATAATTGGAAGATCTTGTCAAACATTTGGAACAGTGCCTGGAATCTAATACGTGCTCAAGGACTAATGGCTTCAATTTTTTCAGTCACATGAGCATACATAAGTACACAAAAGAGGTCACCTGTGCTATAGCCTGCATTCCAACTCTGCATCATATTAAGGCTGTTCTCACCAAAATTTCTTGGAATCCCAATTTTATGTCTATACTAGAGGCCTGGTGCACAAAGTCATGCACCAGTGGGGTGCCTAGGTCTCGCCTGAGGAATCGGGCCGAAACCAGCTCTCCAACATCCCCTGAGGAGTCCTGGATTGTGAGAGGGCACGGGCCAGGCAGAAGGACCCCACCAGTGCACAACGGGGGTAGGGAGAGATGTGGGAGGTTGTTCATCCAGGAAGGAACCGCAGGAGGGCTCCAGGACATGCCTGGCCCCTCTTGCTCAGTCCAGATCAGCTGGACCCCAGCAGCAAGCTAACCTACCGGTTGGAGTATCTGCCCCCTGGTGGTCAGTGCATGTCATAGCGAGTGGTTTAGCTACCTTAGCATATCATTAGCATATTACGCATTGATTGGTTGAAGGGCCAACCAGTTGACCGACACTTAGCATAATAGGCTTTTATTATATAGAATAAGTATCCTTCATGTGAAAATATCAAAATTTATTTAGCTATTACACTATTGTGTATGTTATGCATTGTTTCTCATTTTCAATCTGATAACTAAAGGTGGGTAAACATTATTCCTTTTAAATAATTTCCTATGGTTAATACCTAAGAAAGAATTCAAGTGAACATTCTTAAAATTTTTATATATATTGCTAAATTTCTTTGTAGCAATATAGTTGCAATTTATACTTCTCTTGAAATTAGTGTCTGCTACAATCGATTTAATATTATATACTTTTAACTGACTATTTGATGAGAAAAAATGTGTCCTATGATTGTCTAAATTTGCATCTTGACTTTAATTTTTATTGTTGTTGTTAATTCTCAATTGGGGATATTTCTCTATTGGTTTTTAGAGAGTGGAAGGGAAGGGAGAGACAGAGAAAAACATTGGTGTGAGGGAGATACATTGATTAGTTGCTTTCCACACAAGACCTGGACCAGAGCTGGGGATAGAGCCTGCAACTGAGGTTCATGCCCTTTAACCAGAATAGAACTTGGGACTCTTCAATCCATGGGCCAATGCTCTGTCCACTGAGCCAAACCAGCTGGGGCTGCATTTTGAGTATTAATGAGGTTTGTCATTTTATACTTTTCTCCCCATGTTTTTATTGGATTATTAGGGTTCTTATAAATTTGAAGAAATTCTTCATACACAAAGGATAGTGGATCATTATCCATTACATTTGTTATAAATAGAGTTCTTTTTCAAATTTAAATTTGAGATTTGATCTCTGGTTTAAAAAAGACCAAGTTTTAAATATAATTTAATTTAGTTTCCTTCATAACTTTCTATTTCTTTTATAAGAAACAACTCCATTTTCTGAAGATTAATATATTTATATTGTTTCTTCTGGTTATGATTTTACTAAAAAGAATAAGTATCCTTCATGTGAAAATAACAAAATTTATTTAGCCATTATACTACTGTGCATGAAATTTGTGCAGAAGGGGTCCTCTCAGCCCAGCCTGCATGCTCTCCAATCTAGTACCCCTTGGGGGATGTCTGACTGCTGGTTTAATCGGGCCTAAACCAGCAGTCAGACATCCCTCTCAAAATCCAGGACCACTGGCTCATAACTGCTCAACTGCCTGCCTGCCTTATCGCCCCTAACTGCCTCTCCTGCTGGCCTTGTCATCCCCAACTGTCCCACCTGTCCACCTGGTTACCCCCTCCACTGGCCTGGTCACCAATCACTGCCCATCCCTGCTGGTGTGGTTGCCCCACACAGCCTGCTGTTTGGTCCTTTGGTTGCCCCTCACAGCTCCCCCTGCTAGCCTGGTCACCCCACACAACCCTCTGTTCAGCTGTTTGGTCATCCCTTACTATCCTCCCTGCCAGCCTGGTTGTCCCACACAGCCTGCTGCTTGGTTGTTCAGTTGTCCCTCACTAACCTCCCCTGCTGGCCTGGTCACCCCACATAGTCTGTTTGGTCATCCATTTGGTTGTTTTGGTTGCAATGGTCACTTAGGTTTTTATATATATAGATATATTAGCTATATAATTCTAATGCATCTGAAATCAAGTTTGGTGATTATCTAGCATTATATGTTTAAAAGTAGATCATTCATCATTATTTGTTTAACTATCTATAATTTCCTAATTGGTTTGTAATATTTCCTTATATATTTTGCTTCATTGTTTCATTTGCTAAATTCAGTGTATCTGTTTTTAAATGCATGCTTTATGGAAATACCAGAAGCCCAGTACACAAATTTGGGCCAAGGCCAAACCAGCAAGGGCTATTATTTTTTTTTAATATATTTTATTGATTTTTTTATAGAGAGGAAGGGAGAAGGATAGAGAGTTAGAGATATCTATGAGAGAGAAACATGAATAAGCTGCCTCCTGCATGCCCCCTACTGGGGATGTGCCCACAATGAAGGTACATGCCCTTGACTAGAATTGAACCTGGGACCCTTGAGTTTGCAGGCTGATGCTCTACCCATTGAATCAAACCAGTTAGGGCTATTAGTCATTTTTAAAAGTATTAGAGGGAATTGTAACTCTATATTTCCAAAAGTTTGCTTGCTAAAATAACTCTGCTCTGCCATTATCTAGGTGATAGTCAACAGGACTGACCCTAATTTAGAAAAATGCTTAAATTCTGTCATCTGCATGATTTTCCTCCACCATCATAAATTCTTTCTTTACTTTAGGATCTACTTTATTTCCCTGCTTCTATAAAAACATATATATTTGACATCAGCAGGATATAATTATAATTTGCTTTAACCTGAATGAGCTTTAGTGATAGCAATTTAACTTAATTTTTTAAAATTAAATATTTTAAAATCACACACACACATTCTTCACATTATATAAATAATTCTTTACCATAGAAAAATCTGAGAAATACAGAGACATATGAAGAAAAAAATATAAATGTAATAGCATTCAAAACTAACCACCAGGGAAAACCATATATTAACATTTTGGTGTATCTTCCCCTTCATTTCCCTATACATACTTAAGAAAAGAGACAATTTTAGAAGAAAAAAATATATATATACATGCATATTTGTTATATACAATTAAGTAGTTTTAATATACTAGAGGCCCAATGCACAAAGATTTGTGCAAGAATGGGCCTTTCTTCCCCTGGCTGCCAGCACTACCTTCACTCTGGCCAGAGCCACCTTTCTGCCTTTCCAGAAGCCCAGAACAGCTGGGGCATCCTTTCCCACCCCAGGCTGCTCCGCGCCTGCATATGGAAATTAACCTGCCAAATTGTTGGATTAATTTGCATACTCACTCCTAATTGTCTGGTGGGCATTGCTAAGTTATGGTCAATTTGCATCTTACTCTTTTATTAGTGTAGATTATATAACACAATTCTATTATTATATCATAATCTGTTAATATTAATAGATTACTAAAATACTCCACATAAATATTTTAAATCTCCATACATTTTAAAATTCTATTTTAGTATTTTTATTTTATTCAATATTATTTTAAATATATTTTATTGATTTTTTACAGAGAAGAGGAGAGAATGATAGAGTTAGAAACATCGATGAGAGAGAGACATCGATCAGCTGCCTCTTGCATGCCCTCTACTGGGGATGTGCCCACAACCAAGGTACATGCCCTTGACCGGAATAGAACCTGGGACCTTTCAGTCTGCAGATCGACACTCTACCCACTGAGCCAAATTGGTTTTGGCTTATTCAATACTTTTAAATAAATGCACTAAAATCTGCATCTCATCTTAGTACCTGACTTCTCCATAGTTTAAAAAACTTCATATCCTATCTAATAAAAGAGTAATATGCAAATCGACCATACCCTGCTTACCAACAAGCCATACCCACCACCACGCCCATCAGCCAATCAGAGCAGGTATGCAAAATAACCCAACCAAGATGGCTGTGGCCACAGAGAGAGCAGGAGGGAGGCTTGGGTTGCCGCTGGGAATGGAGGAAGCCAAGCTTTCCACACACCCTGGCAGACAGGCCTCCATTAAAGGCAACAAAGTTTCAGTGGCTCTGTGAGCAGAAGGCTTGGCTCTGCTCCAGGCTACAAAGTTTTAAATGTAGAAGATAAATAAATCTCAGATACCAGGGCTTCCACTTGGGTCACTGGAGGGCAAACCACCATAGGCCCCTCGCCCAGGCCACCCCATGCCCCAAGGGAACACCCACCCTGATCCAGGACACCCTTCAGGGCAAACCAGCTGGCATCCACCCATGCACCAGGCCTCTATCCTATCTAATAAAAGAGTAATATGCAGATTGACCATCACTTCAGCACACAAGATGACTGCCCCCATGTGGACAAAAGATCCTGCCCCCATGTGGACACAGATGGCCACCATAAGATGGCCAGCAAGGGAGGGCAGTTGTGGGCAATCAGGCCAGCAGGAGAGGGCAGTTGGGAGGGACCAGGCCTGCAAGGGAGGACAGTTAGGGATGATCAAGCCTGCAGGGGAGGGCAGTTAAGGGTGACCAGGTGGCAGAGGAGGGAAGTTGGGGGTGACCGGGCCTGCAGGGGAGGGCAGTTAGAGGTGGCCAAGCCCACAGGGGAGGACAGTTAGGGCAAACAGGCTGGCAGGGGAGCAGGTAGGCATCAATCAGGCTGTCAGGGGAGTGATTAGGAGATGATCAAGCTGGCAGGCAGAAGTGGTTAGGGGCAATCAGGAAGGCAGGCAGGTGAGCAGTTGGAAGCCAGCAGTCCTGAATTGTGAGAGGCAGTCGGACATCCATCAAGGGGTCCCAGATTGGAGAGGGTGCATGCTGGGCTAAAAGTCACACCCCATGCACGAGTTTCATGCACTGGCCTCTAGTTATTATATGTTAATTGTCTAGATAGACCACTGCACTTGAATTAGCTTCTAAGGATAAATTACTAAGCATTGAGTTACTACTGGGTCAGTGGATATGAACATATTTAAGGTTTCTATCCTTATTACCAGGGCTGTACCTCATGAAGTTTGCACCAATTGAATGATTACCTACCCTCTTAAATAATCTTTAGAAACCAATCTTAGCTTTTAGTTTTGGACAGTTTTCTTTTAAAGCAGCCTTAAATGAAATTTAAATGTGAAAAAATTTAGAATTGATTTGGGAAAGAATGACATATCTATACTAATAAAAGCCTATGTGGTTGTCATGCCCTCACACCATAACAATCTATCACCAGAAGTTTGTGTGCACGGTGTGCGTGGGTAGCTGGGGACTTGATGCTGCATGCGTGGCATGGAGGTAGGTCCCAGGCACCTCCACGTGGAGCTGCAGAGGTGGATACTGGTGGCTCCATGCAGAGCTATGGAGCTCTGGGTTGTGTGTAGGCAGGATCCCCAGCTCCCCCCTACCTTGTTGGGGAAATTGATCAGAGGACACATGCCAGGCTGGGGAACACCTCCTGCCCCTGCCAAGTGCAGGAATTTTGTGCATCAGGCCTATAGTTTACAATATTCTGATCTAGGAACATGTTTGCCCTGACAATATACTCAAGCAATATTTTATATTCCTTCAGAAAATGTTTTCCTTACATAGCACTTATATATTTTTGAGGTTTATTCCAATTTATTTTATGATTTTGGTTTTATGAATGTAGTTAGGCATTTTATAATGCTTGCTGACACTGATATTGGAATCCTTTTCCCTTCGAATCACCTGAAAGGTATTTTTAAGATTAGGAAGATGTAGTAAATGTGGAAATTAAACCTCGGGTTCTGTATCCAGGTTTTTTTTTTATCTGTATCTAGATGCATCCTTTACTGTGGTGGGCAGACTGGGTGTGCTGAATATCTATCTCTCCTTGCCCCCTCTTGAGCCCCCACCCTGCTCTGTGCCAGGGAGACAGGTCTTTAAGGCTTGCCTCAGTAAGACCTCCTTGCCTTCTGGCTCCTAGTTAGAGTCATCCAATGAGGCAGGAAATCAGAGGGAAGAAGGTGAGGGGAATGTAAGTATTTCCACAACTCCTTCCCTGCTCCCTTGTTGTCTGAGTTGAATCCTGTCAAGAGTCCTTTCCACATAGCTCCCCCTTCCAGGTTCTGGTAATGGGTCCCTCCATGTGCCCCTTGGCCTTGTCAGCGGTCATGATTCCCTGCTATTGTTAATTTAGGATGCTGCAGAATCCTTTGGTGTTTCTCTAATCCTGTTGCCCAGCTTGAGTGCATCATCTGTTTCCCACCAGGATCTTAACTGAGAGCAAACATTACACTGGGACAGCACACATCCTTGTCATTTTTCTCTAATATATTATTGAGAATGCCTCTTGGCTTTCATCATAATTATGATTTTGGTAATGGATGTAGGATAAATGTCCTATGTTATGTTCAGGAAGTATACTTCGTTTTGTGATTTTCTAACTTTTAGCAGGAAAGGTTGTGAAATTTTATTCTCTGTATTTTGACATATACAGGATGTCTCAAGAAAATGTATACACACTTTAAGAGCTGATAGCTCAATCGATGTCTCTTTATTTCCAGATTTAACCCATTGGAATTAATAATGGTATGCAAAGTTTGTATACTTTTTGAGGGGAACATCATGTACTTTTTTTGGGGAACATCACTTTTTGGGGGGAACATCATAGCGAGGGAGTGTTTTTAAAGTGGACTTATTAATATATTATTTTATATTGTAATGTTTTATACCAATAAAACATTCTTTCATTCCTAGAATAATCCAAATTAAATGTACTTTGCTAATATTTTATTTTAGATTTTTTTAAATCTCTCTCACCTGGTTACCTTGAAGCCATCTAAAACAATAGACATAGGTGGGAAAAGCAGCACCATTAAATTGATATTTCGCTTAAGCATGATTGCTTTGAATAACTGAAATCTTAGTAGCCCTTTATCACCCAAAGCCCCCTTTTTGGTGTTTGGTTTCCTACAGTCTAGAGTTCAGAAACAAGTGGCTTATCTAACATTTTAAGGTGTCATTTTTTGACTAGGCAGAGTTGAGGGTGGGGGAGTGAAAAAGCAAAAAGTAATAAGTAAAGAAGACCACAAATTAATGTCTTGCAATTATATCTAAGCCAGAGTATAACATGAGTGGAATGTCTTTCTACCATTTTTTTATCCTGAAAAAATTTTTTTATGTTTTTACATTTATGTTTCTCATTATAACTCTATCAATCTTGGATTTTTACACCTACTAATAGCTTGAAAGCCTAGATGACAAAAATCTTACCTAAATGATTATAATGTATACTAGAGGCCTGATGTGCACAAAATTTGTGCACGGGGGTTGTGTCCCTCAGCCCAGCCTGCATCCTCTCAAATCTGGGATCCCTTCAGGGATGTTCGACTGCCCATTTCGGGCCTAAATGGGCAGTCAGATATCCCTCTCACAATCCAGGACTGCTGACTCCCAACGAATCACCTGCCTGCTTTCCTGATTACCCCTAATTGCTTCTGCCTGCCAGCCTGATCACCCTCTAACCACTCTCCTGCCAACCTGATCAATGCCTAACTGCTCCCCCGGCTGGCCTGATTGCCCCTAACTGCCCTCACCTACAGGCCTGGTAACCCCTAACTGCCCTCCTCTGTAGGCCTGGTCCCTCCCAACTGCCCTCTCCTGTCAGCCTGGTTACCCCTAACTGCCCTCCCTTATAGTGCTGATTGCCCCCAACTGCCCTCCTCTGCAGACCTTGTCCCACCAGTTGCCCTCCCCTGCAGGCTTGGTCAGCCCTAACTCCCTGCCCCCCTTGCTGACCTGGTTCCCCGCCCCCCCAACTGCCCTCCCCTGCTGACCTGATTGCCCACAACTATCTCCCCTGCTGGCCATCTTGTGGTAGCCATCTTGTGTCCACATGTGGACAGCCATCTTTGACCATATGTGGGCAGCTATTTTGTGTCTTGGAGTGACCGTCAATGTGCCTATTACTCTTTTATTAGATAGAATTATATCAAAAACTTAAAACATCAACTTACAGCAATCAGAAATACCAATATCTTATACCTGTTATATAACTATATCATATTATACCAAGCAAGGATTTTCATGTGGGTTCCCATAGTTAATTCCATCACAACAGAGTCCTAAGCACAATATCCCCTAGAATAGAAGAATTTTATTTAATAATAAAGGCCCAGTGCATGAAATTCATGCACTGGAGATGGTATCCCTTAGCCAAGGCTGCACTCTCTCCAATCTGGGACTCCTTGGGGGTTTAAACCTGCAGTTGGACATCCTTCTCACAATCTGGGACCACTGGCTCCTAACCACTTACCTGCCTGCTTGATTGACACCTAACTGCTCCCTGATGGCCTGATCACCCCCAAGGCTTTTATTAGTATAGATATAACCCTTTACAGAAAATTTTAATAACCCTGTTTTACAATAAGGGCTTGATGATTGAATCATTGGGACCAGACACCAAGATTTCCTTTCTTTGAATAGTGGAGGGAATAATTATCTTGTCTTTAAGTTACCCTGAAATTAAAATGAGACGATTTAGAAAAATATAAAAGCACCATATAAAGACAACTGTCTTTTTCATAAATTGGTAAAATGGAAAACACTATTTTTATTCTTTCCCTTCCTTTCTTACAGTCCATATTTAAACTTTGAAATTTACAAAAATTTCACTCCAATTTTCATTTCTTTATATTCTGTATTATTTTGAATTGGTTTCAGGTTTTATATTAGTTACAGAATAGTGGTTAGACAATTATATACTTTACAAAGTGTTCCCCAATATTTCCAGTACCCACATGGCATCATATGTCATTACAACACTATTGACTATATTCCCTATTTAAGTGACAATGGGTTTACAGGTTCCTTTCAGTCTTTTTTTGTGTGTGTGTGTGTGTTATTTGCCTTTCCTTTACTTTCTCACTTCTTTCCTCACTTACTTTATATAGTATCCCAATTGGCCATCAAAGCTCAGTGAAAGCACTGGGATACATTTAATCCATTTTACAGGCTAGGAAACAGGCCAATTCCAGATGCTGTGGAACTTGACTCAGTGCACAGGGAGCACGCAGAGCCATGCTCTCTGCCCTTCCTAAGGGGCAGCTGCTGGGCAAACAGAACAAACCTTCCCATCAGGCTTCTGAGCCTCTTTCTCAAGCCCCTCTTCATTGCGGATGCTCTACATTCTTTCCTCTCCCCGGTCCCCTGTCCCCATTCTTTATTGCCCCCTCTTCTCTAGAGCAGGTGGAAGGCTTGGCACTCACCGCCTAGGCATGCTCTGCTGAGGGGCAGGTTGGCCCGAGCTTGCTTTTGGGCCAAAGTGGGAGCAAAGTCGCCACTTCTGAAGTCTGAAGGCTGCATGGGCGAGGCTGGTTAGCACTGGGAGTAGATCTGAATCACATCAGTCAGTTTGGTACCCTGCAGTGCGGCACCCCTCCACTGAGGTGGTGCTGCCCCTCAATCCCCACCTCAGGGCTACAGGTCCCCTCTGCGTGGGTGTCTTCCCATGCCCCTTGATCCATGGCCTACCCATGTCTTGGGGCCACTGCAGAGCCTCTCTCTCTGCAGGTGAGGCAGATCCCTGTACACCAGTCCCTTGCCCCAGCCTGAGCCCCCTTTGGTGCACCAGCCTCGCCAAGTTTTTGCCTTTGATCTATGGCATTGGTGACAGCACACTCCTAGCAAGCCTGGTACCCAGAGGGGCACAGGGTCAGTTTTTTTGCCCAGAATGTTAGAGGTTGCAGTAGCATTTGCAGATGTGGCCCAGAGCCTCTTTGAGAAGGCAGTGCCTGTGTGGGGTGTCCTCATGTTGAGGCGCAGCTTGGCACCCCTTGGAACACCCGCCTCCTGGCCAGCCACTTTGCCAAAGCTGTGGCACTTGCCCTGGAGCCACCCCTCAGGCAGCCCCAAAGTCAGGCCTCGCACCTCTTCTTCCACATTTGGCCTTCATCCATCCCTTTCTCCTGCAGTGCGTGGGCTCCAGGCCCAAAAGAAAAGAACCAAGGACAAAGTCCAAAGGAAGTGAGTGTTGGACCCCCACGTCCCATTCTCTGGATTTCCACCTGCACCTCCTCTCTGTGTCACATCCTGAACGGGCATCCTGTGGCCCAGCCACATGGTCTCTGGGTGGCCTGGTAGAGTTGGTTTCCAAGAAGCTGTGAATCTGTGGCCAGAATCCCTGTCTGGGTCTCAGCAACCTCATGCCTGCGATGTTCACAGGCCCCACGGGAGTGGCTAGGCAGCCAGCCGCACCTCCCAGGGCCTGCAATGGACCCGGACCCCATGGTGGTGGCGTCTGGCGCTGCCCACCCCACTTCCCCAGATGGACTAGTACCTTGCAGGCGGTGTCTGGCACTCCCCGCTTGGCCTCCTCAGATCCCCAGGGGTGGGCCATGGCGCTGCCAGCCTGCCTGCATATGCAAATTTATCCACCATCTTTGATAGGTTAATTTGCATATCATTCCTGATTGGCTGTTGGGTGTAGCAGAGGTATGGTCAATTAGCATCTTTCTCTTTTATTAGTGTAGATTTGTATGAATGATTATGTATTTGGTTCCAAGCACTTGAAACATTAGAATAACTGATATAATTGCTGCGTCATGACATATGGAAGCCAATGCTATTAAATCTATCCCTGAAGGGCCTAACTTTGAAAATAGATGACTACAAAGATTGTATCTGAACTTTTAAATTAGGTTCTAATTGATTTGATCTGACTTAGTCTAAGAATAGAATCTGCAAATACTGAACCTTTTGTTTTCATTTAAAATTTTGTCAGGCAAATACCTAGTAAAAAAAAACCCCTCTCATTATTTATAATCAAAAAGAGTTACAAATATCAAACAAGATTTAGTATTTGTTTGATAAGAGGCAAGTTTCAAAATTTCCTAGTGGAGAATTTACTTTTTGAGGTGTTTTCTTATTTATCATGGCACCTCATCTCCCATACCTCAGCTAAGGCTATTTCTGCATCTGAAACCACAGGCACATGAGAATTCCATTCCCACCATAAACTTGCCTCACTACCTCTCTTTTCTAGTACTCTTTTGTGGTTTAGAGCTGAAAAACCAGGCGTGAGAACATACAGTGTCTAGTAAAAGCCAATATTGCTGAATGAACTCATTAAAGCCAAGAGGGAATTGCAAACTGGAAATTAAAACATCTGAACATCTGTTAAAACTCAATCTGTATTTCTCTGAGAAAAAAAGACTAAATCTGATCGACTCTCATTATAGCTTCTTAAAAGAATAAACAAAGAGGCTTGATAAGTAAAATCAATTTGGCAAGTGGTTCAATAAGCTAGAATGTGGGATAATTCTTGGAAAGTTTTCATCAGTTGAGACATAATATAAATCAACAAAATTCCCAAGTAACAATAAAGTGAAACTGAGGAATTGCATTTAGCAAGAGTGCAAGAATGGATGGCAAATGACTAAGAACAACTAGATTATTTGCAAAGAAAAGAAAGCAGAGTCAACTGACATGTATTTCATCAGCCAATATTTTATTATTAGGTAAGTTAAAGTTATTTATTTAAGATCACTTTTTTTTTTTTAACGAAGTGCCTACACACACTAAGTATAGACATTATTCAGTGTCTTGGTATCTCTCTCAGTGTCTCTCTCGGTGTCTCTGTCTCCTCTCTCTTTCTCTCGGTATGTTTTGGAATTAGTTCTCACAGTGGCAAAATGAAATGTTTGTAGGATTTATCACACAGGCTTCTGTAGACTGCACATCATGCACATGCAAAAGCACTGCATATGCCAGTGCTGCTGTAAACAGCACATTGAACCCCTCCTATCTAGGAATAGCCAAGTTCTTGTTGCTCCTACCATAGTTATGTAACACTGTTCTCTCTATAGCTTCCACATTGAGGTGTAATTTATTCGGCCTCTACTCAAGAAATTCTTAAACTTTTCCATATTGTCATAAATTGAAAAGCAGTAAGGAAAAAAGTCATGATTGGTCTTGCATGCTTTATGTTAGGGACTATTTCACCACTGAAACCATAGCTTCCCTAAGCCCTGCAGCCTGGGTGTCAATGGCATCAAGTGCACCTGCATGGCTGGCCCGCACCATCTGGGATCCTGAAACAGCAGCGCCACACCCACTGCACCCCCATCACTGTACTCCCACTTCAAGAGGAAAGCTCAAGGATGGTAGGATGCTCACAAAATGCTCACTGGCCTCTTATTTGTTCTCCATGATATCCAATGCTGCAAAGAAGGCTCTGTGCTGTCCACTTTCAAGTCATCTGATTTGTGAGCCCCCAGCTACAGGTTTACCAAGTATGTCGGGTATTTTTGTGGAAACAATCTGTAAAACTAAATGCAATGACCTGCTTCAAACCTGTGAGAGGCAGCTCTCCAGCAGGACACTTCTACTGCATTCCCTTTCCCTAGATGCTGCTTCCATGCCCTCTGCATCTCTAGGTGCAAGTTGCAACATTATTCTGTTGTAGTATACCACCATTTTACAAAGGATGCCTCAAGAAGTCGAATTATGGAGTCATTTATTAAAAGCCAGCGGCATACAAGGGAGCCATTCAGCTCTCCAAACCTCGCAGCCCCAAACAGCTTGCCACATCTGGCTTATATTGGCAGAATATCACAAAGGTATTGATTATATCTTTGGGTCTGGAATGAGGAACCTGGTTCAGTTACAGAAGCAAAATTGTGCAAGTTAGTTATTTCAAGTATCTATGAATCACTGAATCAACAGAAACACGTTATCTGGGACCACCGGGGCAATTTAGAATAATTGTGCTGTCCAGATTCTGGGGCCACTGAGTCAACAGGAATGCAATATCTGTAGCTACTGAAGCAATTTAGGTTAATTGAGCTGTCGTGGTTCCCAGAAGAATGTGCTTCGATGACCAGTGAGATCACAATCAATGGGATAGTCAAACCATCATCAATGGAGTATTAGGATAGCATACGTAAGTTCAGAAAATCAAAATAACTTTCTACTGTTTTAGCAAACAAATAAGTACAGAACCCAAACAGCAGTTTCTACCTGAGTTGATTGCTACCGTACTTCAGTTGTATGTGTTGCCATTTTTAGGATCTAGGCTGTGGGCTGGAATTGAGATTGAACTTCTGGGAGAGTTCATGTTTCCCCCACTGATATCTTCTCTTGCAAAGGAAAAGCTATCATAAGAGCATTATTATAAGTCTCCTTTTGTTCCTCCTTCCTCTGTCACCTGAGCTCTAGCTTCCCCCAGCCTCCTTCTAGACAAACTGATTACCTTGCCAAGGTTTTCCCAATCTGTGCCTTATTTTGGGAAAGGAAATATGAGAGTAAGGCTCACCCTAAATACAGAATATTTTATGTTGCATTTAAATAGGTGATGCTATGTATAAACACTTTTTGCATTTTTTTTAGTTTAAAAATATTTTACAAAACTAATGCATGCACACAGTAAAAATTGAAAGTGGAAAACCGGTAGAATTAAATATACATTTTCCACCAACCCATGATTCCTACTCATGTGGCTCTCCAGCTCAGAGGAAATCCCTGTTCTTAGCTCCCCATGTATATTTCTAGAGTCAGATAAGCATACATATTTATGATTTGTTATACAAATGCGAGGATGGTATATGTTATCTTTTTTATCCTTTTTTTAAAGTTAGTGAAATATAATAGAGATAATTTAATACAGTGTCACAGGTCTGCCTAGTCTTTTTAATGGTTACAGAGCATTTTGTTATATGAACGCATCATATTTTAAAGACAATCCCCAATTTATGATCACTGATGCTGTTCAGTCTTTTTGCTGCAGCAGTGATGAAGTGAGTCTCCTTGTGTACTTGTCTATTCAATAACAGCAGAGAAGTAGAAGGGATGCCATTAGAAGAGTTGTGGCATAAATTTTAATAGAGATTGTTAAACTTCCCACTTAAGAAATCATAACAATTTATATAAACTCCTTGTAACAATGAGTGCTAACTTCTCTCAAGCTCACCAGTACCATATACTTTTAAATAAAATATTTGGATCTTTGTGAAACAAATACATGGTAACTACTATTTCGTTGTCATGCACTAAGAGATCAAATGGGTAAACTGATCTTCCTGGCAGCAACTAAGCATGGTCACTATGTCCTCCTGATTTCTGGGAAAGTCATCCCTATTGGCTCTATGCTTCCAGTCCAGTTATTTTACCTCTCTGAGCTTCACTTTTCTTGTTTTCAAATCAATAATATTAGCTTATTATGGGTAAGTACATTATACATATCAATTTAGCCTTTACAACCAATCTACAAAGTAGCTATTAGCATTTTCTTAAACAGAGGTGACAAAAAATTTCCTCATCTATTAGATTGAGATGAAAGTGCCTTTTTATAAAATATTATAAGAATTAAATGATAATCTGCATGTAAAAAATTAGTACAATGTTTAGTCATAATTCAGTATACATTATTATTGTTTTATGAACAAGGAGACAGGAAAAATTTTATCACTATAAATATAAAAGAGCAGATCCTAAAAATCAGTTTAGAATATTTCATTTTCCTATTGTATAAATCTTCCAAAAACTAGAATAAAAAGATGAGTATTAATTTCTAAGCTGATGAGTTTTCTACTAGTTCCACAGCTATCTCTGGGTTTAGTTACTAAATCTCAACAAAATTAAGTTAAACTTACTGATTTAAAAAAATCTAAAATCATTCATCAGGAACGTACTGCAAAAGAAAGTAAAAATTTAAATATGAAATTTTAATTGTCTACCACTAAAGCAATAATAATAAGTGCTTATTTTCTTTCAAGCAATACCATCTATACACTCTGTACTTTCATGATTTCAATTTTATTCTTATTTTTAAAGGGCATAGTCTAGTACTTCTGTATCCAGAATTAACAAAGGATGATAGTTTTGTCATATTTGTTTTGGCTACTTTTTATATGCCCAAGTGATTCAACATTTTTCACCCATCTGTGGAGAAAACTCTTGTCTGGCCCCAAGATAACCCTGCCATGAATTTAGAGCATATAGGCTCTGTTTGCATATATTCACAATATATTTCATTCTGCCCCTTGTTCTTTTATTTAAAAAAATATATATTTTATTGATTTTTTTACAGAGAGGAAGGGAGAGGGATAGAGAGTTAGAAACATTGATGAGAGAGAAACATCAACCAGCTGTCTCCTGCACACCCCCTACTGGGGATGTGCCCATAACCAAGGTACATGCCCTTGACCAGAATCGAACCTGGGACCATTCAGACTGCAGGCCGAGACTCTATTCACTGAACCAAACCAATTAGGTCATGCAACTTGTTTTTTTTAATTAAATATACATTTTAAAATATATTTTTAATTGTTTTCTTCTTTTATTTGAGATTAAATTTCTATATCCTGGCTTATAATATTAGAAATTGGAGTTATTTCCAAATTTACTATTATAAGAAATGCTATGAGTTTTTTAGACAGAGACAGCAGTATGGTGGTTATTAGAAAGAAAGGAGGTTGAAGTCATGAAGGGTAGAGGGGGGTCAAGCATATAGTGATAGAAGATTTGACTTTAGGTGATGGGAACACAATGCAATATACAGAAGATGTACCATAGAATTATACATTAAAACCTATATAATTTTATTAACCAATGTCAACTCAATAAATGCAATTAAAAACATAAATGTTGCAATAAACATTCCTGGATATATTTTATTGCTTCTGGAGGATATTTATGTAAAAGCCAAATTGCTGAGTCACGGAGAATTTGTTTTTTACCTTTATTAGCCATTGATAAATATAAAATATTTGTCTCATTTATGCCTATACTAAAGTACATATATGACAATTCAAAGAGATATCCTGTTTGCCAGTTCCTAATTGTATAATCTTGAACAAGTAACTTTAATTTCTTGAATTCTCAGCTTCACCATCTAAAAATGAGCATTATCATAAGTTACCTAATGTAATTAATGAAATCATGAAAGTACAGTGTATAGATGGTATTGCTTGAAAGAAAATAAGCACTTATTATTATTATTATTGCTTTAGTGGTAGTAATTAATGATAATTACAATTTTCAAATAATAGTTTTTATTTGGGGGACCAGTAATGGATCCAGTCTAGACTGGTAAAATAAATCAGATTAAATTAGGAAATTTAAAGATTGACAGGGAGTGTGGCTCCCCAAGCCTTAGGGTATATGAATAATTTTACTCAATTATTTTCTTGGCTGTTATTTTAAGATATAAAATATACATTTTAAGATTTAAAATATGAAATACTTTTGTGTCCATTTTACAGAAAATTACAGATGGTCAATCTGTCCATTCCTGTGGGACTTGGAAAATCATGGGAATTACAGCCATGTTCATACATAATTGCCTTGTTCAACTTTTCATTTCTCCTCAACACCAGCTTTAGGCAAGGCTACAGCTACAAGTTATGCATATTTTGGGTGTGAAAGCAGGGGTAGGTGGGGAAGACTGATCTGGGTAGGAGGTAGGCTGGTTGCCAGATACCCCAGGGTGATAAAGAAAACTTCTTATTATAATTTAATAGAAAGTCTTATGCCAAAAATGTTTCCATAAATAAATACAAATGTTGGTTCTTGTTGAAAAATGCAAATCAGATGGTTTCAATGTTTTAATGCTTACTTGAATACCTCAAATAACAAGCATAAACATTTATGCGTGTACATATATACATTTAAATGTATACCAAATTAGGCAACAAAAAATGTTTTATAAAATGGCATAATGGAACCAGCATCCTGACATCAGGCTGAAATTCAGATGAAATAATGCAACCTTGGAAGCACTGCAGGGACTATCATCATCCCAGCAAGTATTCATTAGACCTTGTCTTATTGTATTTAAACAATTGCAGCTCCAAATAGACAGAAACAAACATCTGGTCTGTCTGTCTGCATCGTTCCTATTCCAAAATATTCATCTTCTACTTACAGGGCAGCAAAACAATTGCAGGCAGAATAAATTGGCAAGTATTTGGTCCAATGTCTAACTCTTGTATATCACATAGGGCTGACTTGATCTTTCTTTTCTACAGCTGAGGCAAAATTCTCTGAGAATTAGGATGTCGGAGTAAATTATACAGACCTGGTGGTTAAGCTAACCTAAGATTGTCCATTCCTCATAAAACATCTGTAGAACATAACGGTGCTTTTTGGATACTAGTTGATTGACATGGATGATAAATATACAGAATTTGCTTTATGAAAGCTTACATCGCCAATATATTTTCTGAGCTTTAGTGGCCAACTTACTTTTAAACAATGTATTCTTGGGAATGAAAAACTATATTTTAAGACTATTGGCGAATTCAGCAAGTTGAAAATCTTTCCAAAAAAC
Source organism: Lasiurus cinereus (assembly GCA_011751065.1). Classification (NCBI taxonomy): domain Eukaryota; kingdom Metazoa; phylum Chordata; class Mammalia; order Chiroptera; family Vespertilionidae; genus Lasiurus; species Lasiurus cinereus. The sequence goes on from JAAGEH010000226.1 coordinate 41,414,721, forward strand.
AATGTAGATTGATGAATTGTAGGAAAAATAATGATTTAAATTTTTTATGGAGAAGTAAAGAAAATGCCAATGATAATAATGACCAAAATAATTGCCATTATTGTGCTGTGACCTGTAAATGGCGCATAAATCTTATTACAAGGAACACATAATAATAAACCCCGTAAAGTATTGAGATCATTAAGTAACTTGGAGGTGTTCAGATAGCTAAGTAATGGTAGAGCTGGACCTTAATGGCAGATGCCATGTTCTGCCTTAAGAATTTCTTTTTCTATTTGGGATTAGTTTATCCCTTATTCCAAAATTAAATGAAGTGCTTATTTCAAGAATCTCAGAAAGAAAAGACTAATTTATTCATTTACAATATTTAATATATAGGTAGGTTTATCAGGCACAGTACCAGGTGGTAAAGATGAACAGGTGTGTTTTCTGCTCTCAGTAAAATGAACTGGAACTTAAATATGCTCACTAGGACCTGGTGTACATGGATGGTGAATGTGCTTAGAGATCATGGGATGTCTCTAGTACTGAGTTCTATGGACATTTTCATGAATGCTAAAGCTAGAATTAAACTTTACCAGGTTAACAGTGGAGGAAGAAGCATAGCTAGGAATCCAATGGTCAGGAGAGAAACACTGGAGGAAGTGCTCAATCTCTATAAACAAATGTGAATGAAAACTTGAAGAAGGACGATGGTAAGAGCTATAGGCATCCAGTGTCAAATCTGGAGCCATAGCAGAATAGCAGATAGATGCCTAACTGCTCCTCTGCCAGCCCAATTGCCCTCAACTGCCCTCCCTTGCCAACCTGGTCACCCCTAACTGTCCTCCTCTGCCAGCCTCACCTCCCCTAACTGCTCTCCCTGGCTGGTCTGGTCCCCGCCCCCCCCCCCCCAACGGCCCGCCCCGGAAGGCCTATTTCCCCCCAACTGCCCTCCCTTGCAGGCCTAGTTCTCCCTAACTTCCCTCTTCTACAGGCCTAGTCCCCCCCCAACTGCTCTCATCTACAGGCCTGGGTCTCCCTCAACTGCCCCCCTCACTGTCCTGATTGCCCACAACTGACCCCCATTTACAGTTTGCTCACACCCAACTGGACCCCTGCTGATCTGCTTAATCCCAATGGCCCCTGCCATCTCATCCTGGCCTGATCACCCTTGGGCTACCCAAAGTCCCAGCCCCTCCTTTTTTCTTTTTCTTTTTTTTTTTTTCAGTGCCTCCTTGAGCAGAGGCTAGGGCTGGCTGGAAGCAAGTATCTAGGATTTATTTATCTTCTATAATTGAAACTTTGTAGCCTTGAGTGGAGGCTAAGGCCAGCTAGGGCAGGAAGCTTAACTTCCTCCATTGCCAGGGAAACCCAAGCCTCCTGCTCACTCCGTGGCTGCAGCCATCTTGGTTGGGTTAATTTGCATACTAGCTCCTAATTGGCTTGTGGACATGACTTGTGGGCATAGCAGAGGTACGGTCAATTTGCATGTTTCTCTTTTATTATTGTAGATGTTAGCTGCACACTTACCAGTGACATGAATTTATTGTTACATCCTATCTAATAAAAGAGTAATTAATACACAAATTGACTATACTTCCACTATACCCACAAGCCACATCCACAGCCAATTAGGAGCGAGTATGCAAATTAACCCAACCAAGATGGCTATGGTCACGGAGAGAGCAGGATGCTTGGATTTCCTGGCAATGGAGGAAGCCAAACTCTTGCAGCCCTGGTCTCTGCTCAAGGCTACAAAGTTTCAATTATAGAAATAAATAAATCCCAACAAAAATGGCAGTAGCCATGGAGCTGGAGAGAGCAGGAGGTTTGGATTGCATCCAGTGATGGAGAAAGCCAAGCTCCTAGAACCCTGACCTCCACTCAAGGCTACAAAGTTTCAATTATAGAAGATAAATAAATCACATATACCAGGGCCTCCACTTGGGTTCCTGGGGGTGAGGGGCAGGGCTGGCCTGCAAACCACCACAAGCCCCTTGCCCAGGTTGCCCCATGCCCCTAGGGACCCCCCACCCTGAACTGGGACATCCTTCAGGGCAAACCAGCTGGCTCCCACCTGTGCACCAGGCTTCTATCCTATCTAATAAAAGGATAATATGCAAATTGACCATCACTCCAACACACAAGATAGCTACCCCCATGTGGACACAAGATGGCCACCATAAGATGGCCAGCAGGGGAGGACAGTTGGGAGAGACCAGGACTGCAAGCGAGGTCAGTTGGGCACAATCAAGCCTGCAGGGGAGGACCGTTAGGGGTGACCAGGCCTGCAGGGAAGGGCAGTTTGGGGCAATCAGCCTGGCAGTGGAGCAGTTAGACATCTATCAGGCTGGCAAGGGAGTAGTTAGGGGATGATCAGGCTGGCAGACAGAAGTGTTAAGGACAGTCAGGAAGGCAGCTAGGTTAGCAGTTGGGAGCCAGCAGTCCTGGTTGTGAGAGGGATGTCTGACTGCCCATTTAGGATCGGGCCCAAACAGGCAATCAGACATCCCTTAAGGGGTCCCATATTGGAGAGGGTGCAGGCTGGGCTGAGGGACACCCCCCATCCCCATGTACAAATTTTGTGCACCAAGCCTCTAGTATATTATAAGTAACAATATAACCAACATAAGTATCATCATAATTCAAGGGAGACTGAAGCTGAGGTATCTCCATGGCAATGACCCCAGAGTGTTGATGAATAGGAAAAATTCAGCCCCTGAGGGCAGAGACCCTCCAGACACATAGGAGACACAGCACAGCAGTTTTCAAAACTGGCTGCGCATTACAATCACCTGGGGTAGTTTAAGGGTCCACTCCCAGAGATTCTGAGTTAATTGCCAGGGGTGGGGCCAAGTATTGTCAGTTTTTTTATTCTGATAATAAACTTTTTTTGGAGTAGTTTTGGGTTCAAAGCAAAATTGAACATAAAGTACAGCAATTTCTCATATACCTTCTGTCCCCACACAGGCACAACCTCCCCCTCAGCAAGATCTCCCACCACACAGGCACATTTCTTTACATTTCTTATAGTTGATGAAGACCACACTGACAGGTCATTATCTCCCAAGTCCTTTGGGTAGGGTTTCCTCTTGGTATTGCACACTGGGATTTGACAGATATATGGTGATATGTGTCTATCACTGGAGGATCTTACAGACTGGCAGTTTTTTAAAGGCTTTCTTGGTAAACCACTGCTCTAGCAGTAAGGAGCCACAAAGACAGGCTTGATGTCCAGGTAGTATGATACTGTCAACAAAATTACAATAGGCTCATCACTTTCCAGTAGCTTTAACTTCCGGGCAAAACACAGAACAATGTTTCTGAAACTGTGATGACAAGTAGAAGGAGCATTACTTGCTAGAGTTGTCAGTTTGTGGAAAGGGATGGGAGCAGCCTACAGAAGATGGAACATTCCCAACAGCCACAAAGGCTAGAGTTTAGATAGAAAGAAATGTCTGATAACAAATCCATGTGTTATAATGTAAGAAGATGTTTGGACCCAAGACAGATTGAAATTAGAATCCTAACGTCAAGATGTATTACTTTGAACAAGGCATCTGACTCCTCTGAGCTTTAGTTTCTTTATATGAGAAATGGAGATAACAGTACCTAACTTGAAGGGTCATTATGAGGATTAAAGTCATTACATCCAGTTTGCCATATTCTCAGCTTTTTGAGGATGATCTTCAAATGGATCTATTATATAAAATATTAGCAATGACTAAAGAAGAACATGTGAACAATGTCTTAATGGTATAACATAGACTAGAGAATGAGAATTCAAAAGCAGGGAAAGTGATGGGTTGGACCATCCTGTAAATCTGCAATTCATGCAGAAGCCTCCCTTGCCCTTCCTTTTCTCCTCAGTTTGTCAGAAGCACCATCTCTCTTGAACATCTTGGCAAAGAACAGACATCTGGTTTTGCATAAGCATAAATGAAATGATTTGTGACAATCTGTTATCCACAAAAAGGGCATTTATTCGTCATACTCAGCAAAGATAACAGGAACTACCGGGTGCCAAATCCTTCATCTCAAAAAGAAAAGGTTATTTGTATATATTTTATGTTACCAAAAAGCTACTGAAATGAGTTAGCTGATGAAAAGAAAGGATTTGTAGTGGATGGTGATTTCAAGACCTGAGGGTGATGTTATATCAAGACAAATGATATTATTATTTTCAAATATTTTCAAGAATTTGGTGTACTTCATAACCAGTAGGTGTCACTGAAGGCATTAAACACAATCTTTGTTTCTGAGAACTTTGTCCCACAAATGTTGGTGTAATTAAATTGGTAGAATGTATTTATGATAGGCATAAAGGATATTTATTCTAAAAAGCAATATATTTTGTCATGGTCATGAACTTGTAAAATCATTGGCTTAAGGAAGCTAAAGTGTATACTTTAAAAGGGCTTACTTAGCACAATATACAGCATCAGTAATAGAATCTTATGAGGTTTTAAATACATACTGTGGGGTTCCTGGATAAGACAAGGTTTGCTTTTTACAGTTATTCTATAGAGTCTGATTTATAGAACTAACTTAATGAGAATTCATAGACCCATTGCTGCCTTCTAAATCTTTGTGCAATTGACATTTTTCCCCTTATAATGTTCTTAAATGTTTTCTTAGAGAAGGAGAGGAAATTAAGAATTTAAATTTGAATTATATTAGTTACCTTCTTTTGGGTTTCTTTGACCTTTTAAACATATAGTTTCTAATATTACAAAGTTAAATTCACCAAGCTTTTTTAGACAAGCATACTTTAGTGCAGTGGTTGGCAAACTGCAGCTCGCGAGAGCCATATGCAGCTCGCAAGTCGCAGTTTGCCGCTCTGTTGACTAATAAGTTTGCTGACCACTGCAGTGGGTTTCAGGCATCTGACATATTGAGAAATATTGGCCATCACAAAACACTGGCCTCTCTTCCATTTCTGTCATGGCTTTAGAGTTGATTCATTAGTACAACCCTGCTGGTATTGCTGAGTTGAACTTTTGAACACAGTATTCTCAGTAGAAATCCTCACACTTTGAAATTAATTTGCCTGCTGGAGGTGTTGGTGGTTCTTATTTATGCATAATTTAAGGGCTAGGTGTGTGAATGTGCCCCTAGCGTCTATTTCACTGGCTCCATTTTACAAATTGAAGCTGATGGTGGTAGTTGTGGTGCTTTTCAAGTGTGACTTGGGGGCAATCTAATTTACCTAAACTGTTCAAAGGTGAACTCAATCTTTTCAATCATAAATTAAAAATCTATTCCAGTTTTCAAATTAGAAACAGTGCAAATTACATATCTGCAGGCCATAAGGATTCTCCTATCCTGGCCTACCTCTGTTGATTTCATCAGGAAAAATGAGACATTCCCAGACACCCTGTGTTTTAACATGTCCTTGTAACATCTAAAGTATTTTAAGAACATCACATTGCCTTTTTTTTTCTGTGTATACTAATAAGAACTTTGGGAGCCTCTTGCCTTTGCCTGTCAGATGATAATATTTTTAACCTATTAGAATACTAGACTGTCTCTGAAAGACATAACATTATGGACTAAAAAATCTAGACCTTTGGCAAACACTTAACAATGTCAAGGACGTGTCTTAACACATGATATATCTGTGTTCACTATAAGATGTAGACACTGCTCTCTAAGAAGCCTACATTCTAAACCTACATTACAGATCTTATATAAGGGGGACAAAATAAAGAGACAAAATCATGTCAATCAACTGCAGGACACACAAATCACCTAATTTCTAGTGTTTGTAGAGGCACTCCAACGTGAAGCCCGTTGCAGTCAAAGGGCAGTCTGCCTTAGATAGTCTAAAAAGTATCCCTGTATAAAATGGACTTCAGAGATCCAATCATACTACTGTGGCACCTACTGCCATTCTTTTTACTTTAACTTATTCTGTTGGGATGCCTTTGGCTTTTATTGAGGGCCAGCAACAGAAACAGGTTTTTTTTTTGGTTTTTTTTTACAACTTGATGTATTAGGAGTAAAAGTATGTTGTTGAGAATGTTGATTGATATGTTTCATGGGGTTCCCAGTTTTTATCTTTGTGCCAGTGATGGCTTGCTTCTTTTAAGCTCTTTATAATACTTTTAATTTAAATTTTTAAAATAACCAGATTCCTCTCTCTCCCCCAAATTTGGCTCACAAAAAAGCATGGAACCAAAATTGCAGTCCTGGAGCAAATATAATAGTCATTATGGTTTACATTTTTATCATAACTTCACTCCTAAACACTCTTGGTTTGTTTTCATCTTTATTACTTACTTTTACTCTTCTATTGCTTTAGTATATATATCCTTGTAGGTTCTGGGACTCTGGGGAATAAGTGAGGTGGCGTATAAATAAAATGCATCAAAATAAATAGAACATGTCTTCAGAATGGACCTATATTACATTTAAAATTCACATAGACAACCATACCCTACTCACTAGATTTCACAATAAAAGTATAAGGGAATACCACCCACAGCTAGAAGGAAATGTAAACAACACTGAGAGCCTACCACAATACCCAGTTCTTTATGCTGCATAACATTGCAAGAATTGAGTCTGTAGGTCTGGGTTAGGGTAGAACTCACATAGTAATTATGTTTCCAGGTAGTTTGGAAAATGCAGGGTTAGGACTTTCCTCAATTCAAAGCAAAAATATCATTTAAACTAGAAAGGGAGCTCTTGAGAGTAGAAATAGTAGTCCATTGTTGGAGTTTAAGATGTAGGCATAGATATCTTATATTATTTTAAGACCAATGAGCAGAAAGAATGTGTAAGACTGAAATTTGAGGCATCTTTGAATTAGCAAAGCAAACAACTGTATTCAGTCAGAAATGCATTGCCTTTCTAGGCTCAGAATATGGCTCAGAGGAATAGGATAACCAGCTGAATAAAGGAGATGAAGGCTGGTCTGGGTGAAGGAAAATGAGGAGATATAGGCTAAGGTAAGGGGAAGTGACTCATTAAGGTCCCTTTTTGCATTATGATTTTGTTACTTGATTTTTGATTCAGAGTATTCTGGCAAAATTTGCTAAAGCTGAGTCAGGGAATTAGTATTCGTTTATAAATCATTTGAATGGTTTTGAAAATGGGAAAGATTGTCAAAACAGAAGTAAAATATTTTACTTTAATAATAGAATGAGTACTAAGAATGAGGGGTGGATAAGCACTCTTGATAATGAATTCCCTGTTAAATATTTATTGTTATATTGACACATCGAACAACTGGTTGATATGGGCATTCATCTCAAGGAAGGACATCTACATGTAAAGATCTTATTCTGCTAATGTTAATCTTATATGATCAATTTTTATTCTTCTTGTCTTTATTTTACAAATTCCTTGAATTTTTTAAACCCAATTGACATAGGTTTTGTTAGAATTAAAGAACTAAAAGTTTTTTTAGATGGCACCTTAAAAATTTTAAGGTCTAAAATAGTAAGAAGAGTATTATATTTGAAGATTTGAGAATTTCTTCTGAAATAATATGCCCCTACTTGTCTAACTTTGTAAATGTGATACAAAATGGGACAAAGAGCACATACTGTTATTTAGATTTATATATGATCAAAATAGATACAGGAGAAATGTATTATTTTGAATTTGGATTTTGGCTTAAAATATGTTTATCCCTTTGGCATATGGTTAGATTTAGTCATTATAATTTGTCATCTCAAAAGAGAAGTAAGCAATCATTTGATTTGGAAGCTATGCATTTTCCAAATAATCAACCTAAATTTTCTGTTTAGCTGTTTTTATAAATGCCAAAGCAGGAGCCACTCTATTTAAGTGACGGAGGGACAATTATCCCTGATTCAATGGCAAAGTTAAGCTTGTGTTAATCTCATCTCTTTTGGTCCCACAATATCATTTCAACTATGGGATAATTATATTTTTAAATACATGTAAACAGCATAATAAGTGAAAATTTACTATGAGTTAGCTGTAATAAAATACTGAAACTGTAATTGAATTTGGATTTGAATTTTTACCCTTCTATTACTATGAATGTAATCTTGGGAAAATTACTTTATTTCTATGAATTTTAGTAATGTCTCAATGAGTGTACTATGAGGATCAAATGAGAAAACTTACAGGAAATGCCTGGCAATTTTCAGTGCTAAACACATGGCAATCCCTTTCTTGTTCCTTTGCCAATCACAGTTGCCACAACAAACCCTACCATTTTTACCTGAGACTCATCATTTACCAAAAATTATATTGATGCAGGCAGAAGTCTTTGCAACATAACCTAGATAGCTACGTTGCCACTCTTCATACCGTGTATAAATAGTACCCTACGTTAAGAGACGCACACATAAACTTGGAATCTAAAAGTTTGCCAACATGGGTTTTAATTCACTTCAAAATCTAAATTTTGAAGTTCAAAATGAACACTTTAGAACTTATTAGGCTTTTTATTGTTTCCTATCATTTTAATATGAATTTAGCATCTCTGTCAAAACTGTTAAGTTAGAGAAAGTAACATGCTTCAAAGAGGTCTATATTCCTAGACTTAAAGTTTTATCCTCAGTAAATACTTGATGACTGACTGTATGAAAAAATTAATAATTAAGATCTTACTACTGAAAGAATAGCATTACAGCTGATAGTATTTTCAGAGTAGTAGACTCCATTTCCCTAGATTAGTGGTTGGCAATCTTCGGCTTGCAAGCCACATGCGGCTCGTGAGCCATGGTTTGCTGCTCTGTTGACTAATGAGTTTGCCGACCACTGCCCTAGATTATTTGATTCAGTCTTGGAATTTTAAAGAACATCACTATATATAACTTCCATATACCGTGCATTACAAGTCTCTAAGAGAATCTACATGAACAACATTAGATATCATTTGATTTGTGTGGCACAGGAAAAGGATTATTCCTTAATTTTTGTTGTTTACATCATCTTAAGAATTTGCAAAATAATTTGAAGGGATAAGACACAGTACATTCATATCAACATATTATATTTTAAGAATATGAAGATGCTGTAAAAATCATGCTAAGGGAAGCAATAATATTTCTAGTCCCATTAATCTTAAAGTTCTCCTATTAATTCAAGTCCAAGGAATTGAGCTAATACATTTTCCATGGCTAGGCACTCTAAATCGTTTTCATATGTATACCACAAGAATGAATGTTAGTCCATGGGAAATGGTAGTGTTTTAGTGGTAAATGAAAAAGGTATTCATTTCTTCCTTTTGAGGCAAACTAATGACTCTGAGAACTTAGGTCACTATATTTTATTTTTCACCCCCAAAGACTTAGCCAATAAACTACTAAAAATTAAAAACATCATGGCTATATCTACCTAAAAACAAACATGACTAGAATAAAATTCAGTGGATTACTTTATCTCTTGGAGCCCTAATCACTGTCCCCAACTTTATCTTTATATCCACCCCTGGACAGTGCTATCTTCGCTCTATTGTCAGCTCTAAAATGTACCAACTAGATGTACCTATCTCTAGGTCTCCTCCCATGTCTCATATTCTCAATGTGTTAGTTCACTTATACATAGTTTTCCAAAAACTTCAATAAAAGCTTGTTGAATCAATGTAGAATGAATATGCAGATGTTTGACACCATATGGTCAATCATCTGGATATGGGACTCAATTTTTCAGTTGTTAAACGTGTTTAATTTTTAGAAGATAATCTCTGCATCTGAGTTTCTGATTTAATTCTAGAATGGTAGAATGGTAGTGTTAAATTGCTCTCTAAGGAAAACAGCTTACCTGAGCCACAGAAAATTAACACCTCAGAAAAGATTTCAGCCTTTTTTCATTATCTTTTAATAGCAAACATTTAAAACTATTACCAAAGGATAAGTATTATTATTCAGTGTTATAGTTCTGCACATCTGTTCTCTCTACCTCTTACTCATCATTGCCATAAGTAACTATAGAAATGGGAGTCTGGCTTTTATTAACAAAATGAGAGAAACCTGTGCAATAATAAGAAGGTAGTCCACCTCACACTTAACAGTAGGTGAAAGGCTCAGATACCTTCAAGGCTTTTTCCTTTATGCAGAAGTTCTTTCTCTGGTACACATAAACAAGACTGCATACCAAAAACATAGAGTCATCGACTACATTCACTATAAGAGAATTGGGCCTACAGCCATACCACCAACAGACTACAAACTTGCCAAGGCTCACAAAGAGAACATGGACCAGCTTTTCTGTGGATAAGTTAACCCTGAAATATCAGGTCAAGAAAGAAATAGGATGTCAGAATAAATAGATTCCAGAGAGCTGAAGTCTAAGATATATCATATTCTATGATCCTAGGCAGGCCTTCATCTTTGTTAAACTAATTTTTTAAAAACTAAATCTAATTCATGTGACTTTTTTTCAGTAGAGACATCTTTAATCTGGGCTTTGTTACTTGACATGCATATTGCTTTTAAGAACAATCTTTAAATTTAATGTGTCTCTCAAATTTTAGAAATTGAAATGGTGGTTGCTTAACCAATTTACTGATACTTCATCTTCTTTTCTTTATATATATTTTATTTATATATATTTACCCCATATCCTATACCACCCATCCACCTCACTTTTAAAGCTCTCTTGATACTCCTTCCAGCAAAATCTTAACATTGACATGCTTGCTAAGGCTTCATTTCTTATTTTTACTTAGGTGGAACTCAATTCTCCAGTCATTTTACACAGGAACCCAAAATAAAAATTATTTATGAGGTTGTGAATATAATAAAAAATAAAAATATTCTAGATTTCTTAAGAAATGTTACATTTAAGGGCCAGATCCAAGATGGCAGTATAGGAAGTACCCAAACTCACCTCCTCCAATGGACATACCAAATATCCATTTACATATAGAGCAATTCCTCCTGAATAAGAGCAGAGGCTGATTGAACTCATCTATATAAAAATAGAGGGACCCACATAGAATAGGGTAAAAGAGACACAGATATCATACCAAGGAAACCCACCTCTAATATGGTGACTTAGAGTACTGAGGGAAATCACTGATGGCTGACATGCAGATTTGCCTGCCATGGGGCATAACAAAACGAAAGAAAACCACTGGGGCTATATGTAAAGAACATCCACTTATCCTAAAGTATCTGCCAAAAGGATGGAAAAGTGTTGAAACTCTCTTGGTTCAGAGGCACCATCAAGCACCATTTTTTAAAAGTTTCATCTCAACTTGAATAATAAGAGGTAGCTCAGTGCAAGCATTCTAGCCAGTCTTCAAGGCTACCCCAGAGTATCTCTGGGCTCACACCATATCCAGCCCAGCCACTCTGCCACAGAGACCTTAGTGCTGCATGCCAGAGACACCTCAGCCATGCTGTTACAGCTTTAATGGGCCTGGCAAAGCTACTGGAACCCTCAATGTGCACAGGAGTTGCTCCTACGAAAAACTGCTCTTTAAACATCAGGAGAGCTGATTGCTTTGCCTTCTTCATATAAACAAACCCAGAAAGTCAAACAAAATAAGAAGACAAAGAAACATGTTCCAAAGGAAAGAACAAGATAAAACCCAAGGACAAAACCCCAAAGACATGGAAATATGTATTTTTCCCAATAAAGAATTCAAAGTAATGGTTATAAAGTGCTCACTGAACTCTGGAGATTAGAAAAACACAAGGAGAACTTCAAAAAAGAGTTATATAATAATGTAATATAATAATGGAAATTTAAAAAACTAGAGGAAATCAATAGTGGATAAGATGATATAGAAGAACAAATTAATAATATGGAATATAGAATAGTGTAAATCACACATTCAAGATAGCAAAAAGCAAAAACAATTAAAAATAGTGAGGACAGTTTATGGCACCTCTGGAAAAACATAAAGCTTACTAACATTTGCCCCATGAGAAGAAAAAGAAAGGGAGAAAATCGATTTGAAGAAATAAAAGTTGAAATATATTTCAACTTGTGAAAGGAAAAGACATCCAGTTACAGGAAACACTGAGTCTCAGTTAAGAGGAACCCAAGGTGATCTGTACAAACAAAACAATACAGTTGAAATGGGAAAAGTTAAAGAGACGACCTTGTAAACAGCAAGAAAAAGACAGCTAGCTAGTCACATACAAGGGAAACCCCATGAGTCCCATCAGCTGATTCCTCAGCAGAAACTTGGCAGGCCAGAAGGGACTGTCAGGATATATTTAGTCCATGAAGGAGAGACATAAAACCTAGAATACTGTACCAGGCAAGCACACACACACACACACAGTGAAAGGCTTTTTTTTTGGAAGTAGAAAAAACCTATAATAACCAGACATAGGAAAATATATGAAAGTAAAATCCTTACTGGTAAAGCAATACATAGTAAAGGCAATAGATAGTCCATCTAAAAAGCTATATTAAAATGAAAAGACAAAATAATAAAATCAACTATAATTAAAAAATGTAGTTAGGGAAAACACAAAACAAACATCTAAAATATGAGATCAAAAACTAAAACATGGCAGAGTTAGTAAAAACATAACATTTTCAGGATATATTTAAAATTAAATGCCTATCCACTTAAAATGGGCCAATATATATTTGCAACCACAAGCCAAATCTTACAAGAGGTACACAAAAAATGGAGAGAAAGGAACCAAAACATAACACCAAAGGAAATAAGCAAACATCAATGGGAGATATTAATAGAAGAAGAAAGGAACAGAAAACTACAAAACACACACACACATACACACACACTCATACACAAAAAGCCCATAGAAAACAATAAGCAAAATGACAATGAATACAGACCTACCAATAATTACTTTAAATGGATTAAATGCTCCAATGAAAATATAAAGGGTGGCTGAATGGATTTTAAAAATAGGACTATAAGTGAAGGTATAAAAAAGATACCTCATTCAAGTGGAAATAAAAATGAAACTGGGTTGACAACATTTATATCAGACAAACTATACTTTAAAACAAAGACAGTAACAAAGGACAAAGAAGGGGATTAAATAATCATAGAAGTCTGACTGCCGATTTAGGCCCAATTCCACTGAAGGGATCTCCAGGTAGAATCAGGCTTAAATGGAAAGTTGGATACCCCTTGGGGAGTCCCAGATTGGAGAGGGTGCAGGCTGGGCTGAGGGACACCCCCCATGCACAAAATCCATGCACTAGGCCTCTAGTAAAATAATAAGAATGCATGAATAAACTGATAACAATTGTGTATACACACACACACACACACACACACACACACACATATATATATATATGCAAAAGAAAGAAGGCTTTAATTTCCAATTAAGTTCTTTATTTCCAATTAAGTCCTAGCATAAAGGGGTAAATACTGTCAATTTACCCCATTATGTCTGTTAATATTTGCATCTATGTATAATAGGCATAAAGGGGTAAATTGACAGTATTATGATAATAGTAGGGGATTTTAAGACCTCACTTAGTTCAATGGATAGATTATCCAGACAGAAAATCAATAAGAAAACATGGGCTTTAAACAACACATTAGAACACTGAATATCATATATATAGAATATTTAATACAAAAACTAAGAATTCACATTAAGTGCACATGGAAAATTTTCCAAGACAAATCAAATATTAGATCATAAAGTAAGTCTCAATAAATTCAAGAAGATTAAAGTTATATCAATCATCTTTTCTGAATGTAACAGTATAAAACTAGAAATAATTTACAAGAATAAAACTGAAAAAAAATACAAATGCCTGAAATCAAGCAGATACTCAAGTTAGTTAAGTTTGGGGCACTGTCAAAAACTATGTGCAGATTTTGACTTAGCAGGGGACAATGCCCCTAACTTCTGTGTTGGTCATGGGGCAAGTGTATGTAGCAATAAATTTAACCAAGTAGGAGAAAACCCTGTACTCTGAAAACTATAAGACATTGACGAAAGGAATTAAATATGATACAAATAAATGGAAGGATATACTATGTTCAAAGATTGAGAGAATTTATCATTAAAATGTCCATACTACCTAAAGCAATCTACAGATTTAATGCAATTCCTATCAAAATACCAATTGCATTTTTCACAGAACTAAACAAATAATCTTGAAATTTATATAAAACAAAAAAGACCTGAAATAATGCAAAGAATCTTGAGAAGAACAAAGTTGTTGGTATCATGGTTCCTAATTTCAAAATATACTAGAAAACTATAATAATCAAAACAACATTGTACCATCACAAAAACATACACATAGATCAATGCAACAGAATAGAGAGCCCATAAATAAATCAATGTGTAAGTGGTCAATTAATCTACTAAGAGTAAGTCAAGAATGTTCAATGTAGTAAAGACAGTCTCTTCAATAAATGATGCTGGGAAAATTTTACAGAGAAATACAAACATAAAACTGGACCCCTTTTTTACAGAATAATAAACTCAAAGGAAATCATCAACAACATGAAAAAGAAAATGTACTGAATTGGAGATGACATTTGCAAATGATATCCTGTCAGAATGACTATTATCAAAGACAACAAAGAACAAGCATTGGCCAAGCATATAGACAAAAGAAAACCCTTGTGCACTGGTGGTAGAGTTATAAATTGGTGCAGCTACCATGCAATACAGTATGCAGTTTAAAAAATAAAAACTACCATACAATCCAGCATTTCCATTTCTAGGGATTTAGGTGAAGAAAATATAAACTCTAATGTAAAAAGATGTATGCAATATTCAGAACAGCATAATTTACAACAACAGGAAAATGCCTTATAAAGCAGTATGTAGACCCTCTATAACCAACATATCTTTATTCCCTGTCTGTTCCTGTTAGACTTGAGACTTTGGTTTCCTGGCTTCTAAGAACTGGTGGTGTGCATTCTATGTGGGTTTCACACAGCACTGAACTTCAGATAGGCTCTAGGAACCTGCATGCATACATTCCTATATACTTAGTGGTGCAAGCTATTTACACCACTTATTTGCTAGATCAGTTGTAAACCAAAATGAAAACAACCTGGAACCAAGTTCAAATCATTCTTCTCACCAATCTTTTAACATTGACCAGTCCTTTGTTGTCTGATCTAGATTATTACCCAGAAATTATATGGCTTCTCTTGGCTACAAAGATTGGGAAAATGTACAACTGTGTGTTTATACAGAATGAGGAGGTGAGGGAGAGAAAGTGACTGTTGGTTAGGCAATCAACAGTGTTGGGGACCCATACATAGTTTTAAAAACCAAGTAAGAAATACTTTTTTTCTTCAAAAGAACAGACTGTTATAATGATGTGATGGAAAAATTTTTAGTTTCTTAAGAAAGTAAAAACGAAGAGAAAGGAACAGTTTAGATTTTAGATGAGTTCTATGTACTACTTAATATTTCTCAGATAAATTCTAGGTAGTGCAGATTCTTTCTGCTATTTGCCAAACCTTCTATAAGTAAGTCAGCGTGAAGAAATTCTTATTGCTCTTTTATACCAAATATAACTGATTCTCAGTTATAGATAATTGACACTGAAGCTAATTTTCAAATATTAACTGAAGAATGATCTGGCTGTGGCAGGCAGTACAGGAAAATAGTTTGCATTCTGTGTGGTTTTTCATTTGCCTACAGAACATATCTGTATGATTCTGGAATTGCATGCATAATATTAATGAAGCAAAAGTCGTGGGTACAGTCCCAATTGGGGATACGCCTCTATGTAATGCTGCATACCTATGCTAGAATTATTAGTAAGCATATCTTGGCTTTTTATCTAGATTTCTTCTTGATGCCTAGGATGCTGGCCACTTGATTTTCTGTGTCTCACAGGGCCCGGATTCAAATCCTTGATCCATTACTCAGGACTAGGGTGACCGTGGGCATGCTATTTCCTCTCCTTTACCTCCTTGGTCTAGGAAGGCTCGTGCTAATAACTGCCTCAAGGGTTGTACATGTATGTGTGCACAAATAAAATGTGGAGATTTGTGTGGGGAATTTTACTGCAGCGTTCTTCAAAGCAAGTGTCCAATAAATGGGAGTTATTATTAAGAACCGAATTAACAATGCTAGCTATTATAAAGAACTTAATTGGAAATTAAAGCCTTCTTTCTTTCCACTAGCTAGCTGTGTGTTTCTGGCTAAGACACTAAAATTTCATTTCCCACATCTGTTGAAGGAGGGAGGTGTGCTAGAATCTGCAAGCTCACTTATTGGCTTTAAAGAACAGTGATTTCTGGCCTTGCTGATCACTTACCAGTGGGCACAGGGCAGTGCTCTGGAGAGAGAACAAAAATCCCACAACGCACCAAAGAAGAAACGTAGTGTCATAAGGGAACGTGGGGACTTCATTACTTGGTTTCATAACCAAACTTGTCTACTAGTCATTACTATTCCTTTCTGACATTCTGGTAGTAATGTGCAGAATGTCTGATAAGCAGGACTTTTTTTTTTTTTAAGGAAGAGAACCTTCCTCATGTCACATGAGAAAAGTACCCTTCCATGGCACTTTGTAAATGAGCTCTGGGCTATTGCTGGGCAGTAAGTTCCCCAGTTTAAGTTTTACCATTTATTGGCATCAAATAGAGAACCAGAGTACTTTTATTTGGAAATACATTTGGAAAGGATTGCAGAGAGCTCAGGCAGCAATAATTATTCTCTAGTTTGGGGGATTTTCACCTTTTCTGTGCTCTGTAACTAGCTGGCGCTCTTCCAATTGTAATTTAGATTTACTGTGAACTGTAGGGCTTTTTAATGTGTGTGGTAATTTCTTTTGAAGCCAATAACTTCTTTTATTCCATGTGCAAAATTTTGATTTTGCACCTGCTTTTCTTATTTTCAAATTATCTCTAGTTTCTATATGCTTATTCTTTGAAAATGTACCTTCTATCAGTGATTTCAGCAATATTTAGAAACTTTGGAAATTTGGTCAATTTGGGTTCACTCATGAAACCTTTCTAATCCCATCATAAGCACTGATCAGTAATGGCTACTACCCTAGGACGGCTTCATTAAAATTACAATAGGAAATGCTTCTGAACCTTCAAACATCCCAATTTATGCTCTTTTAATCAAACAACAGCAGGCCAGAGTGACTCTCAGTGAACTCATTAAGGCTACTAGGGTTCATTCCAGCAGGGATTTTATTTTCCAGAAGATAAAAAGGGTAGAAAAATTATATGTACAACCTCATCTTATAGTTGTTCACATCTTATCACCAAATAAGCTATATGGTCATCAACCAGACAGTTGCACAAATATTTGCATGGATACATGAATGACCAAATGCATTTTCTGGTCTTCTGATTCAATTTATTAAGATAGACAATTGTTTTGTTGTTGTGAGAAGGTAATTTTCCTCTGGAAACAAAGAAGAATAAGAATGATATTGACCTAGAAAATCAGCTCAGTATTCAAATTCATATTTTGTTTATATGTACTAATTATGGTGATGATGAATGTTGGGTTATGTTTATTTTCTAAAATTGAAGGAAAGACTCTTCCTTGGAAGAGAGGAAGAAGAAATATACAAGATCATCAAACAATAAAATGAAAAGAATTGCTAAATTCTGGTGAGCATAAGGGCATCAGTATTTATCCCAAATATGAGTAGAAGACTAAATCAGGGTCTAGCACTTAATTTTTTTCATCCTCTCAAAAGGATATGTTTTAATTGATTTTAGAGAGAGAATAAGAGAGAGAGAGTGAGAGAAACATCAATCAGTTACCTCCCACACACACCCAACCAAAGACTGAACCTGCAACATAGCATGTGCCCTGACTAGGAATCAAACCCACAGCCCTTTGGTTCTGGTGCATGGGATGACTGCTCCAACCCTCTAGGCCACACCAGCCAGGGCAAGGACAGGCATTTTTAACATGTCTTCTGTCTTAGTTAAGAATGGATCAAAAGCAGGGAAAGTTGCAATTGAAGTAAAAGATTTGAGAGTCTACAGGAGAGGCTCATTGGTGGAGATGAGGCTGGGAGTCTACAGAGGCGTAATCTCCTCCTTTCTCACAAATCTCCAAGGCTGCTACACTTTATATGTATATCAAGTTTCTAGTGATTTCTCCTTAACTTCTATGACTTACCTTTTCAGTTAAAGCTATGATGTATTAGAAATTTACACTTGATTGATCAAGGTCGGTTCAACTTATGTTTTTCATTTGACTACTCATTTATCTTAATATCATTTATTGAATAATATGTATTTTCTCAAATGGATTGAGATTCCCCCTTTTATAGTCTTAATTCTTTTATGTATTTAAATTTATTTCTGAATTCTTTATTGTATATCATTGCCTTCTCTATTGACCCATATACCAATACTACACGGTTTTGATCACTAACAATTTAATTTTTAAAAATCTGATATTGCTAGTCCTTTGCTCATCCTCCCACACCATACTCTTAAGACAAATTCTTCATGATTTTTTATCTTTTCCATAGGGCCAATTAGATGATACAATAGACCAACTCATCCATATCAGGATTAACTGTAAAAAAATGGGGCCCAGCTGCTGTTGGTCAGTGGTTGAGCATCAACCTATGAACCAGGAAGTCATGTTTGGATTCTGATCAGGGCACATGCCTGGGCTGCAGGCTCAATTCCCAGGAGGGAATATGCAGGAGGCAGCCGATTAATGATTCTTTCTCAACATTGTTTCTATCTCTATCTCTCTCATTCTTTCTCTCTGAAATCAAAAAAAAAAATGTATTTTAAAAAAATGGGAATTTCTCTGACAGGAGACAGAGCTATTGTTGAAGAAAAGAAAAGCAATTCTAGCATATGAGAGAAGTATATCCAGAAATATAAGCTCTGGATTCTAGAAAGTCCCCTCAATAAAAAGTACCACATCATTCTTTAGCATAGACATTACAAAAAGAAACAAATTTCATGCTTAGACCTGGCTTACTAATTAAGTTTAAATATAAAATATGTGAAGCTACTTCTTGAAACTATTCTGCCACTACAGAATACAAAATAATGTTCATTCACTCATCTTTCCTATATAATTCTACTCATAGGATGGTTTATCCGCAAACCAGAGTATGTAGAGTATTTTTTCTATTGCTACCAATTTTTCCCCATTTTAAAACATCTTAATTGAAGTATATTTAACATTTCTACAAAATAAATAAAATTCACCTGTTTTAAGTGTACAAGTCAAAGATTTTTAGTAAATTACACAATTGTAATTTATACAAATTTAGAGTATTTCCATCACCTCAGAAAGATTCCTTGTCTCAATTTATAGGCAATGTTCACTCCCACCCTCCGCCCAGGGTAACCACTAATGTGTTTTTCTGTCTCTATAAATTTGCCTTTTCTGCTTCCAATTTTTAACTCAATAGTTATGCTTTTTTAAAAGGTTGCTTTTAATTACAAAATTGTAATGAAAAAATTTAAAAACATCAGGGGAGCTTACTATTTAAAAGAGACCTTGATAAATCTTTTGGTTAATGTAACTACCACTATTTTATATTCAATAAATCTAGATTTTTATTTTCCTAAAGGCAAGGTATAGTTGTAGCAAATGCTGTTTTCTATCTATTGAAGAATTCTTGGCACCTCTAGAAAGGAAACAAACAAAAGGATCAAGTAATAATGCAAGAGAGATCAAAGCAATTCCTTTTGTCAATAGTAGCAATTCATGCAAATCTCTAAGCACTAAAGGCTTTCTCCAGCTCAAGAAAATTCTGCATGAGAGGATTATTGTGAAAAACACATCACAGAAAGTGGTATCAATTTCTAAATTTTATCAGTAGATTCTGCTTAAGGACAATCAACCTTGCTGTAGAAGAAGGGAGGGAAGGAAACAAAGTAGAACTCAGACTTTTTGTGTACTAACTATAGTATTTCACAGGCATGATAGTGTGTGTGTTCTGCAGTGTGTTCCTCTATGCTGTAGCTGTAATGAGTGGGCCCCTCAGCTAAGCTGCCTAGGATATAAATTCACTCTTGGCCACTTACTAGACACCTGGCTTTGGTGCAGCTTATTTAAGCTTTCTTTGCTAACACTTTCCACATCGTTAGTAGTATAATAAAATTGTTGTAAACATAAAGTAAATTAATTTATATAACGCATTTACAATGAGTGCCTGGCATAAAGTACTAATGAAATATTACTATGGTTTTTACATTACTGATGAGGAAACAGAAGCTCAGGGGTAAAGACACTCGCCTTAATTAATATGCTTAACTGGTAGAGTTGGGTTTCTAGTACTGGTCTGTTTGAAACCCTGGCTAATGATTTCCTCTACACCACTGCTACTCAAAACCTGGTCCCTGAATCAGAAGCATCAGTGTTACTTGGGAGTTTGTTAGAAATGAGAATCTTGGGGGCTTGCTCCAGATTTATACAGACAGAATCAATAGCTGAATCATAAGAACCCTAGGTGATTCTTATGAATATTAAAGTTGAGAAGGGATGCAGAACACATTACTAGCCAATGAAATTTCTGCTAAATGGAAGAATAGCAAAGAATCATTTGCCTGACATTTATTGCTTTAGAGACCTCATGTATCCCAGGGTGCTGTGAGGTTGATCTTCAATACTGTAAGCTCCACCTTTCTTTGTCAAATGTACTGGCAAGGGGCTAACACTCAGGGCTGGCTGTTGGTTTGTTTCTAGAATGAACCAGTCACTACTATTCATGATCTATCTTTCCCTCTCCCTTTTTCTTTCCCTTTCTCCTTCTCCCTCAGTCTCTCTTCTTTCATCCATTCCCATTTCCACACCCCTCCCCTCTAACCTCTGTCAATCTATTTTATGTATCTATGCCTCTGGTTCCAATTTTATTCATCAGTTTATTTTGTTCATTAAATTCTCAACAATCTCACTTCAAGGAGTATATCCTAAGAATCCCAACACACCAATCAGAAAGAATATATGCAACCCTGTGTTCATAACAGTATTATTTAAAACAGCCAAGATCTGGAAACAGCCCAAGTGTCCATCAGTAGGGCAGTGTATAAAAATGCTGTGGTACAATTACACAATGGAATACTACACGGCTATAAAAAAAGAAGGAACTCTTACCTCTTGTAACAGTATGGATGGACCCGGAGAGCACTAGTATTGTACTAAGCAAAATAAGCCAGCAAGCGGAAGACAACTGCCATATAATCTCACTTATATGTGGAGTCTCTAAACAATTGTTAAAACTGCCTGAAACTTCGTTTTCTTATATTTATTTATGAATGTATTTATTTTTTTTGTCTTTAAAATGGTGATATTAAGATATATATCTCCAGGTTGAGAAGATCAAATAAAATCAAGTTATGAAAAAACACCTGGCATATAATAGGTGTTCAATAAATTTAAGACAAGGAAACAAATAAATAAATCCTGAACCAAGACAGGAAATTTCCTGTCAAACTTTAGGAAACTTGTACAGAAGACCCATTCCATATAAAGGTGGAAAGACAGTGCCTGCCACTCATGGAATGCAATGAGTTCAAAGTATTTAATGGAATATTTTCTATACTGAAAGGCTAAGGCAATTGCTTTTATGTGGAACAAGCCCTAGGAGGGCTTGATTTCTTAGAGAGAATCATCAGTTTAATGTTAGTCTGTACAAATGTTTCTTAGGAGGATTACCACTAGTGACTTGTAAGAAATCTTGTCCCTTTCATCATGTGATTAAAAAAAAAGGAATTAATCTCATCTTAAGCGGAATTTTTATACCAGAGCTAAACATTTTTATATGAATGCATAGCACTAGTTTCATGAACAGAAATTGAAGGCAATGAGCATAACTTTGCTTTCTATTTTTTTAATAGAGTATGCTCCTTCCTTAAAGCAGGTGCACCCGCATAGCATAAAGGCAGGGAAGGGCACTAGTAACCCTCCCTCAGTTCCGGTTCTCAGGACCACAGTGAGCACTGCACAATAGAAATGCCTTTCAAGTTATTGCAGCTGTTCTGCTCTATGGAGCACCCACTGAGTTAAAGGACAGACACTCCACTTCCATGTGATATCCTCACACTCCAAAGCCTAATTAATTTCCTGACATCTATCAAAAATAGCAGAACCATGCTTATAAACTATATATATATATATATATATATATATATATATATGAATAAAAAATAGTTTAAAGGTACATTGAAAGAAATAAGTAAATTGCATGCAACTTTCTTCTGTCCTGTTTCTTTATTCACATACCCCTTAAAGATTAAATTTACCAGCAACCTAAATCTTTTTTGCCTCACAGTTTGGCTTCAGTTATTTCACAGTTTGGTGTAGTTTGGCACACTTGTGGTTTGGTTTCATTATAATTTGCTGCAATGTTCACGACAATTAAGCACACCATTCCTGCACCTTTTTTATTGGTTTCTTTTTTTCTTTAAAGAGAAAGAACAGTGTTTAAGAAAAAAGAAAAATAAATAGAAAAGAATTCTGCACAGTGTGAGACAACCTTTTGATTTCCTGCTAAAATCAGGTTTAAGGAGGCTTAGCAGACTATGTAAATAAAAGACTAGATTACATTTTTTAGTATTTTTCTTCTTGATATTCAGGAATGAAAATGTTTAGGTATAAACAGCACATCTTCAATGTCTATAAAATTTAGAATAAATTTTCTTATATCTCCTGGGGATTTCCTTGCCTTGGAAACCACATTTATAAATGGGAGTGAAAAAGAATCTAGTCAAGACAATCAATTGCTTCCTGTCTCACCCTGTAAAAGAGCAGAGCCAATCCCCTGACAAATGCACTAGAAGCACCCAAAAGGAGCTCAGATATGCACACTGCATCTTTAAAATGCATTCAAATAACTGAATTTGCTTATTTATCACTCCTTGTTAACTTCTCTGTATCCATTGCCTTATATATATATGTGACGTGTTTGTTGTGTTTGTTGTGAGACTTTTCACTGTTGTCAATCTAGCCCTGGAATATTGGGACTAACTGTCCAGATTTTACCTCAGTCACCCCCTTGGAACATGGCTTTCTGGTATTTGTCCTCCATCTCTCTGTCCTCAGTAATACACTGTATTTGTCACAATGTTGTTTCCTGAATTAAAACGGGGCTGGCATGCAGAGGGGAGATGTGAAGTTTCCTTGAAAAATAAACCTCTCACTGTCTCACAACATATGACCCTATGTGTTGGTGATCATTCTGACTATCCAGCAGTTTTTCTATCCTCAGGACTCCCATTGCAATGCCTCTATCAGCAATTAACTTTAAAGGAGGATTAGAATCCTATCCTGAACCTTCTCCTTTGCACAAAACTGGCAAGGAACATTCAAATAGCTCGCTTGAAAGCTGTGGCATTTATCTGCTCAGGGATTTGCACTGGCAGGTCAGGGGAGAATGGGGAGTGAAGATTCCTTGGGTTTCTGGAGTATGAAATTAAAGATCTATTCCACTGGTAATTCCAAAGCATCCAGGGTAATGGAGGGGCTCCATTATCCCTTCCCAGTTATCAAATTCCCTGGTTTTCTCTGCAGCATAATATGTGATTTTCTTTGAATAGCTCCTGAGATAACATAGCTATATTTTATGAGGGGAACTACCATATGCTATCCTTTCTAAGTCATTCATATTTTCAACTTCTTTGATATTGGAATGTGTCTTAAACTTAATGGTGCATCATAGTTTGATTGTCAGTAATTTTTTTTTGTTCTTAGTGGTACGTTAAATTAATATTGTATTTTTCAAAGTCAACTTAAACTCAGTGAGTTACAATGCACCTTTTAAGTGCACCTTTGAAAAGCTCCTGAGTTACAAATTTGAATTGCAATAGGAATCACAACTCTGGTTTCTCTGTATTCTATTCTCCAAAGCAAGAACATTTGGAAGTAAAATTTAAAATATAACATATTAATAAAAAGCAAAAATATTTATAAAACATTTTAGCTCATTTACTGTGAGCTGTTGTTCTAAGAGTTCCATTTCATTTAAACCCACTTCAAGTGCCCATAATAAATGAGCTCTCCATTTGCAAATGGTAAGCCACAGTAGTCATATAACTGCTGATGCATCATTAATCTCCACTTCCAACAAAATAGCACATCCTGAATTGGATCAATGTATTCGATCTGATCAATTACTGTACAAATGAAAGCGTTTGAAATTCTGAACCAACTGTCATGGCTCATTTCGTTATTCTGGAGTCATGATATTCTTAATCCCTAAAGTCATTGCTCCAAGATAGCATTATGGTATCCTCAAATATACGCAGAGATATTATTAGTATAGCTCACAAGTGATTTCCTAGGTTCTCTAGATATTTATATTTTTGCTGAGATGAATGCTTGGTTTTGAATACATTTCTCAAGTCTTCCATCCTTGGGAGAGAAGGATGGAAGACTTGAGAAATGTTTTGAGCAAAAACATTCTGAACCGTACATGGCTATTGACCAAGCGATAATGGAAAATGGGAAACAAGAAATAAAAGTCTCACCAACACAGTGAAATCTCTTTTGTCTATATATAAAAACCTCATGTGCTGGCTTTGGCAGTAGTTTGAACTTTGTCATTCTCATCAAGTTCCTGAAATTCACTAGATATCACTTTTTCTCACAGAAAAAACATCTGCAAGTGTATTTATCTTGTTATGAACAAAATTACATTTTACTTTTTCAAATGAAATCATAGAAGTATTTATTTGTATTTGCAATATATATTATTAGCCTATTTAAAGTCTGTGAATACATACACATTATTAAAAAAACATTCGTAAGTTTAAAAATATACTAACTAGAGAAGCATACATAATTCTCTCCACCTCAGAACATTTTCATTGCATTGTTGAAAGAATTTTTCTTAGTTAAACAGAGAATTGCTTTTAAACTTTCTTTGGGGAAATTTAGCTAGAACTTTCCATTCTTAAACTTGATTGAGGCTGCAATTTAACTACTTGAATATACACACATGAATGTATACTGTATTAAGATATAATGCATATGATAAACAATGGCAAGATATACTTGACTCTGAGGTGTTTTTTTTTCTTTGTAGTAAAAAATATTGTGGATTTTACAACCAATGCTATCTTAGAGAAAATATAGGATGATGATGAGGACATAATTACTACTACTAATTGTTTACACTATCTTAGGTACTGCTTGAAATATGTTACATACTTTATGGAATAGTCACAAATACCTCCCTCCCAAACCAGACATTTGTTAGATAATATTTACAGGTGAGGAAACTAAAACCTAGTGACTTTGGGTCTAATGTGGTCATGCCACAGACTGTAAGTGTGGAAATTAGTATTTGGATTCAGGTATCCTTTTAAGAATGATACAATGAATCAACTTAAAACAAAAAACAGCAATCCATGTCCACTTTTGTGCAAAAGCCTGCAGTTAGAAAGTATTGTAATTTCTAGATGGCACTCTCAGAATTATAAACTTAGATTAATGATGGCATCATTAGGTGGTAGATTCATATATGATTCTGCAAAGCATCAGCATATTCAGGCAGAACAGCTGTGTTTCTTCAATTTATATTTGCTGCCGACCTTCCTTGGGTCAGGCACAGAGCTGAATAAATATTGGCATGCAATGAGAAATGGAATTCAATTTAAATGAAACTGAGGAGCAAGCGTTGGCTGGAGATTGAAGATCAGCAGATCTTGGTTCTACTGCAGGAACCTGTGAGATAGAAGACATGAGTCCCTCCTGTGACTAGGTTTCTGAATAATGATCTCTTTCCTCCATCTCATGATTGTGAATATAAAATGAGATAAAGTAGTTTGCAAAGCACAAATGACAATAGTCCATTTCTAGTGGACTTGTTATAAGCATAATCATTGACCAAAGATCCATTCACTCAGATCCCGAGCCTCACAAGGGAACCTAAAGAAAAATTAGGTTCTGAGATTCTCAAATGAAATGTATTATAGCTCTTTATTGTCACTTCATTTGCATCAATTAAATTAGTATTGCTTCTATATATAGGCACACATTTTCTATTGCTGAAGCATAATGGATAATAAATTATCTTCAATGCTAGAGTCAAACAGGTTGAATTTGAGTCCCAGCTTCACCACTTAATTGTGCCACCATGAGTCTATTACATTCTAGGTGTACTGGTTAATAATGTGCATTTTTTTCAATAGATGGAGTTACACATATGTTGATATATATGCAATTTAATATGTATGCTATTTTGTTGTATTGACAAGCTTCAAAACTTCATTTGTTAAATTTGCTGAAGGTCTTAACATCATAGATATTTTTACGCTTAAAAATATCAAATTTCATACCAAAAAAGGAGCATTTGCAGGAAGTTTTAATTCATTATTTTATTTTGAAGAAAAATGCTGCTGAATACTTCAGGCAACTTACTGTGAACATGCTCCATCTCAAGATACTTGTGAATGCTGGTTTAAAGACTTGAAAAGTGATGATTTTAATGTGAAAGATAAAGAACATCTAGGTCAGCTAAAAAAGTGAAGACCAACAATTACAAGCATTATTGGATGAAGATGTGTGTCAAACTCGAAAACAACTTGCAGAAAGATTAATTTTTGCATAGCAAAAAATTTCCAATCATTTACAAGCAATGGAAATGATTTTAAAGGAAGGAAAATGGGTGCCACATCAACTGCACGAAAGACAAATGGAAAACCAAAAAGTAATGAATGAAATGTTGCTTCAATGGCAGGAAAGAAAGTCTTTTTTGCATCGAATTGTGACTGGAGATGAAAAGTGGATTTTGAGAATCCCAAATGCACATAATCATGGGTTGATTCAATCATCAACATTGACTGCAAAGCCAAATCACTTCAGAAAGAAGACGATGCTCTGCATTTGATGGAATTAGGAAGGTGTAGTGTATTATGAGCTTCTAAAACCAGGTGATACTATTAATACTGATTGCTACTGACAACAAATAATCAATTTGAACCACACATTGATGGTGAAACAACCAGAGTGTTCCAGAAGATACGGCAAAGTAATTTTGAATAAAGCACTTTTGATGTTTCTCTTGAAATTGATTACAAAATCTGTCATTATTAACTGGTACACCTAGTACTTCTCTGGTCACAATTTCCTTATTTTCTAATAGAAATAGTATTTTCCATTAAACATTTTTGAGGATGAATGGCATAGAGAACTTAGAACAAGGCCAAACACATGGTAAGGAGTGAATATATATTGCCTATTTATTATTGTCCTAATAGAGTACAACCATCTAGCACTATATTAATCCCACTATATATTCCTTATGAATACAGAAATTCTGGTATGAAAAAATGTGAAAATGCTTTTCTCAGCACCATGGATGATATGGAAATAATTAAGCACTGTCTATGTTCTTAAAGAAATTACATGTGGCTCAATTTCTGCCAATTCAATTATTTTGCTCATTTAGTTCATTTAGTTTGATGAAATTTTATAGAAAGCAATGATCTAGCATTTTCATTTTTTAAAATATATAGGCCATCATTACATAATCTATAAAAATCAACTTGGTGTAAGTAATTGTTTTGGACTAACCCCAAACATTATACCTTTCTCTAGTTGAGCCCTGATGTTCATCAGCCATCTGCCCTTGTCACACTGGTTGAATGCTCAGTTTCATTTATTCCGGTCTTTACATGAAGACAACTATTTCCGGGCCCTTGGAATCTTCTCTGTTTTACCAAGCTGTCATTTCCTGCCAGGTGGCTTTGCCACATTATATTCCCAGGTGTGCTCTGTTGTTGTCCATCCTGAAAGCCTCTCCAAATTTTTCCTGAAAATTTATCTCAAACGCCTTACCGTTGACTTCTTTTAATTTTTGCCCACATTCTGAATCTAGACCATCTTCATATTTGGGAGGCAGTTAAGGTCAAATGACTCTATAGCCAGAACCTATGAATTCATATTCAAACTAGCTGTTTGACCTCAGGTGATATATATATATATATTTACCTCAGTTTTCTCATCTATTAAATAGGGTCCTTAATGACAGTAGCTACAGTAGAAGGTCATTGTTATAAGTAAGTGAATAAAATGCTTAGAATCATCCTATTTAAATGTTTACCATGATTATGTTTGTTTGTGGTCTTTCACCCTGGGCTGTGGATACTGTCATATATTTGTAATTTCACCATTTAATAAGTTAGGAACCAAACAGCAGAGAGAAAAAATAGAGAAAACAGATCCAGAGAAAAAAATGCTAAAGCTACAATAAAATGGTAAGATTCTGGAAGTTTAGGAAGGACAATATTTCTGGTAGATGCTACGGGGGTCAGTGAGAGACAGGTAAATGGATTAGATTGTATCACAGTGGGTACATAGACATATGAACTGCTTTAGTAAACAGTTAATATTATGAACTATCCGTCAATTGGTAATGATTTTACAAATATAGTTCATGTGTACTCATGATATATGACATATAAAAATCAGTACAATGGTTTTCAAAGTGCTCTGCTAAGTTCCAATGCCTCACGCAGGGTGTTCACGTCACTATGTGGGGTGAAGGGATGGTGATCCAGCAGCCTGAGCTCCCTGCTCTGCATTGGCCACTGCAGTTCTACTTTCATCTGCTTTATAAATTGTGGTTCGGTCACAAGAGTTAATATGTAAACACATTCCACTGCTAAAAATGTTTGAAAATGTGGTAGGAAGTTATAGATTATGTATGACCTAAAACATCATTAAAAAACAACAACATATAGGGTCCCTGAGAATTTCCACTGAAGAATTAATAGCATATACCACGTATGTTTATTTTCCTCTTCAAACAAAAGGTCCTATGCTTGTTGTGGGATATTGGGTACATGAATGAATAAAGACCCTGTCCTTATATAGTTTAAAAGCCATGAATAAAAGCCCCACAAATCAAGCCACAGTGTGTCTGACCTCCCAATATTAAAGATTCAGGATGAAAGAAGTATTGCACTTTTTCTGTTTGACAGTATTGACTCCCCATTCCTTGATAAAGGAAGTCTTGCTTGAACTCTCCTCTGGGCCAAGAGAATTTCTGCCCCTCCCCTTTGTTTTTGAGCTTCTAGAGCAGGGTTTCACATAAAGAGAGCTGGAAGGACAAAGTGATTTTATGAGTGTTTTATGGAGTGTTTGTCAGACTCTAATTCCTTATTTATACAATGGGGGGGGTATGGGGAGGAGGAAGGAGGTGCCTGTGATGATCACTGTTATTATACTTCTACCATGCATCCTACCAACTGGAGTTTCCTGTTTTTGCCACCTTTGACAGCTACCTCTGCCCCCCCACACCCTGCAGGCCTATTCTCTCCATCTGTTCAATTGACACCTCTGACACTCATCAGACATTTCTGTTCATACCTCTCCAGATTTAAATATTGTTCATTGTGTTTGTGCTTACTCAGAACTCTTGTCCATCATCAGCACCGTCACTGCGTGTAACATGCTAGACTTTTTCTTTATTTAGGTTTCCTTTTCCAGGGACCTAGTGGATATTTGAAAATCTCTAATCAAGAATGTTGGCAAAGCCTTTAATTGGTTGTGTGTGTGTGTGTGTGTGTGTGAGAGAGAGAGAGAGAGAGAGAGAGAGAGTCAAATTGCCTTCTAAAATATCTATCAATGAAGCTATTCACTTTTTATATTTATAGATATTCATTCTTGGCATCTTTATATACAAAAACTGTTTCAATTAAAACAAATATACTTAAAATAGGTATTCCAAAATTCTAAAATAGTTTCAATGGTAGCATTTTATTTTCCCTTAACAAATCCCAACGTGGGCTGTGTGTGCCTATGTAGCCCTCTTTGGCCATTTTATTTTAAGCATCTCTGTATTTTGTATTTCATTGTTTTCTTACATATTTTTTAAAAATTGATTTAGAGAGAGTGGAAAGAAGGAAGGGAAAGAGGGAAAGAGAGAGAGAGAAAGAAAGATCAGTTGCCTACCATATGCACCCCAACCGGGGATGGAACCCTCAACCTGAGTATGTGATCTGACTGGAAATAGAACCCACCACCTTTTACTGTAGGAGATGATGCTACAACCAATTGAGTCACACCGGCCAGAGCAAGTTTTGGCTCATAGATGTGATGCTGGATAACTAAAATCGGGAGAAAAATCTCTTTACTTTCTGTCATATCATGAACTATTTTTCAAAAGGTGGACATGTTTTCAATCTGCAATAGTATAATTTATGTTCTAATGAGCGAGAAGTTTTAGAGGGTCAGACTAGAGCAGCACTGAGC
The DNA here is from genome assembly GCA_011751065.1 of Lasiurus cinereus. Lineage (NCBI taxonomy): Eukaryota > Metazoa > Chordata > Mammalia > Chiroptera > Vespertilionidae > Lasiurus > Lasiurus cinereus. The sequence goes on from JAAGEH010000226.1 coordinate 41,444,765, forward strand.
AGTTGGAACAGCACACCGCATTCCTGACCTTCCCACACAAATGTTTCCATGCACTTTAGTCCGTTCCAAAACCTCCGATTTCCTCTAACCTCATGAGGAGCCTCCTGCTAGTCGTCCCTGATAAGCTACACATATATTTATTTTACTATCTCACCTTTTCCATCAAGTGGAATGAGAAGGAAATAAGGGGCTCTTGGCTTTTACAATTTATTGTCCTTTAGAGAATTAATGTTTGTACTTTTTAGCCGCAGAAACCTTTGTTCAAACAAAACATTACACTGATGCCAAGAGTGGAAAGCAGATAAATGTCCAGTTGCTCCAGGTGAATGAGGGCAGGGACCCAACAGCTGGGCCCATTCCCACCTGACAGCTGCCCCAGAAGAGCGCTTCGGAGCAGTGTGCAGTTGTTGATTTAGAGCAGTGGCTCTTGATTCCGGTAATTCACTGGAATCATCTGAGGAACTTTATAAAAATACCCCGGCTCGGAACTCTCCCCGGCTGTTGTGACCTAACTGCGAGGGGTTAGGGTCCGAACAATTGTGTGTGTGTGTGTGTGTGTGTGTGTGTGTGTGTGTGTGTGTGTTCAGGGTCCCAGATGTGTAAATGTGCGGCCTTGGTTAAGAACGCTGCTTTAGAGCGGTGTTTCTCAAACCTGAGTGTGCATGGGAATTACCTGGGAGCCTCTTAAAGCACAGCTCGCGGGGCCCCCTCCCAGAGTTTCTGATTCTGTAGATCTGGAGTAGGGCCTGGAATTTGCATTTCTAATAACTCCCAGGTGACCTAGGGTATATGTTTTGAGAACCACTGCTTTGGAGAAAAGTTGAAGTTAGCCAGGATTATCATATCGTTTCTGCTAGGATCTGAGGGAAAAAAACAACTTCCATTGGCTTTGTTCTTCTCTAGCCTTCTTTGAATTAAAACATGTAACTTATATGCTCAGTCGTGCCTATCCCTGAACATAGCAATTCTTTTGGACAGGCCTGTGAGGTGTGAGTCTGGCTTTCAAGCCTCTGCCCCCAAACCTCTCACAGTGCTTTGCTGGCCAACTTATTATACTTGGACCAATTTTCTAAGTGATAAGAACACTGGGACAATCTATGGAAAAGAAGCCTTATCTTAGAATGAAGAAATAAACAAACACAGTAGGGTCTGCACAGAATGAATCATAGAAGTCCCAGATGTCACTATGCAGATGAAGGCTTGCACTTGCTTTTAATGAAATTAACCAAGGCATCACTGAGCTACCTGTTGCTTTTGGTTCTCTTTCTGTGCATGTCTCCTACCTTTCAGATAGACATGATCTAGGGATTTTTACTTCATAAAAATCATTTTGGAGCAACCAGATTTGAAAAAGGTATTAATAATTATGAAAAGTTCAGGTTTTGGGACTCCAGTAGACTTCTGAATACAGTGGTACCTCGAGATATGAGTTTAATTCATTCTGTAACCTTCAGGAGTGGGAAACTATGAGACGCTTGAGTCTTGGTAAACTAGTGGGTCGTGTGCCGCCAGCAGATCTGCGCGATTACTCCTATCTCAAATGTTGCTTGTATTTCAAAGCAAAAATCACTCGCTCGACAGCTCATATATCAAAAATCTTGTATGTCAGGGCACTCGTATCTCCAGGTACCACTGTATCTGCTTTGAGGCATGATAGGCTCAGTCACTTAGAATCATAAAGCAGATGAATTCAAGGGGCATGCCTATAAGACATCTCCTTTAATGGGATGGATGGGCAGTATAGAACCTAGATACTGAATTCCTGCCAGAAACACAAGTGTAAAGAGGCATGAGTCAATGCCCCCCCCCCCCCCCCCCCCCCAGGAGCTGATCCCATGCTTTCCTAATTTCCTGAATTATAATAGAGGCAAGAGCTTGGTAGGGTCTGGTGACATGGGAATGGTTGGTGTTGACTATTATGCATTAAATTGTGTCTTCCCAATATGCATGTTGAAGTCCTAACCACCAGTACTTGAGAATGCAATTTTATTTTTTGCAGATATAATTAGTAAAGATGAAATTGTTAGGGTGGGCCCAAATCCAATATGACTAGCATCCTTATAAAGAGGGGAAATTTGGACAAACACATACACACGGGGAGACTGCCATCCTATATAATAAAGAGGTAATATGCAATTTGACCCTCATGCCCTCATGTCACAAGATGGCTGCCCCACGCCATCACAAGATTGCCACCTCCACATCATCACAAGATGGCTGCCATATGATGGCCACTCTCATATCATCACAAGATGGCTGCCCCAATGTCATCACAATATGGCTGCCCCCACATTGTCACAAGATGGCTGGCAGGGGAGGGCAGCTGGGAGCAACCAGGCCTACAGGGGGAGGGGAGTTGGGGGCAATCGGGCCAGCAGGGGAGCAGCTAGGCATCAATCATGCTGGCAGGGGAGTGGTTAGGGGACTATCAGCCTGGCAGGCAGAAGTGGTTAGGGGTAATCAGGCAGGCAAGCAGGTGAATGGTTAAGAGCCAGCAGTCCTGGATTGTGAGAGGGATATTCGACTATGGGACCAGGCCTAAACTGGCAGTTAGACATCCCCTGAGGTGTCCCAGATTGGAGAGCATACAGGCTGGGCTGAGGGACACCCCACCCCCCAGTGCACAAATTTCATGCACCAGGCCTCTAGTATTAAGATAAAGTCAAAGATTATGGTGATTCTTTCACTTGGCAAGGAACCAATTCTTGCTGCCACCTTGAATCAGACTCCTAGTCTGCAAAATTATGAGATTGTAAATGACTTATTTTGGCCGATCAGTCTGTAGTAATTTATAATGGCAACACTAGCAAACTGATGTACTGACTCAGAATAACATGTCAGATAAGTGTGTTGTGGGGGAAGCCCTATATGCCCCTCCCAGCATCTCAGGAAGGAGCCAACATGGGACGAGGTACAGAGGCTAGTCATGATCACCCAGAGAAGCAACAACTGAGAGGACTAGTTCCATAGGAACAGCAAGAAAAGAGACTATAATAAACACTTGTCCCTTCCCTCCTGACTGCTTGTCCTAGCCCTGGTTGATGGAGCTGGCAGAAAAAGCAGGAAAGAATTTGTGAAGCCAGGTTCATCATTTGCCATGGAGGCAGAGAGAGTCCCAGTTCAAGGCTGCTGGGAGTGAGGGTGGTGGGAAAGTGAAAGAGGAGATCTAAATTACTTGAGGTGGAAGTTGCAGCAGGATTGAATTTTGGTTATCCAAAGGGACAGGAAAGGCATAGCCTTTACTCAAGACATTGCTACGGGGTAAAAAAGGGAGACCAAGAATAGCAGTGAGAAGTTGTGAACAGAGAAAAATAAGTGTTTCCTGATCATACCCCAATGAGATTTATTGGAACTTGTGAAAAATGAGTGGTAACAACAACAATAACAATACATAACTAATTTTTCTTTGGCACTTAAAATTATATTCCAGGATAAGGGATGTGTATGCATTAAACCAATTAATTCCTGTAAAGTCCCAGTGAGATAGGACATAAACTTATTATGTATTAAGGAACTGATTCCCGAGGAAGAAAACTTGTGTAAGGCCAAAAACGTGTGTAAAGCCAGCCAGGGTGAAAAGCCAGAGTTTGAACCTTTGCCAAGCAAATCCACAAGTGCCTGAGCTCCCCATGGCACTATATTGCCAAAGCTTGCTTTGTTCCTGAACCTCAAGGTGTCTTCTACTCCAAAACAAGTCTTCTCACCACTTTCTATGAAGTGACCACTCAGGCTCACAGCAGCAACTCTCACTGATATACAACTAAGAGATTTAGCTACTCTAAATGTAAACAATCTTCAAAAACTGAGATGGATTTTATCCTCCTTCAGAGTTTCTGAAAGCAAGTGCCCGACTTTACTGTTTCCTCTAAAAATACAGAATTTTAAGAACTAAGTCATCAATCCGCCCTAATTCCAGCCACTATGACCTTAGCCATGACTCAACCCCTCCATAAACAATGTTAGATTGATGGAAAGATACAATTATCAACCATGTTAAGAAAAATAAGTCTGAATATAACATTGGTTCCAATCAGTTCCAATAGAAATAAATCAAAATATTAACAATAGTTATTCCTGGCTGGTAATATAGAGTAATTTCCATCTTGGTTTTTTTTAATCCCTCTGAAGGTTCCAATTTTCTTACAATGAGCATATATTTCTTTTTTAACCAGAAAAATATATTGCTACAAGGTGCTGTACGCACTGCCAAATGCCTTAGCATAACAAAACAATTACCTCCCTAAATTTCAGTGGCTAGATAGGAAAATATTTCCTGATCGCATCAATATTATTATAACACATTTTGTCCTTACAATGATATTTCTGCCCTTTTTCATCATTTTCAAAATGTTGTATCTCCTTTGTTTGTTTTTATTAGTGTGGTCATATTGTGCATGATGATTAAAAGTGCTAAAGGAGATGTGGCTTTGTTTCATTTTTGGTGAACCAGCAAAAACAAAATTGATGAGTCTTCCTTATGCAATAAAGTCTCTTTCATTGTGCAATCGGTTATGAAATATTCTCAAGATCCATTCCTAACTCTACCCTGTATGCCAAAATTTGTAAGTAAAAGAATTATCTGAAAGCTCTGAATAAAATAAAATTACTGAGCAAAAAAATGGATTTGCTGACCATTGAGTCCAAGTTCCTTATTTTATAACTGAGGGAATAAATGCCAGAATAATTTGCCCATAATGATTCACCCAGCAATCCTGAGGGCCCAAAGTAGAGTCCAGCCCAATCAAGTGAAAACAAGGGACCCTCTAAGTGAAAACTTATTTTATCAGCTGGTATCCAGGATCTTCCTAAAGGAGAAATTGTTTTACCTGGAGAAAATATATTGGTATCTGTTTAGGGCTAAGGCTGAAGTCTTGAGGTGACAGTACTCAGAAGAGTGAGCTATCCTACTATATGTAGCAAATGATTGTCATTAATGTGTGGAAGCTGGAGTCCATTTGGCTGATGGACTGTTGATATAATAGATACTTGTGTATAATATAACTATCAACCATCATACACCCTCTTATGTGTCAGACATTGCCATTGCAACTTTTCATATATGATTTGTAATATGTAGAACATTTCTACAAAGTTGTTATTATTATTCCTTATTTATAGATTAGGACACACAGGCTTAGAGAAATAAATAATTAAAAGTAAGTGTTAACTTCTCCATTTGCTAGGACAGTGGTAGGCAAACTCATTAGTCAACAGAGCCAAATATCCACAATACAATGATTGAAATTTCTTTTGAGAGCTAAATTTTTTAAACTTAAACTTCTTCTAGCACTACTTCTTTAAAATAGACTCACCACCAGAACCGGTTTGGGTCAGTGAATAGAGCGTCGGCCTGCGGACTGAAGTGTCCCAGGTTCGATTCTGGTCAAGGGCATGTACCTTGGTTGTAAGCACATCCCTGGTGGGGGGTGTGCAGGAGGCAGTTGATCCATGTCTTTCTCTCATCGATGCTTCTAACTCTCTGTCCCACTCCCTTCCTCTCTGTAAAAAAAATCAATAAAATATATTAAAAAAAAATAGACTCGCCTAGGCCGTGGTATTTTGTGGAAGAGTCACACTCAAGGGACCAAAGAGCCACATGTGGCTCTGACCACAGTGTTAAGAGAATGATTTTGAGCAGGTCACTGAGTTTCTCTTCCCTCACCTATGTAATGCTGCTATTAACTATGTTAAGACAAGTACTATATGATTTCAACCATATGTGGAATTTAATGATCAAACTGAATTACCAAACAAAATAGAGTCAGACTCATAGACAGCAGGAAGAGAGTTCTGGTGGTGCGGGAGATTATTCAGGGTAGTAGTGGAGGGACTAAGCAAAAAAGAAAAAAGAGAACTCATGGACTTGGACAACAGTGTGGTGATTGCAGGGGTGGAGGGATGGAGGTGGAAGAGGGTGCAGGGAGGATAAATGATGATGGGGGGGGGGAAACCTCCATGATTTAACACTTAAACTAATGGCTATGCAAATCACCTAGCACAGTGTCTTACTAGTAAATATAGAAGATGCTCAATACCTGGAATAATAAATGAAAATTAGGACAAAATCAACCTAAATTTGAAAAATGATCCTTAAAAGTTGAAATAATCATAGTTAAGGGAACTAAATACAATATATCCTCTATTTGTTCTTATTCACAATCTGCTAAGATAATTGATGAAGTAAACTGAAGTAGCCTATTATGACATGACATTGACATTTTATTTTATTCTTAATTTGCTAAAGAGTGGAATTACAAAAAGCTTGACTATATAATATTATTTTACTTCCCTCTCTTGTGGCTCTTTATTTTCATCTGTTCTTTTTCTCTTTTAAAATTTTCTGACATTAGACAATGGTTTTAAAGAAAATGAATATTATATCACAACTCAAAGCAGGTCCCTTGAGCTGTAGCTCTTCAGAGGGATGTAAGGTTCAGATTGTTTACAGCTAAAATGTAAACATCCTGAAAGTAGAATTTTTGGTATTGTTTTTCATTGGTATCTTTCAAGTGCCCAGGACAGTGTTCAACATATAGGACAACTTGAAAAAGTATTTATGGAACTAGTGAAAAAGTTTCTTAAAAATCTAACAATTCTTTTTTTCATTAGCATGCCCATAATTGTACTGCTAGAAAGAATTGTGCCTCTAAATTTTTTTTTTCCTTGGGAAGCTCAAACATGGGTTGTAGTAGAACCTTTGTGGATGATGAGAGGCTGGATGTTCCTCATAGGATTGGGTGAGGGAAGAAAACACTGCCTGCTCCACCTCTGACCCCCAAGCACAGCAAATGGGACACCTCCATCTCTAAGGCATTAGTGGCATATTGTAGCTCATTATCCTAGATGAGGTAACTGAGGTGTAGCAAAGTAGTTATAAACGGAATACAGAAGCCCTTGTACCATTAGTGGTTTTCTTACCTATTGACCACAAGGCTTCACTGCTAAACTATTTCAATAGTCAGTATACTTTATCTGTATGTAAAAAAACAACAACACCATAGGCACAGGGCACTGACCCTTTCCTCCCTCCCTCCCTCCCTCCCACCCTCCCTCCCTCCCTTTCTCCCTTCCTTCCTTCCTTCCTTCCTTCCTTCCTTCCTTCCTTCCTTCCTTCCTTCCTTCCTTCCCTCTCTCCCCTAAACTATTGTCCTCCAATGTTTTGTAGAGCTTTTGCTTTCTTTAGTGAATTGGTAATTCTCCCCAGAAACTAATTTAACTTCATAGCTTTCTAAATTAGAATAGTTTGGCAAATAATTTCTCTAAAGTCTCTACATTGGCCGAGGCCGGTTTGGCTCAGTGGATAGAGCGTCGGTCTGCAGACTGAAGGGTCCCAGGTTCGACCCCGGTTGAGGGCATGTATCTTGGTTGTGGGCACATCCCTAGTGGGAGGTGTGCAGGAGACAGCTGATCGATGTCTCTCTCTCATTGATGTTTTTAACTCTCTATCCCTCTCCCTTCCTTTCTGTAGAAAATCAATAAAAAAAAATATATATATATATATATATATATATATATATATATATATATAATATATAAAATAAAGTCTCTACGTTGGTTAGCTATAGCATGCTGCCTACAAGAATTTGAATTTGGTACAAGTCACTGGGAATCTTATATAATAAAAGGCTAATATGCAAGTCAACTGAAAGGCAGAACGACCAGTAACTATGATGCACACTAACCATCAGAGGGCAGACACTCAATGCAGGAGCTGCCCCCTGGTGGTCAGTGCACTCCCACAGGGGGAGCACAGCTCAACCAAAGCCAGGCTCATGGCTGGCGAGCACAGTGGTGCTTATGGGAGCTTCTTCTGCCTCTGCAGCAGCGCTAAGGATGTCTGATGTCCAACTGCCAGCTTAGGCCTTCTCCCCTTAAGCCAGCAGTCAGACATCCCCCAAGGGTTTCCGGACTGTGAGAGGGCATATACCAGGCTGAGGGATCCCCACCCACTGAGTGCACGAATTGCATGTACCAGGCCTCTATTATTTAGTAACCTAGCCTGGCTCTGCTGCCTGTGGTGTTAAAACCTGAGGAGCCCTCTCTGCTGCTTTTAAAGCCCCCTCAGCTGGAAACACAGATCTTGAGATCTGACTTGATCATCCCTTTTGCTCACTTAGGAGACAGCAATGCTGGTTCCATAATTGGTTCCTTGGAAAAGGCAGTTGTCCTGATAACTAAAAGCCTAACATGCCTTGATTATTCTCATGTAGGTTTTAACGAAGGTAACCTGGGAGAGTCAAATCACCTTGAACCTCTGCATAAGCAAGGGAAAGTCCTTGGACAAAGACATCGAATGCTGAAGTTCAACAGAAAACTGGAGTATCTAGTGACTCAGGCAGCTACTGGTTATTTTACCATAGCTCCAAATATGAGATCATTGGATTATTGCTAGTCATTCAGTCTGCTCACACATGATGTACAGTGACTAGAAACTTAAAAATATTACTAAGGAAACTGATATTTTGTAGAGAATAAAGAAGAATATTGACAATTTTTGCCATATAAACACTTGTGAGATTAATAATGAATTTTAAGAACTATACACATACAGATGGGATTACATAAGGAATTGTAGGTAAGAAATAAAGCATAGCAATTTCCAAGTCAAGTATCCTCTAATCTTTTTTCTCTTTTCTCTCTTCTTTGTTTCATCAATTGGTTGAAATCACCAGCTGTAATGCAGGTGCTGGTGACACAGATGAATTAAACATGACATAAGGGTCCACAATTCTTGGCCAGCTTTCCATCATCTATCAACCAGAAGTAATGCAGTATTTGGATTCAGTTATGGTGGCCCAAGATAAAGTTGGGATTCAGGAAAATATTAATGCTTTATAACATCATTTTTTATGATAGGCTATTTTGCAATTATTCCTATTACTTAGGCAGAATAGGAAAGCTCTGTCCTATCTTTGTGCTTCTTTACTTTAAACTTGTTTGGGGGAAAAATCAATAATAGGAAAAGTGTCCTTTAAGTCTTCCCCAAAATGTCTAGGTGCTACCATTATTTAGCTTCCCATTTGAAACACTTTCTTATTTCAGGTTGAAAAAGATAAATCTGTTCAAAAATGCAAAATTGATTATATAAATTACTAATGTTGCCCTGGCCAGTTTGGTTCAGTGAATAGAGTGTCAGCCTGCAAACTGAAAGTTCCCGGGTTTGATTCTGATCAAGGGCACATACCTGGGTTGTGGGCTCGATCCCCAGTGGGGGACTTGCAGGAGGCAGCCGATCCACCATGATTCTCTCTCATGGCGGATGTTTCTATCTTGCTCTCCCTCTTCCTTCCTCTCTGAAATCAATAAAAATATATTTTAAAAAATTACTAATGTTTTTCTGAGCAGGCAAAGGTTTCCTGGTTAGCCATGTACTAAGTCCCTCAAAGGATTCCTATCAAGTAGGCCTCCAATCAAGTTAATTTTATTTCACTTTCACTTAAAACAATGGTTGGTTAAGAGCTTACACTTCAGAGTTTAACTGGTCTAGAATCCATTTATAGCTGAATTGCTTACTTCTTATAACAATCTTGGTTGTTATTGACCATTTCTGGATCTCAGTATCCTCATCTATGAAATTTAGAGGATGAACTAAAGAAATTCCCAAATAAGAACTTCTTCCAATAAGAAAATGTTAAGTTTCTGATTTTTTTTCTTATGTGCAAAATGAATTTGTGCCAGTATTCAAAGACAATTTGTTTTTAAAAAGTATTATTTTATAAGATAGTACAACTTCACTTTAAAAATTAGAACTACAGATTATATGTTGGCCAATGATACTGATTCTTTATTTCATTTTTTGAATACTTTCCTAGAGCCGCTGAAATCATTATCTTAGCTCTGTCAATCTTTCTGGATGCTTTCTTTTTCCACCTCCGCAAAGTACAATGGAAGTTCTACCTAAATTGATTTATCATGCATGAATTTTGGTTTTGGGTGTACTACCTAACATTTTAATTCTTAATTTAATAATCGATAATTTACACTACTAACATTAAATTGACTTGCCATTATTAGAGAGTCATTGGCAATAACCTGGTCTGCTCCCTTCTGGTTCTCATTTAACTCCATGCTATTCTTTAACAACTTCTTTTTGTCTATAGGACTCAGGCCAAGACTAGCTAATTCTTTGTCATGATTTAGTACTGAATCATTTTGATTATTTTCTGATGTGTTCTCAGACTTAGAATGTCTTCTTGTAGCATTCGATGCAGAACTGCACATAGCAGCATTCCCCAGAGAAATTTCATCAGTACTTCATGTGATGCCAAAATAACATCAACACCATAAAATATGTTTTATAATAATCTTACTTGCTTTTCTTTCTCAACTGTCAAAGATCATACAGATGGTTTGGTGAAAAGTCCATATTGACTCCCACAGAGTACCCTTCACATTTCTACTTGATAATAATTTAAAACTTTCATTCCTAATCATTTTTTATCATTAAAACAGCTTCACTTTGAGAAATGAGATAGAAACAATTTTCTCAAGATGAGAGATGGTAGCCCTTTCCTGTGGAGGTTGGGAAGAAAAGATTCATCACAGCCCACATATTCTCAGTGGACTTAATGTTGGTTTAGAATATTGTGGGGAATGAAAGAGAAAGTTATCATCATCAAAGGGAAACCTATTTCCTAAGATAGTGCTGACCCATAGAACTTCCTGCGAGGATAGACTTATTCTATCTGCATTATGAAGTGCAGTAGCTATTGAATGCTTGGAAATGTGGCTCTTGTGATTGAGGCAATGAATGTGTAAGTTTATTAATTCATTTTAATTTAAATTGAAGCAGCCACATATGGCTAGTGGTCATCATATTCACACACCAACCCCAGGAAATAAGGTGCCTAATCCTGGGGGCCCAGAGACTAGTTAAGAGATAAGGATGTATCTCTGATCCACTATTTAATAACTGTGTCCCTGGGGAATAGTTTACCTCACCTTAATAACAGACACAATCATTAAACCTGCTTTTAGGCTTTTGTGGTGAGTAAAACAGGTAATTCATGCAAAACACTTGACAGTGTCTTTTACATTACACTTGTTATATATGTCAGGTGCTATTTTAATTGTTTATTGGAAGAGATATGATTTAGTTACCTGAGTTGGGAAGCTGAAATAATGTAGTTTTCTCTGATAGGAACACCATCAGTTCTAGAATAAATGAGGAGGCAGAAAATCCTGCCTAAGTGGATGTTGGGCATCAGGCACCCAAGTTGCCTAAAGTTAGTGTTATTCCCTCCGAACACTTTTTGCTTTCTCTTAATATTTTCCTCTCTCGTTATTTCATTTTGTGTCATTGTTAAAAATTTAATTCACTCATCTGCTAATGGGCATTTAAGCTGTTTCCAAATCTAAGCTACTGTAAATTGTGCTGCTATGAACATAGGGATGTATATGTCCTTTCTGATTGGTATTTCTAGTTTCTTGAGATATATAATCAATGGACACAGGCATCAGGGGGGTGAGGGCATGAGCGGGGTAATGAGGGTATTAGGACACATATGTAATACCTTAATCAATAAAGAAATAAAGTAAAGTAAAATAAAATAAATTTAAAAATGGGGAAGTTCTTCATAGATCATTTAGTTGGCAACCATCATATTATTTCTAGTTTTAACATCTTGTCTACTGTTAGGCATTTATGGAAATGAAGAGACTTCCATAGAGATATCTTCAATTGTCAGTTTGACGAACAATAACCACTTTTGTGGGCCATTTTGGAAAGAGCTTGTGTTTGAACCCCTTGATTTGTGCTGCCAGTCCTTTCTATTCTCAAACATGGATAAGTGTTCAATTGTATTGATTGGGATGGTCTTAGAATGGTGTGACCAATTGAGAAGGAAAAATTTACTTTCTTATTGACCGGCATGAGTCAGCTATTTTTCATCTGATGCTTTCAAATGTGCACTATAAAATTAAATTACATAAACCCAGTCTTGGAAAGCAGCACAGAAATTTAAAGTGCAATTAAGTAACAAAGGATTGTTATAGAATGTCAATGGAAGCACTGCTAACAGCTATGATAATAAAATAAAATTAATAATAAATGATGACACTCATGTGCCCCAATATACATTCTTTTTTCCTCTTAAGAAACAGAATAATAAGAAACAGATTTTGACTAATTTTACATTTGCTTCCTTTTTGCTTTTCATTTCCATATTCTGTCAATGAAAATGGAAAAGGATGTTTGAGCTTTTCTCTACCTTTCCTCCAGAATTAAAGCTGATTTCGTTATTTTGCACCCAGCTTCAAGTTTTCAGAGTTGGAAGGCTAGTACAAATGTGCCTATTTCCTTTTAGGAGCACATGAATGTATGTGTCCTAACCTTTTTTTTGGAGCTGAGTGGCCCCAAAGTCCAGCCATGCGTTACATTCACCAAATCTAAATGCATAAGCAAGGGTGCTGGAGTACCATCTATACTGAAAAAAAGGCTAATATTCTAATTAGAATGATGTCTTCCAGATTTCCTTCCAGAAAGACACAGTGGCTTCCCGAGGCTCAGGCAAGCAGTGGATGGAGCTGCCTCTGTGAGGCCCAAGGCTCAGGCACTGTGGCGACTGGCAGTGGCAGCAGCAGAGGCATAATAGGGCTGTCGCCTTCTCCTGATCTGTTTGGTTGCCTCCCTTAGAGGGAGGCAAGAGGCAGCAGTAGTGAGGGGGTAATGGGGACAATGACTTCCCCTTATCAGTAGGTTGCCTCCCTCAGAGGGAGGCCAGACTGCAGCTTAGGACCATTCCTGGTGGGAGTGATCCTAAACTGTCAGTAGAATATCCTCTGAGGGCTCCTGGACTATGAGAAGGGGCAGGCTAGGCTGAGAGACACCCACAGTGCACAAATTGTTGTGCACCAGGCCTCTAGTGAGCAATAAAAAATAAAATCTGTACTGTCTGACTGAGCACTCTGTCCTTCTGCAAAAGATAACTTACAATTTATTTTCTTGCTGAACTACCATACTCTACCTTTTCACCTCCTTTTTTTTTTAATGGGAATGTGGGTAGTTCATACCATTCTTTATTTTTCTAATGATTCTCACTGATAATGATGAAATGTGATCTCAATAAAATTAATGAAAGATTTTTATTAAATTTCAATTCAGGAACATTTTAATAGACTGACTGACTCCATTGTTTTTGTTTTACTTTGTGAAATACAAGGCTTCTTAAATCAGGATTCCTACTATTTTCCTAGAAATAAGACCACATTGAAATCCTAATTAATCCCTTGAGCTTTATAGACATTATTTTATTTTTATATCTGATGCCAGTTTAGCACAAAGTACCTTTGCAGTAATTTTCCTCTGGAATTTTATTTTTTTTTATCTTTGAGGTTAGGCTTTGAGGTTTATGAAGAATGTGCACAGGGGAGGGCAACTGTTATATTAATCATATTTAATCAGTCCCCTTTTTTTCAGAGTCATTTGCTCCTGAAAATATGTAAACTAAAATAACAATTATTATATAAAATAAAAAACACACAGAATATTACAAACATTTGACTATGGATTGCATCACAAAGAATTTTTTTAATTATTAGAAGAACATTGTTCATTTTGCTACTATTAGATTTTTAGTTTTCGATCTGAAGTGATATGTGATCATTAAGTATTACAGACAAATTTATTCACATCTCAAAATCGTTAAAACACAAGGTGGGAAAGGTGTTCTTTGTCTAGTTTGATATTTTTTGTTGTTCTTTTCAAGATGCTGGACACTAGTGGACCAGTGCTATCTCCCTGAGGCTGTCCCAGTGGGATATTTATATAAATCAGTTTGACTCTATTAATATACTGTATTGATCTACAATTCATCTAATTGTTGAGAGGATATAATGGATTCCATTAGTCCATTTTCTAATTTCCACATGTTCTGAGGACAATAAATCTTTAGTTCATCTACTTGTAAGAAAGAGCCAATTTCAACAGAACCAGCTGAAAATAGGACAAAAGATATTCTTAGTAAATTTCATTTCAGCAAGTAAGATCTATTTAAATATTCCTAAAGTCTCTGTCTTACAGGTATCAATTTCTTTTTTTCAAAATACATTTTGTTGATTTTTTACCGAGAGGAAGGGAGAGGAATAGAAAGTTAGAAACATCAATGAGAGAGAAACATTGGTCAGCTGCCTCCTCTACACCCCTTACTGGGGATGTGCCTGCAACCAAGATACATGCCCTTGACCGAATTGAAACTGGGACCCTTCAGTCTGCAGGCCGGCGCTCTATCCACTGAGCCAAACTCGTTAGGGCCAGATATCAATTTCTTAAAAAACAAAACAAAACAAAACAAAAACAAATAAAAAACACCCTACAAGCTACTGTTGTAGCATATTTACAAATATAAATTTATAAATGCAAATTTGCACAATATCTTTCCTATGACTCAAGAAGTTACCACCTCTGTCCCAACTGACACCCACTACTCTAATTTGTGATTGTTACACTGATTTCAAACAGGGTTCTTTGGGAGGGATTGCCTTAACCTGTGCAACTAAGACAATGAGGCCCTGGAATATACAATGTGTATTGAATATACAGGTGTTGCAGTTACTGGGGCTTCTTTATCTTCTCTAGTCACTCAGATAATGGTGGTGTATGGGCAACAAGTGCCTTTGTCACCCTTCTTTCAGAGAATGCCCCTAGATGTTCATCTTAAAACAACGAACAATGGGAAACAAGATAAAATATAAACTCCAGAGCAGATCTGATGGAATTTTTGGTCAAACAATGCTAAATCTATCCATGCTAAATAACACTACCTGGAAACCTGTGAGGTTAAATTGATGGACTTAGAAAATTGGAAGGACAATGAGAGATGATCCTGTCAGTGCCTTTATAATCCAGAGCAAGAACCTGGTTCCATGGACGAGAAAGAACTTGCTGAAGATTTCAAAGGCACTGAGTTTAATAAGCCAGGAGTATGGTTGAGATATTTCATGCCAACAGTCTCATACCCTTACCAACATGTCACAATGCTTCCAACTTAGTTAACACTAATTTAGGAACCATACTTCTTTGTGTGGCTTTAGCATGTTTTTATTGAGTGCCTGATATGTAAAATGCTGATGCTTGGTGTTGTGGAAGATGTGAAGAAAAATAAGGGATTGGCTTTTGAAAACCGTGTGTGTGTGTGTGTGTGTGTGTGTGTGTGTGTGTGTGTGTGTAACTTTTTATATATAAATTTATATCATATATAATACCTGAGGCTTCATGTGGTCCAATCTCTATGTGTATAATATATAAAGAAAGAGCATTATCTAATGGCTCTTTAAAGAAAACTTACATTTTGAAAACTCCTTAAAAGGGTTTTAGACAACACATGTACATATTAGGTATCTTTTCCCTTTTCCATTTTCCCACTTATAGTAGGCACTAAATCTTTTCACCTCTTTCTCATCCACATAGCCCCTCGCCACCACTGTGCCACCCCTTTATCATCATCTTCCCAACTGTACAAAAAAAGAAAATAAAGAAAATAAAGAGGGTAATCTTCATACCAATAGTTTTGGGGGTATAAAAATTCACTTTCCTTCCCTGTCTTCCTAAACTCTTCTTGCAATAGTTGTAAATAAATGTACCTTATAATAAATAAATCAGACTTTTTTTAAGGGTATATATTTGCCAACAAAAGAGATTTTTGAAAAGGCTGGATAATCGATTATTTACAGTTATCAAGGATGCTATTATTAAATATTCTGATCATGACTTTAATTAACAAGTTGGTTATAGATGGTCACCTGATTTGTAGCTCAACTACAATGGCTCCTCATATTCTCCTCCCTACAGTTTTATGATAAAGTAAGTAGAGAAAGGAAGACCTGTAAATTACTAGAATTTCTAATGCATTCTGGTGTTCTGAAATAGAGTACCCGGGATTCTCTTAATAGTTTGCACAAGATTTTCTCTTACATGAAGGAAAACTGTCTTTTAGAAAAGTTACTGATATGCCTGTTTAGGTTAGAAGCTATAATGGAAGTATATGTGAAGGATCATCTGCATTGTGTGAGATGAGAGGAAGACTTGGTACTTCTGGAGAGCAGAGAGGATGAAGAATGGAGAAGGGGGTGCAGGGCCACTGAAAGAATGCCATCAGAGATTCCTAATAACCCACAAATTCTTGTCTATTTCAAAGCCATCCCACATTTCTTTATCAGTAAAATAAATCATCCCAGGTGTCAGAGATCCAAGTCTTCTAGCAAGAAATAATAGTTTGTTATCCTAAGACACCACTGACCCTAATATGTGACCTAAGCCAAAATTAGACATCTGATTAGTTATCTGCAATAGTAAAGATAACAGGGATTTAGGTTAACTATTAACCTACCAAACTATTTTCCGCCAGACTTATATGCTGAGTCTTCTTGCCTCCAAGGTAGCTTAAAAGTTATCTGGGTACTATTGATATATCTTTTACAGTTTTCTTGACATATTTGTGTGGATGCTGTTTCCGTGTTTAGGGTAATATTTTCAAGCCCATCTTTCTGGATGTTTCTCATCAGTAGTTTAATAATAACTGCTATCACTGTATTCCATATTACAGTTTTGTTGCAAGAAGTTCCACATTGCTTGCTAAGACTGCAAAATAAGGGCACACAGTTTTATTTTTTTTTTATTGATTATGGCTTTTGACATGTCAACCTGGTCTGTAAGCATGCCTATGGAGTCACTTTATAATTTCCACACTCCCTAGAATAATCATAGTATTTGATAGATATTTGTTGAGTTGTATTATTGAGTGCTTATGGAAATTATAAAAGAATTAGAGCCTGGATGGCATGGCTCAGTGGTTGAGCATCAACCCAGGAACTGACTTAATTCCCAGTCAGGGCATATGCCCAGGTTGTGGGCTCAATCCCTAGTAGGGGCCATGCAGGAGGCAGCTGATTTATGATGTTCTTCTCTCTTGGATATTTCTCTCTCTCTCTCTCTCTCTCTCTCTCTCTCTCTCTCTCTCTTTCTCTCTCTCTCCCTTCCTCTCTCTAAAAAACATATTTAAAAAAATAAATTAGAAGTAAACCACCAAGTACACCAAGTAGAGTCTAGTCACATACAACTAAAAGGAAAGTTACTACTACTCTCTAGTTATTATAGAGCTCACTGTAAGCAATCAATCATTGACCATACTTTATATGCCAGGTGCTTAACATACATCAACTCATCTAATCTTATTAATAAGTATAAAAGTAGATGTTATTTTATAAATGTGGAAACGGAGGCTCAAAGAAGAATGTAACTTGTCAAATGTAATACGTAACCCATGAGTCCGACTGTCATATTTTTCAAAATTAATAGCTTTGCTGTCTGCCAACAGACCCTGGCCATACTCACAAGGTACATGTAGAACCATATAGTCAACAGAAGTAAATCCTAAGAAAAATTACATTATTTTTCTTAATTCCCAATGAAGTTTGGACTTTGTTAACTGTGTTATTTCTATAGTTAGGAAGATTATAAAAATTAGATACTCTGAAGAGTAACTTAGGGCATGCCCAAAATTCATAGATGTTTACATATTATTAAAATTTTCAGTGTTTGAACATATGTTGATCATTCAATAGATTCAACTTCAGCATGAATTTGCGCTGTAATGGTGAGAAGAATTGTGCAGGTGCCTCAGAACCTTTCACTGTTGTAATGGATAACCTACCTTAACTCCTCTCTTCACAAAGAAAATTTAACTTTATAGAGTTAGAAAGATACATTAAACATTTTTATTGTATATTAGTTTGTGAATTTTTTGGATTCCACAGATTAAATTCAAACGGTACCTAATTATATATATTTCATTTGAAAATTTAATTATGACTTAGCTACTTGTTTAAATTTGAATTGAATCTTTCCTGCAAAGTGTCCCATTTAGGGAGGTTGAAATCACATTCTAGAATTTTGAAATTATGTAAATGAGAAATGGAATTTCTAGTTGTATGTTGGGACTTTGGGATGATACAGCAAGGAATCTCTATCAGGCCTCACAATTTACTGAGAGAACAAAGAACATTTGTCCCATTTATCATTATTTGTCAATGAAAATGTATATAATATTTAGGCAAATATCTCCTTAGAATTCATGATAAAATCAAAGTCAGGAATTCTATATCTTGACTGACTGTAAAATGTGTTCCCTTTCCTTTCTTCCTCCACCTGCCCTCCTTCCCTCCCTTTCTTTGCTTTTCTTATGCCTCTAACACACATACACTCCCTCTCTCCATTGGCTCTGACATGTGAACTTGGTATTTCATCCAAAGATGTTCATAGTAAATGGAATTGAGACTATTTGAGTGGAGTTATTCTGGAAAATATATCCTTTTACAAGTCTCTTATGACAAAAGAAACCATGTCAGTTGTAAACATACTGTTATGAGCTGAGTGTTTCTCCCCAAAGTTCTGTTTCATTGGTGAGTCACTATTTCACCAGCTATTATTTGGAGAACAGTAAGACTAAACTTTACTTACCATTTAAAGCAACATGTCCACTGCTTTATGATGGCATATGTATTCCCTTAAAAATTTAAGCAGATTTTATTTTCATATAATGGCAGTTTCTGCCTTCATTAAAACATTTTCAGAATTGGTTAGTGGTGATAAACTCATTTTTAGAGGGACAATATGACTGAAATGGATATGAAAATATTATAAGCTTCTGTCCTTTTTAATGGCAATATTTTCATGTTATTGAGCTATTTTCACCCAAGTCCTTCTCTTCAAAATTATATTTCAAAAATCTAATAGGCCATCAAATGTAAGATGTACATTTATTTTATGACAGTAAGAGAAAGATAAATGCTAACAAATAAAGTTAGACACACTATCTATTATAAGACATATCCAAATTTTAGATACATTTAAATGTAAAAAATTTTTGCATCTTAGAATTAATGAATACTGTATTTTTTAAGTAGTAATTCTATCCCCAAAATGAAAGCAAAATCACTTTTACTTGATTTAGTGGATCAAGCTTAATTTTATGCATCTTAAAAATAAGATAAGTAATTGCAGTAGTAGGTATCAAAACTTAACAACCAATTAATTTAATATGGATGAAGCTCTGTTATGAATGAAAGGAGAAAGCAGGACATAAACTACTGTCAGAACTTTCAGTATATTTACCAGTATATTATTCTGACTTTGGATAAATGTGCTTCGTACTAGGGAAAAATGCAGTGATGTGGATCTTGAAATCTTTATAGCTATAAAGCATTACTAATTAAAATAAAATGTAAGAAATTCTTATAGATAAAAAATAAAATCCAAATAAATAATTATTTTATGAGCTATCCATATATTTCATGGATAAGACATTTGTCAAACATGTGATTTTTGCATCAGCAAAATAATGTCATCTTATTTATTCTATTTAATAGCTATTGCCTATCTGAAAAATATTTATAAGCATACCCAACCTCTAAGTGCATAAATTATTTTATGGAAGAAATTTAAGAACTTTCAAAACAGCATAAACTTTTTGAGGTCACCGAGGTACCAGTAAGTACATTATTCCTACAAAGACATAAATGATACCTAGTAGCTAGGAATTGTTTAATGCATCTTTCAAAGTGCCTAATTTACTCCTAGGGAGTAACCAACTAGTGGACAGGTCCTGGATGATAAATTACACATTGAGATGTATTCTCCCAAGTGAATTGGGTTCAGGGATGTCTGACTACAATTAATGCCTCACATTTATTTCAAACATGTGAAGGCAAAGGTCTACAAATAGTTTCAGAAGTCAAAAACAAGACCATTTCATCTACCTAAATGCAATAAAGGTCAAGACAAATTTAGTCACAATTTTATCTTACTTAAGATAAAATTGGCCAAGTCAACTGAACCAAAAAGGTATCCTGTGTGTAGCGAGGATGGGTCACTGAATAAGAAAGTCTCATCTGAAATACAGATGCAAGTTTTTTAACCCTTGGGTGGTCCAAAAGGTCTTCCCTACAAGAATTTAACCTGCCCAACCTTGCAGAATCTAGGTACCTGCCAGGATAAAACCCAAGGTGGTATATGCCTCCAGGCCATGAATGCTGTTGTGTGTATTTACTGCATAATGTCTATTGCAAAGAAATCATAAGTACTTTTGCCTTGTGCAAACTTTCCATTTGTTAGCCTCTATGATCTCAGAGAGATTGCATAAATGTCTGGTATCCTACTTATTATTACTTTTCCTTAGGGGAATGATGAAAGAATCTTGAGTAATTGTGGAATCCTAGGGCCCTGAATTTATAGACCCACAATTTCAAATAGCCTCAAGCAATTAAAATTTGAAATCACGGTGACTTTGTATTATCACATTTGTGCTTTTCACTGGTGCCTGAATATTTATTCCATTTAGTATCAAATTTAAGATTAGTGTGAATAAATGAAATGGTTTAGATTAAAATCACTGAGGACAGATTCCACAACAAAGTAGATGGTGTTGCTGTAGGCTGACTACTCACATTTTCTCACCCATGGCGTCCACTATGTAAGAGATCTCCATCTTGTTAAATTTAATAATGATTATGGAAGGAACTTACATGTACTTCAGCACCAAGGCATTAAGATTCAATGATGCTTCACCATTTCTCTTTTCTCTCCATCACAAGACCATCAGGATACCATACAGAGGCTCCTCAATTGCCTGGGTCTCCTAAGTGAAGATGATGTTGTGATGATGTAGGAGAGCCACTGTTGACCATGAGAAAACTGTAACACAAAAGAAGAATGATACTTACTGTTGTAAGTCAGTGAGATTTTGAGGTACTTTATTGCTACAATATAACCTGTCTGATCCTCACTATTACGGTGAACATGCCTGGCATGTTATAACTGTTCAGTAAATATTTGTTGAATGAACCAATTTCTGGATTTCTGTAGCATATCATTGTTCAAACTACCCAAACCCTGGGTTTGACGTATGATTACTGCTTGTGGGTGAATTAAGGGGCACAAATCATTTCTTTCTAGTCTTATCGCCACCTTCAAGATGAGCCCTTTATATTTCTCTTTTGAAAATTTAGGGGACATTCCTTCTGTGTTTTATCTTACATTTTTTCCCTCTTTTGAGCTTTGTTGGGATTGAGGCTCCTTTGTTATCAGTGGCGAAGAGGCATTATGTTATTACTTGTCACCCCAAGGCACTGCCATTGATGATTTTAGATAATTACAACATCAAAGATAAACCTATTGGCTGACATTGAGGACACCAATGCCATCATCTATCACACAGGACCCTTTGTCCTTGACAACTTTCTGTTCTTATGAGCTAAAAATGATCATGAAACAATTCTTTTGGTTTTCATTTTTTGTTTATTTGGGTAGATTCCCATCCTTGGAATCTGTCATGAATTCCTAGGAGGTAAGCTAGATAAAAATCAGAATGACAGTTATTATGCCTGACACAGAATCGTATCCCCCTCCAATATTCTTTAACTGAATTTGCATACTAGTGAAAACCTATGGAAGGATTATGTGTCAGTCCCTGTTAAAAGAGCAGTTAGATCTTTATATCAACCATAGTGTGAGGAAAATGAGAAACAAGACATTAAATGACTTTTTTTTAAATTAAATCTTTATTATTCAGATTATTACATTTGTTTCTCTTTTTTCCCCTCTATAGCACCCCTCCACCCAGCTCTCACCCCTCCCTCTGCCCTTAGCTCCCTCCCATTGATCTCATCCATAGGTGTATGATTTTTGTCCAGTCTCTCCCTGTACACCCTCACCCCTTTCCCCCTGAGAATTATCAATCCATTCCCTTTCTGTGCTCCTGATTCTATTATATTCACCAGTTTATTCTGTTCATCAAATTTTTAATTCACTAATTTTTAGATTCACTTATTGATAGATATGTATTTGTTGTTCATAATTTTTTGTCTTTTACCTTTTTCTTCTTCTTCTTCTAAAAGAGTACCTTTCAGCATTTCATATAATACTCGTTTGGAGTTGATGAACTATTTTAGCTTTTTCTTATCTGTGAAGTTCTTTATCTGCCTGTCAATTCTGAATGTTAGCTTTGCTGGATAGATTATTCTTGGTTGTAGGTTCTTGCTATTCATCACGTTGAATATTTCTTGCCACTCCCGTCTGGCCTGCATCATTTCTGTTGAGAAATCAGCTGACAGTCGTATGGGTGCTCCCTTGTAGGTAATAAACTGTTTTTCTCTTGCTGCTTTTAATATTCTCTCTTTGTCTTTTGCTCTTGGTATTTTAATTATGATGTGTCTCGGTGTGGTCCTCTTTGGATTCCTTTTATATGGGGTTCTGTGTGCTTCCTGGACTTGTAAGTCTATTTCTTTTACCAGATGTGGGAAGTTTTCAGTCATTATTTCTCTAAATAGGTTTTCAGTATCTTGCTCTCTCTCTTCTTCTGGCACCCCCACAATTCTGATGTTGGTACGCTTGAAGCTGTCCCAGAGTCTCCTTACATTATGTTCACATTTTTGGATTCTTTTCTCTTCTTGCTTTTCCAGTTGAGTGTTTTCTGCTTCTTTATATTTCAATTTTTTTACTTGATTTTTGACTTGATTCTTGCCTTTCTCTAGTCTGCTGTTAGGACTCTGTATAATATTTTTTATTTCAGTCAGTGTATGTTTAATTTCTAGTTGGTCTTTTATCATCTTTAGTTGGACCTTTTCCATCTCTAGTTGGTCCTTTTTCATCTCCTCTTGGCTCTCGCTAAATTTATCCAACTTTTCTAGCATATTCTTGAAAAACCTTACAAGCGTGGTTTTGAACTCTATATCCAGTCGTTTTTTTTCCTCCATTTCTTTTGTTTGTGATCCCTTCCCTTGTCTCGGCATTTTCACTATGTCGGGGAAACTTCTGTGTTGAATTCAGCCTTGTGAAACCAGACTTGCAAAGCCACAGAAGCCTCTGTTGAGCTTGGGAGGGGTGGAGTCTCAGGGCTTAAGGGACCGCCTTGCCTTCCAGTTGGCCCCGCCCTCCACGGCCCCTGAGTCTCACTTGACTGGGTAATCGCTGGAGCGGTCCTTGTGCGCACGCGCCCGCAGTGCTTCTAGACCGCTGCCTTTCCAGCTCCCCTGCGCACCAGGACCACAGGAGTCTAGGTCTCCAGGGTTTCACCCAAAAACAGGGGCCCAGTGGACTCAGAAGTGGCACAGTTGGGAGGGTCTGTCTCCCGCCCACTCAGGAAAGCCTGCAGCTCAATCAGCAGTCTGTCCTTCACGCAGCGCTGTGCGTGACCAAACCTGCGATCTTTTGCGACTCCCCTAAATTTCAGCGCACCTTTTCCTTTTCACAGTCCAAACTCACCCCGTATGAGTTTCGGGTGGATCTGGGGTTTAGTGTCGTAAGATAAGGGGTTCAATGCCGTTGGGAGTCTTCGTTTCCCTCCCGCCAGAGAAAGCCATCCAGGTACTCGGGCACTCGCTCTCTCAGCGTGCGTGTCTCCGTACCTCAGCTTTTTGCAGCTCCTCTGGGTTTCTGTGAGCCCCTCTCTTTTCTTCTAGTTGTAGAACTTACACTCGGCCAGCTTTCCTGTGGTTCTGGATGATGTCTGTTCTGTCTTTTAGTTGTAGTTTTGAAATTGTTGTGCGAGGCAGCAGTGTAGTTGTTTACCTATGCCGCCATCTTGGATTCTCTCCATTAAATGACTTTGCCATGGTGGCCATAGCTAGGCCACCTAAGCTGTCTTCTTTGGAAACCAGCCTATTACACTTATCAACTATAGTTAAAGTTTTTTAAAAAATTTTTTATTTAGAGGATCCCTTGTACACTTACATAAGCAGAGCCCTGGTGTCCACATTCCACTAATTTTTCTATGAATGCCCAATGAGGTCCATCTCCATAGAAGTATAACCTAGTCATGACTGTTACATTTTTTATAAAAATTAAAGTCATCACGAACATTTCAGATATTATGCCATTTTTATTTTTATTTTATTGTTTAAAGTATTATAAATAGTAGTACATATGTCTCCTCTTTTTTTCCCTGTTGTCCTCCCCCCAGCCTTCCCTACGCCCAGTACATGCCCTTACCTGCTCCCCCTCCCCCAGTGTCTTATATCCATTGGTTATGCTTATATACATGCATGCAAGTCCTTCAGTTGATCTCTTACAGCCCCTACCCCCGCCCCAACCTCCCCTGCCTTCCCACTGTTGTATGACAGACTGCTCACTGCTTCTTTGCCTCTGTATCTGTTTTTTCTTTCTTCCCTGGTTCTTTTCTTTAAAAACATCTTGCCATTTTTAATGGAACAATTTTTACTCTTTAAAACTTCATTGTTGGAAGTAATACAGATATTCCCCTCTCTTCCCCCACTGACCCTTTCTAGCATGCCCCAATCATCCCCCTCTCCCAGGCCTTCATCACACTATTGTCTGTGTCCATGAATTATGCATATACACATATAAGGTCTTTGGTTAATCTCTTTCTACCCACCAATGCACCCACCTCCACCTTCCCTCTGAGATTCAATAGTTTGTTCCATGCTTCCATGTCTCTGGATCTATTTGTTGATTACTTTTGTTCTTTAAATTCCACATATGAGTAAAATCATGTGAAACTTGTCTTTCTCTAACTGGCTTATTTTGTTTAGCATAATACTCTGCAGGCTCTTCAATGTTATCTTTTTACAGCTGTATAGTATTCCATGGTATAAATGTACCACAGCTTTTTTATCCCATCTACTGATGGGCACTTGGACTCTTTCCAGATCATAGCTATTGTAAATAGTGCTGTTATCAACATAGGGATGCATATATTCTTTCTGATTGGTGTTTCAGGATTCCTAAGGTATACTAGTGTTCCGAGAAGCAGGATCACTAGGACAAATGACTGTTCCATTTTTCATTTTTTGAGGAAACTCTATACTGTTTTCCACAGCGATTGCACTGGTTTGCATTCATTCCCACCAGCAATGTACTAGAATTCCCTTTTCTCCACATCCTTGCTAGCACTTGCCATTTGTTGATTTACTCGCTGTAGCCATTCTGGCAGGTGTGAGGTAATACTTCATTGTGGATTTAATTTGCATCCTCTGATGATTAGTGACTGAGCATTTTTTCTTCTGTCTTTTAGCCATCTGTGTGCCCTCTTTGGAGAAGTGTCTATTTAAGTCTTTCACTCATTTTTAAATTGTATTTCTTCCTTTTGTTAAGTTGTGTGTGTTTCTTATATATTTTGGACATTAAACCTTTATCAGATATTTCACAGGAAATTATGTTCTCCCATACAGTGGGCTCTCTTTTCATTTTGTTGATAGTTTCTTTTGCTGTGCAGAAGATTTTTATTTTGATGTAAATATAAACAAGTAGATTGGTAAAATTAACATCATTAAAATGTCTATACTACCCAAAGCAATCTATAGATTCAATGCAATCCCTATTAAAACACCAATGGCATATTTAACAGATCTAGAACGAATATTCCAGAAAATTATATGGAACCAAAAAAGACGATGAATAGCCACAGTCATTTTGAGAAAGAAGAACAAATTAGGAAGGGATCACAATACCAGATATCAAGATATATTACAAAGCAACTGTAATCAAAATCACCTGGTACTGGTATAAGAATAGCATATAGATCAACAAAATGGGTTGAAGAACAGAGAACCCAGAAATTGACCCAAGCCATTATGCTCAATTTATATTTGACAAAGGAGGCAAGAACATACAATGGAGTCAAGGCAGTCTCTTCAAATAAATGGTGTTGGGGAAATTAGACAGATACACGCAAAATAAATAAATAAATAAATAAATAAATAAATAAATAAATAAAAACTAGATCACCAACTTACACCATATGCAAGAATAAACTCAAAATGGATAAAATACTTAAATGTAGGTCATAAAACCATAAAAATCCTAGAAGAAACCATAGGCAACAAAGCAATATGTTTTCCTATACATCCCCTAGGCCTAGGGCAAGGGAAACAAAAGAGAAAATAAACAAATGGTACAATGTTTAAATGAACATCATTATATTTATTATATTACTCAAACTACATGACACATTTTGAAGCAATAAAACTATATTTATTTAAAAATATGGCATACTTAACATATGTCGGTTCATCCTTATTTTCACTTCTTTTTTTTAAATAATGATGGCTTATGGAATTTTTTTTTACACAGAATATCTTTCTCTAATCGAACAAAAGGAAAGCTTTGTCCATCTGTGTATTATATCATGTCGAAATGTGCAAAACAAATCTAAGTTCAAATTATAACATGACTTTAATAATGTAAAAGTGCAATGAAAAGTGAATAGCTAATAAATTATAGTCCAAACATTAATGACATACTACATTAAACTAATATGACCTCTTCTGTTTATAACAAGGATGGGAACTATTTATAAAATAATTTTATATAAATGATTAGAACTTATAAGTATATTATATTTACAACCACTAACAGTACCTGAACATATAAAATGTACAATAGGGTGAACCTCAATCATAACAACTTCTCATGTTAAGATTGTAAGACTTGCAGCCAATTAAAAATTATTTAAAATATGTGTTTTTTGCATAAAAGTAAGAAAATTCATGAACTAGAATTTACTGTTTTGAAACTGGTCTTAACAAATTTAATAATTATACATTGAATTTAGTTATATTTATTAACAATCACATTATTGACTATATTTTTCTTCCAACCATATTGTTCCTTGTCCTCCTTCTATGAAATTGAGAAGAGTGAAGTAGAGTGATGAAGGCCAGGGGGAGGGTGCTGCAGGCTGGGTGGAGTTGGAAAAGGGTGGAAATGAGGGACATCTGTAATAATGTTAACAATGGAAAAATAATAAAGTTTAAAAAAACAAATATGATAAGCAGAGATCTTATCATGACTCTGGGGAATACATAAGGTAATAAAACTCCACAGAGTTGCTTTTTTTAAAAAAAATGTATTGTATTGATTTTTTTACAGAGAGGAAGAGAGATGGATAGAGAGCTAGAAACAGCCATCAGCTGCCTCCTACATTCTTCCTACTGAAGTGTGCCCACAACCAAGGTACATGTCCTTGACCAAAATTGAACCTGAGACCTTTCAGTTTGCAGACCGACGCTCTATCCACTGAGCCAAAACAGTAAGGTCTCCACAGAGTTGCTTTTACTGGCAAATATTTATATACCAGACGTTGACTTAGAGCTACACTGGCCAAAAGTTGGCAAGGCAAGCTGTGTGCAAGGTCTGTGGATGACAGTCCTTAAGCTGAGTAGGGCCATTGGCAGTCTGTGCCTGAATTTTATTAGGGCCACTATAAAGATTTAGTAACAAAGATCCTAGGTAGGTTTCTTTCATTCAATTTAAGGTAATTTATAAACACAAAGGTCAAGTTCAAAATCAGAGAGTTTGTACCTGGGAGGGCTAAGAAATTGGCAGCTCATGGGAAGCCATCTTCATTCTTCCTCCAATGCAGACATGACTAATTTATCCAGCATTTGCATGACTTACTAACAATGGGTTTCAAATCCTTTTCAAGACACACTTCAGGCAGTTCATAACAATTGATTGGAATTCATATGAAATGAAACTATCTGACATTCCATGCTTAACCCACTGGTTTTTCAGATGAGAGAACTGAGATCCCTTAAGAGGTGAGGTAGGAAACTTATTCTAAGCATTTTCTATTTTTACAGCACCCTGCTAGGTATACTTCATGCAATCATATGAAAAAGGTTGTTAACATTCCCATCTGACAGATGAGGAAATTGAGTCTCAGAGAGGATACGTAAGTGCATAAGCTTATTCTCCTCACTATTTATAGATGCAGTGCAATTCTCTTGACCTCTAGTCTAGTACATTACTATATTTTATGCTACCACAAATGTGTAAGGTGCTGTTATTTTTTCTCTGAAGAAATTAATGAGTGATGTTAAAAGAATCCTTCTCGGGTCAATGGCAGCCACTCATCTCCCCGTGAATCAGAAGAAACAGGCTCATAAATAATAGACTACCAGGCATATTGGCCACCTGGCACCTAAATATTAATAGTGTGCATGTGAAATACTTTTACATAACCATATCAAAGACATTAAATAGATGTCAGGGCCTGAAAAATTACCACTCTGGGTCACTGCTGGCCACTAAATTTTGTGGTCTAGCTATCAGAACACCAAGTTTTAGACATTGCAAGGACCTGGGCTTTTCTTTCCAGGAAAAATAGTATCTTAGGGGAAAAAAAGAGTCATTTGAACCCTAACATTTGCAAACTTCATTACTATTTATGAAGCTTGAGCCATGGTGACTCAATAATTCCCTCTCCCTTTTTCCAACTCCAATTTTATTGCAGTTCTTCTGCATCCTAGGTAACTCAGTCTGGAGTATTGTGCACAGTACAGCAGAACCATGCCCTCTGCTTGGATGGAGGGCTTGGCTTTATCATCAATGATTCAAATATTTGTTCCCTTCTCCAGCTCCTTCTAGGAAAACTGACTTACCAAGAGAGAAGATTTTATGATTAGGAAAGTTTGTCAGCTTCTGTCCTAGATAATCATATTGTAAATTACTGTTGTTGAATTCTTTTCCATTTGTTTTCTATTGAGTTCTTGTTACATTTCCTCTAGGACTCAAACATCCCTTCTGTATAATATATTATAATGTGTTTCCTAAATAAATACACAAATGAAATATTAGGAGGAGGGGCAGAATGGAAAAGAATCCAGCTAACCTTGATTGCATATTTAAAGCTTACTAAAAGCAAAATCTTTCCCCATATCAATATATCTGACTTTTGTAAAAAGCAAAGATAACAGATACAACATTTTTTTTTCTGTTTCTCGATACAGTTTTAAACAGCATGCAGAAAATACTCTCTACATATCTCTGGACCTTGATCAATTTCTAAAACTCCAGATCTGTTCTCAGAATCTTCTGCTGCCTTGCTGTACAATTCCTGGTAGTCTGATTTTATAGTCTCTAGCATCATTTTCTACTCTTTCTTTACTAAATAGAGCCATAAGGGGGATGTGAAGAAATACCTAGAATGTAGCAAAGGCAGCATAATGGAACTTTATAAGATTTGTGCTGGCATCAAAGCAGAATTCACATTGGCTATAAGAGTGTCAACCATGCCACATGTGGTTTCTTGGTATATACCTCTCAGTAATTGGTGTCCATGGTGTAACCAAAAGCATTATGGTGATTGGCCACATTCTAATGGGATATACATTGTTTTTATTAAATACATTGTATGTAGTAGCCTTTCTTCCCAGGCAATTTCCTTTAGCTCTTCCACATTTCAGGATCAGTAATCATGTCAGCTCCTGACAAATATGAAAAATCTTGTGTACGATCTCTTGTAATACCGTTTATTCCCTTTACATAACATTTGTTTTTTGATTATTTACTAGAGTAATATATATTTTCTGTGGAAGAGGAAACTAAAATTTGATTGCTAAAATATAATCACTGAGAATATTTTGGTTATTTACCTCTAGAATTTTCCTGAACATTTAGTTACATATCAAGAATCATGTAATTAGCCAAAACTGGTTTGGCTCAGTGGATAGAGCATCAGCCGGTGGACTGAAGGGTCCTTGGTTTGATTTCGGTCAGGGGCATGTATCTTGGTTGCAGGCACATCCCCAGTAAGGAGTGTGCAGGAGGCAGCTGATCGATGTCTCTCTCATTGATATTTCTATCTTCCTCTCTGTAAAAAATCAATAAAATATATATTTTTTAAAAAGTATCATGTAATTAGGAGAACACTGCAGATATAATTTATTCTGTCCTTCCTCTCATATGCTATTTAAGGTATTTCCTTATGTCCAATTAGAAGTAAAAAATAATGGCTGCCATTGAGAAAAAAGAAGAGGATAGTGTTTACAATGGGCCATGAAGAAGTTTCTAGGATGATGGGAATGGCAGTTACAGAGTGTAATGCTAGGATAGCTCATTGAGTGCACACTTATGATTTGTGGATTTTTCTGTTTTGTATGTTATACTTCGATAATGTGTAGTCAGGAATGAGAATATTAAGATGTGACACTATTGCAATCAGGAGTTAAATTTTTCTATAAGTTCATTTCAAAGAATGACACTTAAATGCCCATGTCATCATGTGGCTCGTATTGTACCCAACATATTGCTCTGCCTCTGGTAAGTGCTTAATACCCATTGCAGGAGCAGATGAAGGCAGGATGAATGTTCCTTGGACAGAAGTGATGTGAAATCTTTGGAAAAACGTGTATTTTGTTATCTGAATGATACATGTTAAAGATCTGACTCCATCAATTATTAGCTATGACTTTGGGCTGGCTATTTGAACTCTTATAGCCTCAGATTTCTTATTGTAAAAATGAAAAACAATCAAAAAATCAAAAGACAAAACACATTTGCAGAATGGCTATACAATTTAGAAGTCATGCATATATGGTGACTGACAAAGAGTAGAACCACAAATAATAATAACTAATATCATGTGTAATAATATATAAATAATTATAGTTGTTGTTATACATAAGTAATATAAAAGTCTTGGAATCATGAAAATGGGGGAAACACTTTTAAAAATCACTCTTCCTATGGATGTATACTCAACATAAATAAATGTCAATGAGAAAATTCACCAGTTGTGACTTAACAGAAATAAAATTAGGAAAATACTCCCAAATAACTAGTTTTATAATGACGCCTTCATACTACTCCTGATGCTTTTGTCAAGTAAAGTTGATTTCCACAATCACTCAATTTTAAAGCATAAATAGTGATGCTTTGATCTTAGTAGGAGGTGTCCTCAGTGAGTTCTTGAACAATAGGCAGGTAAATACCTAAGCAACAGCTGCCCCAGGAATCCAAATATTTCACATTGTATTCATCTTCTCATTAAGCTTCATTGGATCAAACACTGTAGTCAAGCTCTCTCTTTTTTTTTTCTTTCTTTAGCCTGATCCAGTTAAATTACCCAGAGGCTAGAAAATGCTTTAGTTTGTCACTATAAAGTCTAATGCTGGAAGTGAGATGGGAAGATAATCACATTCTCTTTAGGAGGGCTTTAATTTTATCCTTCTTTTTCTTTCATGGTTGGATAAAAATTATTAGAGCATTTCTTCCACAGTTTCTCTGCATTTGCCCTTCAGTTTCTAGAACCAGCACTCTCTCTACATTGGCTCTGGCTTCACTCTTCCTTCTCTTGGCTGTCTTTATCCCCAGAGCCACAAGTGAGGTTAGCTTCTCAGACTCCTCTCGTTCCCAGCAGAGGCAGAGCACATTTTGGGACCCTTGTGAGTGGAAGCAAAATGAAGTTCTCATTGAGTTTAGAATAAGTTACCTTCAGAAAGGTGGCAATGACAGGATTAAAGTAATGGTATACATAGGGGTAAGTGTACATTAGGAGCATGCACATGTGTGCTTACACACACACACACACACACACACCACACACACAATAGCCTCAGATGACCTCAGTTTCTATAATGTGATATAATTACTTGTTGTGGTCGGGTAAAATTGTTTATATCACACTTTCTAGAGTTGCCATTATCCGTAAAATACCACCAATAGCAATTTGCTCATCATGTGCCCAGATATGTGCTAAGCATTCCATATTTATTATTACAATTATTCCTCTCACTCACCCTCTAAAGGAAATATTATTATGATCAACATTTTACTGAAAAGAGAGGCTCAAGGAGCTTAAGTAACCTATACAGTGTCAGTGGTGTCAAGCAGGAGACTCCAGACTTCCATCCAGGTAGCCTGACTGGATTGCATTGCTTTGTATCCCTTTTTAGCTGTGTCCCAACCAGGCCCCATTAAAAGGAACAGTAGACCCGGTGACTGATGAGATGCAGATATCATGCTGATGGCAGGTCTGGGCTGCACTTTGTGCACCCTCCGCAGATCTCTTCTGCACAGAAATTGAGACACAGGAAGACAATTAGACTGTGCTAGCGGTTCTTTCTGCTTCTTTTCCTCCTACCCGATCCTAGCTCATCCTGAACATGGACACTGATGGATCATGTCACATCTTGTTTAAAAACCTCTTTGGAAAAATGCAAAACAAATTAATAAACTCTTTCATTATTGAATTCTTCTATAAGATATCTTTGTATGTTACCGAAAATTGAGTGAGGTTGTGTTTTTTCTCACAAAAAACAGGGGTACGACAGTAAGGCTTATTTATATATTAAGATTTTGTATCCCAATACCATTTACTTTTACCTGTTAAAAATTGAATCAACAGAAAGTATATCAGTAATATGAACTTTTGGTCCTGTTGAGCATTCCTTTTTCTTTCTTTCTTTTTTTTTTTTTTAGATATATTTTATAGATTTTTCACAGAGAGGAAGGGAGAGGAATAGAGAACTAGAAATATCAATGAGAGTGAGACATCCATCAGCTGCCTCCTGCACACCCCCCCCCACAGGGGATGAGCCCGAAACCAAGGTACATGCCCTTGACTGGAATTGAACCCAGGACTCTTCACACTGTGGGCCGATGCTCTCTCCACTGAGCCAAACCGGTTTCAGCTGAGCATTCCTTTTCATATGAAATCTATAATTTTGTACAATTTGTGCTTGAATCTTCAGTATATCTATTTTTCCCTACTGATAGAACGAAAACCAAAAATTTTAATTATGATACAGGATAAAAAAGGAACATGGTACTTGCAAGATAATGAATTCTAGTAAGAATTCCTTACTAGTGATGAATTCCTGAAATCATGTTGATGTTATTTTTATTAGTTTCATAAAATATATTTATCTTTAAGTGTTTTTTAACCTTTTTTCATTTCACTTTGTTTTCTAAGATGTTTAAATTATTTCCCCCTCTGTTGTTAAAGCTATTTTTCCCCTTTTAGGTGCTACTTTTCACCGGTAATTCCTTTCAAGATTATAGCGAAAATGTTCTGCTCTAATGTTCCAAGAGAACCACCTTCTTTTGTAAAAGTTGATTGTCTTGAGCTCCTATAGGGTCTATGTTGTAACTGAGTGCCCGTGGGCTTAAAGTCAAGGGGACTGAGGCATATTTCTACATGTACCTTGTGTAGGAAGAACACCTCTCTATAGTATAGTTACCAATTCTAGAGAGCTAAGAATTAAACCGAAGAAGTAGGCTACCAATATGTTAAATTTCCTTGTTTATTCTAGATGACAAGCTGAGCTAATGGTATCTATCACTCAGATTCAATTCCTTGAATATTGATTCTTGTAAATTGACAAGTTACATGTAATACTAACTGAATCTGAATAGCTATTGTGGTTGTTTCAAATATGTACATATGTTATTTTCCCTAAGACAATAATACAGATATTAAATTTTTGTAAAGTGATAATGAAATGTTACATTTTCTGCACCAGGTTTTAAGCTTTTATGGTACAATTTATTGTACTGTTAATATTTTCTGAGTTAACCATATGTTTATCTCTCATGTTCTCAATGTTGATGTAGCAGCATTTGAGAAAGGATCTTTTATACATATCTTATATAACAAAGACAACATAGTTATTGGTTTAATTTGCACAGAGCAAAGTAAATTGAATTGCCTTATATTATAAATTCAGTATATACTATAAGCATATTTATTCAAAAATACTTTTTTAAGCAAGCACTGAATTTTCTTCTTCAGCTCTTCCCTTCTCCACCAAATATGCACCAATTTAGCATAAAAGTTCAACCCAGTCATTTGAGGTTATTGACAAATAGGCTTCCATCTATCCTCTCAGTCCCCTTCCCACCACTTCTGTCTATAAGTCCTGTTCTCCAACCTGATTGGGTTCTTTACTTTTCTCCAGGATGGTCACTGTATTTCTTCTCCTTTATGCACCTGTTGATAATTTGTCCTTTTCTCTTGCCCAGATCAATCCTTTCCATTTGCAAGATTCCATTCAAATCCCATCCTCACCCCTGAAGTGATTAATATCTTTTCCTCAAAAAGGCAAACTCATAGTAACAGATAGTAGAATGGTGGCTACCAGAGGCTGAAGGTTGGGGGAAAAGAGGAGATACTGATGAAAGGGACAGACTTTCAGTCATAAGATGAATAAGTTCTGGAGACCTAATGTATAGCATGATGATTATAGTTAATAAAAGTGTATTGCATATTTGAAACCTGCCAAGAGAGTAGATCCTAAGTGTTCTCACCACACACACACACACACACACACACACACACACAGTGATAACTATGGGAGGTGATGGATATGTTAATTACTTTGATTGTGATAATCATTCTCATTGTATACATATATCAAAAGATCACTTTGTATACCTTAAATAAACATAATTCTTGTCAAAAATAAAAATGTAAACAGTACTTTTGCCTTTTATCTATACTAGAGGCCTGGTGCATGAAATTCGAGCATGGAGGAGGGGGGGCAGGGGGGGAGTGTCCTTCAGACCAGCCTGCTTCCTCTCCAATCTGGGACCCCTTGAGAGATGTCGGACTGCCCATTTAGGCCTGATCCTAATGGGAAGTCAGAAACCCCTCTCACAATCCAGGACTGCTGGCTCCCAGCTACTCAAATGCCTGCCTTCCTGATTGCCCCTAACCAATTCTGCCTGACAGCCTGATCACCCCCTAATCACTCCCCTGTCAGCCTGATTGATGCCCAACTGCTCCCCTGCCAGCCTGTTTTCCCTTAACTGCCCTCCCCTGCAGGCCTGGTCTCTCCCAACTACCCTCCCTTGCTGGCCATGTTGTGGTGGCCATCTTGTGTCCACATGGGGGCAGTTATCTTATGTGTTGGAGTGATGGTCAATCTGCATATTAATCTTTTATTAGATAGGATAGAGACCTGGTGCATAGGTAGGGGCCAGCTGGTTTGCCCTGAAGGGTGTTCTGGATCAGGGTTGGTGTTCCCTTGAGGCATGGGGTGGCCTGGGCAAGGGATCTGTGGTAGTTTGCAGGCCATCCACACCTCCCTGCAACCCAAGCCGAGGCCGCGGTATTTGGGATTTATTTATCTTCTACAATTGAAACTTTGTAGCCTGGAGTGGAGTCAAGCTTTCTGTTGCACAGCCATTGAAACTTTGTTGCCTTAAGCAGAGGCCTGGGCACTTGGCTTCCTCCATCACTAGGGGCAACCCAAGCCTCCCTCCTTCTCTCTCTGTGGCTGTAGCCATCTTTGTTGGGTTAATTTGCATACTTGCTCTGATTGGCTGGTGGGGTGGTTGGTGGGCATGGTTTATGGGTGTAGCAGGCTTATGGGTCAATTTGCATATTAATCTTTTATTAGATAGGATAGACATGATCAAGTATATCTACAGTGCAGTTGAGACTTATTGTTCATGTCATTGACAAGGCAATTAAATATATATAGTTTCATAGAAGATAGAGAAGAACAAGCCAAAAAATCATAGCAGAAAATCAGGCCATCTTTGCCCTCCTTTAACTCCTAAGCCATTAATAACCATCACCTCTCATACTCTCTGCTGATCCAGGGTACCTCTTAAGAATTCTCAAGAGAGGGGTCCACTAGTCAGAGTGGGTACAGGGGATGCAGCAGTAAAATTAGAATCTGGAAGTTTCTATTCTCCTCTGGTTGCATCCCTCAATGAACAGAAGATTCTACTTGAGATGAGATCATGTACAATGACAATCATTTTTGAACTTATAAATATGCTATCTATGCTATCTCTGTTATTTCAGTCTTCTAGTCATACAGAGACAGTCCTCCAGGAAGAAAACAAAGAATAAGAAAAAGAATGACAACTTCTGATTTCACATTTGTGAACAACCTTGGTGCAAATATTTCTACCAGGCAGATTGCAAACTACTAGTGGGACATTACTAAGCACAGATTTGGGAAGAGAGTCTCAGTAATACACTGTTAGACAGTAGTCTTGCCAGAGAGATACAATAGATGCAAAGAACCTTGAGAACAAAATAATGGTATAAGCTAGCAAAATAATTAGGAAGTGATGAATTTTGAATATCTATTTCTTTTTTTGTTTTAAATATATATGTAATGTGAGGAATAAATAGCACATCACATATGTATGTATGGCCTACGGAACTCCTGACATTTTAACAAGTGGCTTTCAGGTGCTGATTAGGGGCACCACACCACTGGCAGCATCCATGCTTTCTTCTTCAAATACATTAGTGCAAGAGCCATGTTTCACTGGACTGCATGTTCCAGTGTTTGCATGATAAAACTTAATTGCTCCTCTTTTAATAAACGGTATAAGAAAAGACTGCTTGACACATTTAAAACATTTATTCAAAATTTGTTTATTGACTGCACACAATTTGCCAGATACGCTAAGCTAAGAGAGGGGGGGGAGACATCATAAAGGTTAATACTAAAAATCATCAAATCTTCTGAGACAGATGATAAAAAAATATGATCATTTCTGTGTGAGTTCCTTTTAGACTGTCTGCTCATGCTTACAACTAATCAGAGGAATGGTCAAGACGCTCTCAACTACTTCCATTCATTCACCTTGCCTAACTTCATAAAAGATAAAGCATAGTTTTCCATTTACAGTCCCATTCTGTTCAGTTCCCTCCTGGCCTTCATTTTTGGATTCCTTTATACAAACCATTGCTCAGCACAGACAACCTTAACACAACCAGTCCCCTCCCCCAGGGCAAACTTCAGTGGTACTGCTAGGCCTGTGGCATGGAGCAGCTTGCTACTAAAACAACTCAGGGCCAGGAGCATGCGCGCACGCGCGCGCACGGACACACACTATCATGTAACTTCCACCATCTCCCTGCTCTTATCCCCATTTTGTGAGTGCAGAAACTTAGGTTTTAAGACATTGGTTAACTTGCAAAGAGTCATTTCATGAATAAAACTTAGAGTTGGCAAATCTCTCATATTTTTCATTATAACTCTTTCTTGCGTCTTCCTTCATATAACACACGAGTATCTCGTACAAGCATGGCAAGCTGGAGGATTTTTAAAAATATTTTTTATTGATTTCAGAGAAGAAAGGTAGGGAATCATTGATTGGCTACCTCCTGCACACCCATCACTGGAGATGAAGCCCAGAGCCCGGGCATGTACCCTGACCAGGAATGGAACCTTGACTTCCTGGTTCATAGGTCAATGCTCAACTACTGAGCCATGCTAGCCAGGCTGGAGGATCTTGTTAAAACAAGGGAGAAAAAATAGGTGTTATATTATATTTAAATATTTTTTCCTATAAATGTTGTCTTAACAGTTTTTATTTGACTGTCTTCTCACTTAAACATAGCCTTGAAGTTTTAGGGCAAGTAACCACAGGATTTGAAATTCCCTTAAAGAGGTGGGTTACAACTCACTGTTGGGCTTGTTAACTGTGAACTAAATGGAAAGTCAACCCTAACAAGATTTTCTCCTTTTCACTCTTCATTTTATGTAAATATTTATATAACGGAAGCAAACCATAATTATTATTTACTTCTTAATGCAGAAATCATACTACCTACCAAACCTGCAGCACAACGTATAAGAAAAATGTTTCTCTGGGATTTCAGGCTCAGGTTTAAGGATTACAGGTCCATTGTTATAGAAACAGGGCAGATGCTGCTAAGAGTTTTGACTTCAGAAAGCCAGCTTCTTTTTTCCACGACCTGCTTAAAACAATCGACAATATGTTTAAGAATAAAAGAGAGAGAAAGGAAAGTAAGATCTTTTTTAGCAGTTTGTGGTTTGGAAATATGTGCCTGGTAGAACCATATCCACCATGATACAAACTCCTTTGAAATAAAACACAGGGAAAAGTTTCATAAAAAAAAACAATAAAACCCAAATCACACCATTTTGGCCTAGATTGGCATTCTGATAATAACTAAGAGGATTTTCAATTTCTTAGAGGATGTATGCCAAAGAATCATGGAGTGAGCAAAAATAATGTAACATGGACATTTTCAGGAAAAATATGAGAATAGGAACAGCTAACATACCAGCTACGGTATGATTCTCTGAAGTTTTTATGAGAGGATCCTAGAAACCTACACTAATGAGAAGGTTTGCCCTTCACCAGATTTGTAAGGAACATGGCTATTTACATGGTAGGCCCATTTTATTCAGGCATTAAGAGAATACAGTGTGATCATGAAAGTGAGTATGGGTGAAGAGGCATGTCCCAAGAAACTGCACTAAGAAACTGCTGGAGGGCTTCTGCTTTCTGGGCAAGGCATTTTGCTCCAAACCATACCAGAACCTGAATTAGCCACAACTGAAGATGGCATCAGGCCTACATTCAAAGGAAGATCTTTGGTTACTATTTGTCTGGTTTGTATTCTCAAGGGCAGGAGGCTTTCTGTTATGGACCCAAGAAAAAGAAAAGTAGGGATGATAAGAAATGCAGAAGTGGTTTTACATTTCCAATAGAAATCAGTAAGAGAAAAAAGGAAGTCAAGCATATTTAGAAATATATATTTAAAAATAAACCACAAGTTCTTAGTTATCATGCTATATAACTAGAAATAGTATAGTTTAGATGAAAAATTGTGAAAAATATTAAAAAACACACAATTATTTAACTGTAATTTTTAAACTTAGGTCTTTGTCAATTTATTTATTTTTACTCATAAGAATAAAGATAACTTCCTTAGGATATCTGGAATGAAAATTGACATTAAATATTGTCCTTTCTGAAAAAAAATAATTTTTCATTCTTGATATATTCTTCCCTTTCATGAGACAAAGTGGTCCTTTCACCCGCCCCCCCACCACCCCCCCCAAAAAAAACCCCACAAAAAAAACAAATAGAGCCTGAGTTTTGCAGACATTTCTATGCATTGGAAAGGATGCATAATTTTCTGTGATTTTTTTTTAGTAAGGATATGAAAGTTTAGACAAGCCTAGTTAATGATGATGATGATGATGATGATGATAATAATAATAATAATAATAATAAATGTAGAGTATCCTAGCTTTTATTTCTCATTGTCACCCTACAAGACAATGTAGAAAATATTGCTATTATGATTTACATTAAGGAAACTGAACCTCACAAAGATCAATTTCCTTGCTCAAAATATAATCATAGTAATAAGTCATGGCTATAATTAGAATCTTAGACCTTTCATCTTCAACTTCAGTTCCAGCTGTTCTCTGCCATACTACATTGCCATTCCCAGACCAGTGACCAAACATGTTGAAATAGAGTTCATTCTTTTTTTTTTAATTTTCTTTAATTGATTTTTTTAATATAGAGAGAAGAGGGGTATCATTTTATTGTTTCACTTATCCATACAATTGGTTGATTCTTGTATGTGCCCTGATTGGGATCAAACAAGAAATTTTGGCATACCCGGATGATGCTCTAACCAACTGAGCTTCCTGGCCATGGCAAGAGGGTTCATTCTTGACCTAGAGGCACTTTGAAAATAGTTTGGTAATGCATTTTGGTAAAGTAGGCAGAATTACATTAACTGAAAAAAATTACATCATGAAAAAATAAGGTAGCATGATGGGATGGACTGGAGGATGATTATAAAATCCTTTTTCTTATAAGGACTGAATCAGAAATGGTACATCTGGGATTTCATATAATTATAATCTTATGATGATAAGTAATTTGCATATTATAGATTATAATATGCATAATCCTAATTTGTGGTAAATGTAACCTTGGGGAAAATTATATATTAAGATTGGGAATCACTTAAAAGTCCAACAAGAGAATAATGGTGCAATGAGGGGAAAAATGCACATGTAGTCACTACTAATAGCATATACGCAAGGAATTTGTATGCCATTAAAGTGCCAAAAATATAATGTTAATGACAAAAAACTCTACCTACATTATGATTCCAATTTTGATTAAAAAAATTGCATAGCTGTGTGTATGTGAGCATGTAATTGGAAGAAAATATAATTGAATGCATAATATGTTAATACCATGTATCTTTTTTCTCTCTATGAAGGGACATGGTTGATTTATGGATAATTTAGGGAACTAACTTATCAT
Source organism: Lasiurus cinereus (assembly GCA_011751065.1). Classification (NCBI taxonomy): domain Eukaryota; kingdom Metazoa; phylum Chordata; class Mammalia; order Chiroptera; family Vespertilionidae; genus Lasiurus; species Lasiurus cinereus. The sequence goes on from JAAGEH010000226.1 coordinate 41,484,573, forward strand.
GATGATTATTCTATGAACTGACAACTGAATTTGATTTCCAAGTCCATCACTTATTGTGTTCCCATAGGCACCCTTTGTCTTTGCTCTTTCACAGGTAAAATGGGAAAAACATTAGTATCTACCTCCTGGTTGCTGCAGAAATTAAAAGGGATTATATAAGTATATAACCAACAGCAGATTCACTGTACACAGTAATCCCTCAAGTATGGCAGCTGCTAATGGCATTTTCTTCTCATACTTTTCTGAATCATTTAACTTTTTTCAAAGAATTTGTTTGTTTTCTAATCAGAAAATAAAAACAAAAACACAAAAGCTTTATAAAAATGTACTGGAACTATCTATAGTAAATTGGTAACTAGTAATTTGGTGGTGGGGATGGGGAGATGAAAAGATGAACTGCAGCTAGTTTACCACATTTTAATCTATTTTAATACTAACAATAATTTGGTAAGATAAGGTATTTTCTTCCCCTTTCCCTCCCTCTCCCTTCCCCTCCCGATCTACATCCTGGCAGAGCTTTTCATCATTAGTAAGGGTCAAGAAATGGGATTCCAAACAAGTCTTGCAAATCCAAAACCCAGGTGTGTTCCAAAGTCACTATTTTTCTTACCTCTCCCTCTTGAAAGGAGTATTCCCTGTCTTGGTGTATGCACCCTTCAAGGTAGTTGTGGGAGAAAAGTAAACATCAGAAACAATTTCTGAAAAAATAAAACCTACATAATGGGAATTCTGAAAAGGTCAAAGTGTCTTGGGGTAGTCAGAACAGGGAGGAGGTGGAAATTGTGTTAGGCCCTGAGGATCAATATTAATAATATAGTTTAAAGGGATAGGCCCATAAAGGCATTTGACTAAAATGGCAATAAAGTGGCAGCATTTCCTGCCCTTCATGTCTCCATGGGTTATTTTTTTTAATGAGTGGAAAAAAATGTTTAATGTTTCTCCAGTATTTTTTTTGTGTTGCCACACTCCCAGTGACTTTATTATGGCATTAAAATATTTCCCAGGCATTGCCATTTCTACCCATGATGGAGTTTTAAGGGGCTGGGTATTAGAGTAAATATACATATAGAGGACTAAGGAACATCTCAAAATGCAGCTCCAGGACTTCTCAGCCTCCCACATATGCACAGCATCCTACAGTACAGAGAACTTGCATAGAAAAACCAACAAAATTCTCCTCCCAAAGTAATGTCCAGTCCCATAACTGCATAAAATCCTTTATTGAGAACATGGTTCAGAGCTACTGTCATTGCACTCATGGCTCTTTGCAGCTGAGACATTGTTTTAATTATAATAGGGAGTGCAATTTAAGACAACCAATGGAAATGTGGATGTCAGTGATTTTTGAAATCTTGATTATTTGTTCACTGATCTCAACAGGGTGTGAACCTGCTGGAGACATAGTTGAAGGAAAAGTGGTTGGGACTAATGTTTAGAGGACCATTAAGGTCTCTTTTATGCTAAAATTTTATAGTAGTAACTACCATTTTCCAAGTATCTGTTATGTTTGGGTTTCTGTTAATTTGTTTAACAGATGATTGTTAGTACCTATTTTTTGACCAGGCAAGGGGGGACATAATGGTGAACAAAAACAAACACTCCCTGCCCTTATGTGGCTCACAATCTGATGGGGCAACAGTCAATCAGATGAAATCTGTGATTATTGTCAGAGTGGAAGAGAACTCTATGGTAATTGAAGAACACATAGAAAGAATTTGGCCTACTCAGCAAGATCAAGAGTGGTCTCCACAAGGAAGTGATGACTTAGCTAAGATGTAATGAAGGAACAGGCATTAAAGAGATAACACAGTGTGATGGAGCATGGCAAGAATGAGCATCTCAGGCTTCCAAGAAGGCCAGTCTGGCTATTGCAGAGGAAGGAAAGAGACAGATATTTTACAAAAGTCTGTGTCCACAAATTCTTACTCAGCTCTGTGAGTTAGACAATTTTATTTTTCAGAAAAGTAAATGAAGCTCAGAGAAACTGAGGACAAGGCCTAAGGTCACATAGTTGGAAGGCACCAGAGGTAAGACTGGAAAAAGATTAATCCACTTTTAGAGCCTGGATTCTCCACTGATTCTACCAATGAGTCACAATCTGGCAATGACCTATTGTCCTGTAGATTCTCTCCAGATGATCCATTAAGGACAAATTTATTTTCTGGTTCTAGGTTCTAACTCACTCTCTCATTGCAAACAGTACCGCTCCCATCCTCAGGAAGAACTCTGCTCTTTTCTCCCAGGTAAGAACCACGACTACTTCACCCCTCATATTTGAATCTGTGTTTCAGAAAATATTTACTTGGCAGTTTTCTAATCAAAGTCATCAGTATTCAGAGCTCCCTTGGATAACTGGGATGACATTTTTTTCAGGAAATAAAGTTATAATGTTTCATTCACATATACACAAAATTCTTGTTTCTTAAACAATAGTAGCAATACTGTATTGGTTGTTAGTTATATACCAAGCATTCTGCTCTGGCATGTGACAATATTATCTCATGTCAAACTCAGAAGGCTGCTAGTGAGGTAGACATGTATTCCTATTCCCATTTACAAAGGAGGAAATTGAGGTTTACTGAGTTTAAGTGACTTGCCTTGGGTCTCACAAGTTCATAAATGACAAAAGTCGAGGTTTGAATCTAGGAGACCTGTGTGACTCAAAGCCATTTTTTAAACTTAATGTTTAAAAAATTCAATTTTTTAAAGAAAATTTGTGTTTTAAGATTTTGAATGACATGAACATCCCTTAAAAAGTTGCATGCCATTCAACCAAAATTCTATTGTTAAACAAGGAAGAAATTGCCCTAAAAAGATTTTCTATGGCTTTGACACCAATTATGGAAATCATTGGTATCCTAAATTAAGGTGTCAAGTTTAAGATGTAGGATGGTTCTTTTAACAGAAATGGTTCACTTCACAAAGATGAAGGATACCTATATGTTTTGGCAATGTGTGTGTGTATGGGGTTGGGGGAGTGAAGGGTGGGATGAGAAAGAGTGAGAAAGAGTTAAAGAATCATTTTTCAGTGGTAATTTTTCAAAAATGACATGTTGGTTTTCAGAGTTCATGCGGTAAGCCAGCGGGAGTGTGGGGGAGATCACTGCTGAGAAACAGCCAGGGAATGAGATGCTGAGTCTCTGCAGTTCTCTATTCCGTCCTTTCTAAAGAAGAAAGGTTTTCCTTCACAGTGCATTTACGTCAAGATTCTAAAACCTCTCACACAAGCCTCTTGGATCAACCTTGTCAAGTCTCACTTGTTGAAATGAGTGGGATTTGAAAACTTCTGAGTGTGCTATTACATTTTCCATTTACGTTCAGGGAACATGTCTATATGAAAATGAGGCCAGGAGTTGTGGAGAGTTGGGGGAATTTGAGGCAGAGACAGCTCTAAATGAGTGGTACCAACTAGATTGATTGTTTCAGATGGTGGAGGACAGTGATCTTCATGGAGAATAAGGTAAGGAGTTAGGGAGAACATTTTTTATTACACTTTTCACTTTTATTGCCCTAATTAAACAACTTGTTTCATCAAATGGTAGAATTTGAATAAAAGAGGTCAACATTCTTTGCTCCCAAACTCTTATTATACAAGTTAAAAGTTAACTATTTATCCTCATTGAAATAACAATAAAATGTTTTCTTATTTATTTATTTATTTACTTGTTTTATAAGATGGCATGATTTTCTTTATTAATGACCCCAACTGTATCCCTTTAGATCTAGAAGTTTTGAACTCAAATACTTAGGAGAAAACAAGTTAAGCTTGTATTATCCTGCAACTCATTACCGGTGACATAATCTAAAGAAAAACAGCTTGGAAGAAGGGTGGAAAAAAAGGGGAATCAGGGAGAGAAGGTAGAAAAGAAATCAAGTGGACTAAGTGAATCTTTCTTTCTTTCTTTCTTTCTTTCTTTCTTTCTTTCTTTCTTTCTTTTTAAGTCTTGGAAACTAGAAGTCCTTGCAAGCATAGCTCATTTCTGCAGATTATTTTTCAAACATGTACAGAATGGAACCAAAATGGAGAATCCCTTAAGAATGTGCAGAGATGCAACATTAAAAGTTATGACTATCCAGCAGTAAGAGTTCCAACTTTCAGATGCCAGCTGCTTCCTCTTCTAGTTGCCAAGAGTTAGAGGATGAAAAAGTCTTCCCCATGATTGTTTCTATTTCTTTCTTCTCATCATCTGGATGTGCAAAGTACAGCACCTTGAGGACTTTGGATGTTTTGGCTGCATACATGTGTGAATATTGATCTTAGCCCACTTGATGTACAAGTAGTCCTGGAACATATAGATCACGTGGATAGTGTTATCTTCAACAATGGCATTGGTGTGGCCAGGGAACAGCACAAAGGTAATATAGCCAATGTTGTCACTCTCCATAGCATCCATGTCTTCCAGCTCCAGAGGCGGTCACCTGGCTGTGAGGCTGGCTCTGTATCCTTCTCTGAACTACTGTATGAACACCTTTCCAATGACCACAGTATCTTCATCCTTAATGATTGTGCTGAAGACTATGGTGGCTCTGTCCTTTTAAAACCCAACATACATGGTCTTATCATCCCTACCATGGATCACTGCCCTGTTCTCTCCTTCCTTGCCCTCTTCTCAGAACTGGAAATATTTCTCAAAGACAGAGGCAAAACAATCTTGTTTCAATATGCCAGCCTGCCACACCATGGAATCCTTGGGTGCAGGCAGATTGCCAAGGTCATATAGCGAAGAGACATTGATTCTGATTCTGGATTTACCAAGAAACTTCTGTACATTCTT
>JAAGEH010000226.1:41489357-41504871 GCA_011751065.1 Lasiurus cinereus
TTTCAAAGAAATACTGACCATCACTTCTGTTTTGTCTCCAATAGGATATAAAATATGGGGAGTCCAGCAAAATCTGCAAATGTTACTTGTAATGCTTCTGGTTTTGTTCCTGGCAGCTGCTGTTCTCACACTTGAACTTAAGGGTCTCCTCCAAGATGTGGTTGTTAACCTCCTGCAGGATCATGAGTGGCTGGCCCCAGAAGCCAGAGTCCACCTCTGCCAACAGGCATAGTTCCTGTCGAGGCTCTAACCCTCTTTTTTTTTCTTTTTCAGAAAAAAGCAGTATCATAAAAATGTAATATTTCTATTGATTTCTCAATTTCCAGAATATTCACTTAATATTTGTGTTCAATTTGAGAAAGCATAACCTTGATTATATTTTATTTTTAACCCAAACTCTATATAATAGAGTGGGCAAGATAGTGACCAGATATATTTTAGTAGAAGCAGGAATCATTTATTGACGTAGGAAACTCACATGACTGTCAACTTCTATTTCTATAATTCTCAGCATTTTCTTCCTATCACTACAAGTAAACATCTTTTTAAGTTTCCCAACAAACTGAGATATTTTTCAAAATTTTTAATTTGGTGATGATGCTTCTTAAATAAACAGCAAATTTCTTTTTCATTGATCGAGACCAGATTTTTTCTTCTAGTAGCCAGTAGAAGGAGCTGTTGGCATTTGATTTGACATTATAGCTCGACCTGGAAGTTCCCTTCTTAATTAATTCAATGTTTGAAATCAAACCACTGTTTAAATGTAATGATATTAATATGCAAGGATTGACGTGTAAATGTGGAGATTTTCCATTCCCATTAAAATTTCTACACACCCACAGATTTCTGGTTCTTCTGTGGGCCTCTTTTAGAGAGCTTATGTTATAGAAATGTTGGTTGCTATAAATTAAAGCTGCTCAGAACTGAGTTCATGCACCTAGGCAATGATTCAACATTTGTAAGACGGGTTGTAAGTCAAGAAAGAAAGCAATTTCTTCCTTCTGCTCTTAAACAAGAGAGAGAAAGAAAAGGTAAGGAAAGCTATATATATATATTTGACTTAACATGAACTTGGAATTTTCAAAGAAAAATTATATATGCTAGGTTTATAATAAATTGAAGCACATTTAACCTAGGGGATTAAGATTTTGGGTATATTTGATGCTGTCCTTGTGATAAAATATAGTATGTTGATTTTTCTTGTATTTCCCCCAAATTCATTATTATAGCTGTGGGTTTTTAAGAATTTGCTTCAGAGTCTAATATTTAAAAGGTATTCTTCCTCTTTGTACTTTAATTTTAGCTAAAAGAGATTACTACCTCACTAAATATTACCTTTACTTTAATAGACACTAATATGCAATGTGCATATGAATAGTATTGCAACAATCTGCAGATACCCAGACAGAGAGCTGGGCAAGTGATTACTCTGATAGTACCACTTCCCCACGGGTCCCTGAAAATCCACTACTCTCTAGGTCAGAGGAAAGTTGAAGAGAGTTACAAGTAACAATTCTGATTCATCTGAAAATTATCTCCTAATGTGAACATAAAAAAATCAACAACTACACATTTATACCAATGATATTAAAGACATGAAAGCTCACGAATCTTGAAATGGAAGTCACTTGACAAGATAAAGAAAGCAATGGTCTCTCTTGCTATGCATTGACAAATGATCCTCAGACCATCCAATCAATCATTACCCATTGATTTAGGATGTCTTCTGAAAGAAATCCTAAGGAAGTCATAAAGAAAGGCTGCTTTCTTGGAACAGTATGTCACATTGCAATTTACAAACAACATTCTACACCAAAGTCAGTTCCAGTGTCCACAAAACATCAAATGGAGCTTTTGGAAAAGAAAGTACAATGGGCTTTTAACTGAATGTGGTCTGTTATTTCCAGGTTAAACTACTATGCTCTTCCATGTATTAGTCTTGGTCTATGTTTTGTGTGATTTCTGGACCTTCCCATGGACATTAATGTAGCCGCTCTTCCTGAGGAGAGTCCTGAAAGGGAGGACTAAACCATTCACGCAGGTGGAGCTGGAAGGAGTGGAACAAAGGTGCTGAATTGTCTTCCGGAGTAGGTTACGTAGTTGGAACCAGCACTATTAAACATATTTTAGGTGGAATTTTGTTTCATGTGAAGCATTAATTTTAATAGAAAGGCTTCATATATAAGCTCTTGTCTGAATAATAATATAAAATTAAATTTAAATTGTAAATAACGTCCAGATACTAGTTGTTTCCTGGCTCAAATACTTTAGCACATATGGTGCTAGCATAAGCTTGTGCCTGTCTGCCTACTCTGGGTAATTTTGCATGCAAATAGTTTTAGTGCCTACGTAGAGGTGCTAAAACGTGTTTAGTACACTTGAAAATATTTGCATTGCAAAAGGAGAGTGAACCTCCTGAGGAAAATCAAATGGATATTTTGTATTAAGTAGACCACTCGGGGCACTGCCTGGCATTCTCCTATGGAGAATTCTGTTCACAGTGCAACTAGCATTTTTAATTGACTTTTAGAAAAGAAGGGCTGGCCACAGCCTTGCCAGCTTTATTAACCACTGGCCTATCTTCTGGCAGCATCCACCACATTAATCAGTAGGAGAGAGAAAGTGAAAGAAAGAATCCACTTGCCTTGGCTGGACTGTGGCTGTTTGGTGGACTGGTAGGATAAATATGTTAATTATGATGAAAAGTTTCAGCTGGAATGCGCCTAACTAATTAGCTAACTAACTAACCAACTAACTCAGGACAGGCTTTAGCACAGGGGAGCAGGAGTGGATGCTGGGTGTGAGGCCCCGCACAGGCTCCCATTTGCCTCACTCCCATCTGCTGCATTTACGGGAACCAGTTCGTTAAAGAGTCTGAATTGAATCCAAATAAAATGCATTTCTGATGCAAGCCCGATGCCTGGTGCCATTCTCCACTGCATTATGTCAAATTATAGTTCGTTTGGGGAAGAGGTTACAGAGACCTTACGTAAATGTCTCATGCATAGAACACAGAGCATGTAAGAGTTCTGCACAAATTCAACATCTAATTCCTATAAACAAATCAACCTCCCTCCTGATTTGGCCCCTATTCACCAAGGTCAATGGAAATATTAGACTTCCTGATGAAGTAATAAATACAATTCAAGAGATGTGCTAGTAAGAGATTTGTGGAACTTGTCGTAGAACCATCCTTTCAACAATTTTGTAGATAATTTTATTACATTGATTAATTCAGGTTTAGTATTTTTTTTACAAATTGAAAGTAAGTTTAGTGTTTGTAAGATAAAAGGATGATTCGAGGTTTGCAAGAGGAATTCAAATTGTGGGACTTCTCGGCAGCCCCTCCTGCAGGAAACTACTGCCAGAGGAATTCTACTAGCGCCCATTGTTGTAGAGTGGCTCCATCACTTATAGCCCACCCACAACATTGCCTCCTATGGATGCTTATGTTGCTGAAACTCTGGGGTTTGATCCAGATTTTCTCCCCATCTTTCACCCTTCCACACCTAATATTTTATTCTTCCATTCCCGACACTTCTCACTGTGTGCCAGGGGCCGTATTTTGTGTGAACAAATAGTCATAGACAGGTAGTAAGCAAGAGCCAAAAGGAACTCATTAAGAACACAAACCAGTAAAGAGGGGTTGACTTAATGTGTTAGTGAAACTTCTGTTTGCAATCTATTTCCTTTAAAACAACCTTAAAAAAAAACAGTCTCTGTTGTCTGTGGGACCCTGGCACATCAATCAATCCATTAAGTAAGTAAATAAGGCAATAATTAAATAATAAATCATTTTGAATTTCACGCATGCACAAACCTTTTGATATGTAAGTTACAAGAAAGGTTTAGATTTGGAAGATACAGCCTCTGTTTCAATAATCTTGCAAACCAGATAAAGAGCTGTTCTACCCTGTGGTGCATTGCTCATTCTGGTCCTGAAATCATGGGGCATCTTTGCACCCCTTTGATGGTGGTGCATGCATGACGCATGGCATGGGAGTTGTGTGTGTATGTGTGGGAGGGGCTGTGGGGAGGATCATGCTGTTAGGGGGAAGCCTACCACACATTTCTGCCATCACAGACGGTGGGCAAACAGCTGTCTCCACAGCTGAGGCCACTGGAACTGCTTGAGTTGCTCCAGTAACTCCAGAGCACACGGCTGGTCCCTGGATGGCACAGAGCTTTGTGCCTGCAGCAAAGCGCCCAGGCTTTCCTGGGGCTGAGCAGGCAGACTTTGCCACCCGACACAATAAGCATCTGAAATGGGGTCTCATGAATAATTCATCATTGGTATCCTACGAAACAAAGAAATGATATGTTTGCTGGTAGATAAGTGTGTTGTGGCATTTGTAAATCTTTCTGAATTTGGATTTGTTCATGTTTCATGTTGGTAGAGAAATAAGTTTTGTTCCCCCTCCACCCCCTCTAAAAACACACAAAAAACAAAAGGTGGGATCCCAATGCAATAATCTCACTGTGAAAGTCTTCCATGAGACACTGGATGGGTTGTAGTCATTTGGTTCATGATTTTAAGAATTTTTTTTAAAAATCTCATTTAGTGAAGAGGGATGTTAAAATGGATTTATGGCAATCAAATACAGCAGGATACCCAGTTTTCAAGGAGATTATTTTATTCTTGGTAGGCAACCAGCCCATTTTTGCTAATGCAAGTTTCATTACCATAGACTAGAAAATAGTGATGCCTCCAGCATCTCAATATAACATTAGGAGGAACAATTCTTCTCTTTCACTAAAATATTAGAAAAAATGATACTTTGGTGTTTTGAGCCCTAAATTGTTTTAGTGACAGTTAAATACCCACTAATTTAACACTAGTTAAATTGGCAATAAAATGACCCCCAACCGAGTTGAGCCACTATCCTTTTCTGCACAATAGTTCTGGACCTAATGCCAGTGAATCATAAAGCCATTGGGTAGAGCTTACACATTTGCATAATGAATTTTTCTAGTGTTGCATAAACTATCTAGCTACTCAAACTTATCATAATTAGTATTTATAATTAGGATCTGTGTATTCATTTCATTTATTCTTTAATATCTGTGTACTCATTCCCCTGGAAAAAAAAAAAAGAAGAAATCGATTTAATAGTTCTTCATTATCTTTGAAATGACAACCTAGCAAAACAAATCATGGTGATGTTCTCTGTCATCTCTCCAATAATTATCTCAAATCTGTCTTCTATTATTCACTCATGCTTTCTCCATTACATTTCCCCCCAGTATCTCCTTTTAGTCTCCCTGGCTTTTAGGTTGCCCAGGAATTATTGTGTATCCATAAACCTCACATAATCTGATATGTTTGGCAAGAAAAGCAGGCACTTTAATTTTGCTGAAAGAAAAAAAACAAGCAAAAACAAAATATGGACCTGCCAATTACATTCTGGAGTGAAAATAAAATTTCTTCTTGCTTACAGGTGAGTGATTTGGCTCTTGGGGTGTGAATTGGTAGGTATTGGGACTTCTAATAAAGAAGAGAATGGTGAATGCTGTGCGAGGGGTGATTTTTGGCCTTGTTTTTGTTATTTGTTTCCTTAAGATCCAGTATTGTATCTAAAGATATATTCACAACACACACACACACACACACACACACACACACACACACACATAACTCCTTTTCTTTACTTTGGCTGTGTAGGATTGAGATTGTAAATAAAATTACAGTGATTCATAAATTGCTTCTTACCTTTTGAAAAGACAATTAGATTGCCAGTGGAAATAATAACTAAGTAAGTGGTAAGAATGTCCTGAGCTAGTAAGATAATCATTACAAATAGAGGAAATGGCCTTAAGATGAGCAAAATACAAAGAAAGCCTAAAAGGTCTGAGATAGAGATTACAGCAATATACATTTCCCTCACTTTCCATTCACTGCTCTGGTCCTCCCCACCATCTCCTGTGTATTATGTGTCTTAGTGTAAAATAACTAAAGTTGCTAACATCACCTCCTCTGGGACCAGGAAACTTCTTCAGGTTCAGTTAGCTATCCAAAGGACTGAATTACTATGGTTTTATGAAATAGCACCACTCGGACTTCCAACATTTGATTTCCAGTATGCAAACAACCTTTCATAGGACCAATCAGTAATTTATGCCTTTATTTTCTATATTATTCCATTTACAAACCCAATAACTATAAGGAAATGTAAATAAAAGGTATTCAAGGATGTGAGCTTAATAATACAAATAGTGCCCACAAAGAAAAAACATCATAAAGTCAATCAACAGCTTCTAAAATTGATTTAAGGTTAAAAAACCAACAGGCTCTTTGAATCAGAGACATTTGGATTTCAAGCCTGTCTCTGCTACATCCTATCTAATAAAAGAGTAATATGCAAATTAACCATCACTCCACTACACCCACAAGCCATGCCTACAAGCCAATCAAGAGCAAATATGAAAATTAACCCCACAAGATGGCTGTGGCCACAGAGTGAGCAGGAAGGAGGCTTGGGTTTCCCTGGCGATGGAGGAAGCCAAGCTTTCCACACACCCTGGCTGGCCCAGGCCTCCACTCAAGGCTACAAAATTTCAATTCTAGAAAATAAATAAATCCCAACAAAAATGGCAGCAGCCATAGAGCTGGAGAGAGCAGGAGGCTAGAGTTTCCCTCAGTGATGGAGGAAGCCAAGCTTCTGCAGCCCTGGCCTGTCTTCGCCTCCACTTAAGGCTACAAAGTTTCAATTGTAGAAGATAAATAAATCCCAGAAACCAGGGCCTCCACTTGGGTTGCTCGGGGGCATGGCTGGCCTGCAAACCACCACAGGCCCCTCGTCCAAACTACCCCACACCCCAAGAATATCCTCACCCTGATCTGGGACACCCTTCAGGGCAAACCAGCTGACCTCCACCCATGCCCTAGGCCTCTATCCTATCTAATAAAAGAGTAATATGCAGATGGACCATCACTCCAACACACAAGATGGCTGCTCCCATGTGGTCAAAAATCCTACCCCCAGGTGGATACAAGATGACCAGCAGGGGAGGGCAGTTGGGAGGAACCAGGCTTGCAAGGGAGGGCAGTTGTGGGTGATCAGGCCAGCAGGAGAAGGCAGTTGGGAGGGACCAGGCCTTCAAGGGAGAGCAGTTGGGGTGATCAAACCTGCAGGGGTTGATAGTTAGGGGTGACTAGGATGGCAGAGGAGGACAGTGAGGGGTGACCAGGCCTGCAGGGGAAGGCAGTTAGGGGCAAACAGGCTGGCAGGGGAGCAGTTAGGCATCAATCAGGAATGTGGGTGGTGGTTAAGGGATGATCAGGTTGGCAGGCAAAAGTAGTTAGGGGCCAATCAGGAAGGCAGGCAGGTAAGCAGTTGGGAGCCAGCAGTCCTGGATTGTGAAAGGGATGTTTGACTGCCTGTTTAGACTTGATCCCATGATATCAGGCAGTTGGACATTCGTTGAGGGGTCCCAGATTGGAGAAGGTGCAGGCTGGGCTGAGGGACACTCCCCTCCCCTGTGCATGAATTTTATGCACCAGGCCTCTAGTTTCCCTTATAAGAGACATTTTGATTAACTGAATGTATTTCCTCATTTATAAAATGAGGACAAAAACACATATCTCATAGAAATTTAAAAAAAAATCAGAACTAGTGATCTAATATAATTAAAGCAAGTACAATAGTTTGTAACTCTAAGCACCTTTGAGTTACCTGGAGAATTTGCAAAGCTCCTGATGCCCTATTCCACTTCTGTTCAATCAAGTAGGAATCTCAAGAGGCTGGGCCTTGCTGTTACAGGGATTCCAGTGTGCAGGCAAGGATTTGAACAAAGGATGGAAAAGCTCAAACCTGAAGGAACGTTCAGTAAATATGATCTAACTCTCCTAGTTTGTGTGATATCCATATGCCTAATTCAGACACAGTTTTATTTCTTAACAGGATCCTCAAGGCTTTGGAAATAAAGAAGCTGAACTCAAAAAGTATTAGTGACATGCTCACAACCATATAGTGAGTGGTGAGGTGGGGGTCCCGGTGTTCATTTTATCATTCTGAAGTTGTCCTCCTGGCCTAGCTTTTAAGAGGGGAAGTGCGGTCTCAGATAAGGCGAAGTTTTATCTTTCCTTTGCTTCTTTCTTTTCTCTACAGTATTTTGTGGCAATGAGGACAGAAATAGTGACAGAAACAAAGGATTATGCCCTCAACTACTGTCCTCCTCCACTTGGCCAGGCAGAATTCACTCAGAAACTCCTGAGCAGAAAGACTGAACCCTCACAATGCCTCCACATGAAGGGCACAGGCACATGTCATCATGCAGTTCCATCTCACTGAGCATTTCCTGTATGAGTGATATGGAAAATCTGAGCAATTTATACAACAGTTATGGGCCATCATACAGGTGTATTTAATTTTTAATTACTCTTTAAAATGTTTTTAATAATTAGGAGCAATAACCACTAATTGGCATGTAAGCATTCTTGCAGCAACAGGCAAACTATAGGGTTACTTCTGCACACCCACACCCAATCAACTGAAAATTGTTTTAAAGCTTATCTTATAATTACTGTGCTTAATGCTGTTTGCATTGTTTAGAAGCTTTTGTAATTAATTGATTTTTTTTATTTTTATTTTTTTTACCTCTGAACCTGTACATGGAACAGTAAAGATCAGTCGTTTGCTCAGCAACATCTTATTTACATTGAATTGTTTAGACTCACATAAGGGAAAAAATAATGGTTTTGTTTTTACCTGACAAATGTTTTTCCTATTTACATATTGGATAGATCCCACTAAGCAACTGATACTGTTCTAACTACCCATTTGTCTTTTTTGTCTTCTCAATGAGGTTACACTATGTCACAATTACATTTTTAGTCAGACTATCAGTCTCTATGTACCTTCCACATTATTGATTTTGCAAATATTCTGGGTAAAGGGCATTCAATTTGAGAATGTTTTTATGAAAGTATAGGCTGATGTAATTAAAGATGCATCATTTATACCTTAAGAATCAGTAATTGATACATGTTTGTGCTAGTAATTGTGCCTATGCTCTAAAAGTGGCAGCCACAGTTAACCATTTAAAAATCATAAAATAAACTGATATTATTGCTATGCTAAACCATTTTTTAGAAATAAATGATGGAGCTGCCAATGCTTTCACAGCAGTAAGTGGCAAATAAAACTTTATGATGAGTGAGGCAAAAGATAAAAACCTGACTTTAAAATTATGGCCATTATGTATTAGTTATGGACTGATATTGGATGAAGATATGGATAGGAATATTCGTTCTTTTATTTACTCACATATCAAATCATTATAGGAAATATGTTGTGCCTACCAATGTGCTAGACAATGGGGATTAGAAAAGAATAAAATGTGCAAAGGTATAGTCTTGAGGATCAGAAAACAACTCAGTTTAAAATATTGGTTCCATAAATTTATTTGATATCCCAGAACCTAATTTTTGTTACTCAAAATGTAGAACAGTGATGCTTGCCTTGAAGGCCCATTATGAAGATTAAATAAAATATAATATGTGAAGCACTTTTCATTTTTTCTGTTATGCAGTCTTTACTTAATGCATGTATGATATAATTCTAATTAGACCAAAGATCTCAAGCCTAGTGGATGAATGATATCTCTATCACCTACAAGATCCTTTGATTATAGGCAACAGGAACAGATTCTGGTTGCCTAAGCAGGAGAGATATGTATTGGAAACCTACTAGAAACAGAATGAAGTAGAAGGCTAGAGTATTATGTTTGAATATAGAGAAATAACTGCTGTACCTAAGGTGTACTGAACTCAAGTCTTTCTTTGAGGTCAGTGACCATATGCATTCCAAATTTTTCCAGTGTTCTTTCATCTTCGTTCTCAAGATTCAAAGTCTTAAGAAAAGGGAAGAGAAGAAGAGGGAGAATGAAACTAATAGAGCTTGAATTTATTCATGCACCTATCCCTTAGGAGAAGAAGTTGGGCAACTTGATTTATAGGTGCACTGAGACTACATACCATTGGAGAGGAGTAACCCCCCAATGGAAGTCAGAATGCTAGTACAAAAAAAAAAGTGATGGATGATCAGTAGTCCCAAATCAACACAAAATGTGTCACAGAATTTGATCAGAGTCTTAAGTAGGATTGGCTTTGTGGATATGTGAGTTGTACAATCACAAAGGTCCCATGCTTAGCAATACTCTGTGAAATCGTTTTACATAGATCAATGCAATAGAATGAGTACCCAGAAATAAACCTTCGCTTATATGATCAACTAATTCATGACAAAGATAGCAAGGATATATGAAAGGGTAAAGACAATCTCTTCAATAAATGGTATTAGGAAAACTGGACAGAGATACATGCAAAAAATGAAACTGGATCATTTTTTTTACACCATATACAAAAATAAAGTCAAAATGGACTTTAAATGTAAGTTATGAAACCACAGAACTAGAAGAAAACCTAGGCAATAAACTTTTTTGGTATTTATTGGTCTTAGTATTATCATTTTAGATATGTCTCCCCAAGCAAGGGCAACAAAAGCAAAAATAAACAAATAGAACTACAGCAAGCTAAGAAGTGTTTGCAGAAGGAAAGAAACCATCAACAAAGAAAAAGATAACTTATTGAATGAGAGAAAATATTCACAAATGATACATCTGATAAGTGGTTAATATCCAAAATAAACAAGGAATTCATACAAATTAACATAAAAAATTCAATTAAAAATGGGCAGAGGACCTGATTAGACAATTCTCCAAAGATGACATGTAGATAGCCAACAGACATGCAAAGAAGCTTAATATCACTAACCATTAGGGAAATGCAAACCAAAACCAATGTGAGATATTACCTCATATTGTCAAATGGCTATCATACAAAAATCAACAAATAACAAATGCTGGTGAGTAAGTGGAAAAAGGAAACCCTATTAAACAGCTGGCGGGATTGTAAACTGGTGTGACCATTATGAAAATCAGTATGAAGATTTCTCAAAAAATTGAAAATACAGCTGCCATATGACCCATCAATTCAACTTCTAGGTATTTATCTGAAGAAAATAAAAACACTAATTAATTCAAAAAGATATATGCAGTCCTGGGTTCATTACAACATTATTTACAATAGCCACAATACGGAAGCACCCTAAATGTCTATAGATATAGATGACTGGATAAATAATACACACATACACATACACACACATACACACACACACACCCTCAACGGAATTTTATTCAGCAATAAAAAAGAACAAAATCCTGCCATTTGCAACAATATGGTTGTTCCTAGAGGGTATTATGTTAAGTGAAATAAGTCAGATAAAGACAAATACTTACAGGTGGAACTTAAAAAAATACAAAAGAAATGAATAAACAAAACAAACAAAAACAGTTTTGTAGATATAAGAAACAAGTTCATGGTTACCAAAGGGGAAGGGGGTGGAGGAGTGAGGGGTTGGTAAAATTAAAATAAATAAATAAATAAATAAATAAATGTGAATAATAAAAAAGTAAAATGGTAAAACTTGAAGATAAAATTGGAGAACATATTCATGACCTTAAATACAGAAACATTTTTAAATAGGTTACAAAAAAGACTAAACATAAAGGAAAATACTGATAAATTGGGTTACATTAAAGTTAAGAATTTCCATTCAACAGAAGATCCCATTAAGAGTAAAAAAAACTAAACTAAAATAAAAGTGGGAGATGATATCTCCACCACATATATCTGACAAAGAACTTATATCCAATATATAAAAAAACTTCTGGAAATCATTAAGAAAAAGACCCAATATAAAAACAGACAAGATACTTTTATAGACCCTTCACAAAAAAGGATATCCAAATAGCCAATAAATATGACAAGCTGTTTAACCTCATTAGCAATGAGGGAAATAAAAAAAAAATAGTGGTGAAGCAAAGAAATTATGATTATAGATTAGAGACAAGAACTCCCTTATACTCTCTCCTTATGGCAATATAAAGCAGCAGATGACATCTGAATAAACTATGGGGAAAATCCCCCCATAGTCAAATAAAACCAGTGTGCTGCCAGGCCCCTAGTAACTTGCCACTTAACTCTCATCTAGGACTTCCTTACAATTAGCCTCCTCCTGAAGTCACTGGAAGCAGCAGCTGATCCCAGCTATGGCCCCTATCTTCTTGGCCTCAAGCTCATATGTTAATGGAAGGGCTTTTAAGGACAATGGTGGAGAGAATAAGCAGAGCAATTTAGCTTTCCTTGTGTTATTTTAGAATTGGTGCAGCTCTGCTTTTCAGTGTTCCCTGATACCAGGGTTTTTTCCATTCTCTTATCAAGAATTTTTATAGCATCTCAGGCTTCTAGCCCAACACTTTTCCAAGGCATGGATTTCCCAAAACTACCAACAAGGGCCTTCAGCCTTTGTTTGAGTACCTCCAGCCCGTTTTAGTTTGGGATAGATTTAATTGTCAAAAAGTCCTTCCTTTTATGAAGCCGAACTTGGACTCTCTGTCACATACAGGTGTTTTGGAATCATTTACATTAATTCTGATTCCTCTTCCTCATGCAAATGCAAAATATATTATCTAATGACAATGAAAAATGTCTTTGCTCTTGGGGCTCATTCCAGTGGGAAAAGGAAAATATCCATAATATTTCCTTTAAAGAAGCTACTTGAGAAGTAAGTATATACCCTAGAGTGGAGACTGAAAGAACCTACATATTAGCTGAATAGGATTTTGCTGTATTCCCACCATAATGTGGGCCTGTGAGATTCTCCTGCAGATTCATTTTGCCTTCTGAACTTCAGACTCTCCGTGAGAAACACATGTCCCTGTTCCCTCCATCACTTGAAATGCGCCAGGCTCTCATCCAGCGGAATCCATCGCGTGAGAGACAGAGCTGGTCACAAACACACTGGTGCCAGGAAGGACAGCCCAGACATTTGCCATCTGTGTCTCAGCTTTCTCTAGTTCTGTTCTTGGGTTGCTTGTCTAGAGACACACCCATAACGCACTATTTCCCACTCCTCTGGCAATGGAAAGTGTAGCACATTGCACAACACAAGGTTTTCGAGGAAGGCCTTATTTTACAAGATTTTCCCTAAATTTTAGCAAGATTTTTCCCCCCAATTCGGCTAGAGTAGCATGCATTCGGACAGGTGTGCTCAAATTAATCTATCCCCTAATGACAACACGATCATCTTCATAATGGTATTTTGTTTTGTTTTATAGGGAAATCAAATCAATGCATAAAGGCTCTTTCTATATGCATGAGCATTCATTGAATAAAAGAGACTTAAGTACTACAAAACTTGGTTATTTTTCAGTTATATTGACCAAGGGCCACTTTATCAACCCAGAACTGAGTCCTGAATATCATACCTCCTTTGATATTGCAATATGCTGGTATGGCAATATGCTGCCTCTTTTTAAAAAATATTTTTTATTATATTTTTATTGACCTCAGAGAGGAAGGGAGAGGGGAAGACAGATAATAGATGCATCAATGATAAGCGAGAATCATTGATTGGCTGCTTCCTGCACAAACCCCACTGAGGATCAACCCGGGCATGTGCCCTTGACTGGAATCAAAACTGGGACCCTTCAGTCTCCAAGCCAATGCTCTATCCACTGAGCAAAACCAGCTAGGACATTATGCTGCCTCTTAATGCTAAAAATTCACTCATTATATTCCCTTACCCGTTAATACCAGTTTCAGGAATATAATAAGAGAGGTCAAACACTATTTGCTTGATCAACTCTGTTTCACACCTTATACCCTAATTTCCTCTGTATAATTTTTTTCCCTCGATTATTTGCTCTCAGGCCAAAGTAGAACTATACAATCTAGTCATGAAGAGCTTGACTGGAATTGAGATAACATGGGCAAAAACACAGAAAATCAGAGAGTGTAAAGCATCTAGACTACAGAATGACCACTTTGAGCCAAGCCTTCTGACAGCAATAATATAAAGGTTTTCTTTAATCCTTACCCTCCTGCAAGGCAGGAATTATTATTCACAATTCAAAGCTAAAGAAACAGAAGCTGAAAACTTTTCAATAAGTCTCCCTAATTCAGACTTCTCTTCTGTGATGGAGCTAAGATTCAAGGCTAGTTGACCTAACTTCCCAAGTAAGGAAGTGAATCCTGGGCTTGAAACACTTGGTGAAGAGCAAGCTGGACTTGGCTGCATGACTCCTCAATAATGTCTTCATGATATCATGAGATGCAGTGTGCCTGTATACCTCACAACACTGCCAATGAAATCTGAAGCTCCTTTTGTTAAATAGTGAGCTTCTAAATTATTATGGTAACAGTATTTTCCTAACAAGGGTCTTGCTTTAAGCCACTCCATATTGGATGGTAGGGATATTTAAATGTAAAGCTGTCATTGATAGCAACAGAGAACCATAATTTTTTTAAATATATTTTATTGATTTTTTACAGAGAGGAAAGGAGAGGGATAGAGAAACATCGATGAGAGAGAGAGACATTGATCAGTTGCCTCCTGCACGCCCCCTACTGGGGATGTGCCCACAATCAAGACATGTGCCCTTGACCAGAATGGAACCTGGGACCTTTCAGTCTGCAGGCCGAAGATGCTCTATCCACTGAGCCAAACCAGTTTTGGTGAGAACCATAATTTTTGTTAATTCTGCTTAATATTGTTGGCATTGCCATTTGTTTCCTTCTTTAAAAAAACATGAAAATATATTAAAATATAGGTTAGACATATAGATTCATATCTCTTTACTTTTCTCATAAAAGAACTATGGAGCTGTATGTATTCAATATCAATCCCCCTTTAATTTCATTTACTATTTCAAATTTTACTCCCAGTGTGAAATCACACTGGGTTTCCCTTTCCTTTTTTGCCGAATGGAGAAATGTACTTGCCTGGCTTAATTAATGAAAGCTCAGTTCTCCGAAGTTGGCAAAGCAAGGAATGAAAGCCTAGACAGGATGGCTGGGCCAAACAGCCTCCATGAAGGAAACACTTGCTCCTTCGCCAACTGTGAGGGGCTAGACTTGCTTTAGTAATTAAACTAGAAGGTTCTCCCCCAGGTGGTGGCAGTGGTAAAATAAGGCAGGCATACCTAACAGAAACTGAGTGTGTGTGTTTGGGGAGTGTCTCTGAGACTCATAGGAACCAGACCTTCTCTCACTATTACCAAATTTATCTGGGCCTAGTACCATGAGAGGAGCTAATGGGTTTCCTTACACAGCTTGGTAGAGTAAATTTCCTTAGAAATCATCTAAAGTGGCCCTAGCTGGGGAGCTCAGATGGTTAGAGCATCGTCATCCCAACACTCCAAGGTTTTAGGTTTGATCCCAGTCAGAGCACATAAAAGAGGTGGGATGGGGAAAAATGGAAGGCGGGGATAAGGACACATGTAATACCTTAATCAATAAAGCAATTAAAAAAAATAAACCATGACAAAAATATAATCAATGACTACGTAAGTAGAAAAACAAATCTCTCTTTCTCTCTCTCTTTCCCCGCCCTCTCTCTTTCCTCTCTCTCTCTCTCTCTCTCTCTCTCTCTCTCTCTCTCTCTCTCTC
>JAAGEH010000226.1:41504881-41523293 GCA_011751065.1 Lasiurus cinereus
TCTCTCTCTCTCTCTCTCTCTCTCTCTCTCTCTCTCTCTCTCTCTCTTCCCCCACCCCCAAAAAGAAAGGATTTAAAGTGGAAACTATGGGCAAGAAAAGTAAGTGCTAACTCATACTTTTTAAAACCCTGGGTTGTATTCCCTTCTCAAGGTCATTAGGAAATTCAAATCAGAACAAGTTGTGAAATCACAACTCAAATAGTGAAGCATTATTATTTTTAAAACTAGCAGGGACAGGTGGCAAATAGATGTGCCTTAGTCTGATTTACTAGTCATAATTCCTAATACCTGGTTGGGATATTTTCTGACTTTGCTTTGAAAATGGACTTTGTGTTTATTGCTGGAGTTGGGTCATGACATGGCTGCTAAGGGCCTGAGTGCTCTTCTCAGCGAAAGTTTAGATTTCTGCATCAGCTGAACCACCTCCTCGAAGTGTGACCTTCACCTGTCTGTCCTGTTTTCTAGCTGAGACATGGGATAAGAATGCCTTCCCAGGGATTGACGAAGGCACACAAGTTAATAGGGAAAGTAGCTTGGCTCTAAATAAGTGCTTAGGACCTATAAGGTGTTATTGTTATTAAGCTGATAGCATGCTAAATATTTTCAACACTGGCTAATTGGTACTGGTATCTAGGGAAACTTTGCAGTGCCTGAGTATCTTATTTCCAGCACAGATTTCAATTGAGAAGCACTTTGATCTGAATAGTGTCATTGACAGTGGTCAGGGGTGACTGCACTGAAAAAGAAAATAAAACTTCAGTTCCCAAGACAAAACTCCATGCATCTCTCTGCTTCTTTACATATAAAATTATATATGTATATTTGTATATATGTATATATATATATAATTTTATGAAAGGGATTAAAATATTCTAGAGAGCCAAGAAGGCTGATTGTCCAGGGAGAGGAAGCCATATATCCTTGAAGACAAGTTTGTGGTCTGTCAAATACCTGGTTTGGAGCTGTAGAATTCTAAATAACAAGAATTGTCTGGAGAGAGCCTAGGGACTGAGACTATGGATTCTAGATGCAGCCTTAGACCACAGTGACCCTCAGCTGGCTCCAATATGTGATGCTGGGGCACCTTATTTGGACAGAGGGCGTAGTGGCATTACGTGAAATAAGTAAAACCTTCTTGGACACAATGTGTCAGCACAACCTTAATGCTTCTCATGTTCCATGCCCTGGACTTCCGCCCCATATCACTTTTTTTCTATGTAGCTCATAAGACATCTTTGAATTTTTAAGTTCTTTTAAAGAGTGTGTGTTCTAATGTAACTGGACTCATAAATTATCTCCCAACTTTCCCTAATTTTCCAGATTAAAAAATAGAAGAGGGAGACAGGCTAATTAAAGATGACAAAGTCAGTCCATGTTGTAGCTGAATCTGAGGCCCAGGACTCCTAATTCCTGATTCATCTGGTCAGTAGAGACGTTTAAAAGTAGTGTACTGGATTCTTAAATAACAATAATAACATTATTATTATAAGGAAAGAAAATACTGTTTTTAATACTTAGTATGGGCGAGGCACTGTTTTAGGTACTTAAATTTATTAATTCACAATGTCCTGGTAACAAGTCTATGAGAAAGATGCTATTAAGATCCCCATTTTACAGATGGAGAAACTGAATCATGATGAAATGAATTAACTTGCTCAAGGCCACTGCTATTCAGTGGTATAGCTAGGACTTGATTCCATGTAATCTAGCTACTAGATCCCTGCTTTTAGGCACACAGCTATACTACATCTTATTTACTTAGCTGTTTTAATGGCTGTTTCGTCAAAAGCCAGACATGCTCATGTTATACCTTTCATATAAGTTTATCTATGTACACAGAAAACTCTTTTTAAAAGTCAATTAATATATTTATAGAAAAGATGTACCACTGCAGGGCATTTATCCAGCATAACAGTGAGTAATATTCCGATCATTAACATATTCTGGCTGAATAGGTTAACAAAACTGTCTTACATAGGGTATCCACATCTAAAAAAATTGAATATTAAAATAAACTTTCCATCAAACTGTACTCAACATAATTGAATTTCAGTTATATAAATTCTGAGTTTGAGGGCATGGTAAGTTTAGTGCCTCCGGTCTTCCTTATTAATTTCATTTACAATCCATGGAAGAAGAGATATAGGAAGGGTTGGCAATAAAATGTCTTGAATTATTTTAGGAACTTTTCTGAAAGGTATTTCATAGGAACATATCCTTTGGGTCCACTATTTTTGTTTGACATTTCCTAATTTCAAAATGCACAAAATGAAAACAAATTTGACTTATTTAAGCCTAGTCATCTAATGGATCCCCTGACCCCCATGGTTAATCTATACATATACCACAGTGGGATTTTACAATAAGAGGGAGTAGGAGATATTCTGTCTGTAATGAAAACCATCAAAATGAGTAAATGACAGAATTTTAACGTGAGAAATGGAGATTCTGAATAACAATCAACAATTAAATATCTATGCCCTCTAATTTACAAATTAGAAAGAAAATATCTATGCTCCATACCTGAATATACAATATTTTATATGTGGAAATTTTGTTTTCCTTCCCTACATTGCATCCAGAGATTACTGTATTCATCATTGTTATTAAAATTTTACTACTCACAAGTTCAGATACTAAATTCTTTCATTCAACTCATTCTAAGATTTAAAAAAAAAGGTTTGTGCAAAGAACTCATTTAAAGGATTGCATCTCAAAATAAGATACATAGTTTAATTTTGCCATAGACTTCTTTCTCTGTGTCTCTCCGTCTCTTTCTCATGAAACAACAAACATAGCCCAAATCATTATTTTTCTTGCAGGGGTAGCAATACAAAAAGTTGGTTGCATTATTGCAGATAAATTCCTTATTGGAATTTACTCTACAGCAAAATAAAAAAGAAAAATAGGGAACACACACACACACACACACACACACACAAACACTCAAAAAGAAAACCTTTATTAAGGACTCAGCCATCCATCCCCGAAGAGATGTAATCTATGTGTAACAATGCTTAAATCAGCACGACATTTACAACACATATTAAGTGGTTTGTTATTTATTTCAAGACTTTAATTGGCACAATATATTAACAGCACTGTTACAACAGTTCCACTTAAGGGCTTTTTTTTTCCCCTAAAAAAGAGAAAGAGAGAGAAAAAGGGGAAGAGAGAGAGAAACAATCTACCAGAATTACGCTATAATCCTGTTTTGTTATTCCTTAGCCTAAATGAGCTGTTAAAGTTGAAGGAAAAAAGCAAAGAAAAAAAAAAAAGAAACCATCTTCAGAAACGATATTTTAGATTCAATTCAACTTTAATAAACCTAGACCGGTGCTTTTTCTGCCATTCTAACATAACCTATGATAAGACTTCCTTTTCCCAGGGACAAAACACCAACTTTCCCTTCCTAAGAGCTTCTTATTGTTCATTTCTGTTGCTATTTGGAGAAAAAGCTCATTAAAATATTATGAAGCACAGAGCATAATTACGTGCCAGCCTTCTTCGATGAGGAACATCTGTAGCACAGTGTATGTGTGTTTATATTACGTAAAGTTGAGTGCAACTCTCCCTTTCACTCCTTCTTACTCTGCCTCTGTTGTAGGATTCTTTGTCCTGACTACAGAGCCCAGCAAACGTGTGAAGCGCGCCGGCTACAGTGCGCGCCTTGTCCAGCTTCTCGGGGCTCCAAGCGCCAAATGCTATTATTCCATGCTTAGCCTGGAGCTCACGCCAGGACAAAAGTGCTCCGCTAACCGCCTCCAAACCTTTTCCCCTCTTTTTTATTCCCCGGGTTATTTTTAAGCTGTATCTTTCCTCGTTCCCTCTCTGGCACAGGAGGATCTGCAAGTGCATCCAACATACACCCAGTTCCCAAACCCGTGCTTCTCTTTCTTCTTTACATTATTCCACTTGCTTTTAAATCAAAGAACCTTGGGTATAATAAAAACGTGGAGAGCTTGCCTATACCACAAATATTTGTGGGAAGCACATGGTGCCATTTTGCCAGACTACTCTTATTTGTTAAACTGAGTTAAGTGTAACGCGATTCCAAAAACTGCCTTTAGAATGAAAGAAAAGGCTTGTCAAGCCAGAGAGATAATTACCACAATCTGGGTTACGGAAAACGCAAAACAAAGGAACACAATCTCTCATTTTATGTTGGGTGTGTTGTGTGAGCATCTTTTTGTTTTGTTCTGTTTTGTTTCGTTCTTTTTGTCAATGTAGCCAAACATGTAAATATCCCAGGGTGGTGTATTGTACAGGGATAAAAATCAACCCGAATCCAGCACAGGCAGAACAAAACACACCGTCTGTAGTGGACAGGGTGGCACGTTTGCAGTGGAAATATCTTTTTAGAAGGGAGGGTTTTCTTTCTCTTTTTCTCCCTCCATCTAGCAAACGTTCCCCCAGGAGTTGCCAAGACTCTGACACCCACCTACTCTTCATTTGAAGCTGCCAATCTATTTTTGCACACTTAAATAAAAATCACTTTGAAAAGAGTTTAGTCGCTAAGACCTTTCAGATGGAACCATGTAAAAAAAACTAATGAATCCTCCACTCCCTTCTCCCTCCCTCATGCTACTTTTATGGGGATTATTATGCTATCAGTCTTCCATTGTTGGGAATGTCCTTTGGGATGGTTATGTAGACTGGACCATTCTCAGTTTTCCTTTTTTGTCTGCCAATTGTTTCTAGATCTAAACCAGTTTTGGAGACAATTATTTCCATACGTGTATGTGCATGTAAATATTAATAATCATTGCATGTGTGTGTATTTATGTGTGCATAAATAAACACCATCCCCGTCCGTAATTCCTGTTTTTAAAGAGCTAGTTCTTACTCCATAAAAAGATTCGTGTTCCCCAAAGCAGGTTGTTAATGTACTTTATTAAAGAGAAAGAACAAACCTTCCACATTTCCTGATTTTATGTTTAGAAGAAGTTAACCTTGCAGGTCTGAGCTAAGCTTTTTGGTATGTTTTAGCTGAGTCCAGATTATAGGCTATAGGTTTTGAAACTCACATCACCTATTTTTCTCAAAAAATAAAAAATAAAAATAAAAAAAACTGTTCACCGCAACTCCCTCTTTAAATTTCATCTGGACTGTCTCTTGGAGCCCCAGCTGACACCATCATTTCCTTCTCTTATTGCTAACATGCTTTTCTCCACATGCACAACAGGATGATGTTTTTTTCAGAGGAAAGGGCAAAAAAGTATGAGGGTTTCCTTCCCCTGCAGATGTTGACATTTGGTCCCTTGCAACCACAACCAGAGGACATAGAAAATGAACCTGCACTCGGACGAGACAAAATACAGGACGTCACCAAGGTGCATGTAAGGATAAACCCATGAAGGCCTCGGAGCAGGATTTGGCAACAAAACCATTCCATTGAGCCAAAAAGTCAGCCAGGGCCTAGAAGCTTGTTATTATGGCTTGCTCTGTGAGTAAGACCCACAGGGAGGGGTGTGAAGGCTGCCTAGTGTGAAGCCTGTGTAGAATAGTGGGGGAGAATGAAATGAGTGAGTCTTAAAGGATTCTGCCTCTACTAGGCCTGTGCTGTTCCCAACCCTTTTACAAAATCTAAAAAGCAAGGCAAAATAACATTTAAAAAAATCCCAGTGTAAGATAAATGGATCCCATTTTGAATTCTATTACATTAAAGACAGGTAGTTCCAAATGTGTAAAATGTTTTAAAACTGGGTGAGAAGCAGTGCATTTGAAAGTAAGGTAATAGCAAATGCTCGAGATTAGCTATTAGCACCAGGCCAGTCATAGAGGGAACTAAGATGAAGCACTTTGAAGGTTTTGGTTAAGAAAGAAATGTGAATTCTTACAATTTAAATTACATGAAGTATTATTGTCTCCTTTCCTCTTATCCCTTTTATTTTTATTTCTAAAAAAGACAGTGCTGTTTTTTCCTTCACTTAATATTAGATTGAATTATGTAAAGTATAGATTGTTTAACAATTTTTGACTTACAAAAATGTAATTTGATGCAGTTCAGTCTAATTATTCCTTCTCGAAGACAATGTGTGTATTTTCCTCTGATTGACTCATCTCAGATCCCAGAATTATTTTTGTGTTGTTTTGTTTCTTCTCCCATGCTTTCAAATTTAGTCATCTTCATATTTTAATGCCTGTTGAAGTTTTGGAGAAGTGACTATTTGGCTAAAGGAAAAGAAGCCATGTAAAACCTGTGTTTAAAGTGGGGTTTTTAATTCAATTCTATTCTGAGGCCGTCTGTCTAAAGTTCAGTCTTCCAGATCATTCACCTACTGCAAACATCAGGGCCAGGATGTCATGTTTGATGCCCTCAAGGCCTTCACTTCACTTTGAGTTTTAAAAGGGGAAACTTGATTTTAAAAATAATCCATGTAGAACAAATAGGGTCAAAGAGACAAATATGTTTATAAGCTCTATTTCAGACTTACAGTGATCCTTTCAGTAACCCACTTGTCCCTAGGGTGGGAAAGGGAGTTTCCGGAAGGCACGTTGTCCACATGCTTTCTAATGTGTGGAAAAGGACAGCATGGTTCTTTCCTCCTTCGTGCCCTAGCAAGAGCCATGCATTCTATAAAAAGATGCAGAGTGGCACATGCTGAAAGAAGGGTGGAAAGGAAACACTTTTAGCCTAGCTGGTGTTGCTCAGTGGTTGAGCATCAGTCTATGAACCAGGAGGTCATGGTTCAATTCCTGGTCAAGGTACATGTGTGGATTTTCAGTAGGAGGCATTTAGGAAGCAGCTGATCAGTGATTCTCCCTCATATTGATGTTTCTCTCTCTCTCTCTCTCTCTCTCTCTCTCTCTCTCTCTCCCTCTTCAACTATAAAATCAATAAAAATATATTTAAAAATACAGGAAAATTTTTAGAATCTTTCAAAGGTCCCCTCATTGTTATGGCAGTTGGACTGCAAAGGGTCAAGACCGTCTGAATGAGGATCTGGAGTAGCCAATGCTATGAGACTTTAATCTATTGGGAGATTTTTTTCAGCATCCTCTCCAGCTTTTAGGGGAAGACATAAATGGTGAAACTAAAAGCCAGGCCTGTGTTAATCCTTCTGTCCCAGTTGGCCAATAGAAAAAGTGCAGCTCAACACAGTTCATCAGTTTAGAAATCACACTCAAAGGGTGATTTGAAAACTTAAGACAACTCAGCAAAAGCAATACCTGCTAAAAAATCTGAATTCTACTGTACTTCTCTGGTATATAAAAGTTTTAATCTATATTTGTCCTAAATATGAGTTTTATTTAAAAAAAATTTCCACAGCATCATTGGGAAGTAAAAAACTATATCTTCATGCGACTCAAAATAATAATAATTTCTTTTTATACTACTCTTCATAATTAGTAAAAGTAGAACATTTTCAATATTTATTCTGAAACCAATAGGTGGTGCTATAAATTTTTATATTTTGCAATATGCTCTTTTATTTTTCCCATTTCTCAACGCATTAGAAATTTCCCTAATTATCACAGTAGGATTTTTCATGGCAAAAAGGAAAAAAAAGTGTGCATTGACTTTACTATTCAGTTAGCCACTCTTTTATGCTGTAAAATCAACTATAACTCAGAGTATAAGCTCAACTAAAGTGAATCTATGTAATTTTTGGCAGAAAAGCATATTTATGAACACAGACCCTTACATAATTTTCTGGGGTCTCTCTTTTTATTTTTTAGTTTTTTCCACTAATAGAAATGCCATGGAGAGTCATTATTTCAATATTTAATTCTTCACTGTATGAACTATCTGAAGAAGTCAGATTTTTGTGAAAAGTATCATGAGGCCACAATTCTATTGCCATTGGCTCCTGCAATCCTGGAGGGCAAAAGAATATTAGAGGTCAGTCAGCTGCAGATGAGATGATTGACAAGTTAAAAGCTGAAATGCTACAAGCAGGTACTTGATGTTTGTCATCATGGGAACCAAAATGTTTCTGGCATTAAATAAAAAAGTTCTGAAGGATCAAAATCACTGAAAAGTAAAATTCCAATTCCATTGCAACTTTCCAGTGTAAATAGTAATCTCAAACTGATAAAGTTCATTGTTGTAGACCTTGAAGATAGAAATCTAAAACTTTCTCCTTCCCTTAGAAAAGCTATAGAAGCCCTTCACAATTTTCTAGGGGTGTGTGTGTGTGTGTGTGTGTGTGTGTGTGTGTGTGTGTGTGAAACTGATATAATGAAGGAACATAAGCAATTCGATGAGTTCTTGTAAAAGTGCCAAAAAAGGATTATGGCAGCTGCAATGAGCTGCCATCCTGACCCTATCATTCCTCAAACATCTGGGGGATTTTTACCTCTCTTCTTCCATATGTTTTGGTAACTTGTAGAAATAGCCTTAAAACTCTTGTCAGTATTGCATAAATAACTAGTAAGCCTAGTTATTTATTGGAAGATGTGTTTGTGGAAAACATCATAATTTGCATCAGATTACACTCTGTGCAGTGGACAAGTTCACTACTTCCCACCAGGATCCCCTTCTGGGTTGGCTACATATCTCCTGATCTCCACAGGCTTATACTTCTCTGCTCCTTAGGGAGCAGGCTGCTTCCTCTTGGCTTAGATGGTAGGGGTTGGACTGAACTATTAAGTAGTCATCTTTCTCTTCACACCTAAAATTTCATACTTAGCTATATACGAAAGAAGAAAATATGACTTAAGAGTAGAAGCAAATGCCTCTTAGTAGCATTGTCAGAAACATCGCTATCTAGACAAGGAGCTGAGAGTCTATTCTACACTGTGCTGCACACGATTCACTCTGAGCATTAGAGTCACATGTGGATGCGAATTTTGACAAATTAAGGTGCAACTCGGGGAGGCATGGAACAAGAATAATGAAAAGCCCTGGTAAGCCATATGAGAAATAGTTTAGGGAATGCAAACTTTTAGGCTGACTAAGAGACTCTTGGTGAGGATGCTGGAAAGTTGGATATGAGAACTCTCTCCTAAGAATTGACAAGTTTGTCATATGGAAAAGACATTGAAGTTATTTGATGTGGTTCCAGAATGCTTATCAAGGATTATTTGAAAGAAGTTGTCATTTAGTATCTCATTTTACTGTCAAGACATTAGCATTAGATGTGGATAGCTTTCTTTCACCAGTACAAGGAGAAAAATAAGACAAAATGAATCCAGACATAAAATTAAAGATAGACTAAAGTAACCATGGTATGTTTGGGCTCTAAAGCAAAAGAACCTTCTTAAAATTGATGTGTTCAACAAATGTTTATTGAAAACCCATTATATGCCAGCCACTTTTCCAGGCAGTAGAAAGAAAACAGAGGACAAAATAGAGTTCTTACCCTTACTGTGCTATCATTCTATGGTGACGGGGATGGAGTCACTACACAGAGAAACAAAAAAGTGCAATAGGTCAGGAGGTGGTACCTGCTATAAAGAAAAAGGCACTAGGATGCTTGTTTTGGTAGAGAAGTCAGTTAGTACTGTGTACACATAGAAAGGAACACAGACCAGGGGAAGAATAATGAGAGCCCATCATAGAAAATGCTCCTGGAAAGATAATTAATATTGGGAGGATATTAAATAATGGCGCTTATTTATTGTTGTGCTTGTTCACCCCACTAGTTTGTACATGAATCTGAGCATCAGGAATGTCTTACCTACCTCTACATGGCTAATACTACCTACTAAAGTGCACACATGGACAGCCTGTTTTACAGGGAATGGGATACAATGTACAACACCTAAATCCTATCCCAACTCATGTGATTGTGTGTGTGTGTGTGTGTGTGTGTGTGCATCAATCTTCTTTCATTTCTGTCAATTTTATCTTTGCCTTTCTTCTCCAAGCCCTGTACATGTGAGTTACTTTTTTTTTTAATTGCAAAGATGTAAAACCTTCAGTGATAGGAAGATAATAGGAAGTGTAGGGGAGCAAAGGCTGCACAAGAAAATCCTGAATCCCTCTGGTCCCAGTATTTTCAATGCAGGACTCCTCCTTGAGCAGATCTTAGGCAAAACAGGAATGGACAGTAATTCAACATTTTTGTTTCTTGGGGGGAAACACATCTTGCCTGGTTAGGATTAGATTCAGCTGCATGGAAGGAAAACCTAAATTAACTATGACTGAATACTAACGGTTTTATTTGATCATAAAAATCCAAGAGGTTATATTCATAAAGCAGCTGCATAAAATCTTCAGGGAATTGGCATCCTTTGAAATTTCCAGCACACCTTGAGTGAGGTGCTCTCATCTCTATGGTCTCAGGGGTGATTGGAGGGCAAGTCAACATATTATGAATTTGAATTTACAAAGATGAGCCTAATATCTGAATCGCTTTCATCTTTTTTTATATACTGGATTTTTTGTTTAATAAATGAATTCCAGTGTTAAAAAAATTGGAAAACCGCTCATCTCTTTTACAGACTAGAATCCTGAAGCCCAGAGAAATTAAGAGCTAGCTATTGACAGCGCCAAAAATGAGAACTGAAATTGCCTAATGATGTTGATGCCAATTCATTCCACTGTTAGGATAGTCAGTATCTTATACAAATCAAAGAGAACACTGAACATAGAAATAGAACAGCTGAGGCATTCCACACTGTTGAATCTGTCCATCAGACCATACCTTTTCAGTGTTGAGTAAATATTTCTATCCACTTGAATGGTGAAGAATTTTAGAAAATTAGGATAGAAACTGTCTTTAGCAACACAGCACTATTTGGGCAACACATTTACACCATGGACAATATGAAAAAGTATAGGAGAAACTGTTCCTGGGTATGTAAGAATAATACTGATGTTCTTTTAACAAAATGAGATTCAGCCCAGCTTGTGTTGCTCAGTGGTGAGCATTGACCTATGAAGCAGGAGGTCCTGATTCGAATTCAAATAGTCAAGGCACATGCCTGGTTGTGGGCTCAATCCCTAGTAGGGGGCATGCAGGAGGCAGCCAATCAGTGATTCTCTTTCATCATTGATCTTTCTATCTCTATCTCCCTTTTCCTTTCTCTCTGAAATCAATAAAAATATATTTAAAAAATAGAGTTTCAGTTACTACACCAGTCTTTTCTGAAACATCTCTGTTCTGCCCTTCTTTTACTTTCTTGTTTCAAAGAAATTTCAAAGTATTTTGGAGTACCTTTTGTCCATTAGTGATAGCAACCATAGAGTTGCAGGATAATCATTTTGGTAACATTGGATGGAAATTGCTTCCGTTTTATATCAAAAGTACTAAAGAAAATCAGTGTTTTGTCTTTATGCTGAAGTAATGTATGCCATTACCATGAAGCCACTATGAAAATCGGGCAAAATTGTTTTAAATAGGGGATGAATATTGTTTGAAACTGAGCAATCTGCCAGAATCAGTTCCTATTTGTGTGTAGTTGAACTGATTGAATTACCATTTCTGCCTAGAACCACAGAAGCCCAGGAGACCTTGGGGCCAAAACCATAAACAATGGTTCTTTGTTTAAGGGGAGCCCATGGTTGAGTTTTTACATGCAAACATGTGTGACTTCAATGATTAAGAATTCAGCGCTGTTCCAGAGCAGGTCATGCATCTGTCTATTGTTGCTCAGGCCAGCCCTTAATTTTATGAATAGAACATTCTACCACATATGAAAGCAAGGGAAACCTTTTTCATCTTCTCAAAGTAAAAATCCATCATACTAATGATCTGTTCTTTCTCAATACAGGAACATTTAAGATGAACCAATTCTTTCCATGGACAAAAGAACAGTGTGAGCGTAGATGAGACATGAGACGCAGCATCGCTGCTTCGGGATGGACTGGAGAAACCAGGCAGGGATGGTGATAGCCAGATGATGCTATTGGAGTGATTCCTTCCAGGGGCTGCACATCTGGGTTGTGCTGCTGCCAAGGATAAGGCTTGTGCTTTGATTAGCAGTAGCTCAAATTTAAAATATGGAGAAACATGACATGTTCTGCAACATACCAATCATGTCAAATGTCCAGAGTGAAGTGATGACTCTCATGCATGTGTATGTGCATGTGTGTGCGCACCAGCATAGTCTGCAATGGCTATGTGTTTGCGCTTCTGTAAAAGAGCATAGAGTCCTTTAAGCACAAGTTGCACTGTGGACCAAGGAGTCTTAGGCACGCTTCATGGGAAAAGTTCACTTTATGTGCATCAGGAGAACACTGAGACAGTCGCTGGTCAGAAGGTCTTTGTTTGGAATTAAGATAGATTCCTGGCTGGCTGATTATATAATATTAAAAGATTTTCCTTTCTCCTTAGGTCCATCATTACTTGGTGTTTATATAGGTGAAGAAAAATGTTGTAACATTTCAAAAGTTACTGGTATTCTTTGATTATCATAGGCACTTAATATTTTCTCATTTTATAAAACAACTGTATCTGCACATTTAAATGACCTTGATTGCAAAGCCCAAAAATAATTCTGTTTATTTTCCCACTGACTTTCATTTAGCAAGGAGACTTGTTAAATGCCATAATAGAGCCTATTGTTGATGAAGATAAGCAACTAATGAGGCCCATGAATCTGATTTATTTTGCTTATTATTGATGCTATTTAGACAGCTTATATTCAAATTCAAAGACAAGGTATCTAATGACTGGGCAAAGCATAGAACTGTCCAATGATGTAGTCGGTTTAGGAGATCATATACCAACAGCCTGAATGGCCAGACCATCCTAGATCTTATTATAATAAATATTTGGTCTGAATGAGGCAAAGAAACTTTTCATCTTGTCCCTGCATTTTGTATTCTGACATGATTCTGCCATAATATTTCATAGCTACAGGGACTCAGTGCAGCAACGCAAACACGATGGCTAATTCTGTGAAACTTACATTAGTCTATTTGCCAGGCAGGTAAACTATAGATCCTGTAAGTATTCTTATAGCGTTGGCCCTACCATAAAGTTAAGGAGTACAGAAAAAATGAGATAGAACACATGTTTCTAGTCCCTTGCTTATGGTTCTCATACATATCAGTGTAGGTGACTGGAAATAGTAGTAATAGAACCATACATTATTTGAGTTATTGTAATTATAAAATCTGAGACCTGGAAAGAAACTTGGAGGTTTCTAGTCAACCTCCCTTATTGTAGATAAGAAACTCAGGATCTAGAAATGTACCTTTTGTCCTCTCCAAAAACTAGAGCTTGAGATCCAAGCCACGGTTCCTTGGTTGTATTTACCTTTTCTGCCCTATTGACTCAGGGAGGCCAACGATGTGCTATCACATAGGAAAAGGTGTAATATGTCCTTACTCTCAGATCATCCTTTGGTTAAACCTTCAAACTTAACTTCCATCTGGCTTCTGCTTCCAAAATCCCTGTATCTAATTTTCTCCAGATACAAGGAATATCCATTTTCCTCATAATTGAAAAATCTCCCATCTATGAATGCTCTATAGAAGTTTTTTTTTAGCCTGGATATTCTCTAAAATAAGGGGAACCCAAAAAAAGGGGGCATTTTTAAGAACATTTCCAAGATTCTGGTTGGTTCTAAAAAGATTCTGTGGCTTCTAGACAAAAGTCACTTCTGAATTGTATCCCTTTTATTATTCATTAGACCCGCTCCTCCATAGCCCTTTATGTTCCATGATGATCAGATCCCCAGAGGGTTCTTCCCATTCTGGGGACACAGAAGGAAGCTGATCTGAAGCCCTCTGGCCCAGACTGCCTAGCTGTGGGCCTGGCTGTAGATAGGGCACTGTAGTGCACGTCCACCAAGGGGCCTCGTGACGTATTACAGTGTATGGTGGCCTAGCATTGCCACATGGCTTCTAAATGCACAATGAAATCCACCAACCACTTAGGCATCTATCGAGTGACTTACACACACACACACACACACACACACACACACACACACACGCAGACACTCTTGGATCTAGATTTTCTGTAAGCAAATTAGGTTCTTAAAGCACATAGGAAACTAATGGGTCTTAAGAGTCTACAATCTGTAATTTGCTCCATATTTATTGCTCAAATAAGCACAGAAACGACAGCGAAGAGGAGAAGCCCTGCTCCCCTGCTCTGAGATTTGCTTTTCTGCACGAGAAGCATTTTCTGGGGGTGCTTTGAATAGGCCCTTGGACACCGCTTCAGCGTTCATGCTGCCGAGATGCGGTGGTTTACAGTAAAGCACGCTAAATGTTCATGCATTTGCTTGATGCTAAAAAAGATCTTATGTGTGTTTAACTGTAGAGTTACATTGGTGTCCAGGGTCTCTATTTTTATAGTCTTAGGGGCCCCATTGAGATTCTACAGTTTATTGGGCCACACCTCTCACTCTGGCTCACCTAAAAGGAACTTCCCAGGGAGACCAGCACATCGCAGAACTGTGGAAGTACCTCTGGGGATGCCACTTTGCTGCTCCCATCCCGCTTTCAGATTTTTTAAAATGCCTCCAACTTAAAAAATGTTGAATTGGACATACTAGTAGTCTCTCCTGAGTGGTTAACTACAGAAGTTTGAATTCCATCCTTCTCTGTTCAAAACAACAGAACAACTCCAAGTGAACAGCTCAATTTCACTTGGATGGGTGAGAACCCACACATTCAACTTCTATTAAGTCCATCCTGGGAACATATGAAATAAAGAAATAGAATTAAGCTTCTCATTTTTGGGCAGGACATGTAAATGGATAGGGAAAAATTTAATATATATAGGCATAGAACTTCTTTATATTTTCTGTAATTTTGCCACATGACAAAGCCTACGAAAGAATTCTATATTTTACTGTAAAAGGATTGTTACAATATTTTATTCACTCTTCTCACTTATGTGAAGGGTTACGATATTGATAAGACTTTGAGAATGAGACATGCTTTTAAGAATCGTCAGAGATTTCTGATAAGGCTTGTAAAGGCTATTTGTGAAGGCTCAAATTTGGCCTATATATAGGTCATTTTTATGTTTATACCCTGAACATCTTTGTTTATGTAATATCTATATATGTATGTCTGATATACCTTAGATATATCTCCCTATGTGTACCTTATACTACAAGCATGTACATACATAAAAAGCCGTAGTAAAGAACTACAGCTTTAACTCTTCATCTACAACATGATGCCTACTTTCATCAGAGTGTCAGTGTGCAAAATGATTAGTGGTCCTTTCTGGAATTAGGATAGCTTTGAATAAAATTCCCAAGTTTGTCATAACCAACAGAAATAAAAACTTCCCCAGCTTGAGAAAGAGATTCAACTCTGGTAGATTAGCTAGTAGATTAAATTCAGCTAGTAAGTTCATTTTATATTCTCTAATAATTATAATAATTAGCTTTGTTAATCTTGTGCCATAGAGACTTTCTATTAATGGAATCACAAATGGCATTTCTTATTGAAAAATACTCACTCTACTGAAATCTAACACAGAAATAGACTCTATTATTAAAAAGTGGCCGCATTAAGGGAGTGGAATGGAGTGGGAGGGTGGGGTAAATCAGGAGAGGTTTAATTTTCTGGAATAGCATCCTGCATCCCCACCACCTCTCACATGGTACTATGGGAGCAAAGGCAAAGACCCACTACAGGTACACTGTCTCTAGATCTCTCACATCTGATTTGGTCCCCACATCACCCAGTGCAACCAATAGCTGGTTTTGATTGGGAAAGATGGCATTAAAAGCAATAGTAGCAGAGGCCATTCCTGACATTGAACTTACCCTTTCCTGTGAAATAAAGAGCTAATTACTTGTCTTGAGATTTCTTCCCCTTTTCAAAAGAAATCTGATTCCTCCAAAGTTATCAAGCATAAAAGAACTCTGTCCCCAAATAGGGATTACCACTTCTCATTTCCCTCATGATTTCTGAGATAGTCCCTCTTGTTACTCTGGTCTTAATATCCTGTTTTCCTGCATCCACTTAGACATGCCAATTAAAGAAAGATATGGTTTATTTTAAAAATATGGTCCTTTTTCTGTCTGTAAAGAGAGCTCTTAAACAGGCCCAAAGTCTTCACTGGGATTCGCTGAATGCAGTGAGTAAATCCTATGTTGAATGGTGACCTTGTAATGTCTCCAAGAAGCAGTGCTCTTTTGGACTGTGTGCAGCATAAATGAAATAAATCTTCTTCCCTTGGGTCTCATCCTTCCAGGTCCTGGCTATGGAATGGCAAGTTGACTACTTCAGGGGGCTATGAGCACAGTCTAATATACCAGTTCCCAAAATGTGGTCCCCAGACTAGCAGTAGCAGTGCACATTCTCAGGCCCTTGGTATGGGCTCAGCTCTCTGTGTTTTAACAAGCCCTTCAGGTGATTCTGATGCATGCTAGCATTTAAGAACTGCTGGTACATTGCATCACCAGGCCTTCTGTTTACACCTTTTGGCTTATACCTGGATTACTTCACTTAGGGGAAACACAGAATCTCAGGTTGAAAAAAAAAGGTGAATGGACAGATAAGTCAAAGGCAAAACAAAATTACTAACATATCTTGACTATATAAAGATAGTCTTATATTTAAACACCTCTCTGTCTGTCTGTCTAATACAGATGTTTCAGTTTATATATACTAAATCATTCATCCATTCAATGAGTATTTGCTACTATATATCAAACACTGCCCCAGAAAATGGAAATACTATAGTAAACAAAATATATTAGTCCCACAACCTCATTCTTTTTACATTAGTATGGAAGAATTTGAAGTCTATAAATAAGTGATTACATGACGTGATAATAAGGGAATAGACAGTGACAGGGGAAGGGTGGGGTACCACTTTGGATAAAGTGGTGAGGGAAGTAGAGATGACTCTTGAGCCCTGTCTCATCTCTTCTCCACCATCTTTCTTACTTAGCCCTTTGATTCAATGGCCAAATTCACATAGACATCAAGCAGCACCTCAGTTTATTTTTACCTGATATCTCTAGTCTTTGTCCAGGGACTCCGCTGCTTCACTGAGTTTTTCCCACTTAACAATAGTGCTGCACACATGAGCTCGCTTGCTCAGGGGAAATAGCATGTCATTGGGTAAACTGACAAATTAGAGAAGTGGGGGGGTGGGCTAGTAGGTAGATACTTGCCTCTTCCACATCTGGACAGACTATTCTGGGGGGCATTCTTTATTACCTTTAAAGGGACCCAGTGAGAGCTCTGGTTGCCCACAGAAATGAATTGAGTTAATAATATCTTTGATTTACTCTTTTTTCTTTCCTGTCTGACTCCTTTCTGTGGCAGTCATTTTCCTCAAAACTACCTGCATTGAAATCTTTGTCTCAGGTTCTGCTTTTGGGGAAACCCAGGTCAAGACATTAGGCCTCCATTATAAGGGGTTATTTTAGTAGAGATCTTAGAAATGTGAGGGAAAAAAATCACATAAATATCTTGAGGAAAAGTGTTCCATGTAAGAGCAAATGCTGGGAGACAAAAATGTGTTTGGAATATTCCAGGATCAACGTGAAGCCAGTGTAGTGTGTGTGGGTGAGCATGGGAGAAAGAGTAAAAATCGTAGGAAATTTGGTACTAGAGGAAGCAGGAGATCAGATCATGTAGGGACTCATAAGCCATCAAAAAGATTTTGAATTTTGTTCGGAGTAAAATGAGAAGTCATTGAGAGAATTTTGCGCAGAGAAGGTATATGGATCTGAAAAATGTTTTCAAAGAATAACTTTAACTTATTTTTTCATAAAAGACGATAGGGAAACAAGGGTAGAATCAGCAAGATCATTTAGGAGGCTTTAGCAATAATTCAGGAAACCTGAACTATGATGCTAGCAGTGAAGGTGACAAACTCTCAGAACTGGCCCTTGGATTGCATATGAGTGAAAGAAAGGAGGTAAGATATCTTCAAAGATTTTGGTCTAAGCAACTGGAATGAATGGAATATCCAACAACATATTCCTAACCAAGATAGAGAGAACCTGATTTAAAGAAAAGGGACCCACAACAAAGTTAAATCGTTTTCTGATTCATCAGTGACAATGGAATAACTGCTGCCAATGGGCAGTCAGGCACTATTCTGACCTACTAAATTATACATGGACACTGACCACAGTAGAAGGAATTAAGCCCCCATCATTTCCTAGGACAGAGCAGACATCAGCACAATAGAGACATATTCTCTAATAATACTGAACCAAACATTCTTCATTAATTATTACATTTAATCCTTAACACAACTTGTAATTTTGGTATATTATTCTCATTTTATTGATGGTGAAATTGACAAAGCATAGCTAAGTGACTTCTCTAATGTCTCCTTTCCTAAAAAGGACAGATCTGAGATTCAAGCCCAGGTCTTTCTGCCTCAACTTATTTTTGGTCTTAACCACCAGCAACTTCTGCACTAGTGTCTCTTCTTTCCATTTCTGGCATAATTACTTGTCAAACCTTAATTCATTTACTTTTGTGTAAATGAATTCTTCTTCTTCTTCTTCTTCTTCTTCTTCTTCTTCTTCTTCTTCTTCTTCTTCTTCTTCTTCTTCTCCTTCTCCTTCTTCTTCT
>JAAGEH010000226.1:41523393-41698991 GCA_011751065.1 Lasiurus cinereus
CTTCTTCTTCTTCTTCTTCTTCTTCTTCTTCTTCTTCTTCTTTTTCTTCTTCTTCTTCTTCTTCTTCTTCTTCTTCTTCTTCTTCTTCTTCTTTTCTCTCTCTCTCTCTCTCTCTCTCTCTCTCTCTCTCTCTCCCTCTCTCTCTCTCTCTCTCTCACACACACACACACACACACACACACACTCAGAGAGAGAGAGAGAGAAAGAGAGAGAGAGAGAGATTATTTCTCTCATGTAACAATGAAATACAAGGATTCCATAGGTGATAGATGATAGAAAGTTTCAGGGTATCAGGCTTAGATTCTTTCTGTCTAGATAGTTTCTTTTTAATCTCTTTCCTTTAACCTCTTCTGCCGCAGGACTTTAACCAGATCTTTTAGGTAGATTCAGCATCAGGAAAAAACAATTCTCCTCTAAATATCCAGCATAGGTAAGTATACCAAATTGGTTTCCTAGATAATGTTCATTTTTCTCTTCATTGTTTATCTCTATACTCTTCTAAGATATTTTTCTCTTTCCTCATTTCAATGCTTTTTTATCTTAATTGTATGAATATTAAAGATTAAATTATTTTCTACAATAAAATAATAGGTACCAGCTGACATTATGTACAGATCATAATTTTGACTCCATTCTCCTCTCATTCAAATTTTTTTTTTTGGAGTATGGGCCAGTTTCCTGCAACTAGTGATTCAAAGTCACCCCTTGTATTTGTGTTCCACTCAGAAGGCTGAGTGGAGTTAGGCAAGAGCTCTAACCAAGAGTTCTCAGAGCTGGCTGGCAACTAAGAGGCACCTGCTCATAGTTAATCATGAACACAAAGGGGGAATTCATATTATAGCAGGAAGAAGATCCTAGGCTATAGCAAGAAATGCAAGACCAAGTTCAGGCCTAAAGAATGTGGTGAGCTTAAAAAGAGGAGATTGTATAATGAGGTCACAGGCCACAAGAATCAGAAACACTCAGAGCACAGTGTGTGGAGTAGGTTAGGACCGGTGATTCAGGACTAAATTTGTGACTGCTCAGGGGGATTGGAAACCTGTTTTTATGTGATGCCACATGCTTGGTACAAGGATAGATGGATTGAAAGCCTGAAAACGGAATCATGTTCCTAAGAAGGCATGTTGTAGGAACTATATGCTAATAGCTTAAAAGCTCATCATCCAATTAGCTAGGGTCAGTGCTGACAGTTATGTTTATATAAACATGTTCACCCTGTTGATTCATTCATTCTTGCATTGTCATTGGCATTTGCAGAATGCATCAAGCCTATATTTTGTATTAAGTAGTCTATTTGGGAGTAGAATTGGAAATAGAAAATGAACTAGCATAGTCCTCATTCCTCATTTCAATGCTTTTTTATCTTAATTATATGAATATTAAAGATTAAATTAAATTAAAGTTTACAGTTTTGTTTGGAAACATATAAACCAAACACTGAATAGAAGTGGCATGGTATGATAATACTCTGATGGAGATAGTATATGGAGCTCAATGGAGACACAGAGCACCATTGGTTCATGGGTTCATGGTGAAGGCTGTGCTTATGTAGATTTTAAAACATTAGGTACAGTTTGCTGGGAAAACATGAGGGAGGGCAGGAGTGACATAGGAACAGGTTTTCAAAGTAGGTACACCTGCTAGGGCTGAAGAATGATCATGTATGGTATGCTCAGGAAACTGCAAAGTAGTTGGTATTATTACACAATCAGGACCAGTGGTAGTGGTGGGGGAAAAAGAGGAGGCAGATTAGCCAAAGATGAGCAGGAAGAGCGGGGAAGGGTGAGATCCTAAAGGAGCCTGAACTCCATACCATGTAGTCCTTTAGAATATATAAACAAGCCACTCCCAGGTGGAGCTGCAGTGACCAAAGATTCTTGGCAAGGTATTACAAGTTAAAACAGAGAACTCTCTCTGTCCTAGCAACGTAGACATTTCAGGACAAAGATTTCAGAACCACCTCAACAACTGTGCTTCATTTTCTAGTCTTTCCTCCATCCAGTAGTGTTTGAATGTATAATTTTTGATAAATTTTCCCTTTTAAAACCTAAGTTATTTTCATATAATTTAAATAAAGTAATTTATCTTTTGTAAGGCCTTAGCATTTTAGATGAAAAGAGATGTCTTAAAAAAAAAACACATATTTTTTCAGTACAAATTTTGACCAGTCAGAAGAAGTACTTCTTTGTCTGAAGGAGACATTCTTTAAAGAAAGGTGTTTTCTTTCTTTCATTTTTTTTTTCCCCTGGACATGGGTCATGAAGTCTCTTGCCCCAAGTATCAAGGGTATACCACAATTCCTGGCTCTATTAGTTAAGTGTTTTTCTTAAGGTGAAAGTGTTAGCTGTGTTTACTCCAATTTTCCTTAGGGGAGTGTAAATATCACTTCCAATTCTTTCTATACTGGCTTTAATTGAAGAAGAAAGTAAAGCAATATTTACTGGGGAGGAGGTTGAGTGACTGTGTTTCTATAAAAAATATGAACTTAAGAGCAAGTTCCTTTGAATACTCTAAGGGAAAGTCTGCCTGTGGTTCTGTGCCTTGGAATAGAGATCCTTTAAGCCAGGGACAGCATTTTTGATCTCCTATTGCCTCACACGGTAACGTGTTCATGGAAAGATCTCCATTAGCCATTGCTGAGAATGATGGAAAATTGCAGGAAGTGAGGAATGACTCAGAATGACTCAATGCTTCCAAACTAGCTTGCTCACAACAATCACCTGGGCTTTACACAGACTCTGGAGCCCCATCCAAGACTGCTAGATGAATTAGGATCTCCAGGGAGAGGAACTGAGATCTATACAGATAGCAAGTGTCTCATGTGACTTAAAATCTGACAAGTCTTTGGAAAGCAAGATTAATGTATCTTCACTCTATACAAGGTATAAGTTCCTAGGAGTACATGGAAAAAGATACACCAAGAGTCAATATAAAAACAAAAAACATTTATAGTTTAAAATCTGAAAAAATCCCCTTGTGACTCAAAGTGTGGTCCAAGAAGCAGCGGTGTCGGCATTATTCAGGAGCTAGCAAACCAAGCCCTCATTTTAACAGTGATCTTTGCTCATAAGAATTTGAGGAGCATTGATTTAGAATAGGGGTCAGCAAACTATGGCCTGTAGGCTAAATCAGTCTTGTTTTTGTAAATAGGGTTGCACTGAAATAAAGTCACATCCATTTATATATACACTAGTGCCTCAGTGCACAAAATTCGTGTCCCTCAGCCTGGCCTACACCGTCTCCAATCTGGGACCCCTCAGGGGATGTCTGACTGCCTACAGGGATCGGGCCTAGACTGGCAGTCAGGCATCCCTCTCGCAATCTGGGACTGCTGGCTCTTAACTGCTCACCTGCCTACCTGCCTGATTGCCCCTAACCACTCTGCCTGTTGGCCTTCTCGCCCCCAACTGCCCCCCACTGCCAGCCTGCTCATGCCCAACTGCCCTTCCCGCTGGCTTGCTTGCCCCCAACTCCCTGCCTCCCTCCACTCTGGCCTGATCACTCCTAACCACCCGGCCTAGGCCCTGCCATCATGGCTTTGTCTGGAAGGATATCCCAGTCTAATTAGCATATTACCCTTTTATTTATATAGATGGTCTATAGCTGATTTCATGCTATAGCAGACGACATGAGTAATTGCAACAGAGACCATGTGGCCTACAAAGCCAAATATCCTCATTCTCTGAACTTTTACAGAATAAGTTTGTCCATATCAAACCTATAGTATATGGCATGCTTCAGAGCTTACCATTATTAGTGTATATTAATTAACACATACAGTAGCTAGTCACTTCAAAAAACCTATTTTAATTCTTATAAATCCAATTTCCATCCTGTTCATTGTAAATGTGAGATGTGAATGCTCACTGGGGTAAGATATTTATTTTATAATATATGACTATGTCACTTCTATCTCAAACACTTTAATTAATCCCTAACTGCCAATGAAATCTAATTAGTAAAATGGCATTTGAAGTATTCTAGTATCTAGACCCAGCTCCAACCTCCTTTTAACCTCCCTAGCACACTATTGCCTCTTGTCAAACCATATTTCTGGGTGTTTCCAGCATCTAAACTGTGTTTTTGCTCTTCAAAACCTAGATAATTTTTTATGCATAAATTCGCCCCATTTCTCTTCCCTGACATTAATGTATACCACTAGCATTGAGCTTTTTTATGTCATGGATATCTTGTACCTACTTTATATCCTCCAGTAAAGTAGACACGTTTTAAGAACTGGGATTATATATTGATTTATTTTATAATTTCTGATGGAATATACGTATACCTATATACAAAAATACACTATGGATGAATTGAATACAATTCTTTGTATGTCAGAAAGGATTGAATCTGAACCAGCCTCATTTCTGTGAGGAGGCAAAGTCCCAGGAGCCAGGTCAAATAGACAGGGGTAGTCCCTAAAGCAATCATAGATATGCTTCTGATGCTTGCCACATCCTTGCAGACCATTCAAGTAAGACAGGGAGATGATGCATAAATGCCCCTTGGTGGAATAATTCTGAGCAGGGTACATTGTATCAGAGGGGTGCCAGTGGGATGAAACCAGTGGCACAGAGCTACAATCCACCCATTAAAGGCTATTATTTCACTCAATTTGGGATTATAGGAAAATGCCACAGACAAAGGGCTTATCTATATCAAAAAAAGCCTAGGTGGCCATCATGCCCTCGCATGACACCCTCACTTCATCACAAAATGGCCACTCCCACATTGTCATAAGATGGC
This sequence comes from Lasiurus cinereus, assembly GCA_011751065.1. NCBI lineage: Eukaryota > Metazoa > Chordata > Mammalia > Chiroptera > Vespertilionidae > Lasiurus > Lasiurus cinereus. Next base: position 41,528,143 of record JAAGEH010000226.1, read on the forward strand.
TGCCACAGATGACCACTACAAGATGGCCATCACAAGATGGCTATTACTAGATGGCTGCTAAAGATGCTGGGAGGGGAGGGCAGTTGTGGGCAATCAGGCCACCAAGGGAGGGCAGTTGGGAGGGACCAGGCCTAAGGGCAGGGCAGATAGAGGTGACCATGTCTATGGGGGGGAGGCAGTTGAGGCAATCAGGCCAGCAGGGGAGGGCAGTTGGGATAATCAGGCCAGCAGGGGAGTGGTTAGGGGTAATCAGGCTGGCAGGCAGAAGCGGTTAGGGGCAATGAGGCAGGCAGGCAGGTGAGTGAGTAGGACCTGGCAGTCAGACATCCCCCAAGGGGTCTGAGATTGGAGAGCATTCCGGCTGGGCTGAGGGACACCCCTCCCCATGCATGAGTTTTGTGCACTGAGCCTCTAGTCTTATATAATAAAAGGCTAATATGCAAATTGATTGAACACTGGAACGATCAGTCACTATGATGCACACTGACCACCAGGGGGAAGATTCCTAGTGCTGGAGTTGCCCCCTGGTGGTCAGTGCACTCCCACAAAGGGAGGGCCACTCAACCAGAAGCCAGGCTCACAGCTAGTAAGCGCAGTGGTGGTGGCAGGAGCCTCTCCTGCCTCCATGGCAGTGGTAAGGATGTCCAATTGTTGGCTTAGGGCCTAGGCCATCAGTTGGATATCTCCTCAAGGCTCCTAGACTGAAAGAGGGCACAAGCCAGGCTAAGGGCTTCCCCTCCACCCCAAGTGCATAAATTTTGTGCACCGAGCCTCTAATCCCATATAATAAAAGGCTAATATGCAGATTGACCAAATGGCAGAACAACTGGTCGCTATGACGTGCATTGACCACCAGGGGGCAGGTGCTCAATGGTGGTGGTCAGCGCACTCTCATAAGGGGAGCACTGCTCAGCCAGAAGCTGGACTCACAACTGGAGAGCGCAGTGATTGTGCTGGGAGCCTCTCTCATCTCTGCAGTAGGGCTAACCTACTATGTCCAATCAGTTGGACATCCCCTGAGGGCTCCCGGACTGGGAGAGGATGCAAGCAGGGCTGAGGGATTCTTCCCCACCCTCGCCCCCTAGTGCATGAATTTCACACACTGGACCTCTAGTAAACAATGAGTATGTATTTTTCACAGTTCTAGAGGCTGGAAAGTTCAAGATCAAGATGCTGGTAGATTCAACATCTGGTAAAGAGCTGCTTCCTGGTTCATACATAGCCTTTGTAGCACCACTTCCTCGCATGGTAGAAGGGGCAAGGGATCTCCCTGGAGCCTCTTTTATGAGATCATTAATCTCATTAATCAGAAAAGAGTTCTCATGACTGAATCTGCTCCAAAAGGCCCCACTATCACATTAGGGTTTAGGTTTCAGCATATGTATTTTGAGGGAATGCAAACATCTAGTCAATGGCAATAATTTACTGATGGTCCTCCTTTTCTTGTTCTAATTCTCTGTATCTTCACAATACTTATTGGGATCAATTTCTTTTTTTTAAAATATATTTTATTGACTTTCTACCGAGAGGAAGGGAGAGGGACAGGGAGTTAGAAACATCGATGAGAGAGACATCGATCAGCTACCTCCTGCATGCCCCCCACTGGAGATGCGCCTGCAACCAAGGCACATGCTCTTGACTGGAATCGAACCTGGCACCCCCTCAACCCCCCTCACCCCAGTCCGCAGGCCGACGCTCTATCCACTGAGCCAAACTGGTCTCGGCTAGGGATTAATTTCTTAATAAATCTCTTCCACCACATCCTTGTTCAGGATCTGCTTTTAGGGGAACCAAAGCTGTTATAGGCAACCTCTAAGATGGCTCTCAATGATCTATGCTTCCTTGAAATTGTGTTCTTGTGTAATTCCTTCCCAGAGTGTAAGCATGACTTAGTGGCTTGCTTCCAGTGAATAGAATATGATAGAAGTGAAGATATCTCACTTGTGAGCTTAGGTTATATAAACACTGTGGATTCTATCTTGGGAGCTCTCTCCATTTCTTTCTTGCATTGCTTATCTAGGGGAAACCAAATGTTATGTTGCAAGGGAGTTCTGTGAAGAAGTTCATGTTAGTGATCTTGGAAATGAATCTTCTTAAGTTTCTTGCAAGCAAACCCTTACCTAGTTGAGCCTCGAGATCACTGCACCACAGCCACAACTTAATTACAGCCCCATGAGAGGACCTGTGCCAGGACCATGCAGCTAAACTATTCATGGATTCTTAATCCACAATAAATATGATATAAAAAATATCTGTAGATTTCAACTGCAAAGTTTTAGGACAATTTGTTATATAACAATAAATAACTAGTATACAATCTAAGATTATAGTGTAAGTCAGTGTTATTGGGCGTTTAGTTGAGAGACTTTCCCTGACTCTTTTAACCAGATCAAGTCCTCATACTGTATACACCCAGGGCACTCTGTACATTCCCTTGGCAATTGCCACTCTTGTGTTCTCTTGTTTAAAATTTGCCTTGCTAACTAGTCTATGAATGCCATAGCTCCATGAGGACCACTTCCATCCTTTTTAATTTTTTATTCCCAGGATCATTAAAAACTATTGATTAAATAAGTAAAGGCATTAGCCTGATTGGTTTTGTATGAAATGAGTAGAAACTCAACTATTTGTGTAAAATGATGTCTGGAGATGGATTTTAAGGTATAGCTCGATCCTTTGCTCAAATAACATTAGAACAACACCACATTCTTTTTATCTCTGATTATGCCTTTATGCATTTCTTTGTCACTTCCCTTTCTTACTCTTCCCTCTTTCCTTCCCTTTGTTCTATGCGTCTTCTCCCCATGTCAGCCTCATTTCCAAGCAAATTCTTCTCAGGAAAATGTCTTACTGAAATACTCATATTGAAGTCTTTGCACTAAACAAATACAGCAGAAAGAAAACATCTCAGAAGTTAAAAAAATGCCTGGTATCAAATCTTTCCAAGCTATCCTGGGCACAAGGTCATCCATGAACCACTAATTATAACCAAAAAAATTTAATACACAAATTGGCAAGGCCTAGGTCTAAGATCCACCTCTCGAGAGGTGGAGAATTGGCTTTTCCACCTACACCATATGGATAATGGGCTTTTCCACCTAAACCATATGGAATGAGCAAGTGATTGGCCAAAAGAAAATCAAGGTAATATTACCAGAAAAAGGGGTATTGGATACTGGTCAGAAAACAAAACAAACCACCCAACTAAGCAAACAAAACAACAGATAGCCCATACAGGGGAAAATCAGAAATATGGTTCAGAAGATCCAAAATCATACTTGGAAGTCAGAAACTAGTACAAATCAAATATGGAGGGCAAGACTCTAACAAGCTTATTGGAGCCATTGTAGAAAAAAAGGGAGAGGTGAAATGAGTATAAGATATTATCATGACTAAGAATATTCACAGAAACAATGTCTCAGGATTCGCTCCCCACATCCCCAATCCTATCTCTCTCCTATCTTATGTATTCATTCTTGGACAGTGCTTAATGAAGACCACTTAAGTTTTAAAAGTTTTAAAGAGACTGATCAGGTATAGACAAAAGAAATACTCAATACAGGTGTTTTTTTTTTTTGTGTGTGTGTGTGTTAGAATATTTACCTTTTCCCAGAAATTGCTCTGTCACAAAAGTCACATGAATTAATACTGCTATTATCTGTGCATATTAGCAAAGTGATCATTTATTTTTTAGTTTCTCCTTAACTCAATAACTAATATAAACCATAAGTATCAAGGAATGATACCAATCCAGACACACCCTAGCACTAGATGGAAAACAAAAGTTTCTGAATAGACATTTGGGACTCTATATGTCAGCAACCCTTCCAGGGCCCATGGAAAGGCATTAACTTGAAGAGTTATTCAATTTGGGATTAACAGATGTTAAGCATCTGTATGCTATTCACACTCTTATTATCCTGCACATAATTAAGTTGCATTACTTCATCTGAGAATCATCACTCTGGCAAAGCAGTTACAGAGGAAGATGGTGGATGCCAGTGACAGGACAGCATGATGGCCTTTTCAAGGTGACCTAAAAAGCGGGAATAATAAGAGGAATTTGCTACTTCCTACATTTCTGTACAGTCCCTTTAGTATGCATTCTTACCCTTCCTGCCTGCAGAAATCCTTTGTCCTAATTCCTTTTTCAACAATGTTTTCTTCAGTCTTCTCCTTGATCTAATTCTTTGGTTCTTATCTAATACAGGGTTTTCAATCTCTACACTATTGATATTCTGGAGCAGGAAGACAGTTTCGTTCATTTTAAGAGTGTTCAGTAACATCTCTGGACTCTGCCCACTAGATGCCAGTAGTATCCCCAGGTATGTGGGGGGCGAAACTGCTTCTAGTTAAGAACTACTGGTCTGATGCTACATACTTTCCTAAGGTGATAGAAACGATAACTAGAGCTTCAACTATCACCCTTGCTAGTGGTTCCCATATTTGTATCTTTGTCCCAGCAACCCTCCAATAGCACATCTCTATCTGACTATTCCTCTCACACTCATAATTGGGCATATCTAAAACTGAACTGTTTTCTTTCTCCAAGTCTCCTCCTTTCCATCACTTTCTACTCCTCCTTCTTTTTGTCATATTAATTATAGGTGTCATGCTACCTTCACTTTTCCAAGTTAGAAACTCCTGGTTATTCTCTAATCTTCTTGATAATATATATTCAGGAGAAGATAAAGCTTTTATGAGATATAAACCTTACATAATTTGAGGGAACTTCTTTTAAAAATATTACAATTTTACAAATCAGGTGCAGGGTCTTGGAAGGGGCTAGTGCAAGGGAAAGAAACTAAAGCCTAAATTTCATTTGTTTCATTATTAATCCACCTCTGTATGCATCATCTTAATACCAATAAAAGCAATTTATTTATGTAAACCATTTTTATTCAATGAAAAGATCAACAGTCTTTCATCATTCATTAGGGAAAATCATATCTAATGAACAATTTTTATGCAATGTTAACCATGTATCAGGAACATTATGAACTTTTTTTCCCATTTAATTTGCTTTGTTACCAGTGAAAAAGGAATTAATGTACTAGTGTGGTTTAACAGCATGGTCTTAGAAACCGAATTGTCACAGTCTGCTTTGTGGTTCCACTATGTCATGTGACTGCACAAATCACTTAGCGAGTGTCAGTCTAATCCAAGAAAAGTAGATAATTTTGTGTACCTACTTCACTGACTTGGTGTGAGAAATTAAAATAGTTTACCTGTGTAAAATATTCAGAAGAATACCTAAATATAAAAAAATTATAGGTGTTAGCTATTATTATTTTACTGATGAGAAAACTGAGGTCCAGAAATTAAATAATTAGCCCAAAGTGATACAGTTAAGAATGGGAAAACAATGGAAAATTGAACTTTAGGCTTTGTTTTTACCACATAAGTTCCTCAGAGAGCCTTCTTGGGTTTTATGGAGGATTAAATATGTTACTGTTGTTCAATTTTTTTTGCACATTTCTACTTCCACATGAAGAGATTGGACTCTGAGGAGAAAATACAAACTAAAAAGTAGATGTTATGAGGTTTGTTTATAATAATAATAGTTTGGAATTAGGAATGAATTTAACAAGAGATGTGTAAAACTGATATTCTAAAAATTACAAAATCTTAAAATAATTATGCTGACATCAGTAAATGGAAATACATCCCATGTTCATGGATTGGAAGATTTACATTTGTTAAGATGACAATACTCCCCAACTTGCTCTACAAATTCAATGCAATTCCTATAAAAATTCTTGCTGTCTTTGTTGCAGAAATCCTTCCTTCCTTTTTTCCTTCATCCTTGTTTTTCTTCCAAGATGATTTTTTAAATCAGATGGATATGTCAGGAATTTAGAATAGCCAAAATAATCTTTAAAAAGGTAGAAGAAAGATGGAGGACTCACACTTCCCAATTTCAAATTTAGTATAAATCTATAGTAATCTCTGGGTGATACTAGCAAAAGGAAAAACATTACAGATCAATGGGATACACAAATGGATTAGAATTGGGAGTCAAGAAATTATCTCTAACATTTCATTTTGACAAGGGTATTAGCACCATTTAATAGGAAAGATCAGTCTTTTAAAGTAGTGGTGCCAAGACAAGTGGCTATCCACATGGAAAAGATTAAGTTGGATCCGTACCTCAAATTATATTTAAAAAATTAACTCAAAATAGGTCAAAGACCAAATGTAAGAGCTAAAACTATAAAATATTGAAAGAAAGCAAAGATATATATCTTGGATTAGGCAATAGTTTCTTAGATATGACAGCAAAATCATAGGCAACAAAAGAGAAAATATAAATTTGATTTTTAAAATTTAAAAACGTCCATGTTTCACTCTCAAGAAAGTGAAAATACAACTCACAGAATTGGAAGAAATAATTGCAAGTCATATATATGATAAGAGACTTGTACCTAGTATAGATAAGGAACTTTTACCCAAGTAAAAATTAGGTAAAAAAATCTGAATAGATATTTTTCCAAATAGTATACAAATAAGCAATATGCACATGAAAATTACTTATCTTTAGTAATCAGGAAAATGTAAATAAAAATCACAGTGAAATTCACTTTATGAATTTCACTAGATTGGCTATAATAAAAAAGATAGATAAAAACAAGTATTGTTGAGTATGGAGAATTTGGAATACTTATATATTGCTCTTGAGATGTAAAATAGTACATTAGGCCAAGTTACCATATGAGCAAGTAATTTTACTACTAATTTTATGCATATGCAAATATAGGTACATAGGAAAACTTGTACATGAATGTTCATAGCAGCATTATTAATACTAGAGGCCTGGTGCATGAAATTCATGCAAGGGGTAGGGGTATCCCTCAGCCCAGCCTCTCCAATCTGGGATTCCTAAAGAAATGTCCAACTGCCCATTTAGGCCCGATCCCAGGACTGCTGGCTCCCAACTGCTTGTCTGCCTGCCTTCCTGATTGACCATAACCGCTTCTGCCTGCCAGCCTGATCAACCTCTACCCACTCCCCTGCCAGCCTGATTGATGCCTAACTAGTCCCTTGCCAATCTGTTTGCCCCTAACTGCCCTACTCTGCAGGCCTGGTCACCCCTAACTACCCTCCCCTGCAGGCCTGTTCACTCCTAACTGCCCTCCCTTGCAGACCTGGTCCCTCTCAACTGCCCTTCCCTGCTGGCCATTTTATGGTAGCCATTGTGTGTCCACATAGGGGCAGGATCTTTGACCACATGGGGGCAGCCATCTTGTGTTTTGGAATGATGGTCAATCTGTATATTACTCTTTTATTAGTTAGGATAGAGATCTGGTGCAATGATGGGGGCCAGCTGGTTTGCCCTGAAGGGTGTCCCAGATCAGGGTAGGGGTTCCCTTGGGACATGGGGCAGCCTGGACAAGGGGCCTATGTTGGTTTGCAGGCAGGCCAGCCTCCCCTCTTCCCTCCCCTACTCTCCCCCCCCAGTGACCCAAGCAGAGGCCTTGGTATCTTGGATTTATTTATCGTCTACAACTGAAACTTTGTAGCCATTTCTGTTGGGATTTATTTATCTTCTATAATTGAAACTTTGTAACCTGGAGTGGAGGCTTGGGCTGGCTAGGGTGTGTGGAAAGCTTGGCTTCCTCCATGGACATGGAAACCCAAGCCTCCTTCCTGCTCTCTCTGTGGCCACAGGCATCTTGGTTAGATTAATTTGCATACTTGCTCCTGATTGGCTGGTGGGCATGGCTGGTGGGTGTAACATAATTAATTTGCATATTATTCTTTTATTATATAGTATACTAAAAAAGTGGAAACAACTCAATATCAGCAAACTGATGAGTAGATAAATAAAATGTGATATATTGATGCAATGGAATATTACTCACCAATAAAGAAAAATAAACTGTTAACATATGTTACAACATGGATGAACCTTGAAAACATTATGCTCAATAAAATACACCATTCATCAAAGACCACATACTGTGTGATTCCATTCATATGAAATGCCCAGAATAGGCAAGTCTATAGAAATAAAAAATAAATTAATGGTTCCCAGGTCTGGGAGAGCTGTTGGAGGAATTTTTAGAAGTTGATTATAAATTGCAGTATCATCCCCAACTCAGTCTTGACTGACTCTGCAGAGAGATTTCTATTGCTAGAAACTTTTGGGAATTTCTGACTTAGAAATGAAGTTACCACTAGAAACTTTTGGGAATTTCTGACTTAGAAATGAAGACTTCTCCAACAGTTTCTTCACACTTGGATCTCTCGAATAGATTCTCTAATTCCGAGGATATCAAGGAGCCATATGTTGTTAATAAGCAGCATTATACTATTTTAAATATAACTCACTTAATCACTTTTAGACTCAGCTAAAGAACCATGACTCCACAGGGTATGGAGTCTTTTGTTTCTTAATAAACAGCTCAAGATTTATATTCCCAAAAGTAGCTGCAGGGTGGCAAAACTTTGGTTCCCCTCACAATAAAGCATTAGTCTTGTTTCAGCTTCTATTTTCTAGGGGATCTGGGCTAAGACAAAGTATTGGTGCTTATGCTATTGATAAAGAAGTATTCCATTACCAGTTCTGTCCCAATTATTTGTAGGTGAGGCTTCTTTAAAAATAAGAATGGCAGGATTTAGGAACTAAACTTCATCCTGAATCTCTAGCTCATCATATACATTTTCTCCCTCCTTTGGTGACCACGTTATCTCACAGAAATGCATGTTCTGCTATGTGTTTCAAAATAATAATTATGAATTCTATGATCTGTCTGCATCCATTTCCACTCTGAATGATAGATTTAGCTATTTTATAGAGGCAAAAAATTACTGTATATCACTGCATTTAATTCAGCAAACATTTTGTACAACCTCTATACTACTAGGTACAACAGCTAGGAAAGTTAGATAAAATATAGTTTCTCTCTTTATGGGAATCTCAGTGCAGTGGTGAAGTTAGACAGATATACTTTCACCCACAATGTCAATATTGTTGAGGTTTGGAAAAACCCTAATTGAGAGGCTTGATCAGATTGAGGTTTCCATTTCGAAGCAAGACTCCTATTAGTAATCAACATCTAAAAGCACTAATTCATTAGGGTTGCAAATGGTAGTATTCTAGTTACATCATTCCTTCTTCATTTATTACCTGGAAAATTCCATAAAGGGAAATTTCCCCTCAGCCTCTATTTGATTACCCAGAGAAATGATTTAGTTTTAAGACACTGAAGTCTGTTGAATATCTAGCAAATGAGTAGAACTTCGTGAGTACGCAGTCTCTTTCAATGAAGATCCTAATAAAGTCTACACATTTTAAAGTATTTAGTATCAGATCCAAAGTAAGTGGAATGATGTAGACAACATCCTGATTAATTAGGTTAGAATATATAAACCTTTCCTTTTTAGTCTTACTAGGCAATTGATTTCAGCATTTCTACTGAGATTTTTTTCCCCTCAATAAATTTAGCTTTATTTAAAGTTAATGAGCCTTTCCAATTAAAGCCACAGATATTTGGCCTTTGGATAGTATTTAGATGAATCAGACTGTATCTAATTACACTGGATAAATTCTTAAGAGGCTGAGAAGATTCTTCATTCAGAATAAGCATATCTAAGTCAGAATGACATAGCATCACTTCAACAGGTATGGGAACTACCTTTGTGACAGGAGTCTTCAGATGTGGCTGAGAGTTAGAGAAAGGCATGCAGTGGAAAGCATAAAATTATTCTTTTTGAGAGTAGCCTGTCAATTTTGGAAGGCAAAAGGGCAACATTATGGCATGACTATCTACAAAGTAAAAGTGGTATCATCTTCAGAGGACCCTGTTCACTGACTTAACCTTGGCCTAACTTCAGGCACAGTTTAACTCAGATGTCCAAAGTAAGTCAGGAATTCATTTCAGAATAAGTTTTTATGGTTTTTCTAGGTCATGTGCCCATCCTTGAGTCTGGCACTATTGATAGGATGAGTGAATACCCCACTGAGGTGCCCACTGAGGTGGGCAATTAGATATAAATAGATGTCTGCTATGCTTCAGTCTGATGGTTTTGAAATCTTACACTCTACCACTTTTTTCTCACCAGCATCTGACTGTGTAAAGACATTTTTATTGTCTTTAGCATCTCCTTTACATAGGGAACCCATAAAAAAGGTACTCAACAAAGTTATTGGTTGCTTCACAAATATTTTAGTATTTTGTTTTGGAACTTGCCAATTATTTCCTACACATAAATTAGTAAATTAGCCTTCATGAAGTGACAATTGTTGCAATTATAATTTTTCAATTGTGTTCTAAGAATTTAAGTTCATGACTGGATCTCTCTTATTTTGGTTGATATATTTCAGTAATTACAGCATATCATTGAGGATACTGTGGAAAATCTTGGCACGTGTGTGTGTGTGTGTTTATGTGTGTGTGTGTGTGTGCACACGCTCAAGACACAATTAGCTGGTAGGAACAGTTATCAATATGATGCAAATTCAAAGCTTTTTTATTTTATTTATTTATTTATTTTAAATATATTTTATTGATATTTTTACAGAGAGGAAGGGAAAGGGATAGAGAACTAGAAACATCGATGAGAGAGAGACATTGATCAGCTGCCTCCTACACACCCCTACTGGAGATGTGCCCGCAACCAAGGTACATGCCCTTGACTAGAATCGAACCTGGGACCTTTCAGTCCGCAGACCGACACTCTATCCACTGAGCTAAACCAGTTTTGGCAAAGCTTTTTTATTTTTAATTAATCCTGTAATGTGTTACTATATCTAACAGAAGAAGTATTAAAATATATACTTTAGAGTCTAGAGAGTGTGGAAATTACAGATTCCATGTATAAAATGCAGGAAGAGCATAAAAATTAAGATAGTATTATTTAAATGCCTAGGATGATACCTCACCCAATTTACTTAGTAGGCACTCAATAGAAGGTGTGTACTGTGTCACATCAGAAACATATGAAAGGCCGAAACTGGTTTGGCTCAGTGGATAGATTGTCGGCCTGCGAACTGAAAGGTCCCAGGTTCAATTCCAGTCAAGGGCATGTATCCTGGTTGCAGGCACATCCCCAATAGGGGGCGTGCAGGAGGCAGCTGATTGATGTTTCTCATCGATGTTTCTAACTCTTTATCCCTCTCCCTCTCTGTAAAAATTCAATAAAATATATTTTAAAAAAACATATGAAAGAATTAAATCTCTAAAATATCCCATAATAAGCTTCCACATTGTCCAATCTCTATTTGAGCAATTTTTTCCATATCTTGGGGTGAAGTCCCTGATTCTTTAGTTTCTTTTGTTTTTTTAGGGTGATGGGAAGCTGCTGGTTATTAATTTTAATAAATGTGTTCACTGTCAACTGATGTTTTTATAAGTGTTCTGGAAAGAGCATTCTTCATACATATGATGTTTGAATCTTGTTTCTGAAATTCTCTCACTTTCTCTGTGTGCCTCTGATTGACCTGTCATAGCAAAGTCCAGGAATATTGAACTGGGTGGATTTTTCAGTGCTCCTCACTAGCCTGCCATCTCTCTGTCTTTTTTACTAGAGAAGATCACCAGTGACTTAAATATTGATATCCTTGTAGAAAGCTGAAGCATGAGATGAATGCTGTAGTAGATGCTGTTATGTGTCACCTGGATCCCCTCATAAAGAATGGATCCATTCATTCCCCAGCAGCTGGGAGTGTTGGCTGCTGATGTCCCACAGCTGAGCAAGTCCTTAAGTTTTGGTCTCCACTAAGAGGACTGTTGAAAGTTATGCTCCTTTCTTTGGGACAGCCTCTAGCCAATGACTGGTCATCTAGGGCTACATATAGGTTCTTCAATTTTAGGCATCTCTGAAGAACCCTCTGCAAATCAGTATTTCCTGTGGGATCAACTTAAGTATCCCATGCCCATCCTACTTTCCTGATTCCCAAACAGCTATTGTTCCAAGAGCATTCCTCAGTAAACTTTTTATGTGCAAATATCCATCTTACAGTTTGTTTCCTAGGGCTCCTACCTCCAACAGTTGGTGCCAGAAGTGGTCCTTAAAAAAAGACACTAAATTAGAGTTTGGAGTTGGATCTGTGTCTGTCTGTCTGACACTGAGGACTGCATCACTTGCAGTGGGTGAAATATCAATAGCCGCTGGCATTTAGTAGAAAAATAAAGGAGAATGTTCACCAGTGCTAAACTGGGATGGCTACTGAGGAAGGAAATACATTGGCTGGTCCAACGTTACTGGCATTGAATAAGTTAGGTACATGTGGATGGGGAGAGGGGCTTCTTATAAGAACAAAGAAATTAGATGGTTATTGCTTGGGGCAATCAATGCATTGGAAAATAATATGATAAATGTCTGAGTTAATCACTAATTTAAAGCCAAATGGGAAAGCCAGAGGGAATTGGCAGCATATAAAAAGGCTCTCGTTTCCTGAAAGTTGAGGACAGAAAAAGCAGATCAGGCCAAGTTAGTTCACGTAATTTTTTTGTAAGTTTTCCTAGGAAAAGAGAGCAACCAGAATCTTGGAAGAGCTGATCTGGGATGGAGTGAATTTTTTATATGAAAAATGGTACTTAAGAGATGCAAGGAAGAACTATATAGTACCTGTTGTGCTGCCTGGCCCCCTCAGGATTAGGATTACCAATCTCTAGCAACAGGATCATTCCTGCTGAGGCCCTTCTCAGGCTGGCTATAAACTGCAAGGAACTGTTCCCAAGTGTGTATCTCTTCCCAGGGGCACTTTCATCCTATCGCTTGTCCATATAGAGGTAAGAAGACAAGTTTTCTGGCTGCCAAACAAACAAGCTAACTAATTAGAAGACAAAACAAAACAAAACAAAACTGACTCTGTGCTTAGTATTGAAGGGTATTCTCTCTAGGGCCACTACTTTTCAAGACTGGGTCACATTGTTAGAGTCTGTTCTGTTTTGGATGCCGTGATTTAACATGGGCATAAACAAGTAATGATGATGTTCAAGCATAATATAGACCAGAGGTTTTCAAAACTATTTTAGAGTAATGGAATACTTGTTCCAGACATTTTCTGTTTTTGGCAGCGTTCTCATATATAATGAAGTTGAAAATGGAGTTGCTCTTATTGAAGCATGACCTTTTCCCTCTCCTTGAAGTAGTTTATAATTTGCGAGGCATGGCCCCCCTTCTTCTTATTCTTCTTCCCTTTTGCTCCCCTAAAGTGGCTTTTGGAGTAAGTTGGAGGAGTCCTAATTCTCCTCAGAACAATGTTTGTAAATCACTGTTCAAAATAACTACATGATTAAGGATCCTACAGAGATGATTTAAATACTGGATGGGGTGTTGGAATTGGTTTTTCCCACATTTAGTTCAGTACTATTCCTTATATATTCTGCATACCAAAATCCTCACTTAACATTCATTTAGCAATATATTTACTCTTTAAGTATCTTGGAATAAATTTTTGTTTATATCTTCATTTCAACAAATTAAATGATATACTAAAACAAGTTAGTTACTTCTTCTTCTGTTTACTTAGAATCTTAAACAGACATTAAAAATATAGCAGTCACTGATGAAAATGTTCTATCAATTTCTGTTAGAGATCATCTAACTTTTTTATGAGTCTGGGCACAAATGTGGGTAAATGACTTGTTTTATGTCACATAATTAAATGGAAGAGCTGGGCTGGAATACAGCTCTTTATTCTCAAAAATTTTCAGTGTACCCTTTTGAACACTATAGAAAATGTATTCAAATGTACTTCACCAAGCATTGCTTCCCTACCCCATTACACAAATAAAAAATAAGTAAAAGAAACATTAAAAAGAAAAATAACATCCATTCCAAAGTTCCAACACCTATACTACCTTCCTTTTTAAAAATTAATATTTTTTATTGATTCTAGAGAGAGAGGAAGAGAGAGGGAGAAAGAGATAAACACTGATGTGCAAAAGGAACATCAATCAATCACCTCTGATACTCACCCCAACAGGGGACTGAACCCACAACCTGGGCATGTGCCCCAACCGGGAATCTAACCTGTGACCTTTACATGAATGGAATAACATTCAACCAACTGAGCCACACCAGCCAGGATTATCTTCCTTCTGTTAATGTCCTGTTTCATACACATAGTACTTTTATAGTTATATATATATTTTTTTTGCAGTAGGAATCTCATTCTCTTTCTGCCATTTTCTTATTTTTCTTCACATCTCTTTTTCTCCCTCCCCTTTCTTCTTCTTTTTTTCCTCCTTCTTCATCATCTTTCCCCTGCTCATTCCCTTCCTCACTTCCATAGTTATCCTCTTCCACCTTCCCACAAGATGCAGCTGATAGCATGTTTTGAAGGCAGGGATATCTTGGATTAAACCTTTCAGGTATCTCTTTTCTTGGACCAAAGGAGTAAGAGGATCTTTTCAGCTAATCAAAATTAGCCTCTTCTCCTATATGAAAATTCTGAGAAGTGGGACAACAAATTTGCATATGATGTCCAGGGATTTGAGGTTATAAAAGAAATAGAAGAATTCACATCTTTCTCCTGAGATTTGGAGGAAGGGAGTTATATCAAGTGGTTAATTTGGCTACAAACAAGACCTAAACGCTGTGAAAGTTTTTAAGGAACGTTGAAAGATTAAGAGACTTGAAACTAAAAGACTATGCCTTGTCTGAGAAAAGATGGGGATAAGAGGGAGACATTAGTTCTATGTCAGGGAAAAACTGGCTCTGATCCAGTCATGTTCCCTAGGAAGAGACTGGGTGAAGAGCTAGGGGTACAATGAACTTCTTCTGTATTTGGGGTTCTGGCTACTTATGAATGGATTCTTGTAAGTGAGCATGATATCAGGGATTAGTCTTCCATTGAAGAACTTGCAATGATTGCAAGAGAGCTTCAGTGAAACCTATAAAGGTCAAAACCAGAGCAGAGGGAACACAGATGTATCCTGAGAACACTATTTACCTCCCTTTCACCTAGATGTTCCATCAGAGGCTTCTTGGTATTTGGCAATTCCCAATCATCTTTGCCCTGGAAGTAGCATTGGATCCCATAGTCTGTATGTTCTACTGGAGACAATTTGGTTACATATTTTTCAATGGGCTTTTCTCCAAGAGTGCCACAAGTCCTCTAGAGCCCCTTTCTTCACCAACACTGACACCTAAGAAATTGACACTGGAAACCTTTAGGAATCCACTACCCTGGAGCAACTTCATATCCATGGGATAGGTGGGTGAAGTAATGAACAGAATTCAGAGATTAGAGGCTCTCTTCATTTTGCTGAGGAGTCCCTACTGTCAAGTGTTATTGGTGAGAAAACGTCATCATGGTTCCTTTAACACCACTTTGAGCAAGAGATTTCCCTTAGCCGCTTTCCTTTGGACTTGGCCAGAAAAGTCCAGAAAAGGCCATCAAACTTTAGTTGCAGGCAGCACTTGAAGAGCTGACTAAAGTAGATGAGATTTCTCCCATTTTCTCAGTTGCTGAAAAGCTTTTGGGAATGTCTGGTTAAATAATGGGAAAGATGTCGAGGACTTGATAGACTATCCTGGACTTTATGATGCTACCGGCTAGAGAGAGATGACAAGGATATGTGAATTGCTTCCCAAGTCATAAAATGGGACACCTTAATTAGACTTACATTCTACTTCACTTACTTGTACCTCATAAACATTTCCCAAATTGCTACATGGTTTTGTATATTTGTTTATTGAATGGCCTTCATAATTATGATTTGATTGCAGCATAATGATTCCCTTAAGAGGATGTGCCATCATTTGTTAGGCATTCATTGATTGCTGGGTATTTAGGTTTTTTCCAATGTTTCATGATTACAAATAATGTTGCAAAAATATGCCTATTGCTTCTTTTCTTATGTTAAATCATTTCCTAGTGTACATTCCCAGGAGTGATATTACTGAGTCAAAGTGTAAACATTTCAATTAAACAAGCCCAAAGGGAAGAACATATTCTATATGCTTGAAAAATAAACTATGAATCTGGAAAATACCGACTGACTGGATCTGATTCTTTGTCCCATTTGATTTAATTTGAATGAAGGTAAATTTTCCTTGCCTACAACTGAATCCTATGAATTAGCATCAATGACATTGGCTCTTCCAACAGGCTGACCAAACAGACCCTAACGGCAGGCCTATGGTACAGCACAACAGAAATTATCCTGCCCTTGGGTTCAGTACAGCATCCAATTGCATTATCATTTTCCCAGTAAATAGCTCTTGCCATTGCTAACTACAGCTGTGTGAAACCAACGGCGTCCACTTGGCAGTGAATCACATACCAAAGTGTTACTCAATTATTATCCAGAAATAAAACTTAAATCATTTTTCCTGGCTAACAGAGTGTAAGGTACTTTTTATACACCAAAGGGTAAAATCATGCCTCTTCAGTAAGCTTTGGCTTCAAATTGCAGTTTTCTGGTGGCAGGGGGACGGGGGGGGGGGGGGGCATTTTGATGACCTCAAAAGATAAGGTAGACTTACAAAACTCTCTTTCCCCCTCTCTGGCTTCCTGATGGTTTGGCATTCAGAATGTCATCTGGGGCTTCACCTGAGGCAGATTCCACACTTACCTTACCATTTCCCTAAGGAAACAAACAGTATTTCACAACAGTTTACTGCAGGGATATTTGTTTCACTTCAACACAAATTTATTGAGTGTGTGTGTGCAACAGGGCATATGGCAAGAATATGGGCTTGAGAATCATGCTGACCTGCTATTTATCCATGAAAAATTTACATAATAGTTCTAAGTTCCAATGTACTCATTTATTAAGTGAAAATAATAACATCTCTTTCACAAAGTAATTGCAAGGTACACGTAATAAGAATATGAAAAGTACTTGGTATACAATAGGCCCTTGATAAATGGGAGTTCTTTTTTTCTGGGGTCTAAATGGAATGCAAAACTGAAAGACTGGTCTCTACTCTCAGCACATACAGAATGGCAGATATGAGCATACCAATACAATAACTCTGATAGCAACAGTCTGTAACAAATAACGTAAAGAGAAACAAACTGTGAAGGAAAAGATCAAGGAGGAAGAGTTGTCTGAGAGATGACCTGGAGATTGGTACCAGAAAAGATATATAGAATAGTGACAATAAGAATGGATCTGGATTCAGAAATCCTGGATCTCACAAAGTAACCTAACTTTCTGAGAATAAGTTTCTTCAACTGGAAATGAGGATAATGAACCTTAATTTCATTTGGAAACAAATGACATCATGTATATGAAATGTGTTTGTAACTGTATCATCCTTTGCATTTATTAGTTATTTTAATAGATGATAATACCAAATTAATCTCTCTGGAAACTTCCTGGAGGTGGTGGGATATGAGATAGTTCTTATAGAATGGGTGGGAAGTTGACTATGTATTAGAATTGGCTGAGGGAATAGCTTAAGTGAAGATTCATTGGGGACAAAATGCCCCAGAGGGTGAGTGAATGGTTTAAATGGAAATAATAGTTCAAAGTAAGTCAGGGCCACATGGGCAAAACTTTGAATGGATTGTTTGCTATGCATGCATTTGTATTTTATTTTACATTATGGAAGCTCTTACAGGTTTTTGAACTGGACATTAAATCACTCTCATCTCTCTTCCTAGAACTGACTTCTAGAAAAGAATCCTCATAGTGGTGTAAGATAGCACACTCCCATCCCTTGTTGAAAAGGAGTTTATAGTACACTAGTAGCCCTGTGCACAAATCTGTGTGCCAGTAGCTCTCTGTGGGACCTGGCCACTCCATGCCCACTGCCCAGAGGTCCTCTGCAGCTGGGGTGGAACAGGCCACTCACACTGCCCACTCTCAGTGGCTGCCTTCCCCTCTGCCCCAGTACTGGGGGACTCTGGTGGGGCTGAGAGGACTGGGCACTGTCATGTTGTGGCTCTGGGTGCTGCCATTTTTGTGATGGAGTGATGGCTAATTTGCACATTATCTTGTTATTAGATAGAAATACTAGTATCCCAGCTCCAGCAATTGAATTAGAGAGGTTAGCTTAAAACATCCTATGTAACCTGAATAGTGGCCTCCAAAGATGTCCACATTCTAATCCCAGACTTTGCAAATATGCTACCTCATATGGAGAAAAGGGATTTTGCAGGTGTGTTTAAGGATGTTGAGATGAAAATATTGTCCTTGATTACCCAGGTGGGCCCAATGCAGTCACAGGGGGAAAAAAGCAGGAATGTTCAGAATCAGAGAAAAGGGGGGAAATGCACAGCAGAAGACGGCGTGACATGCTTTGAAGATGGAGAAAGGGAACACCTGTCAGGAATGCAGTGTTAGAGAAGCTGGAAAAGGCTAGGACATGATTCGCCCCAGAGCCTCCAGAAGACATACAACCCTGCCAACATCTGACTTGGGACTTCTCACCTCCAGAATCATCAGATAATACGTTTGCATTGTTGAAAGCCAACAACACAAATGGGGGGTAATTTGTTATATCAACAATAAGAAACTAATACCTGTCCACATCCTTTACCTCTGTTGTTCTTAGCTCATTATGTTCCCTGTGTCCCTAACCACTAACCCATTATAAATAAATTAAAAAAAAAAACACAACACATGACTTTTCTCCTGAATTCCTTTGGGAATACACATGTATATCATCAAATCAAACATTGTAGTATCTATAAAAATGGGTCAGACTTGATCTTTTTTTTTTTTAATTAAGATCTGTTTGCAAGTGAAACTTTTGCATATTTGGTTTTCCTCATCAACTTGGCACTATTTGAAGACATGAATTCCCTGAATTGTCCATACGATGTAATCTCCGCTTAGGACCAGTGTGGCTCCACAGACCAAAGTTAAATTCCAAACGCTGCTCTCCATAGGTCCAAAACCTTTGTATATACAGCCATTCATAAGGCTCTTTTTTCTTATCCTTTTCCTTTTTGCTTTTCAGTGTTCGACTTGGCCCTTTTACAGCCTGGAATCTGGAGGGAAAAAAATCACTAACTTTTAAGTACAGTTAAAGTAACAAGGAACTGAAAAACATTTCACAAACTAGGTGCTTTAAGAACTTACCAGGATTCCTTCGTGGCCAGTCTTTTGTATTACTATCCCCTATGACTTCAGCCAAAAAACATTAAAATGAGTTCCTTATACTGTACATGGCTTGCAGGTGAGGGTTGTCTGAGCTTTAATTTGCTGTTTGATTTGCCCCAGGATTTTCAGGTGTTGCATGAGGGAGAAAAGTACAGAGCGTACCTTAGTTCTTGGTTGTCAGCCATTGGACGGTGGCCATCATATTATTAAACCATCCAAGCACGCTGGGTCTCAACCACAAAATTTAATTTTCCCTACTGCAGGGACTAATCAACTACCATAGACTTAAAGACCTAAAGAGACTGTTTTTATCTGCAAAAAAATTTCCCCCTCCAGACTGAAGTGGAGCTAATTTTAGTTTTGTCTATCCTCGGGGTTACAAACATTGATAGAAATTCTGCTTGATGAGAAACAGATAAGAGATGGAATGCATATGAATACAGTCTGTGATATAAATTAAAGAGAGATGAAAGCTCAGAGGCTCTTGGTAACACCTCAGTAAATAAGGTTGGAGGATTCTACTATAGGCAGTCCCCACCATACCTAATATACTTTTATGTCTTCCAGCTACCTGAGAATGTACCCTATTCCTTCCTGCAGTCCCCATGAGGATTTCCCTCTTCTCTGACCCCTTTCCTGTTTGTTGGCACCACCTCATTCTCTACCCTCATTATATCCCACCTCCAACTGTGCACTAAAGTGCAAAATTGGTGATATTGAAGCAGAGGTGGAGAAGAGAAGAAATACCCATACATTGGATGCCTGGGATATTAATCCAGGGCTGTCTACAGACCTATCTTATGACAGATGTTGAAGTTACTGGTTTTCAGGTGCCTATTCCTGCTATGCAAACACTTCTGATTCTCAAAGCATCTCATTATACAATCAAAATACCTTAATGATAAAATGGTACTTGTAAATGTCCTTGAGCCTTCCAACTCGTAGCTTTATAACTACATCAAGTAGATAAGGCCCCAAAGAAATAAAATTTATATTTATGCCCACATAAAGAATGCTACCTAAGCAAGGCTTTCATTGTTCCTAGACTGATGCAATCAACATGGAATAATAAAGTGGAATAGGTTGACTCCTTGAGGTGGAAAAACTTTTGATTATGTGGATTACACGATCAGAAGCAGCAAATCCCCATGGATCTGAGCCAAGTGACAATTGCAGGAAGGGCGCTGCGTCTTTTTCAAATACTGAAGGATGAGCTCATTGAGACATCAAAGAAGTAAGTTTTAACTATAGCACAGGATTGATTTGATTGCTTTAGGACACAAATTGTTTGGCATAACACCAGAGTTTGGGGGTAAATTCCAAGTACTTAAACAGGTGACCCAAGACTTACAGCTGCTTAACTTGTAACTATCATTCAGGAAACAATTAAGATGTTAAGTGATGGGGTGCCCCTAGCAGTATACCTCAGGGAACTCTTGGGAGGTATAGGGTTTGGGGAGTTGGCTAGAAGACCAACCATAATTTTTGGTAATTTCTATGAAACATAAAATCAATGCTCTGCACAACCCAACTTAAAAACTAGCTTATCAAAGCAATTTGTGCTTTGCAATGCCAAACTGTGCAGAGTAAAAAAATTAGTGTCTTATTTAATAGAAGTATTTCATAGATAACCCTCCTGCCCCACTGTCCCCAATGGAGCAGAAAGTTGATTTTGCCTGAAGACTGAAACACCTGTTAAGCAACCTGCATTCTTTTTTTAAAAAAATATATTTTATTGATTTTTTACAGAGAGGAAGGGAGAGGGATAGAAAGTCAGAAACATCGATGAGAGAGAGACATCGATCAGCCACCTCCTGCACGCCCCACACTGGAGATGTGCCCGCAAGCAAGGTACATGCCCCCGACCGGAATCGAACCTGGGACCTTTCAGTCTGCAGGCCGACGCTCTATCCACTGAGCCAAACCGGTCTCAGCGCAACCTGCATTCTTAAGTGTTTGTGTGTTTTTTCCCCCTCAGTCTGATTAAGCATCTTTATATTTACCCGAGAGGGCAGTATCTATTTAATTCTTAATAGTAAGAATCAA
Organism: Lasiurus cinereus; assembly: GCA_011751065.1. Lineage (NCBI taxonomy): Eukaryota > Metazoa > Chordata > Mammalia > Chiroptera > Vespertilionidae > Lasiurus > Lasiurus cinereus. The sequence goes on from JAAGEH010000226.1 coordinate 41,549,202, forward strand.
AATGGCTAACTGGAGGAGGACATGGCATGTTGCTCCTTTTAAATTTAATGGGACAAATACTATGAGGTGTCCACCATTCCACTGGTCTTCCTTGTTTAAGAAAACCTCCATTTTATTGTGTAGCAATATATATTCAGTCCCACGAGATGCCTCCTGCTGCCATGAGTAAATCAGAGGTAAGTAATGCTTGCCCTGTGCCAGTTATTGGTATAGTTCAGGGCACTGATATATTAGAAAAAAAGTATAAAAAATATGTTTTTTCATCACTCTTTATCTACCTTCTGTTTGAGATGTGGTTCCCAAAAGCTTTGATGATTAGTACCTATAGAGGGCCCTTTGGGAAGGCACATGGGCATTCTTTAATTATTGTCAGCTGAACCCAGTGGTGTCAGCAAAGCCATGCCCTGGGAACACGTCTTGCCAAAAGAGCAAGGGTGTTGTCAGCTTGACCTTCATTTCAGCCCATGGTGTGGGGAAGTAGGTTTTGTTATCTAAATCCAGTCTAGCAGCAGGAATGCTCAGGGCCTATCAAGAATGCAGATAATCTCCTTTGTCTTGACCATTTGGTGAAACTTCCTGGTATTTGAGGCTATAAAATAAACACACTGCATTGACTCTGGGTCACTGTCTCTTCATCAGAAGAGGGCAGCAGTCCATCCAGCCCCAGCTTTTCTCTCTATCTCTTTTATTTATCAGTCCCCCCCCCCACCGCTTCTATTCAGTTATTGGACCCACTCTCTAGCTGCACTGGATGTGGAAATGAGAGAAAATAGCTACAGTATGTTGGCATCCATTCTGAGATGATAAATGGCCACCTCACCATCTCATTGAGGATACACAGAGCAGAGCTAGGGAAGAAAGAGGCCCTTAGCAGTAATATCAGCAAGTCCTATGCGCAACCCAGGAAACACCTCCTTTGACCTTCTTTTCTGTTTTGGCAATGTTTTCTATGTGGAGCAGCTTTTAGTTATTGCTGCATAAAGTAAAAAGCATTATAAATGATCAACTTAATAGACTCTCCCTTACAGGAGGCAATGCAACACTTCATCATGCAACTCGGGGCTCCAAGAATATTAGAAAACAAATTTAAGAGCTTGGTCCAGAGAACCACAACAATTACCCAAAGATGATTTTCTGAAGGAAATTGTGCGGAAGAATTTAGACCACCGCAATCTTCTTGTAAAAATTAAGATAAAGGTACAGTTGGATCCAAGATTCTTTTCATATTTACTTGAGAGGGCAGTACATTTGGATTATTTTTAAGATTGAAGAATCATATTTCACTCTGATATTTTGAAAGTTAAAGGGAATTGAGAATTCAGAATTCCTACAGATGTAGGCAAGTTGCACTGAATAATATTCCTGTTAGTTTTCTAAACTGGTGTCACTTACCATTTTTGGAAATCTCTGCTAACTTTTTTAAAAAAATATATTTTATTGATTTTTTTACAGAGAAGAAGAGAGAGGGATGGAGAGTTAGAAACATCGATGACAGAGAGACATCGATCAGTCGCCTCCTGCGCGCCCCCGACTGGGGATGTGCTCGCAACCAACATATGTGCCCTTGACCGGAATGGAACCTGGGACCCCTCAGTCCGAAGGCCAATGCTCTATCCACTGAGCCAAACCAGTTTCGTCTCTGCTAACTTTTATACCTGTGTTTCAGAAAGTTGACATCTTAATTTTAACTCATTAAGATTAGACACTGTCTCAATAACCTTCTAAAGAAAGAAAAAGATTAGGAAGATCACTGTGAGCCTATGTGCTGTAAAATGAATTTATATTACCTTTCGTCATAAAAGTTTTTCTTAGACAATTCCTGATGGAAGGAGAAGGGGGGGAGTGGGTAGAAAGGCTGGAGAGGAATGGTGTAAGAATGGCAATCAAATGAAATAATGGTCCCTTTAAACCCACCAGCTCTGGCCACAAAGGTTGGAGTGCACACATGTTAAATTGTTAAATTTACCAAGAAAAGGCAGGAGCACTCCCAGGACTAAGAAAGAAAGCCATTTTAAAGGGTCCTTTCAAAAATGATTGCTGTTGAGATGCTACAGGAAACATTAGCTTTACAAGAAAGTTGGAAATTGAAGGAAGTTCCTACCACAGAAAACAATTATGTGTCCTTAATTGCCAGAAAATAATCTGTCTTGAAAAATGGGTCCGTGCGTGCTACATTTATACAAATGGGCTTGAGGCAACAATGTTGTAACACTATATATTTTCTTTGCACACGGCTTTCCAATAACATATTCTCTGACTCTCACTATTGTCTCTGCTCCCCTTCCTTCTCCACAGCTTCTTTTTTCCTTTTGAGGCTGGGGAGGAGCAGAGGTGAGGAAGAGTAGGCATAAGATAACTGCAAGAGCCAGGCACTGCTACTCCATATATTTTATTATTTCAGGAATTCATTCAAAGCTCGGCTGCAATTACATTTAAAACAGGAGAATAATGGGCTATTGACATGTATATGGTTTTAGAAATATAAGGCCTCATTTTCTCAGCTGGAATTTTCCCTACCATGTGCATTTGCATTACATTAGAGATGCTCTTTTGGAGAAAGGGGATTGCAGGCATTCAGACATTTTGACATTATCTGGTCAGAGGCAATGTTTAAAAGCAATAGCCCTAGGAGTACCACAGCCCCTCTTACAGGCAAGCAGTGCATTAGAGAAGAAGGAGGCCGGCCTGGAGCATCTCCCGGCATTGGCCATGTTTTATGACATTCCTGCCTAACCCAGACATTAATCTATTGAAGATGAATTGGCCTGGTCATGGTCCTCTGCTAACCTTCAACGGCGTGTACATTACCTAAATTGAAATCTGCACTTTTTCATGCCATGTGTGGTTTGATGTGATGGTTCAAGGAATGTAGGGTGCATTAGAATTGGATTTTTATGTGGAGAGAATCTCCCCTCCTATTTACCTTTCAACAGGGCAGCTGCAGGCTTTCCTTCTCACTTGACAATGAAGCCATTATTTGCTGGCGCTGCACCCAAGAGTGGCTACCCTGGCCGGCTCAAAATTGCATGGCCCCGGTCAGGTATGTAAGCAACTCAGTGCCTTTCCTGTTCCCAGAAGTGCCACAGACATAATGAAAAAGGAATGCAGAAGTTTTCACCTGTTGTAATTGTCTAATAAAGCCCCATACAATGAATTCTTTGTCATTGCCTGAGGAGAGGTCAGTTGTTAGTGTCAGTGATTACATGAGCACTTTATGTGAACAGAGAGACCTATATAATTGGTGTGATACTACCCAGAAAAATCTCATCCAAGTTGCACAAGATGTCTATAATTTTCTAATCCCTCACGTCCTAGTTCCCCAGACATGACATTCTTTATTTACCCTGCACTTATGTCTCTTTTCTCAATGGGCAGGGGAACTCACCTTATACTGGCCCCTCTATGATTAGTGGATTAAGGGGGCAAGGGGAAGCTAGGAAACAGTGAATCCTTGTGCAACTGACTTCCCTGAACTTTCTATGTTCTGCTGCAGGTTAAAATTGAAGGAGTAAATGGACACCCTAGGGGTCAACAGCATAGGCTTTACGGATGGACAACCTGGGTTCAAACCTCACTATTTTGGAGATGTGACCCTTGAGCTTAGTTTTCCCATTGGCAAACTGCTGATAGTATAAGGATCCAATGGGATTCTGGAATCATTCATTCATTCAACAAGTACTTATGAAACACTCCTCAGTACCAAGCACCTTTGTGTGCCTCTAGCTATTGCAGATACAGCACTATATTTTTCTCTCATGGAGGCTATCATGGCTGAACCAGGAAAGCATTGAGCATACAGTGCTTGGCACATAGTAAACACACCGTAAATTGGCAATTATCATCATAATTACTGCAATAAAAGTATGCAGAGTCACATTTCCACACTTCCTATTGAAGACATCCCAGGCTGTCATCTAGAAGGCCAACAGAAGGGTTAGTGTAAACAATAGTATCGCACTCTCCAGAGAAGCTTAGTTTAGAACTTTGACTACTCCCTTTCTCAGTGCAGACTTTTGTAAAGAGATCAAATCTGTTTTGGCAAAGACAACAGTGCACCCTGGGTGTTTTCACTCAGATTACTGAGAGCCAACTATGTGCCAAGCACGCTTGCATTGGGGATGTCTGGAAAGACATCTTTTTTTTTTACTCTTAATCATAATTAAGATGATTTTTGTATTGACCATAATGTTCACGGAACAACTTCAAAGAAATTCTCTCGCACCTGAGTATAAATGCCTCCAATGTTTTGATCCATTAAAAAACAAACAAACACACAACTATTCAATGTTAGTGTTCAAAAGTGCCAATGCTGACATCCAAGCAACTGGAATTTTAGTACCATGAAGACTCCCACTATAGAACTGAGTTCAGTTGTTTACTGAAGTCACTAAAGTAAGAATGACATTGCCTGACAGAGTCCCATGGAACTGCGTTGCAAACGACTGTGGCATACATACAGAATCTCTGGCAAGTGGGTGCTAAAGAACGGAAGGCAAATGGGTTGATGGAGCTGGGCAGGACAGCTGTATACCTGCTGGAGTTATACCTGGCATAATCCAGCGACATTTGTTTCCACTTTCTTAGGCAATAAATTTGCTTGGTGAGTAATGGTACACACCCACCAATTTAGAAAATTAGAGAGAGCCTTTCCATTCCAGAGAATTGGTTCCAAAAGGTATGTGGAGAGTTGGAGGCTCTGAATAATCCAAAATCCCCAAAGAGTAATTTTGGAGAATTTGTCTCACTGGTATTGGGAATGATTTGTAAAAAGTATAAATAATTTAAATATAGACACTATTATTCAAACCTTTAATAAGTATATGAAGGAAAAGCTCTGTAGAGAACATGGAGGAATACTGTAAAGCCTCTAATGAGGGCATTGCACTGTTTTGTTGAATGCAATTTATTTCCTCGACATTGAGAATATGACCATAAGCAAGGCCTCAGATTTGGTAAACTTAATGTCTAAATTATTTTAGGAGTACTAATAAAAACAAGTATTAGCCGAAACTGGTTTGGCTCAGTGGATAGAGTGTCGGCCTGCAGACTGAAAGGTCCCAGGTTCGATTCCGGTTGAGGGCATGTACCCTGGTTGCGGGCACATCCCCAGTAGGGGGTGTGCAGGAGGCGGCTGGTTGATGTCTCTCTCTCATCGATGTTTCTAACTCACTATCCTTCTCCTTTCCTCTCTGTAAAAAAATCAATAAAGTATATTTTAAAAAAAACATATATATATATATATATATATATATATATATATATATATATATTAAAAAAAAAGCAAGTACTGGTGAAAGCCAGCCCTAGTTCCCACAGGATTCTAATGCAGTTCTTCACTCAACATGCAGTTCTCTGTTGATCCACTTAACCCCCCTAAACTTATGAAGGTCTTAGTTTCTGTGGACTTCATTGTTGCTTGAATTTTCCTGGGGATAAAATAGTTAAAAGAATATCTGACTATATTAAGCATCTTTGCAGAAGTAAAACCATCAAATAGATGCAGGAAACCTATGTTTTGCTTCTAATGGAGATTAGCCTATTGCCCTCTCTCCACATCACCAGTGCTCTCAGTTCCTTAGTTGGTAACTGGGAGCACTAACAAAGAACTAAATTTCTGCCAACCTCTCTTGCCTAGGTAGTATGTTTTCTCACATTTCCCCCCAGCAGTGAGGCACAGAAGACATAGAGAGGAGATCAACACTTTTCTAATGAAGTCAGGGTGCAGAGGCTGTACTATATTTCTTTATTGCACAGACTGGAGTTTATCTGCCAGGACAGACCAAATTATGCTATGATAACACCGCCCCCCCCCCCCAAATCCCACTGCTTAAATTATCAAGTTTATTTCTAGTTTACATTATATTCAACTTGGTTTAATAAAGGTTCTGCTCAACTACATCACTAGCAGATATACTGACCTTTAATAGTAACCCATGCTTCCAACCTCTCCATGACATGAAGAATAGAACCTGAAAATGTGAATGCTGGCTGTTAGGTATTTCCATTGAGTGAGGATACACATCATATCTGCTTATTAATTCATTAGCCAAATAAGATATATACCCAAGCCTAATTTCAAGGAGATAAGGAAGGGCAATGTTTCCATGTACCCAGAATTATTATGCCTAAGAACAACATAACTACAGTAGGACTCCTAAGAGTCTTGTTAGGAGTTAGGCCAATGGTTCTCAAATGGTGGCAAATTTGTCGCCCCAGAAAATAGTTGGCAATTTTCAGAGACAGGTTTGCTTTTCACATTTAAGAAAAAAGTGATAACTGTTGGGGGGAAAGGCCAGAAATGCTACTAATTATTTACAAAGCACAGGGCAGCTCCCATGATGAAGAATTTTCTGGGCCAAATTGTCAATAGTGCTATCAAGGAGAAACTCTGCATTAGATTACTGGTTTTCTCAAATCTAGTGTACATAAGAAAGTCCATGCCCAAACAGAAATCAAGGCATATCGGAAATAGTAATTAGAAATGGATGGTAATGGTGGTAGAGGAATAGAAAACTAGATCAAGGGAGCAGAAAAGGGAGCCAAAGACAGATTCATTCACATGAGTGAATGTGATAAATGGTAGAGGTGACAGTCCCGAAAAATGGGGAATGAAGTTAAGGTAATGCCTATGTATGGGGGCAGGGGAGGGAGAGATAAAGCTGTATCTTTTCCTAATGTTTCAGGCAACAATAAATTCTAGGTGGATTAAAAATGTAAAAGTAAAAACAAGACTGTTAATTTGTTTGAATAAAATATGAGCATATTTTTATGAGCAAAAAGGTAAAGAAGTATTTTTAAATGACCAAAGAACTTAAAGAACAATATGCATAATTAAAATGATATCAAAATTATATGAAAAGCAAGAGACTGGGAAAACTACTTGCAAATGTTTATACAACACACATCTAAAATATAGGGTGTTCCCCACAAATGTATACACACTTTAACAACTGATAACTCAATTTGTATTCCTTTTCAGGTTTAACTAGTTGTAAATAATGGGTGAAGCCAGACTAAGCTTTGAACAAAGAAAATTTATCCTAAAGTATAACTAGATGTATTTTTATAGGGATATATATAAAAGATAAAGTTTATGTTACAAAACTGATAACAGACGATGAATTGAGGGTACACCAATACCAAACAAAATGATTCTTGATTGCTTTGTGTTATGAGCAGTGCCTAGACCAGAATGGTCATCAGTTTGAAAACAGAAATTAACAAACAAAATTATTCATTTCTGTATTTTAAATTGTAAAAAATTGTAAAAGTGAACTATATGTTAGTAAACACTGACTTTATAGTCATTTGAAGTGAGTATGTGTTTTTTGGGACACTCTGTACATAAAGAAAAATCATCTAAAATGTATGAAGAAATTCTTCAAATATAAAGAGAAAAGAGGAAAAACAAAATATAGTATCTCTAAATAAGAAGTGCTCAAAAAAAAACCAATGATGATATGGGAAGAACAGAGGAACCAACCTAAAAGAGCTCCCAGAGGCAAATTTGAAACCATTTGAGCAATGAAAGAGATAATATCATACTGGATATAACTCAAGTATAAAATAAATATACAGGTGTCCATATTGAATTAGATAAACAATTGAATAAATAACTAGGAGAGAAGAGACAGGTTTGGTTTTCACATTTAAGAAAAAAAAATGATAACTGTTGGGGGGAAAGGCCAGGAATGCTACTAATTATTTACAAAGCACAGGGCACTTTATACAGTCCCAAACAGTCTATGCCACCCCTCACCTATCAGGAGATGGATCTTAACCACTCCCTCCCTTTCTTGAAATGTGGGCTGGACAGAGTGACTTGCATCAGAAGACTAAAATATCGAAAGGAGAACATGATGTAACTTTACAGTGGACAAACCTGGCAAATACTATCTTCATCATGCACTTATATATTATGTAAAATAAAATAAAAAAAGTCTGCAAGGATCCAAGTTAAAGGAAAAATGGTGATTACCTTGATTAGCAGATAAGGTGGGAAATGTGATATGTAGCTATCTTGGAATAGGAAAGTACTGAACCCCTAAAAAATATGATGCTATGAGATAAAAACTACGGCCTTATTCAAAGAAGCTGCACCATTAGAGTCAGTTCTATCAAACTGATGCTTCAATATATAATTCCATTTTCATCCATATTTTATTAAAGTTCAATTCACACTTTTATATGTGATTGATTAATGAAATAATGGTCCTCATTTTTTCAAGGTCTTATGTGATCGCCACCCACACTGACTTTGGGCTTAACTAGGAATTTTTTGGTCTGTGGAACTTGAAAAGAGAACTTAATGTCTATTTGTCTTAATGGGATTTGGAAGCCCTGCCAGTGCCACCATCAGAACGGGCCTGGACTAGCCCACTGGATGATCGGAAACAGACAGCCAAGATACCCACTTCGTTCCACCTGACACATTGCAAAGTCACCACCAGACCTGTGTGTGAGGTCCTCCGGCACCAGCTGGCGCCAGATGACCTGCCAAATACCTGCAGACACCTGAGAAAATCCAGAGGAAACCTAGAGTTTGGCCTGAACCAGAAAAAGGCTCACTCAGTGTTACTGTCAACTAATAAAATGTTGTACTTTTTAACTTTTGGGGTTGCTCTGCAGCCAAAGCTCTATGATATTCTACACAGCATGAAGTATAATTTTCCTTTTATGTTGTGTGTAGAAATTCTTAAACTTCCTAATGCTAAAAATTGAATTACTGTTTCATGAACCCTATGAGATCAAAGTAGATAAACCTTAAAGCTCAATCATTTTGAATCTGTAGGGTTTGTTTTGAATATTGTCTCCCCAACACTCATAACCAAACTCTATCTGAACAATCATAGTTTAATACAAATTTGACACAAGGCCTCAGTGTAACTAGGTTAATGGCTGTGCAGTCAACTTGTGTAGTGACATTACTTTAGGCCTTTTGTTCTCAGGACCAGGCACTTGGATCATACTGAGAAATATGCTGAGTTCTAGTATGCTCTTTTTAAAAAAAAATATATTTCTTTATTGATTTCAGACAGGAAGGGAGAGGGATAGAGAGATAAAAAACATCAATGATGAGAGAGAATCATTGATCAATTGCCTCCTGCATGCCCCCTACCAGAGATCGAGGCCACAACCCGGGCATGTGCGCTTGGCCGGAATAAAACCTGGGACCCCTCAGTCCGCAGGTCAACGCTCTATCCATTGAGTCAAACCGGCCAGGGCTCCAGTATGCTCTTAAGAAAGTATGTAACTCTTTCATGAACGATGGGCTAAGGAGTTCATTGGCAGCTTTGATAGTTGCAAACATAGTCTTATAGACAGTGCTGGTTTGGACTGTGTATTTGTGGAAACTGTCTGACTCTTCAAAGACAACAAATTGTTCACATGAGTTTGCATGTGAAATAGGTAAATTTCATTCATTCACTTTGTGGATTTATAGGACAACTTTGTCCTATAAATAATAGGATGCTGTTTTAATATCCCAGATGCTATTTAATATTTCAGAATTTCTTATGAAAAAGAATATCAAATTGGAAATCATCTGAAACAAAATCTGTAGGGAGTTTGATATAAGCTTACCTCCTTTTATTGTGCTTCTCCTTACTGTGCTTCACATGTGTTGTGCTTTTTATAAATGGAAGGCCAGACTGTCAACCAGCAAAAACATACAACTCTATTGTAATGGTCTGATACTAAACAAACCTACAATACTTCCGAGTTATGCCTGCTCTGCCTGCCAGGAATAGTCACCTGGTAGTTGGAGATCAATGCTTCTGGTGTTCCAGTCAGCTGCAAGTTCAGTGATTTCCCAAACAGGATACCGGAATACCAAAAATTCAAAACCAACACTGAATTTGTTCTCTCCCTCATCCCTTCTTGGGTCTTTTCCCCAACTTGGCCAAGGTCCTTGAAGGTGATTGGATGAATGCCATAAAGGTTGGCTAATGCATAACCTTGGCTGCAATGAAAGTTATTGTAAGAAGATTTGCTATGTGGTACAACATCCAAAGGGATGAGGTTGAAGCATTCGAAATCTCACTTATTTCTAAATAAGTGAAAAAAGAAAAGAAAAATATCTCAAAAGTTAAAGGGAAATACTTTTGTAAAAATCAGTCTTGTGAAATAATGCATTTTGGTATATGGAATCATCTATAAGAACTACAAGAGCAAACCCTTTAAAGGCCCACACCTATTGAAAACCATAATTTTATGCATTACCATGAGCACAATCCGCTCTGAAGTTTTTCTTGTAACTCAAAATTAAGAGCAGTGGCATCCATTTTGTTTACTGGCAGCAGTATGATTGTCATGAAAGAAATACATTTTATTTTCTTACATTTATATTCCTGCGAGCAAAGAAAACTCAAACCAGAAGATGCTTGCTGTGCATAAAGCTAAGCATGCATGCCCACACCAGGAAAGGAAATGGGTATCTTTAGTAACCATTGCAAAATGCTAATTATGACCATTATAACATGTCATGTGAAATACTGGCTTGAGGGGTGATAGAGGTTTAACAAAATGTTCTTGGTGGAAGGAATTGCTTCTGGATATTAGTAATTTGTCCTCCTTGTCAACCTCCTGAGAGACATAAATCATCTAGTTGGTATCTAGAAACATTAGGCATCCTTAATTCTATTTATCATTTTAAATTGTCACAAGACCTTTAAAGTAAGGATGCAGCGGTTACCTCTGCAACAGGGGTGAGAAATGGTGGGAGGACAGGTCACTACAAGAGTACACAAGAGAGCCTTCTGCAATGAAAGAAATATTTTTCTATCTTAATAGGAGTGGTTACATGGGTATATGCATTTGTCAAAACTCATCCAATTGTGCACTTAAAATCTGTACATATTACTTAAAAACCACAGATGAAAGGCCAAATCAAGTAGTACCTTGTAGGATGTGGTAAAGGATTTCAATTTGACTGTGTGTGATTTGCAAATTCATTGGAGGTTTACTGGCAAGGGAGTGACATAGTCTCACTTACGTTTTGAGAGGTGGACTCTGGATGTGATATGGCTGATGTGTTAAAGCAGGACAGAGACCATCCAGGGGGGCTATTGCAATAGTTGAGAAATGACCCAAAGTTGGCTTGGTGGAGGTGGTCTTGGTGGAGGCAGTCTCAGTGGAAGTGATCAGAGGTGGTGGGGTTCCTACCCCAGAATTTGTGCTAGGTAACCCAAGTATCAGCTCCACTTCACAGAGAGTATTTACAGCCTGGCTGTTGGGAAGGTTTGGTTACCAGCACTCAGCTGTCAGCCACCTTTGGAAATTATATCTTCTGATGAGAGCCACCTATTCCTTTCTGGGGCAGCCCAAACACAAGGAAGGCTCAATGCAGGGGGGTAAAGGTCTGGTGCTGTGGACCCAGTGCAGGACATCCTGAAGTGCCATCCCAGGTGAGAGGTCTCTGTAGGGTTGGCTGAGGTCTTGTGACTGTACCACAACTTTCTCCATTAATCCTGCTTCTGGTCCTAAAAGCACTGCCTAACAAACTAATCTCTGTCTCACAACCTGCTTCCTGGAGAACCCGATCTGTGGTACTTTTCAACAGAATTTCTTTTTTCATCTCTCTAAAATTAAAAGGTGTATTTCAGGAACTCTTTCTCTCCCTCCCTCCTATCCCCCGGGGGGGGGGGGTCCTGATTGCCTGGAAATATTAGGCAATGAAGAATGTCGCCCACACAGTATTCCTTAAATGGCTAGGGTTCATCTACTTCTCTGCTTCTCAGTCCCACCTTCTGAAATATAAAGAGGAATTTAATTAAATGAGATATTCCAGAAGAAAAATTTCACAACTCTAGACTAAAATTCACTAGGAATATTAAAAGTAACTGAAAAACCAGCATATCATTTTGATAGTGTTATTCAAGATCTTGTTTTCTGTTAATCAACATCTTGGTCATTGTTTCTCAGTGTTTATATACATTGAAGAGGTGCATAGTGGACAGACATGAAAGAAGAGGAGTCTAAATCTGAAAATTCTGCAGATTATTTGTAAATCTGATAAGACAATTAGAGAAGGGTGCTGTGATGAATTACTAACTTAATTTTTTGGAGTTTTCTGGGAGTTCAAGACTCAGGCCCTCCCTACCCAAGTGATTCGAAGTGGCTCTAAGATCACTGGCTGGCTTGCTTCAACTCTCCTGGGTCTTGGTCTTCCCCATCCTATTTGTTTAAGATAAGCTTGTTTAAGCCTTTGAATATAATTTCCTCCACTTTGCTCTTTTGTTTTTTTGCTAACAATGAACTACATTTAACCTCCTTAAAGTTGCATAGCGCTCATTACATACAACTATAGTGATTTTTAGAGCCACATATCTGTAATAGTTGACATGCAGCAGGGGGTACAATGCTTAGCTAGTCACTCTCTGATTCACAAACTGTTCCTGAGCCTCCATTCCTCCATCCTTTTCCTCACATTTTGCTATAATAATCAAGGGCTTCTCAAAATGTGGTTTACAACCCATGTGCACCAAAAGTACCTGGACAGCTTGCCAAAAATGCACATTTCCTGTTTCATAAACCTCATTAGCATTCTGGGGGAGAGGAGCTCAATAATCTACATTTATTTTATTTTATTTTATTTTGTTATTGTCTAAAGTTTTACATATGTCTCCTTTTTCGCCAATTGACCCCTCCTCCATCTATTCCTACTCTGAGCAAGCCCCCATGGCACCAGTGTCTTGTGTCCATTGGTTATGCTAATATGCATGAATACAAATTTTTGGTTGTTCTCTAATCCCCCCCTACCATTTGTTTCTAGATTGATCTATTCTTATTCATCAAATTATGTTGATTATTATGTCTCACATTTGAGTGAGATCATGTGATATTTATCTTTCTCCGACTGGCTTATTTCACTTAGCATAATGTTCTCCAGTTCCATCCATTTTGCTGCAAATGTTAAAAGTCCCTTCTTTTTTATAGCAGCATGGTATTCCATTGTGTAGATGTACCACAGTTTTTTAATCCATTCATCTGCTGATGGGCACTTAGGCTGTTTCCAAATCATAGCTACTGTAAATTGTGCTGCCGTGAACATAAAGGAACTCTCCGGCACTGCTGGTGGGAATGCAGACTGGTCCACCCACTGTGGAGAACAGTATGGTGTTTCCTCAAAAAGTTAAAAATGGAACTCCCATTTAATCCAGTAATTCTACTCCTATGACTATATCCCAAGAAACCAGAAACACAAATCAGAAAGTAATCTGCATTTAAAATAGGTCTCCAGGTGACCTTATGCTTGAATTACTATCTTTCCAGACATTTTGCTGACTTTTGCTTTTAGCCCCTCCCCATTGTGGCATTTCAAGGCAATCCTTTTAATATTGTTTAACAGCTTTAATTTGTTGTGGTTTCTAAGTTATGTCTTCTCACCCCTCATTTCCTTTTGCTTCTTATTGTTTGAGCAACTTAATCAAAGTGCTCTCAATATAATTCTTAAACCTATAGGTTCTTTTTTGTTTGTTGTTTCTTTTTAGAGATTATTACTGCAGCACTTTAAAAACACAAAGGGAACAAGACTCCTGATTTCCAGGTAACTAATACTAGAAACATTTATTTCTATTAGAGTTAGATTATCACATTATTTTTTATTCCAATTGCTTCAATTAGCTGGGAAAGGAGCTGCATGGCACTATTTTGCCTTCCCACTGGATATTTTTATTCTATTTGTATTATCCATCTTTCAGAACACACCTGTGTCATTTTCACACAGTCTGGTAAATATTATAATATTTAAGCCTCACAAGGGCATTGATGCATAACTGAACCCTGGACCAGCCAATCAAGACCCACAAGGAGTGGGTTTCAGGAAACCAAGATGATGTGTCCTCAGCCACCTGAAAAAATACGCAGAGACTCAGGTTACATCTGGAATTCATTCGGTGTTTTCTGCGTCCGTTCCTGATCGGTTTTCTCAGCACCCTCCCCATGAAAATTAGGCGATGTGGGTGAGTTCATTCTCATGGCCTGGTTCAATTTCTCAAGGAGAATGTATTGATCACTGCCATAGTTCAAAGCAGGGCCTTGAGTGGTGAGGTGGGAGTGGGGATCTTTCAAAGCAGAAGAAAAAGAAGGGAGGAGCCCACTCAGCAGCTGGGATTCTTGAACTCCCAGGTAATGCGGAGAATGTCCTGATTTATGAAGTGTATGGCACTAAGCTACAGTAAAACTGTATGGTACAATTTAGGGTGTACTGTATTTTTCCAAACGCAGTGATTTCATTTCGACCTTAACGGTTATTCTGCAGTCTATAAAATATTTACATTGCCTTTCTAAACATATACATTATTTACTGTACAGTCTGTAAAATATTTACGTGATTTTTTTCTAAAGATACTGTATATATAGTATATTATTTGTATTCACTCTTTCCCCCTTGCTAGAAACAAGCATGCAGTGAATGGGATCATTTTTTTGAATTCAAGAAGTGACAGTGAAGAAGGAGACAAGATGGAACAGAAAGAAGTGGTGGCATGTTTGTTCTTGATGGTCCTGTTCTCACCTGCTCCTGTGCTATTGACCTGTGTTGGCTGGGAGAACAAGTAAGCAAGAGAAGATGACAAAACATCTGTCTGGTGTTTGGATTCAATATGAAGGGCTGAAGCAGAAAGTCAATATATACCTATCCAAATTCTGAAGAAAGAAGGACAACATGTAAACACACACACACACACACATACACACACACACACACACACACACACCATAAAATGAAATTTTTATTAGGCTCAGTTGCCTAAAGCAGTGATTTTCAACTTTTTGATCTCATGGCACATGAACACTACTAAAATTCTGTGGTACACCAAAAAAATCTATATTTTTTGCCATTCTGACAAAAAAAGTATCATTTTGATTCATTCACATCAGATGGCTATTGTGTCAGCGGTTATCGGTGTTTTTATTTGACAATCTAAGGGAAAAGAGATCAGTGTCCCTGATTAAATAGTCAGGTACTGCATGTTTTAAAAATTCTTGTGGCTCACAGTGTGTCCTGGACCATGGGTAGAAAATAGCTAGCCTAAAGCATAGTAGGAATTTTATACTCTCCAACTTGACCAAACAATTGCTATTTTCTCACCTCACTTGGTTTATTTTCAGAGACATTTTCTCTAAGATAAAGCTTAAAACATGAATGGGAAAACTGAGGCATTTGTTGAGAAAAACTGAGCTGATAAATACCACTAACATCCCCAACTTACGAGTGAATTGTCTGAAAGATCAAATTTCTCCAACAGTAAACTCTTCACATCATTTGGAATACTTTGACACAAAGCCTATGTCTACAGGTTGCTAAATATTTGGCTAAAAAGGACAATAATGTAGTCAGCCCCTAGAATGTTTTGTCTTCATGATAATAATTTGGTTTGAAGTTATCCAGTTAGAATCCAAACTTGGTTCATATTCCAGGGAATGCACAGTACCATTAGTTCTCCATATTACAGAGAAAATGGACTTCCTTTGCTAAAACTCAGGATGGAGGAGGACGGTGTAGAGCTCATTAAAAACTTTTAACACTAAGCTGAATGTCAGCATACTCTGAAAGAAGCCTATTAGTTAATGTATACAAGAAGTTATCAGCACTTGTGATAAGCCAAAGAAACCAAACAGTGAGACCCATTAGATGGTATTTGTAAGACAGTTGAACTCTAAGAAATGTTTTAGATAAATTAGATTGGGATTGACAGGGGCGGGGAGGGGGGGATGCACGAATAGCTCTTACGGGGAAGGATTTTTTATTTAGAGCCTTTACGTGGAGCCAAAAAATTCCTGCATTTTGTCTGACCTAAATGATTAAGTTGTCTGCAATGAATTGGCAACTTCGTAGGGTACAGGCAGGACATAAGTACATTGCAAGAAAAGGTTTTTCTTTTTGTCTATTTGTGGATATGAAGGACATAATAGACAAGATCCCCACAGACACACATATAGTGTTACTGCCTCCAAAGACTGTAATTCAAAGCCCTCTTGTTCAGTCTAGTCTGCTGGCATTACAGTGGGAAGCAGCTCTGGTAAGTAGTTCTGATCACCTGGCGAAATCTAAGAATAACATTTAGAACCTTCAGAATAATATTTCTCTCAAATGGGCCTGCAGAAAATACAGGGCTGGAATTTCTTTAAAAAATATTCTATGGTGACAGCTAAAAGGAGAACCATATGATTTGACAGTTGGTTGAGGGAGGGACACGGGTAAGGAAAATTAATGAGTTACCCAAAAAACAGGCCAGAGTGGATTATCACTTAGTATCAAAGAAGTATCTATAGGAAGACCCAACATTTTGGTGAAAGGATAACAACTGAGACATGCCATACTATTTTATCATAATACATTTTATTTTCTTAATTAAATCTTTATTGTTGAAAGTATTACATATGTCCCCTTTTCCTCCCCATTGACCCCTTCTAGTCTGCCCTCACCTCTAGCCCCAGGCCTTTACCACCAATCTGTGTCCTGTATTATGCATATATGCATGCAATTTCTTTGGTTGATCTTTTTCTCCCTGGCCATCCCTGACTTCCTTCTGAGGTGCTGCAGTCTGTTCCATGCTTCTATGTCTCTAGATTTATTTTGTTCATCAATGTGTTTTGTTCATTAATTTCCACATATGAGTGAGATCATGTGATACTTCTCTTTCTCTGACTGGCTTATTTCACTTAGATGCAAAATTTCAAAATAGGCATGATTGTCAGCTACTACCAATAGAAAAACAATCAGTGATATATATTGTCATATCAAATTTTAATAAATTTAGATATTTGTGAGGCCTCTATGATTAACTAATTGAAAACCATGTCTTTGGGTAATTGAATGATTTGACTCCATGTAAAAATTTTGGATAAATGCCAGAAAATGTTTTGAAGCTGATAATTTTTGTTTAATTTTATTTAAATTATTCTTTTTCCTAATAATTAGACAGCAGAACTTGTTCTGTCTAATAAGGCTATGTCTAGTAGATAAAAACAAAAATGGCATTAGCATTGGGAAGAATCCTAGTCATTTTGCTTCTCAATAGCAGAAAGTATTCACTTATGTCATCCAAAAGTCAAATAAATTGATTAAGATGAAAATTAAAGGGGAACCAAGCTAAAAGTATTAAATCTGTATTGCTTTTTCTTTATTTTAATTTAGACAACTTTCAATTAATTTCTAATAGCATAATAATAGCTAAACATTTATGGATTCCTATTCGTCAAATACTATTTGTACATTACTTACAGTATAAATTTATTTAATCTTCCTAATAATCTTATGAGGTAGGTACCACTGTGATCCCCATTTTATAGATATGATAACTGAGGCTTAAAACCTATACCTTGCCCAATGGCATATCCTAATATATAAAACCCAGGTGTGAGGAGCTGATGGCTGCCTAGGAGGTGGAGTTTTTGACGCTGACTGGCACAGAAACCGACCTAATCTGGTTGAACTTCGAAGGCAGAACCTAAGGTGCGGGCTGAAGAGAGGTTTTAAGGGCAATAGCTGTTTGGTGTAAGGTATAAGAAAGCAGTTCAGATTTTTAATGAGTGGTTTGGCAGTATAGTGCATATGGCTGGCTATCAGTCCAGATATAGGGATTATGTATTTTTGTCTGCCAAGAGCATCTCTTCTTGCTGAAAAAGTCTCCCCCGCCATTTAAGCAATCCTATCCTATATAATCTATCTATACTAATAAAAGGGTAATATGCTAATTAGACCGGGTCGACTGGCCATCTTCTGGACATCCAACTTCCTTTTGAACAAAGCCATGGTGGTGGGGGCCAAGGCAGAGGCAGTTAGGGGCGATCAGGCTGGCAAGGGAGGACAGTTAGGGGCAAGACCAGGCCGACAGGGGAAGGCAGTTAGGAGCAACCAGGCCAGCAAGAGAGGGCAGTTAGGAGTGATCAGGCAGGCAGAGGCAGTTAGGAAAATTAGGCTGGCAAGGGAGAGCAGTTTGGGGCGAGATCAAGCTGGCAGGGGGTGAGATCAGGCCAGCATGGTAGAGCAATTGGAGGTGAGAACACACTGGCAGGGGAGGGCAGTTATGGGTGATCAAGCAGGCAGGCAGAGATAGTTAGGAGCGATCAGGCAAGCAGGCAGGAGAGTGGTTAGGAGCTAGTGGTTCTAGATTGAGAGGGGGATTTTTGATTGCCAGTTTAGGCCTGATCCCACAGGGATCTCCAATTGGAGAGGGTACAGGCTGGGCTGAGGGGAACACCCCAATGCATTAATTTCATACATGGGGCCACTGTATCAAATACCATTAGTCAAGATTTGAATATAGGCATGCTACTACATCTTGGTTTAACCTATGTGTCCTGGTAGCTCTCAGACAATCTCATATAAAATCTTCTGTTTATCAGAAATAAATAACTGTTTATTCTCATTTATTTCTGAATAATTACTTATTTAAAATATTTAATAATTTTTATGTTATAATGAGTTATAAAGGGAAATAATTATAACATGATATGAATATTGAAATATTTAGGAGAGAATGAGGGGTCAAAAAGAAGTATGCATATAGCTGGACTGGATGGGTATTTGGACATGGAGATAAGAAAGACATACACAAAATATTAAGAAACTTCCTCCTTCTAGTGAGTTAGGATTACACACAAAACATATTATCTTCATAAGATAGCTCAAAGAAAAGGAAAAAGAATACAAATTAAGGGGGCACGATGAATTATGCCCTATTTGTTCTGAGTCCTGATGATGGGCATATTGCCTTTTCTCTCCAGATTAGGAGACAATCGAAACATCTACTGTGACATTGCTTTCATGTCTATGGATCAACATTTGGCCTCCTGGCAATTGATATTGGATACCTGTCTGTTAGGAGAACAGTTTATGAATGGTTATAATAGATACCACATTATAAAGTAGATAAGAACAATAGTACTAAGTTTGCCCTGGTTCAAAGCTTGTTTTGTGGACTGTTGGAGACATTACTAGATTTATGATAAAGATAGCTGAGTTTATATTTTGGCATTTCCGCTAATTATATATTTTATATTTTAGAAGGTCTTCAAATATTTATCTATATTTCTTTTACAATATTTTTAAAAATTACAATGAATGCTTAGTTTCATTATTATTCCATAGTTTTAGTGTATGGCAAATCTGTGAAATAATCAATTTTTAACTTTAAATGTTAAAAAGGTAGGTCATATTTTTTTCTATCACTTAAGAATACTAAAATTATCATATGAGATGTTATAGTTCAAGTTCACAAACATCCATTACGACATTATTGGCCATACTGATACCAAATGTTTGTAGATTACAGAAAGAAAAAATTAATAACAAACAATAAAGCTATGGCTCATTAAGTATGTCATATTACTTTAAAATTTAATACTTTAAGTGATAGTGTGTGTAGATAAAATGTATATATAGTTAAAATCAGCAGAAGTCCAAAATTATTCTATTGAAATGACAGATTGTAGATCAGTTGCTGTAATCATTTAAAGACCAGATCATCTATTTTTGGTACCTTAAATTAAGCCTAGTTTTACTTCAAGGAACCCTTTCATTCTGCACCAAGCTTGCCTATGGCAAGGCAAGCTTCCAAACACAAGAATTAAAGTATAATTGGCTCTCCTGCAAATTGGAACTGGGTGAATGTCAGAAACAGAATCAGTTCTGGGTCTCAGAAGGGTCACAAATGTCTTTACTCCATCTTTCAGGCTCTGCATGCTTTGTTTCAGCTCTGATTATCTCAATACTGTCTGTCTAATCTTTCACTAGACTGGCTTCCATTGCTTACATTTGGTCCCACATGGTGACCCCAAGCTCATTTAATTTATATGTCCAATATTCCCAGTTTCCAACTGCAGCCTTGATTCTCAAATGAGGAAACATGTCTACTCCAAATGAAGCATGTGTATCTAAATCTTTAGTTATTCAGAGAGGTATGAGCAGTTTAAATATTCTTCTTTCATATTGTAATATAAATTTTATATTTGGGAAAGTTAATAATGAACTAATGTCTCATCATATACATTATGGAAACTAACTCTCCACAAAAGTTTCCTGGGGAATGAGAAAAAAAAAAGTTAACATTTAGAAGCACACTTGGATGAAATCTCTATTTCTGTGTTTTTTAGTTAAAACTCAAGAGAAAGTGTGAGCCAGCCTTACTGTCTAGCCAGACAATGAAGCAGGTTTTCCACCTCGATGGGGTCTAGCCCATTGTTGCTGGAAGGAAGAATCACGGGGAACAAACTAGACCTATCCCTTCAGGGAGGAATATGGGTGCTGTAGTTCCCAGCGAAGAGAACTGTTGGTGGTTAGTTTCCCCCCCAAAATCTGTTAACTATGCAAGCTGTAATCATCAATCTTCATGAAGAAACAAGTATTGGATTCAAACTTGAATAAAGGTATATAATTTAAACAATTCAAGAACCAAGAAGAGAGCATTCTGGGTAGGATATTTCTAAAGCAAAAGTATCTGAAATGGAGTTTATACAGTGTTTTGAAAATAATGGATTTACTAATGTGTTTGTAGCAGATTAACCCTTGAGTTAGGGCCCAGAATTGTTTTGAAACCCAAATCACAGATGTAATTGCTCTCAGGAACACATTTTCTGCTGCCAATTAATATTTATGTTGGGAAAAGATTCTTGGTTAAAAGCTACTAAGTTTGCAAAATATATTTCCCATCAGGAAGGAGTAGCTGGAGTCTACTAGAAAGGAAGAAGCTAGTGGTCCACCCATGCCCTCACCAGATTTTTGCAACATGGTTTTCCAACTTGGAGTGGAGAACAGATTTGCATCTATCTCTAAAAGGTTATGGTTCCTATCTTTAAAGTTTTAAAAACAAACAAAACTGGGCTTAGATAGACCTTTCCTCCTTATTTTCAAGGAAGTAACTTTTCCTTGGAACCATGGAAGGCAAATGGAGCCAAAATGAGGAAGGATGTGTATATGTGTATAGTGGGGAAATCAGGATAGGGAAAAAAGGACAGATTACAGAGGGGACTGAAGAATGGTTTTTCTTTGTAGTTTTACTCCCCAGGGTCATTCCATCTGACCTTTTTCTTCTTTTTTTTTTTAATAAGATATTTTTTAAAGATATTTGTATTGATTTCAGAGAAGGAGAGAGAGAGAGAGAAAATAACATACACAACACATTAATGATGTGAAAGAATCATTGATTGGCTGCCTCATGCATGCCCCCTTCTGGGGATGGAGCCTGCAACCCAGGCATGTGCCCTCGACTGGCATTGAACCCGCGACCCTTCAGTCTGTGGGCTGACACTCTATCCACTGAGCCAAACCATGTGATCTCTTTCTAATGTATCTTAGATAAGAGGTAAGAAAGATGACATGAGGGACTTCCAGATTTAGGAGAATAAGAAGAAAGTATTAACTTGAGTAAAGCCAGATGCTACAGAAAACCGCTGAGTTCCTATACTGGGGGAAGAGAATGCTCTGCAGATTTTTTTTCTTTCTCTCTCTACCCCTCTCTCTTTCCTAAAGCTGACACTTTCCTGCAATATTTGCATGCTATAGTACAAAAGGTGACCCAGATAGGATTAGGCATTTTCATGGTCCTCGTCCCTGCCCCCTATTAAGTGGGGAAATGGATGGTCTTTGTCACAGATGAGTTAGAGAGGAGGCTGGGTTTCTCTCAGTTTAGGCCTGCTGAGACAGCTCCTGGTATGCCGATTTTGACTTCTCTCTCTGTTCCCTCCGCCTGGCCCAGTTGTCAGTTTATTTTGCCTTCAGGCTGAACAGGGCCTCTCCCTTCCTGTTAGGGCTTTGTCACTGCTCAGTCAGCAAGTTCTTGGCGCTCTTCTCTCTGCAGCAATTCTTCTTCCTCCCACCTAGCTTTCAAATATACCTCCAGGGCTGTCTAGGGGGGTCCCCTGCCCTCTGGCATCATCTGTTCCTTGTTCGGGAGGCTTGAGGAAGAGTTCTTTAACTCTCCTTTCCCTTGTGGGGAACCAGGCCTTCTGAGGCCTCAGTGAGAGAGAGCTCATTCCCAGGGCTCATACAGGCCAGAAGTTACTGGCTTCTTGAAAGCTGTTAACTTTGTTTTAAGAACCAGCATGAGTCTGTTATTGTTGGGACCCCAGAGGCTAATCACTCTGAGGGAGTTTGATCCTGTCCTGTCTGTGAGAGAACACTGCGGAGGCCTTTGTCTGCTTGCTGCGGGCCTCTTGCCTGGGCCTTCCCAGCATTCCCTAGCTCAGCCTTCCTGGGGTGCTCACCCTCCCAGGAGCTGAGCAAAACCTTTAGGTCAGCAACTCACAGAGTTGGGAGGGCAAAGGGACTTGCAATTTTGAAGTAAATTTGACAGACTGTCTCAATGCACAAGAGTATTATGGCTTTACTATAGTGTTTTGTTTTGTTTTTCTCTATTCATGGAACTCCTGCTTCTAAATCTCAAAATATTTTTTTCATTTCTCTATTGGAAAATACTATATGCATTTAGAAAAAGTACATAAAACAGATTGGTCCGGGTTAATTAAATATTATAAAGCAAATAGCTATGTCCCTATTTATTATTTTAAATGCTTTTTTTTTTATTCAAACCAAAAACAAATCTTTTAAAACTTGATCCCTTTTGGCTTATGATAAATAATTAGAAATATTTAAGTGAAAATATTGATTTGGTTTTTAATATCTCAATGGTATGATAGTTGTGTGCATATATTTTGCTAAGTAATCAGCTCAATTATTGGCTCTCATGGTTATCTAAGACAAAAATCTTTATTCTAGGTGACCTCCCCCTATTAAACTGCTGAATTTAAGGGCTTTCTCCTACTTCTGCAAGGCTTACCTCAAGAAAAGAAATTCGATCTGCACATTAGGGTAGGCAAAGCACATTCTTTGTGCTTATAAAGTAAAGCAACTACAAAATGTCTCAGTGTGTCTAGATATCCTATGTGAATTATTTTTTTAGCATTCAGAGTTTAAGATCATTCTTTCCATTCCCCAAAGTAATTTCACAGGACTGACTAAAGGGAAGTCTTTTAAGATCAATATTTAATGTCTGCCTACTGTGTGCTGGGCATTATTCTAGATGCTTAAGCTATAGGAGTGAAGAAACAAAGATCCTCGCTCTTCTGGACCTTACGTGATAAGCAGTCAAAAAAAAAGAGACTGTAACAACAAACATAATATTGAAATAACGTATACAGTCTGAGAGAAGGCGATGAGTGTTATTGAAAAAGAAAACAGAGCAGGTCAAAGACTGGGGAGTGCAGGGTGGGGTGGATAGGCAAAGTGCCGTACTAAATAAGGTTGTCAGGATAAGTCTTCTTGAAAAGGTAAGATATGATCAAAGGCTTGGAGAAGGTGGGAGAGTTAGCTGTACAGATATCTGGGGGAAGGACATGTGGATGGGTGGAGGGAGCAGCTTGCATGAAGGCCTTTGAATGGTAGCATGCCAAATGGTTCTGGGAAAGAGTAAGTGGGCCAGGGCTGAGCAGCTGGAACAGAGAGAGTGAGGAATGGAGGAGGTGGAGGTACAGCCAGAGATCTGGGAACCAGTTCATCTAGAGTCCTGCAGGTCACACTGAGGAGTGTGCCTTCACTCTAGCAAAATGGGAAACCCTTATAGGATTTTCAGGAAAAAAAAAAAAAGACAAAAAGAAAGCACAATCAGGTTCACTTTTTAAAGGGGTGTGCCAGCTATTGTCTCTCCACTCACAACCAATCCTTCATATACTTGGCTCTGTGATGCTGGGCCAGGGCTCTGCTTTGCCAGCTGCTCCCTGTTCAAACTCTCCCAAGAGGCAGTAATAGAGGAGTTGCCAGAGTAGAGAGGGGAAAAGGGACTTGCTTCTTCCTATTTACCTCCTGTCTGCTTCCTGATCACAGCAATGTCCCTTCAATCCAGCTGTTAGCAGTACCTTCTGAAGCTTGCTGCTTCTCTAGCCCTCACAGAACTAGCCTCATGGCCCCCCTCTCCCAAGCACCTTTCAGTCAGCGCCCCTCCTAGAGGCCTAAGCTACCATGTCTTAATATTTCCAACTCTGTTCCTTGGTTCCCCAGCCCTGGTCACTGCTTCATGTGCTTTCTACCAACTTTTATCTTTTCAATTACTCAGTTAACAAGTGCTTAAATTATTATAGTCTCTCTGATAACATACCTGGTATGAGTCCAGGTTATTTTTGTTTGTATGTTTGTTTGTTTGTTTTTGTTTGTTTTTTTGTTTTTTTTTTAGCCTGGGAAAAGAAGAATGGATTTGCCATCAACCAAGGTGAGGAAAGCTATAGGTAGAGCAGATGTGAGGGTAAATATAAAAAACCCAACTTTGGCCATGTTATTTAGACAAAACAGAGATCTGAAGTTGGCTTTTGGATACAGCATAGAACCAAAGTTCATTCTTTTCCATGTGGCCCTTAGGCCATGATCATACCTTTTTCTATACCAGAAATATTCATTGAGTGCTTTATGTTTTTGAATCTAATTTAATTTAAAAGATTTAAATCATTCAGTTAAGGACATAGATGTGGGACTTATAGCCAGGTTTGAATTCTGGCTCTGGGTGATCTGTAACATTGAATAGGATATATATAACCTTTATAAGCCTCAATTTCATCAACTATAAAAATAGGAAGGACAATAGCAAAGTGTAACCGTGATTGAAAGGTGAAAATTAAAAAATATGCAGTGGTGAGTACATAGTAACCTTTAAAAGTAAAATGTCTCTCTCAGTTATCTGTAAAATGGTGGTAACATCTATTTTATAGCCCCCTTTTATTATTACATCAGAACAAGACTTGTAAATCATTGAACACAGAGCCTTCTACACAAGATGCACTTGATAAATCTGAGTTTCCCTCTTACCATACCATTTTATCAAATTCCCATAATAGCTCTTCTATTTACAAATTTAACAGCATTTTAAAAAACCTGTTCCACACAACATTAATTCCAGGCAATATTAGTAAGGATTAACTCAATAAAATAGTCATAAATATAAAGTTAAAGAAGAGCAATCAGCATGTTCAAATATGTAGATTTTGATCAACATAAAATAGTATTTTTGTCCTCACCCGCCTTCTACACTTAATTTAGTAAGGGTAATCTTTCTTGATTGGCTACTTTGATAGGAAATAACTTGTCTACTTATTCATTTGAACTCATAAGTATGTCTCAATGCAGAGCCACTAGGTTCTCAAATAACATTATTTTGTTCAAAAATATTTCATTATAACATTGATGAGAAATGAGTTCTTGGCTGGGACCACTGTCTATGTGGAATTGGCATGGTCTCCCATGTTTGCATGGGTCTCCTTCAGGTACTTCAGTTCCCCCACACAGCCCAAGATGTGCATGTGAGGTGACCTACGTGTCTAATTGTCCCAGCTGAGGGAGTGTGGGAGTGATGGGCCTACAATGGAAGGGAGTCCTGTTCAGAGTGGGTACACAGTGGCCTGAGTTGCTGGGTTAGACTTCAGCCACCTGACATCCTGAACTAGAATAAATGAAGTACAAACAATTATTTCTTTTTATTCAAGCTCCTTAAATGTATGTATAGCTCACATTTATTTCAATGTTGAATATTAGAAGTGTTTTGAATCTTTATTTAGAAGTTTGGAAGCCCTGGCCAGTTTTGCTCAGTGGGTAGGGCATCAGCCCTCAGTCTTGGATTTGCTTTGTCAAGGCCATACACCTGGATTGCAGTCTCGACCCCTGGCCCTGCTTGGGACAAGTGCAGGAGGAAACCAATGGATGTGTCTCTCTCACATTGATGTTTCTCTCTACCGGTGTCTATCCCCCTACCTTCCACTCTCTCTCTTAAAAAAAAAAAAAGAAAAATATCCTCAGGTGAGGATTCATAAAACAACAACAAAATAGTCTTGCCTGGCTGGTGTGACTCAGTGATTGAGTGCTGACCTATAAACCAGGAGGTCATGGTTTGATTCCTGGTCAGGGCACCTGCCCAGGTTTTGGGCTCCATTCTCAGTAATAGGGGGCATGCAGGAGACAGCCTATCAATGATTCTCTCTCATTGATCTTTCTACCTCTCTCTGAAATAAAAAATATAGCCGAAACCAGTTTGGCTCAATGGATAGAGCGTCAGCCTGCGGACTGAAAGGTCCCAGGTTCGATTTTGGTCAAGGGCATGTACCTTGGTTGCGGACACACCTCCAGTAGGGGGCGTGTAAGAGGCAGCTGATTGATGTCTCTTTCATCGATGTTTCTAATTGTCTATCCCTCTCCCTTCCTCTCTGTGAAAAATAAATAAAATATATTAAATATATATATATTTATAAAAAGAAATTTGGCGATTGTTTTTGTGACCAGAAATAAGCTGTAGGAAATAAACTCTTGTTTATATCAATTAGCCTGTGGTAAAATAGTTTTATTATACAATGTTTATTAAAGCTCCAGTTTCCAAGAACCTAATGATGACATTGAGAACTTACTATATTCGAATGATCAGGTCTCAAAGGTGGCAGTCAGCTTCCTAGCATGTTTAGTCTGTAGCTGTAAGTATCTCTGGCCTTTATGATCCTTTGCCCTTCTTACTCAGCATGCTCACCCTCATTTAGATCATCTGAATGGTCCACAAGAAGGATAGAATATCTTCCAAGGGACTAGTCTGCCTTCTACATTTAATCTGGAAGAACAAGTTTATTGCATCTATAATCAACCCAAACTAGTCCCTTCCTCTTTCCCAGTCTACAGATACCTGGACCCCAGGCATGATGGTTCCCTGCCACAAGGGAGTATTGTAATAGGTATTAGGGAAGAGGTAAGTTGCTTTAGGGGATAGTGATGTTTCTGAGAGAGCATAGTATGCAGATGAAGGACATAAACTCTATACCTCAATCCCAGCTCTACTTCTTACCAGCTGTGACTTGGAACAAATTACTTAACCTCTCTGAGCTTGTTTGTCATTTCTAAAATGATACGTGTAAAACACTCAAACTGGAGACTGGTACATTACAGACCCTTGGTGCTAGCTGTTAATATTAGAAAATTTACAATTCAGTTAAAGAAACCAAAATAATCCAACAACCAGTGATGAATTGCGTGTTACTGATAAAATGTGAAACAAGAGTTAAAAAACACACACAACAGTATGGGACACAGAAGTCAAGAGTGATATTACCAAAGAGGAAAGAATGGATCTGAGCCTTAGATAATGGAGGGGAAATCTGTGCTACTTCTGCTTTTATTCTTCTGTTGTTGCTTTTGGAATGAGGACAAGGAGAGCCAGAGATTATGGCCGCATGAGAAGGGGAAAATGTTGAGAAAGAGACAGTGAATTTCTGTTTCAACTTTTCTGGAGGTCCCATGTTATTACTTTCTGATTGAAAACAACTTCAGTCTATTGCTGGGGGATGGGATGTTATCTTCTTACAGCGGCACTTTAACCATAAACTTTTTGCTCATCACCCTAATTTAATTTCTATTTATTTATTTATTTATTTTACAAAGAAGGTAGGCATGACTCCCTTTCTTTATTTGGCATTTCTATCCCTACCATTGTTACATAAAGTAGCTTTTGAAATAATTTCATTGTGGATCAAGTTCACATTTCCTTTGAGCTATTGGCCTCCCAAACCATAACTGCAGTACCAATTGCCTTATAATTTTTGAGGCTGTCATAAAATGCAAAAGAACAGATCAGATGTTTAATATTCAATATTCTCCAGAAGATTGCTGCAGTTATTTTTCTTTCTTTTTTTTTTTTTTTTTTTTTTTTTTTTAAAAAGAGATGACTAAGAACTTGGATGAGATTTTTTTTTTTTTTTGTACAAATGACCAATGAGATAAACAAAAAACCCTCATTGAAGGAGAATGGTGCTTATCACTCTTCCTTTGAGAAAAGGGAAGCATATCAGTTCTTGGGATTTACTTCTCCTGTAATTCACTGTGCTTTTAAAATGAGCAGCTTGGCAACACAGAAATGTAGACTCACATTTCTATCTATAAATCACCAGTTGGTCCCTTATGTTGACAGTTTCTGTACAAAATCAGAAGACTTCAAAGTGTTCCAGCAACAAAATGTAAGAAATTGTGGAACACATAAATCAGCAACATAGTTTTAGCAAAATACTGACAGGATATTCAAGTTCCAAGATGAAAAAATAAAATAAAATAAGGTAAATATAAAAACAGAATTCAAATTAAGAGGCATTCTTGAATAACCCAACAAACTATTGAGAGTTGGCAATATAAAGGAAAAAGTGCCAAGCTCAAAATCAAGGATCAGACCAAAAAAGGTACTATTTTGAGCGAATGCTATATCTTTCATCTGTCAATCATTAAGCAGCTATAATGATCTGGAGCGAACACTTTGTGATTCACCAGGGAGAAATACAAAATAAATAAACTTAGTTCCTGCCTTTGAGAAGTGTATATTATATAGTTTTATATTTAGAAATGTAAAAACACCTTTTTTAAAGTGCAAGATTCAATGGAGGTACAGTTATGTAATAGAAGATAGTGGGACCACCAACCTAACCATCTCCAGGATCTAAGAAGAAATATTCTTTTTTAAAAAGAAATATTCTTGCCATCATTTTCCTCACAAATTGTTAAGCTCATGGTGACCCCTACAATGAGCAAGCCAACTTTTTTGTGAATAGCCTATTCACACACAGGGATCTGGACCTTTTTACCGACTTTTACCATTTCTAATTATTTTTTACAATTGATACAAAGGGGGGAGGGATGAGTGAAAAAGAAAAAAAAACTTTTAAAACCAACTCTGTAAAAATGACATAGTTTCACTTTTCTCTTTCATTTAATTTAAGTGCCTTGGCTATTGCCTTTATACTGTACTTATTTGTAATGATCAGTTAAATTGATGAATGGTAGAAATAGTAAGTTTAATAGATTGTGCTTAATATTTTGCTCTTGAGCTAATGTCTTTCTAAATTAGTTAGGTTTAAATGATAATGCCTTCCATTACAACTGCCTCAAATTCTAAAACTCCTGTTCCTAGATTAAGGACATTGAAAGGAAATGTACCAGGAGAAACAACTTGAGTGTTCTGGAGGTAATATCTTAATGCATTGCTATTGCTTTATTGATTGGAATCCATCTTGCCTCTGATTCATTTTCATAGGTGCTCCATTTTGACAGCTATTGTGAAAACTGCAAAATATGCCTACTTGGCGTATTTTAAGATAAATCTCCAATCTTGCCACAAAATGTCTGAACTCAGATTTGAATTGTTTTGGAGAAAGTTGATAATCATTCCTTTGCCTCCCCTGTATTCTTCCTAGCTTATTGAATTTAAAAGTTTATGGTTGAAAATGTATACAGTCAGTCCCTGCTTAAAGTTATCAATAGGTTCTTGGAAGCTACAACCGCAAGCAAAACATAGTATAATGAAACTAATTTTATGATAGGCTAATTGATATAAACAAGGGTTAATTTCCTACAGCATATTTCTGGCCAGAAAGAAATCACCAAACTTCTAAGTAAAGGCCCAAAACACTTCTAATACAGGGTGTCCCAAAGACATGCACACTTTGAATGATTATGAAGTCAGCGTTTATTGACATATAGTTCATTTTCAAAATGAAGTGATTTTTATCAGCTGTTAAAGTATGTTTTCTATTTTGGGGGACACACTATACTTAACATTGAAAATTTGGGCTACACATACATTTAAGAAGGAAGAATAAAAGCAATAAGATAATTATTTTCCAACCCACTATTACAGTTAAGGGTCACAGGTGGCCAGAGTCTGTCCCGGGTGCTCAGGGTGCCAGGTGGGAACTCACCCTGTGTAGGGCATCCTTTCATTTGTAGGGTGCATCTCACACACACTATTAGGCCAGTTCACCTCACCTATGCACTTTTGTGGAATGTGGGAGAAAGCTGGAGTACCGGAGCAAAACCCATGCGAACATGGTGAGAATGTGCCAACTCCACAGAGACAGTGGCTCCAGTGGGGAATTGATTATTTTCCTCATCAATATTATAACGAAATGATGTTGAACAAAATGACATTACGCATGAACCCAGTGTATACGTATATACATTTTATATATGCAGTCTGTGGTAACAAACCTGCCCTTTAAAATATCACAATAATGACAATGGATATTGAAAACCACCTAGTGGACTTTAGAGCACAGGCAAGAGGGCATCTATCTGATTTAGAAAAGATAACTTGTAGGCATTACACTCAGTTGAAATAGACAGGCAAGAGGAGGGAGTTGGAAATTGTGGTTTGTGGGTAAAAGTAACAATAGTGTTTCCATAATCATTGTTCTCCTTTTGAAGCAATGCCTTTTTTTTTTTCTTTTCTGAAAAACACCAGGGCTTTATTCATCTGTCAGTGGTGTTTGTGGTTTGCAGAGGTGTCATTGTTCTTAGCCACATCCTTTTTTCCCTTAGATGGCCTTTTGGGTTCAGTGAGAGTAACCAGAGGGTCAACTGTGTTGTCTTTCATGATAAAGAAAAACACTGTGTTGTTCAGGAAAATTAGAACCCAACTTTAAACTGCTTCTTTTAGTTCTCAGTTTTGAAAATACACTTTATTTCCCACTAACAGTTATTGCTATAAAAACTCATGGGCAATACTTTAGTCGATGGTAATTTCTCAAATCTAGGAGGAGGCAGAATTAATTATTCATGGTCAGTACTAGTCCACAAATATTCATTCATTCATTCATTCATTCATTCATTCATTCATTCATTCAACTTAAATATACACCAATTCTCAATTTAACCTTCCCCTGAAATTGTGATCTGCTGCTAAAAATATTTGGGGCAAAGGAGAATTGATCTTATTTCTGTTAGACTGTTGGACTTTCTCCCTTCATCCTACTCAACTGAGGGGCCCTGCCAGGCATGCCCATGGAACATGGCTGCTAGCTATAGGAAGACCTTATAAAAAGCGAGTGAACTTGGACTAAGTGCTTCACTTTACAGCACATCCCTGCCTTCTCTCACCACTGCACACAATTGTGTTAGACATTACAACAAGAGTGGTGGCATTTAAAATCATATGGTATAAGACATGATTATCCTCATAGTTCAAGACCCCACAGTTAAAGCCTTTACACTCTGTTGGCATTCTCTCCTGGTGCATCAAAGTCCCGAGGTGCTGCCTTCAGGTCAGTGACTTCCTCACCTATCGTAAGGAAATTACCACCCAATACAGAGTCTTGGCCTACTTTCTTTCTCCCATCTGCCTTGCTCTTACCTGACATAGATATTCCCAAATCAGATTTAAATACGCAGTGGCCTTTGCCTCTCCAAGGTCCCATAGAACAGGTTAAAGTGGCTGTTGACCCATCCAGGACCAATCCCTTGAGTATCTCCCCATCAGAGACAGTTTTAGATAATGCCTTTTATTCTTCTAAATGTCTAAGAGGCACAATGGGTCAAACTCACATTCACATTTCTCCCAAAGACCAACACAAACTTGCAGATTTTTCTATCTAAATTCTTAAAGAGAAAAAGAAAATGTTTGACTGGCCCTGTAATCTGCAAGTTATCATTTATATAACCAATTCTTTTTTTAAAATCCCTTCCAAATCAGGTCTCCTGTGAACAAAAACTTAATGGCTCCTCCTTTGGCTATACAGAGACTCAGCCAAAGCTTTGAAATCACTTCCCTAGTTTTCTAACTAGGGTGATATGTTTTTCTTTGTGGGGTTTTTCTTTTCCCAGGTATAGTTGTTAAGAAAACCTGGTTGTGAGTTTGGACAGTTTACAGCAGATTAATCTCTGTTGCTTCATGCGGTATGGAAAGAATATCAAGGTCAAAATGTCAAAGCATGGATAAAAATTCAGTTAACTATTTAATAGCTTTTTTATTTCATATAATTTTCTAAATCCTTAGTAATTCCATTTCCTTTTAAAGAGAAAGTGACTAATAGTGTTCATCTCATAGATATATTAATGTTATATTAATTGAGATCATTTAGACGAGAACAGTTAGCATAACTCTCAGAGTATGAGTAGAGCTCAGAAAATGTTGAATAATAAATCTGTATCTGGCTTTGCTGCATAATGATAGAAGGTTATTACCAACTCTACGAATAAACAAACTTTAGACGAGATAGCTAATGACTTGCAGTATTGACTCTATTTTCATTTTCTTCCCAATTTGGCAATGCCGTGTTGAATTAGAGCTTTTAGTCTTACATGCAGTCTTTTTTGTCTTTAGATTTTCACTAACAATGCTAATTGATGGGATACTAATCAATTAGAGCTCATAGGCAGATATTAGATTATGATCATTTCTCTTGAATTTTCATGTAGGAACTATTCTGGGAACACATTATTAATTTTCTTCATTTGCTATTTATAATGACAGAAAAGTCCCATTTATCGAGCCAATAAATAATGGTGGCTATGTGGCTGGAAGATTAAGTACCTAATATACATTATCTCATTTAATCCCCACTTCAACTCAATGATGTTGATAAGGTTAACATTATTTGACAGACTGGGAATCTGATACTCAGAGACATTAAATAGCTTTGCACAAGGTTCAGCAGCTAGAAAGTGGGAGGGCTCTGTTTGAAGCCAGTTCTGATATCAAAGCTTGAGCATTCAGTAACTATACTCACCATCCACATTAAATGCTAACATGATAATTATCTCCAACAAAATGATCTTCACATAACAAGTGATTCTGCTTTTCACTGTTAGGTCTGATCAAATAATTGACCTATAGACCACTTCACAGCCAAAATTCCCCTTTTGCTTAGACCACATTTCACTTGCTAAGACTGCATCCCACTTGCTAAAACCATTCTCTTTCCCCTCAAGACCCACCCAGATGAATTCTCCGTCCAGAAAAAGCCCGCCTAGAGTCCTTTAAAATCTTTGACTCCTAGTCCCTGGGTGCTGGTTTCATTTTGGAGCTTAGCCCCATCTGGTTTTCCAGATGACCTAATAAATTCGTAATTCTTTACCCGTCTTGGCCTCATGTGTTCCTACTTCAGCAACCCTAACAATCACAATCCAGTTCTGTTAGCCCCCCTCACTTACTGTCACCCATGTGGGCACACCCAGGTGGTGATTAGCTCTGCCTGTCTACTTTCCTGGGGAGAGACCTCTCTACCTACTGCCTCCAGTCCCTGTACCTAAATCTTGAGGACAGTTTCCACACAAGACCATGCAGATTAGAATATCTTTAACAACATTTGGGTGGGTTCTTTAAACTAGAGATATTGTAAAAAACAAATTGTGAAAATGAACCTACGCTATGGTGCAAAGTTTAAGCTTGAGCAATATTTCAATTAACTATGCTGAAATTGTAACACAATTACTACCCTCTGGGAGTTGGTAAAATTGCTACAAATATGCCTGAAAAAAATTTCTGCCTCTTCCTTGATCCTGCATTGAAAAATCTTCCCCCTGGTGTTTGTGTCCTTCATTTTTCTGTGACTCCATGGATCCAAATGCCGGGTTCTTCTACCAGGACTTCTGAAGCAAGTGAGCCAAATCCTCTGCCTTTGTAACAGGAAGTACTCAGGGGTTGGCCTTTCATTGTAGTTGCTTCACCTTCTTTTTTTAAAAAATTATTTTATTGATTTTTCACAGAGAGGAAGGGAGAGGGACAGAAAGTCAGAAACATCGATGAGAGAGAGACATCGATCAACCGCCTCCTGCACACCCCACACTGGAGATGCGCCCGCAAGCAAGGTACATGCCCCCGACCGGAATTGAACCCGGGACCTTTCAGTCCGCAGGCCGACGCTCTATCCACTGAGCCAAACCGGTCTCGGCACTTCACCATCTTTATATATAGCTCTGTACACATAAGATTTTCTTTTTTTCTAATGCCTACTGCAATTACTGCTTGTGAACAATCAAGTGGTTTCTATTTCCCAGATCTTATGGACTTGCTCTGGTAACAGTCATAAAGACCACTCTGACTTTCAGCAGACAGGAACAGTTCTTCTCGTTGTTCATTATTCTTTTACTCCTTCCTATGTCCTGTATTACAATGTCAGAAATCCCTCTGTTTTCAGAAGCCTAGGACAAGTTGGTTATTGCACGTGACCATGTCCTCACTGAGTAGACTATATTACACCATAAAGAGCCCTAAACTGGCCTCTGCTATGATTCCTTCAGCTGTAATGTACTTTAAACTTGGAAGACTCAACTGCAAAAGTGAACATTTATCCAATGGGAAATAGATTGATCTTTATAAACATTTAGGCTAATTGCACAAGGTTCAGCAGCTAGAAAGTGGGAGGGCTCTGTTTGAAGCCAGTTCTGATATCAAAGCTTATATAGATTCAACTATATAAAAACTTAAGCTTCCTGTATAACAATAGCAACAATAAAATAATCATAAACAAAATAATCAAGTAAGTGAAAAATTGGTAAAAATATTTCCCACTTTCAATAGATGAATTCTAACAAATTAATGAGAAAAATACAAGTGGGAGATGGGAAAGTAGTTGAAAAACATAAAAAGGCAATAGTCTTAAAAATAGATACTAAATACATGAAAATGTTTAACTCTTAGAAATTAGGCGAATAAAAATACTTCACCTATTAAAATAGAAGTATACAGAAATGAATATATCCGCATGCATATTTGTGAGCACAGATACATGTGGGCTCTTACCCAGCTGTAGGAAATGATATTGGAGCACCGTTTTTGAATGCCATTTTGCGTTTTCCAAATCCTTAAATACTTTCTTGCCACTTTGTCCAGTAATTCCACTTCTAAAAAGAAAACTATCCTACGGAATGAATCTGCACAAAAGTCTATACAGAAAAATATAAATTGCAAACCCAATTATAATAGAAAAAATTTGAAAATCATGTGCTCAGATAAAAATGAAAGAGGTTGTGAAAGATTCTTATGTATGTGCACAAGAAGAAATAAGCTGTAGCAATTGAAAAACAGTGATATAAGATGCTGCTGCTTTGACTTGCTAAGTGAGAAAGATATTAGAGTAGTATGTGTAATATGATGCCAATTATATATATCTATTCTATATAATAAAAGAGTAATATACAAATTGACCATACCTCTGCTACACTCACAAGTGACGCCTATAAACCAATCAGGAGTGAATATGCAACCAAGATGGCTGCGGCCAAGGAGAGCAGGAGGGAGGCTTGAGTTTCCCTGGCAATGGAGGAAGCCAAGCTTTCCACCTGCCCTTGTGTACCCAGGCCTCCACTCAGTGCTACAAAATTTCAACGATAGAAGATAAATAAATTCCAACAAAAATGGCAGCAGCCACACAGCTGGAGAGAGCAGAAGGCTTGAGTTGCTCCCAGAGATGGAGGAAGCCAAGCTTTCCACCTGCCCTTGCCAGCCCAGCTCTCCGCTCAAGGCTACAAAGTTTCAATAATAGAAGATAAATAAATCCCAACAAAAATGGTTGTAGCCATGGAAAGAGCAGGAGGCTTGGCTCCAGGCTACAAAGTTTCAATTGTAGAAGATAAATAAATCCCAGATACCAGGGCCCCTCCTTGGGTTGCTGGGGGGTGTGGCCGGTCTGCAAACCACCACAGGCCCCTAACCTAGGCCGCACCATGTCCCAAGGAAACCCCCACCCTGATCTGGGACACCCTTCAGGGCAAACCAGCTGGCCAACACCCATGCACCAGGCCTCTATCCTATCTAATAAAAGAGTAATATGCAGATTGACTATTATTCCAACACACAAGATGGCTGCCCCCATGTGGTCAAAGATCCTTCCCTGATGTGGACACAAGATGACCACCACAAGATGGCCAGCAGGGAAGGGCAGTTGGGAGGGACCAGGCCTATAGGGGAGAGCAGTTTGGGGGGACCAGGCCTGCAGGGGAGGGCAGTAAGGGGCAAAAAGACTGGCAGGGGTGCAGTTAGGCATTAATCAGGTGGCAGAGGAGTAGTTAGGGGTGATCAGGCTGGCAAGCAGAAGTGGTTAGGGGCAAAGAGGAAGGCAGGCATGTGAGCAGCTGGGAGCCAGCAGTCCTGGATTGTGAGGGGAACCCAGATTGGAGAAGGTACATGCTGGGTTGAGGGACATTCCTGTTTCTGTGCATGAATTTTATGCACTGGGCCTCTAGTATATATACAGTATATAAAAGCCTAAGCAACTGAATGATGAAATAACTGAACAACTAGCTGACCAATCACTATGATGTGCACTAACCATAATGGGGTAGAAGCTCAATGCAGGAGCTGCCCGTTGGTGGTCAGTGCACTCCCACAGCCAACTTCCTGTGGCTAGCCAACCTTCCATGGTCCCTCCTCCTGGCCAGCTGCCCTGATCAGCTCCAATCACTGGCCAGGCCAAAGGACCCCTCCCGTGCATAAATTTGTGCATGGGGCCTCTAGTATATATATGAAATTATAAATACATGTATGAAGATACACATTAAAAAATACTCCAATATATTAATAACAAGAAATATTTAGGGGTATTGGGACTTAATAGTATTTTTTGGGGGACGTGATACTACTTTTTAAAGTCAACAGCCATATATAGCTTGGAAAAGATGAATATATTTAAAATATATACCCTGTAGAAATGACTAGGAGGTAATGCACTTTAGAGTAAGTATTTTTCCTACTTGCTGTTCAGATATTTCCATTACATTTCCAGTCATAAATCTATTCTTTTGTTTCCAGAATGCATTCAAGAGTCTGTATTTCTCATTCAGAACTCAGAAAAAAATTAAAGGCGGTCATTACCTTCTTTCTTTAAGCACAGGCAGCAGAAACTCCTTTTCATGGTTCTGTTTTAAATCCCTATTGTTAGAAACATTTATTTAACCTCTAACTCTGCTCTACTGAGACATTTTTTTTTTGTTATAGCAGGTTAAACCTTGACCTTCACAACCTCACACTCAGGGGAAATTTGTTGTTGTTGTTGTTGTTCTTGTGCTTTTAAAAATATTGGATTGAAATCAGTTTGGCTGATTCTTTTAGGTTTGGAAAAAGCCAAAAGCAATTCTACTTTGGACTTTTTGGGAAGATTTTATTTTTCCTTTCACTGGCATAAAAAGATTTTACTATGAAAATAAAATTATACAAATAGTAGATAAAGAATGTATCAAAACTTTCTTTCACCCAAGCTTGAGTGGTAAAAATAAAAAATTGCCATTGCTTGCAACTTGCCAATCCTCTCCTGTCTTTTTAGAGGCATAGTGGAATGCAGAATGGAGCTTCAGATAGGGTCTTCATTGTTTTCCAGATAGTTTGATAGGACTTTGCATAGTATCTAATTGCAGGCAATCAGTATTTGGTAGTCTCCCATAAAGACACCCTGAAATACTTCTAGAGGACTTTGGAGGCATTGCAAAAAACTTTACACCATTTTTTAGAGAATGCTAGGTGTACCTACAGATCTGCATTACATATTCCATGTCAGGTAAGAATGTTGTAGATATGGGAAGAGTGTTTAGGTATGTGCAGGGAAAAGGTTAAGGAGGAAGAATGAAGTTCAAATAATTTCTAACTTCTCCTATATCCCAAACTCTGGAGAATATTCTGAAGGTGTTCATACACCTACACATTTCTCATGTATGACAAACTACTCCCTGGGAATTTACAAGGAATAACAAAGGCCACAACAGCCACATGACTCCAACCCAAACTTGCTATGGTGAAATCTCTGGACCATTTTTAATGGAGAATTTTCACATATAGTCAGGAATACAGTCCTCTTAATTACCACAGGGCATACATACTTGCATACATACATACATACATATATACATACATACTTATAAGGCTTTCCATGGCCTTAAAGCTATACTGAGTGTCGGTCAGTTCAGCAACTACTGCTGACCATGCAGAGACCACCAGTGGCTGTATTGAGGATGCTGGATCCTGTAGGCTTAAATAATTCACTTCATGTTAAATGCTCAAGCTTTGGATATAGACAACCAAGGTTCTCAAATTTACTAGCTGGGTAACCTTGGATCAATAGTCTCTTTGGTAGAAATTGCTAGCTGCCTCCCACTACCAGCAGAGTTCCTCACTAACCTTTCAGAGCTATAGGCCCAGCCAAAACATGGCATTCACCAAACTCCTGGGCAGTCGAGTGGAGCCAGGTACCAATTTGGGGCATGATAGAAAAGATTTTGAGACATTGGGGAAAGGATGACTTTTCAAGGGAAAGAGGTGGTGCCCCTAATTTCTCCTTTATTTCCTCGCTGGTGCCTGGGAATGCAAAGGTGGGGCTGAAGCACCAGTAGCCATCCTGGATCATGATCTGATTGTTAGGAATGGAAACCACTGGTTAAAGTTTGCAGAGCACAATGAAGCTAGGAAGCCCCATGACACTCCCTGGCCTGCATTCTTTTATACGTCTTTTAGATGGGAGAAAAATATATTTCAAATCTGTGTAAGCTACTGGCATTTTGGTCTTACCAGTAATATGCAGTCACACTGAATCATAAGTAATGTATATCAGCTTATCTAGGAAAGCAGTACAACAGTCGTACCTAATCCATAGGGTTATTGTAAGGATATAAGAAAATAATATGGTTAAAGCATTTTTATGTGCTCAATAAAAGTTAGAAACTCTCACTAGATGAAAGCTTAGTTTGTAAATAATAAAATTTAGAGATCATAACCTAATATAGTAAAAGCTTGGACTCCAGGAGTCCAATCACAAAATGGAACTGCATATGAAAGACATGATCTGGCCATAAAAATAATTTTAAAAATCACAAAAAAATTAAAATTTTTCTAGTTATCCTTTTTTTGAAAATAAAAGCAATTTAAATGTTCATTGGAGTTACTAGCAACATCAAAGGAAATCCAACTTAAAATCCAGAAGCACTTTATTTTAAATTAATTTTTTGCTATTATTTTGAAAAAAAATTCAAACTTACAAAAACTTACTAAAATAGTACATAAATTTCTGTATATCATTATCCCAATTCCCAAAATTGTCAACATGCTATCTCACATTTCTACAGTCATTCACTTATGCACCTGTTATCATTAATGTTGTTCTTGGACTTTCTGAAAGCAAGTTGTTAAATGGTACCTCCTCACCTGAAACACTGGCAGAGCTTGTTTCCTGAACAAGGATACTCTGCTAAATAACAGCGGTCAATACTCCACATCAGGACATCAATATGGATACAACACTACCATCAATTCCTGGGCCCATTGTTGCAACTGATCTAGAAATATCTCCTCTTCCTTTCTGCTCCAAGATCCTATCTGGAAATACCTGCACATTCAGTTATCTAACTTCAGTCTAAAAAAGTCCTGTCTTTCCATGTTTTTCATGTCTCTGGCAGTTTTAAAGGGTAGAGATGTTTGCTTTTATATCTTGTCTCTAAACTAGGTTTGTCTGCTATTTCCTCATGACCAAAACTGACATCATACCTTCTTGACAGGAAGTCAGGGAAGTGATGTTATGTTCTTCTTGGTACATCAAAATAGAAGACATAGCACACCAACATATCCATCACTAAGAATATTAGCTATGATAACTTGATTATATTGGTGTCTCAACTTTCTCTAACTTAAACTATTCTGTCCCTTACAAATTGATTATCAATACATTATGGGTAGTTATCCTGAGATTATATCAGTATTCATCAGTTTTAGCATAATCTACAGACTCCTGTATGAATCAACCACCTCTGTGATGTTTGCCAAGATGTGATTCTCTGTTTACAATATTCCTTGACATTGACATTTTACTGTCAGGAAGAGATTTTTCTTTTCCCAGATTGGTTGATTCATGTATTTATATCCTTTAGGTCCTTTAGCACCTATGTCCTTTTGATACATACCTAGCATTCACTGATTATGTCCTTACTTTCTGGAAAAAAAACCCACATATGTTCTGGACTAATATTTTTCCTGTATTATTTGAGTGATTAAGTTGTATATTGTTGTTGTCTTTTTCTTTTTTCCTACTCATTTTATATTTTTCCGGTCACAGTTCTGGAAATTAGAATTTCTTAAAGAAACCCAAGAGGAAAGTTTTTAGAAACTAAGATCTAGGTGTTAGTGCTGCCATTGTTACTGGGGTACCATTTCTTCTAGACCCTGTCAGTAAATAGAGCTAGGAAATAAATATGTGTGTGTGTGTATGTGTGTGTGTGTGTGTGTGTGTATACACATATATTTCATACACATATATAAGAAATACTCTTATCTTCATATCAATTATTGTCACAAATACACAAATATGTGTGAGAGAATAATACACACACATATACATATACATATATACATATACACACACACATCTATATATATACATATACACACACACATCTATATATATATATATATATATATGAATACGTGTATATGCTTCTGTATATACCACGAATACATACAAATGCCTCCAATTTAAGCTCAACACCTCAGGCTTCTTTCTATCCTTTCACCTGTTTGCAAATATGTTCTCTAGCAGTGGATCAATTGACTTGCATTAGTCTCAGTCTATTGAATCATTTGCTTATATATTCAGTGCAACCAGTCCCTCAACCACAGTATTCACTTTCTCAACCTGCTATCTCTGCTCCTCCCTGCCACAGTTTGGTTCCCTGACTGGCTTCTGGGAATGTATCTCAGAAAAGGAAAGGGAAGGGAACATGGAGAGAAAAGGACAAGACTGCTCTTTAATATCATTTTCTTCATTTGAAAGTATTCTTCACAATATACACCTGCCCTGAAGAAGTGACAACCTAATCCAAAGCATACTGGCATTCGTTAATAGGAATTTTCTGCCGAGACCGGTTTAGCTCAGTGGATAGAGTGTCGGCTTGCAGACTGAAAGGTCCCAGGTTCGATTCCGATCCGGGGCATGTACCTTGCTTGCGGGCACATCTCCACTGTGGGGCGTGCAGGAGGCGGCTGATCGATGTCTCTCTCTCTCATCGATGTTTCTGACTTTCTATCTCTCTCCCTTCCTCTCTGTAAAAAATCAATAAAATATATTTTTTAAAAATAGGAATTTTCTTGCACACTTAGCAGTTGTATTCATTCAAGATAGTTATACTTTGTAAAAACAACAACAAAAAAATTCATCCCTAATCTCCATAATCCCCAAACCCATTGCATTTAAAATCAAATATCAGAGTTTTAAACAACAGAATAAGACTTCAATTTACATTAAAATATAGGGAAAATAATTTGAGGCTAGACTAACTTGACCTTGCCTGAAAAATTCAACTTCCATGAAGAATTAAGTGTATGAAGGTAAATACTTTTGTATTCACACATCAGACAAAGTCACAGAATGTGTATGTGTGTGTGTGTGCATTTACTCACTTTTTCATCTACCTGCATCTTGTACTATTTGAAAGTTTTCAAAAAAATGCCAAAAAAGCATATTGTCAATCAAATCCATATATTGTGTTTTCTAAACTAAAATAGGCAGACCTTTTTCATGGG
Organism: Lasiurus cinereus; assembly: GCA_011751065.1. NCBI lineage: Eukaryota > Metazoa > Chordata > Mammalia > Chiroptera > Vespertilionidae > Lasiurus > Lasiurus cinereus. The sequence continues at coordinate 41,590,475 of JAAGEH010000226.1, forward strand.
AATGAAAAAGTCTTTTACATTATTCAACTTCTCATTCAAAACTTTGGCCCACAACATGATTAATTTTGTAGCAATTGCTAACCTCTAATACTTTTTAAAAAAATAGTGGGCATAAAATTGACTACATTTCCCAGCCTTCCTTGCAGTTACACAAAGCCAAAGAAGCATGGGTGAAAGTGATAAACACCAACCACTTCTAAGTCAAGTTTATAAAAGTCTCTGTGCAATGCTCCCTATTTTCCATCTTCCCATATAAGCTGGCCAGATGCACAGCACCACACCCAGCAGAGGACTCTGAAGCCTAATGACAGGGCCATCAGATGAAAGAACCTGGTTCCTATTTGGGGCAGAGGCCCTCCTCCCCTACACACCCAACCTACACAAGACTGGAAATTGTGTGAGCAATGAACTTTGGTGGCAAATGCCATATGGGCTCCTAGTAGGGATAAAACACAAATACTATTCATTGATGGAGTAATTTCCTGAATGGCAGTGTACAACAAAGCTTGGCTGACTGAGCAAAACATTTTCCTTTATTTTACCATGACATTTTCCTTCAAATTTGGCAAGTAATGTGGCAATATTTTTTAAGGCTCTCAAGTTCTGAACCACAGTTCCAAACAAGGCACTCATGTGGGCCTAACTACAATGGCTTATCTGAGATTGTGACATGGGACTCTAATGGAAAGTGGCCAATGAAGGCAGTGGTGGTGCCTTATATGGGGCAGTGCACTGATTCATAGAGCAATTGCAGGTCTGATCAAATAGAACTACTAATTCATGTTATTATAACACAAATTTGAGTTACACGGTAATTCATATTCTTTCCTGTGTGTCTAGTTCACTAGCAAGAATGATTAAATATTAGGGAGGAATAAACTCAATATCACAAAGGCATTTCCTTTCCTTAGAAAGAGCTGCTAACCATGAAAAGTAGATTTATTTGCATATTCTACTGTCTGAGAAATGAAGGGAATAACCAAACCATCACCACCCTGGATGCATGAATCCCTTGTGAGGCTCTGTCCAGTTGGGATGTGCCTAGTTGCATTTTAATCCTTGGTCCCTTTACTTCTTGGAGTAGGCCCTGGGGCATGCTCCGTTGAGGGCCCTTGACACTGGAAATTCCTCCTTTTGGTTGATCAAAGCTGGTGCTGCCTGACCCCACCCCAGGAAGTGGTGGCAGACACATCTGTTCAGTCTGGCTTCCTGCCAATAGGGGATTTACTCTCGGGGGAGTGGGGGAGAGGGACTTTTATGTCAGGAGGGGATTTATTGTTGGCTGATGGGGTGTGGCGAGTGTGAAGGGTGGGAACCACTTCAGCTCCCTGGCTGGACTGTCTGACTTTTTGTGCAGCAGAGCTTAATCTTTGTATGTGGGTTCCAAGACTTTTGTGAAGGGTAAGTACTGAAGCGGTGAACTTTAACTATAAACTGAAAAAACTGTGGGGGGAGTGAAGTATAGATTTGCAAAAGCAAGAAGATGAAAGTGAATGTGTGCTGACTACACACAGTGAGATATTGTTTAGAATGGAACAACTGAAGACACAATGCTGACGGTCCTCACCAGTTAGCACAGCCCCACAGCCCCAGGGGAAATAGAGGCTGGTCCACTGGTTGTTCTGAAACTCTGCCTTTCACCTAGGGGAATTCAGGGGACCTCTTCACACCTCAATGTCTCCATGGCAACAATCACAATAACACTAAAATGACACATTGAATTCTGTAAAACAGTCCCATTTTTGTGAGATTAGTGTGTGTTAAGACAGGAGGAGTAAGGCATTATATGGTACTGCTCCAGCAACAGCCAATGCCTGGAGTACTGGGTTGTCTCCTAAAACAATATCTGAGTATGGGCTGAGTACAAACACTGTATCAATGATTCAGTATATAAATGGGAAAGAAATGTCATAGGGTTTAATTGAATTTGATCCTAGAAGTTGAGAGAAAACCATCAATTTGCTCTTTAGAAGATCCATTACCTTTCTTACCACCATATTATTTTCTAAGACTACTGGGGGCCAGATATTTTGCCTACCCATCAACCATGTGCCCCTCATGGGTGTTATCTACCAAACATGTGTAGAATAGCTCCCATGCCCACTTCTGGACCACATGATGTGGTCTATACAAAAGAAATGTAGTCTTTGTTCTTCATGTTGCAGGAGCCCCCGTTTAAAGCTTTAATCTAACAATCCAGTCAGGGCTATAGCTCATCTGTAAACTAGGCAAAGATCCTCTCTTAGGCAGATACAGTCATGGATGTGTATTTGGTGAGTGGTGTATGGGCTGTATTTCAGTCCTTACTGGTCCTTTATTGTTTGTCCTGCAGGCCTTTGTGTGCTTTGGATTTCATCATATCTTATGGATGTAGATCATCATATCTTATGAAGCTGTGGGATATTAGTTGCAGGAATCTTAGTTGCAGGAGGGACCAAAAAACCTCTGGTAAATAAATCATCTTTTAAAAAAGCAATTCAAGGTAGACAATTTTAATGCAAGAGCAATATATCACAGAATAATCTGGGAGATTCCAAATGCAGCAAGGAGTCTGTCTCTAGACTCTTGGCTACTCCATAAGTATCAAACTTGATGAGCTGTTTCAATTACAACAACAAAAATTTAGTAGGGAGAATATTGGGATAACAGGGACCCCTACTTTGAGTCTTCTAATTAGAATATGGTACAGAGCTAGGTGACAGAGGAGTGTGTGGTGGCTTCAGCTCTGCAGTGACTTCAAGAAGTTTGGTGCAGTGGCCCAAGAAGTTCCAGTACTGTCAGCTTCTTTCATTTAATATAATACTCTCCAGGTCCATATATTATTTTCAAAAGGTAAGACTTCCTTATTTTTTTGGTCAAGTAGTATTCCATTGCATAAATCTACCACAACTTTTTAATCCACTCATCTCCTGATGAACACTTGGGCTCCTTCCAAATTTTGGCTGTTATAAATAAGGCTGCAATGAACACAGGGGTGCATAAATTCTTTTTAAATTAAATCTTTATTATTCAGATTATTACATTTGTTTCTCTTTTTTTTCCCCTCCATAGCTCCCCTCCACCTGGCTCCCACCCCGCCCTCTACCCTTACCTCCCTCCCGTTGACCTCATCCATAGGTGTATGATTTTGTCCAGTCTCTCCCTGTACATCCCTTCACCCCTTTCCCCCTGAGAATTATCACTCCCTTTCTGTGCTCCTGATTCTATTATATTCACCAGTTTATTATGTTGATCAAATTTTTAATTCAATTAATTTTTAGATTCACTTGTTGATAGGTACGTATTTGTTGTTCATAATTGTTTATCTTTTACCTTTTTCTTCTTCCTCTTCTAAAAGAATACCTTTCAGAATTTCATATAATACTGGTTTGGAGTTGATGAACTCCTTTAGCTTTTTCTTATCTGTGAAGCTCTTTATCTGACCTTCAATTCTGAATGATAGCTTTGCTGGATAGAGTATTCTTGGTTGTAGCGTCTTGCTATTCATTACGTTGAATAATTCTTGCCACTCCCATCTGGCCTGCATCGTTTCTGTTGAGAAATCAGCTGACAGACGTATGGGTGCTCCCTTGTAGGTAATGAACTGTTTTTGTCTTGCTGCTTTTAATATTCTCTCTTTGTGTTTTGCTCTTGGCATTTTAATTATGATGTGCCTTGGTGTAGTCCTCTTTGGATTCCTTTTATATGGGGTTCTGTGTGCTTCCTGGATTTGTAAGTCTAATTCTTTTACCAGATTGGGAAGTTTTCAGTCATTATTTCTTTAAATAGGTTTTCAGTATCTTGCTCTCTCTCTTCCTCTGGCACCCCCATAATTCTGATGTTGGTACGCTTGAAGCTATCCCAGAGGCTCCTTACATTATCTTCACATTTTTGGATTCTTTTCTCTTCTTGCTTTTCCAGTTGAGTGTTTTCTGCTTCTTTATATTTCAAATTTTTGACTTGATTCTTGCTTTCCTTTAGTCTGCTGTTAGGTCTCTGTATAATATTTTTTATTTGAGTCAGTGTATGTTTAATTTCTAATTGGTCCTTTACCATCTCTAGTTGGATCTTTTTCATCTCTAGTTGGTTCTTTTTCATCTCCTCTTGGCTCTCACTAACTTTATCCAACTTTTCTAGGATATTCTTGAGAAACCTTACAAGTGTGGTTTTGAACTCTATATCCAGTCGTTTGTTTTCCTCCATTTTTTTTGTTTGTGATCCTTTCCCTTGTCTTGACATTTTCACTATGCCGGGAGAACTTCTGTGTTGTATTCAGCCTTATGATACCAGACTTGCAAAACCGAAAAAGCCTCTCTGTTGAGCTTGGGATGGGTGAAGTCTCAGGGCTTAAGGGACCGCCTTGCCTTCCAGTCGGCCCTGCCCTCCATGGCCCCTGAGTCTCATGTGACTGGGTAATCACTGGAGCGGTTCCTGTGTGCGCCCACGCATGCTCTCTCGCAGTGCCTCTAGACTGCTGCTTCTCCGGGTCTCCTGCCCTCCAGAACCATATGAGTCTGGGTCCCCAGAGTTTCGCCAGAAACAGGGGTTTAGTGGAGTTAGAAGTGACGCAGTTGGGAGGGTCTGTCTCCCGCCCACTCGTGAATGCCAGCGGCACAATCAGCAGTCTGTCCTCTGCAAGCAGTGCCATGCGCATCACCAGACTTCTTATCTTTTGCGACTCCCCTAAATTTCCATGCACTTCTCCCTTTTCACAGTCCAAACTGCCCTAGTATGAATTTCGGCTGGATCTGGGGTTTAGTGTTGTAGGATAAGGGGTTCAGTGCTGTTGAGAGTCTCCTCTCCCTCCCACCAGAGAAAGCCAGCCAGGTACTTCAACACCCACTCTCTCCACACATGCGTCTCCATACCTCAGTTTTTTCAGCTCCTCTGGGTCTCTGTGAGCCCCTCTCTTTCCTTCTAGTTGTAGAATTTCCAGTCAGCCAGCTTTCCTGTGGTTCTGGATGATTTCTGTTCTGTCTTTTAGTTGTAGTTTTGAAATTGTTGTGCGAGGCAGCAGTGTAGGTGTTTACCTATGCCGCCACCTTGGATTCTCTCCATAAATTCTTTTGAATTTGGGTTTAATCTGTTAATCTTAGAATTTATTTCCAGAAGTGAAATTGTTGGGTCAGAAGATAGTTTCATTTTTAATTTTTTAAAATATATTTTTATAGATTTCAGAGAAAAAAGGGAGAAGGAGAGAGAGATAGAAACATCAATGATGAAAGAGAATCATTGATAGGCTGCCTTCTACATGCCCCACACTGACGATCAAGCCCACAACCTGGACATGTGCTTTGACCAAGAATTTGGAAGTTTTGCAGAAAAAATAGAGAAAAATTATGTGGTTTCAGGATCAATTGACCAACATTCATACTGATGACAGAAGGAGAAAATATGTGATTCAATGTAGACAAAATAACTTATGTCTTACAATATTAAAAAATATTCCTGATGGTAAGGTAATGAAATATGTGTCTAACTGATAATTGTTGTAGAATTTGCTTTCCCAGACATCTTTTGTGTATGATAATAAAAGACACATATGAAAATAATATAAATGATTTAGGAATGCTTTGGTTCTCAACAAGGCTAGAGAGAAATTTAATCAATAAAATACAAGCAATATAGGTCAGAAACAAGTGGATGCTGCTGATGGTGTTCTGTTTCCATGGAAAATTAGTAAAAAAAAGGAAAAGATGAAACAAAATATTATAAGTCTATTATATTCCAGTTTTGTGTTTGGCAGTGACCTCACTGAATCCTCACACAAACCTCCCTGAGGGTGTTTCCATTATCCCCATTCCACAGATGAGGAAACAAGTTGGGAAACATAAAGTAACTGGTCCAAAAATCACAAAGTTAGCTAGCAAATGGCACAGCTGAGATTTTAGCTGTGGTCAGCCAGATCTCAGAGACTTTGTTTTTTCCATATTGCTCTCTTGTGATTGTTTTTGTTTTTACTCATTCAGTTTATTCATTCTTGTTCTAGAGAAACTATACAGGATTTGATCACCACTACCTGTGCAATTCCATAATACAGGGTAGCTACCATTTTGAAATTATTTTAGCATTGAACATTGGGCAGTTCTCCAGTTTCAAGATGGCATCGCCTTTCTGCATGAACACATATTATTTAAAAGAAAGAATGAATGTGCCTTTTCATTTTGATCAAGGCATGCCTAATGGCTCAGTTTCTTGCCATTGAGTTCTGACCACCCGATTATTCATGCTCTGCTCTCCTGTGGCTGTGACAGCCAAAAGTTTACTAAAATGCTTTCTGGAGAGCCAATGAGCTGTTCTCCTCTGTCCCATAGATGTAATTTGTTCAAGGTTGATTATTGCCAAACATGTCTAGATATTCCCTAGATATTATAAAATGTTTCATAACCTAATTTATGAAAGTTGAGGAGTTAAGAAATTCTCAAAGCAGTGTTCAATTCTGAAGCAATTGAAAATATAAAATAGGCTATGCTTATTATACTTGGAAGATGAGAATTGGTTACAGCAAACCCACAAGAATACAGTATTAAACTTCCAAAGGATGAGCAAGCACTGTTGAAAACATCAGATACCTTTGTGAGATACCATATGAAAATATAGGACAAGGGCTTTCTTGATAACTATGAAAAATTAAGGCAAAGTACTAATCAGACAGATCTATTTCTCAGATGCCTTTCAGAAAAGGTACCTCAAAATCAAAAGCCAGAGACAGAATAAACACCACAATTAATTATTATGATATTCCATACAGAATTCCTTTAGAAGGATAGCATTTCTTGTGACTATTGGATTTCTGAGTCTGAGGTAGCCAAAATCATAATAAAAATATATAATATACATAGCATGTTATATAATAAAATATATATAATGTCATTAACATATATACATACATATATATCATACCATGTACTCCTTTAACGTTTTAGTACATCTTTGGAAAACTATTTGAGAAATATACATATAAAATGTTGATTCAACCGAGACTGGTTTGGCTCAGTGGATAGAGTGTCGGCCTGTGGACTGAAAGGTCCCGGGTTCAATTCCTGTCGGGGGCATGTACCTTGCTTGCAGGCACATCTCCAGTGTGGGGTTTGCAGGAGGCGGCTGATCGATGTCTCTCTCTCATCGATGTTTGACTTTCTATCTCTCTCCCTTCCTCTCTGTGAAAAATCAATAAAATATATTAAAAAAAATATTGATTCAATTTCCTCAGGAGTAATTGCATTAATGTTACTGGCAGAATAAGGTTGACGTAATAGGTAGATAAATCAAAATGAGTTGTTAAACCCATCCTATCTAATAAAGAGTAATATGCAAATTGACTATCACTCTAAGACACAAGATGGCCACCCCCATGTGGTCAAATATGCCTGCCCCCATGTGGATACAGATGGTTGCCACAAGATGGCCGGCAGAGGAGGGCAGTTGTGGGCAGTTAGGGGTGATCATTCCAGCAGAGGAGGGCAGTTAGGGGTGACCAGGCTGGCCAGGGAGCAGTTAGGCATTGATCAGGCTGACAGGGGAGTGGTTAGGGGATTATCAGGCTGGCAGGCAGAAGCATTTAGGGGAAATCAGGAAGGCAGGCAGGTGAATGGTTGGGAACCAGCATTCTTGAACTGTGAGAGAGATGTCCGGCTGCCCAGCCTCAATGGGCAGTTGGACATCCTTAGAGGGATCCAAGATTGGAGAGGTTGCAGGCTGGGCTCAGGGACACCCCCCACCGCCTACCCCCCACCCCCCGCCGCCGTGCATGAATTTCGTGCACTGGGCCTCTAGTTGTAATGTATTATGACACAAACCTATCTCTGCCACCATCCTTTTAAAATAAAAATAATATTTGCCAAGTGCTGTGCCACAAGGTTGAAAATAGAATGTTATAGAGTTGTCATTATTTTTTCTCAGTGAAGGAATGTGACTGATAATATAACTATTGCTTAAACTATTTTAGTATGTGGAATTGGCACAGATAATTCTCTGCTCTATGTACTAATTACTGTAATTTGATCATTATAATGATTATAATTTCATATTCACTTTATATGAGATAGTCTCATAACACTGCCTGTCACATCTTAATGCATTTGCTTGTAAGATTCTTTTGGAGGGAAACTATTCTATCTTATCAACAATGTCTTTAGTAGCTTAATTATGATATGCCTTCAGGATTTTTATAACACCTCTTGCAAAGCCTGTTTTCTGAATAAGAATGTTTTATTTCTAAGAACAAGATATTTTTTTAAATAGTCCATTGCTTTCCTAATATTTTATGAGAAAAAGTATTGAAAACAACCTAAAATTTCATCAAAGAGATACTTACTAGATTAATAATGGCATGTCTATATAATAGACTCTCAGGTGTTTACAAAAAGAATGAGGAACCTTTCTATATACTGATTCAGAAAGATTTCCAAGGTATATTATGGAATGAAAACAGCAAAGTGCTTTAAAATAATGTATAGAATAATAACATGATGTATATAGAATATTTGATTTGTATAAAATAGGGGATATGTAAAAATCTACATGTGTATTTTCTTGCACTTTCATAAAGAAAAACTCTGGCTGGATAAATAAGAAAATAATATGAGTGGTTTCCTAAGTATGAGGAAAGAGGTGTGTATAATCACTAAATGAGTAGAAAAATAGGTTTAAAGACAGACTTTCACTGCATTTCTCTCCTTGCAATTTCTATTGATGTCCCCTGGTGTCATGACAAGTTTCTGTCTTTATATAGCCCATTGCATCAAGCTTTCTTTTATTACTTTTAATATATAATACCTTTAGCTTTTGTCATTTAGTCACATATATAACTTTTTACAGGTAAACATTTCATTCACTTATAATTTATTATGGTACATACTATGAGAGATGATGGTTATCCAGTTGTCTCAACACTATTCATTGGACATCATTTCCTCATTCATTGGAGATGCTCCCTTGTGCACATAATATATTCCCTCAATATTTTTGAATTTTCTATTCCATTCCATTGGCTTGTATATGGATATGTCCTATGTTTTAGTTTTTATTTTATTGGTTGACTTTTTAGAGAGAGAAAGAGAGAGAGGAAGGAAGAGAAAGAAACATGGATATGTTGTTCCAGATACTTATGTATTCACTGATTGCTTCTTATATATTCCCTGACTGAACCCACAACCTTGGCGTATTGGGATGACCTACCCAGCCAGGATCTTTGCCACATGTTTTAATTAGTGAGAATATATGCTTTAAAATTGATAGTTCTATTTTGTTCTTATTGTTCTTCTCTTTCAGAGGTTTTCTGTATTTCTGAGAGAGAAAAAAATCAATTGATTTCCTCCCATATGTGCCCTGCTCAGGGATCTAACCTACCACCTGGATATTTACCCTGACTGGGAGTCAAACCTGTGACCTTTTGTGCACAGGACCACATTCAGCCAGCTGAGCCACACTGGCCAGGGCTAATAATATTTTTTAAGGCAAATCTTTAATAGAATTACATCATCTAATTGAAAAATTTTGGTATTTTAATTGGAATTGTGCTAAATTTATCAATTAACTTTCTGTCCTCAAATCTGAATACGTCCTATTTACTCAAGTCTTTTCTTTGGTATTATAGTCATATAGTTACAGTTTTCTTCACACAAGCCTAGCACATTTCTTATTAATATTATTCCTATGTATTTTAAACTTCGTTGCTTTTTAAAATTGACTCATTACACACATATTCAAACTGGCTGTTGGTTGAATAATCAACAGCTATCTGTTTTTATTATTTTGTACCCTCCTATTTTACTGAATTTTCTTATTGCTTATAGCAGTTTTTCAGTTGGTTCTCTTAGAATTCTCAGATGCATAATCATATTGCCTTCAAACAGAGATAATTCCATCTTTTCCTTTCCATTTTAATGTCTCTAATTTCTCTTTCTCATCTAATTACAATGGTTAGTTAAATATCCTCTTAAAGATTCTGCAAGGAGACTTACTCATGAAATGAAGGTGACAGCAATAGAATCTGGGTGAAAATCTTAACCCACTTATACAGTGCTTATGTTGAATAACTGTTTTGGCCTCATCAACATGGCCTTTAGAGATTGTTCCTGATGCATTATTTCTAAGAAATAAAAAGTGATTTCACTTGTTATTGAAACCATCTTCAGTATATTAAACTTAAGCTTTCCTTGAGGGCCCATTTACAAACAGTCATGATTCGTCTGGCAATACTTCAGGAAATATGTAGACAAAATAGAGATTTTGTCCACATAATTGGTTAATCTCTCTCAAGCCAAGTTTATTGGAAATTATTGAAGCAAATATGTAGTTTATATCCCACACCCCAAACCCCTCATACTTAAGTTAAAATTTCTGATTTAAACATATCCACAGAGAATAAATAATGAATTCATTATCTATGGTAGCAAAGTTGCCTGGTGTGGTGATGTGATGTTACCTATATTTATTATTTATATCTAATACTTCGGTAGCTTATTCAGGCTGAATTTGGTCCCAATATGAAGCAAAGAAAAATGTGACAATTAAATGGAATGAATACCAATAAAACTAACAATTGCTACGTTTAGAAACTCGTTATTTAAGAAAAGTTAGTCAATACTTTTGAAAGATGGAATTACCGGTTGCAGGAGTAGATTTCCACATTCAGAATTGTTTTTTGTTTTTTTGTTTTTTTTTAAATATATTTTTTTGATTTTTCACAGAGAGGAAGGGAGAGGGATAGAAAGTCAGAAACATCAATGAGAGAGAGACATCGATCAGCCATCTCCTGCACACCCCACACTGGAGATGTGCCTGCAAGCAAGGTACATGCCCCTGACCGGAATCGAACCCGGGACCTTTCAGTCCACAGGCCGACGCTCTATCCACTGAGCCAAAGCGGTCTTGGCCAGAATTTGTTTTAAGACTGGCTTTCTATAATCCAAATTTACAAAATGTTCTTAATGACATGAATCTTCAGCATATGTGATAGATGAATGAGTTCATTACAAAAGAAAAGACACATTCAAGCAAAGCAAAGCAGGGCAAAGTTAAACAGAGTACTGTATAACATTGATACGGACAAGTTAAACCACACATACACACACACACTTCAAGAGAACCTCCTTACTAATCAGCAGCCACTTGATTTACTAATCCAGTGTCCTCTCAGCTTTCACGCTCTGGTTGAAGGAGCCCTTAGATTTTTTAAAAAATGTTTATTTGCTTTGAACATTTTAAAGATCATAGTTGGACAAAAATAAAGGTAAGCAAATTTACCAGGAAATAAGAAATCAAATTCTGGATAAAGATTCTCAGTTGTAAATTCTAACAAGTTAGCGCAATACACTGCCTACTGTAGCTTGAGGAAAGAGCATTTATTTAGGAAACAGATGAAAGTTGGCTCCTTATTTCAATTCCCACATGTAGCCAAACTACACTAAGGTACAGATCTACAGAAAACAGGCAGGACACTATATCCATTCACTGATGAGAACCCGCCAGCATGTGTCATTACAGCTAACTAGGATGAGTGTTCTTACTCATTATGTCTACCAACTTAGTAACTTTAAAGCCCCCTCTCAATATTTGAGAGTTTACATTTTGACCTAGATTTCCAATGATAAACAGAGGATGATTTTACCAGGTGAAAATCTTACTTATCTATTCTAGGCTGAGGGTAAAAAATCCTGAATAAGCCAAAAGACACAGGAACTAGACTATACGTACTCAGAAGAATTTGTAAGTCAAGTGATTGCTGATGTGTAAGGAGGTACTCTTGGTTTTGTGTGTGTGTGTGTGTGTGTGTGTGTATTTAACTTGTCTGTATCAATATTACACAGTTCCAGGTTATGGAAATGATCAAATATATAGTCAGTGCCCATTGAAAAGACTAAATATTGGCTTGGAGGCATTGGCTGAACTTTAGCATAATTCTCTTTATAATTAGATTTTTTTTTAAAACATAGCACCACATGCTGCTACTTTTAGCATGATTCAGCAGGGTCTAGTTAAGTTATGCTATATGCTTTTCAATTAAACCATAACGTCCACATATGCATTTTGTTGTGCTCACCCAACATTAAATAAATGGATAACACCTGAATAAATTCAGAATTCCAGTGTACACCCATTCTTGGAACTAATTTACCAGTTAGAGGTTTTTCATTTTAGTTTAATCATGACTTTTACTGAATTGAGGTAAAGTAGTAGTTACTTGGGTTCAAGCTCTAAAAACAGGTAAAGTAAAATACATAATAGTATTTATGACTGACCCATTTCTCAACCCATTTAAATCTGGAAAGATATGTAATAAATTTGAGTCTAGTTTATACACTTGGACTATTCATATATACAATAAAGCTCTTTCATAAAGCTTCTTATCAGGGGAAATGTCTTAGAAAGGAAATGGAAAATTATGGGCATGGAGATAGTACATAAGATTTTTAGCCTTCTATTTTACATTTATATCTCCTTATTTGTATGAAAATACACAGCTACTGACAATGACACTATGCATGTGTAGAATGTGTCAAGGCTACATATATCCTCAGCAAGTTCCTGGAACACTGAGAACTCTGGGGTCTCTCCCTATGGGTGATGTCACTTTCCTAGAAATTTTTTCTTAGTAAATCTGAGTGATGACAATAAATGTGAAGATCCCCCCTTTTGAAAGCTTCAACACTTAATTTTAACTAAGTATCACCATAACTAGTATGGCTCAGTTGGTTAAGCATTATCCTGTGCACTGAGAGGTCAAAGGTTCAATTCCTAGTTGAGGCAAAAGCATTAGGGGGCATGCAGGAGGCAGCCAATTGATTTGTCTCTCTCTCCTTGTTTCTCTCTTTCTCTCCCTCTCCATTCCTCTGTCTCTTTCTCTAAAATAAATGAAAAACATACTAAAATTAATAATAATTAAGTATCTCCTGTAGGGCTTGCACACAGAAGGCATTTAGTGAACAGTGGTTAATGGTGATTACTTCCTGCCTAATAAATGAAATATTGTGCATGATATAGATGCTGGTAAATTGGATGAAGAAACTGAATAACTCTGTGGAGGATCTAGATCTTTAAACTGTAGTCTGCAAACTATTTGCCTTTATGAGATTCTTGTTAAAAATGAAATCCTAGCCCATACCTATATTAGATCTAATATACCTGGGAATTTTAATTTTTAACAATTTATGTGATGATTCTCCTTCTCTATAAAACCTGACAACCTTTAACCATTAAATCCTGGAGTCTTAAAAGAATAATTCGAATTACATAGATGTTTGTTTTTATTTAGACCAGTAGAAAATCTACCAAGAACATACTTTTTCAGAAAAGATTCTGAAATTTTTATCCAAATGATCAAAATAATACTAATCTAGTACATGAAGTCTTAAGTTATGCCTGTATAATTCTTAAAAGCACAACAGAATCCGAAATATTCCCAATGGCAAATATCTGGGTTTTAAGGAAGATCTGAAATTTTTGACCTTTGAAAAAGGTTATCAGTAAGGTTTTTGATAAATGAAGAAAAAAGTTTTTAAGTCAATTCACTAATGGAGAGGTCAGGAAGAAAAAGACAGCAGGATACAGAAAAATTTATGCATCTCTTATGAACAATAAGAGAATGTGTGGCCGAAACCGGTTTGACTCAGTGGATAGAGCGTAGGCCTGCAGACTGAAATGTCCTGGTCAAGGGCATGTATCTTGGTTGTGGGCACATCTCCAGTAGGGGGCGTGCAAGAGGCAGCTGATCAATGTCTCTCATTGATGTTTCTAACTTTCTATCCCTCTCCCTTCCTCTCTGTAAAAAAAAATCAATTATATATATATATGAATGTGTGGAAGGCATAGTTGGGGGATTTTTAGAATTAAGTGCAATATAAAATTATCACAGCACTACTTCTCAAATATAAGAAGCAAAGTCAAGGCACCCAAAATAAGGTCTGAAATGGAAGATATTCTCCTAGCAAGAGGGAGGCAATTGATCACAATTTGAATTTGTTTTGCATCTAGAAGAAATTGATGCACTGTAATGTATCCAGGAGAGAATGCAGGGCTTATAAAACATTTAAAGAAATTTGATGTTTTTTTGACCGGAGGGTATGTAAGAGTTGAGGACATAGGTAAGGGATAAGAATGGTAATGTCAGATTTAATCTACAGCTATGTTCAAATGCTAAAGGAATATCATAAAAAGAAGGGGTAACCTTATATATGGTTTAAAAATAAAACATGAAGACCTAAAGATAAAAGAAACAGGCAAACTGAAATACAGAGAATATAAAAAATTAATCTATATAGGCCATCTTACAAAGAAATAGATGACTGTGGGATGTTGACCCCTTTTTGGAAACAAGAGGCTATTTAAACAATGATGTGGGATATTGTAGGACAATACTTCTCAAAATCGAATGTTCATACATAAGAATCATGTGAGTATTATGTTAAAATGCAGGTGCTGGTGTAGGAGGTCTGGATGAGATTCACAAGTCTCCATGCCAAACAAAGCTCCCAGGTGAAGCCCAGGCTGCTGGCCCATGTGCAACATTTTAAGTAGCAAGAGTCTAAGGTATTTTTCAAACCTGAGAACCCAGAATAGACTTACTGTGTGGCTCTATCTCATTCTGTGTGGTCGTGAAACTAGTTCTGTAACATCTTTGTTCCAGATTTCCTCAGTTGCAACTTGGAAATAATAAGAGTGTTGCCTTATAGAAATGTTTGGAGAATTCAGTGAATTAATGCAAGTAAAGCATGCAGGATAGAGCTTGTCATATAGCAAATACTCAATAAATGCCAGCTTTTATTATTGCCATCATTATTATAAAACTAAAAAGTCATGAAATACAGAGTAGTTTGGCTTTTTCTGATTTTTGTCTTAGCTGATGTAATCAGATTGTGTTTACTGTCTCAACTGAGCAATGATGACATAGAGTTTATCCTGCTCACTGCCAGACAGAACTCCAATTGCAGCCTAAAGTTATTTCTATGTTTTGCTAAATTCCAAAGGAAATGAAACAGAAAATGACTCTAGTATGCAAATAATAGCAATGTTGAATGAACATGGAAATGAATATCTAGAGACCTAGTTTTCAGTTCTGCCTTTACTTAGCCCTGTAAATGAATAGTATTCTCCTAAGCCTGACAATCCCACAGTGCAGGAGAACACGGGTCCCTTTTACAGCCACCCAGAATCCCCAGGACATCTTTCATGGGTTGATGACTTGGCCACAGACATTCAAGGAACAGAGATTGTCATCATTCTTTGGGCTGCCGGTGCTCTTCTGGACTCTGAGTTATATACTATGTTGCCTATTTCCTCTGCTGAATATCCTGCTTCTAGTTATATAAGAATGTTTGGCACTCATGCTGATATCAGAGTATAAGACTAGGAATCCTATGTAATGGGTGAATGGCTTATTAGAAATGTCTGACTTTTTAATTTTGGGCACCCAATAAAGGGGGCTAAACCTTACTCCTTAAATGCTTTAGCTAATTAAGAAAAAACTAAACTTTTCAATGAACATTTAAAGTTCATTTGAAGGCTAATTTTAATCTAAAAATAGTTCTAAATGAAGGATCTTCATTAAATTGAATAAACATATAGTAAATCAAGTATTTATTGAACTCCTACCATGAGGTTAGTTCTGTGCTAATATTATGGAGACTGTAATAAGAAGCCTAAGACATAGATTAACATATAGCTACAAGGATGATGCAGATATGGAAAAGTTAGGGATAATTTGATACTGAGATGAGTAGAATTAGCTCTGGGTAACGCCACCTCATAGCACCTCCATCTGTCTATCCTTCTTTCAAACTCCCATTCACCTTTCTCTACTCATCTCTTTCTTTTTTTCTTCATTGTTAGCATACTATAAAATTTATTTACTCACTACATTCATTGTCTACTATTGCTTTTCCTTATGAGAATGTAAACTCCACAAGGATGGGATTTTGTCTCTTGTTTATTGAAGTATCACATGACCCAAGAAGAGAGCTTGGAAGCACAAAATGCTCAAGAACTCCATCTTGAGTGAGGAAATGATTCATTAAAGAGACCAATGCCAAGTTTAAAACAGCATTTCACAGTTCACAGACATTCTGTGTTCCTAACACACAGAAAGAGATGAGCAGGAACTACTTTATAACTGACTAGTTTACATGAACTCTGTTTTCTACACTCAACAATATTCAAGATAGTCTTTTTTTTTTCATTTTGACCCCTAAAATTAGGCTGACCTAGAGAAGTAAATAATGAGAATAAACTATAGATCATCATTGCATAGACACTCCAAAAGGAAATGAAATCTGAAAAGACTCCTTTACGCAAATAATAACATTAAAGGAGCAGGGGTCCTATCTCCAATTAGCCATGCAAATAAATAGTGTCTCAGAATTTGAAATAAGAAGTTATATCTAAATGATCACTAATGATATCTAAGTTTGACATCTAATTTTCTTAGCACCAACTCCATTTTGCCCACCCCATCTCAATACCCCCAATTCTACTGATAGTTCAAGTTTAAAGAATTAGAAAAGACAGAAATGAACAAAAAGAAGAAGAATACCTGATAGGAAATATTTGCTGTTATTATCACTACAACCAGGGTTGCAAATATAAATCAGGTAATGAAATCCTCCACTGATCAATGATCAGATTTGGGGCAATTCTAATCTGGCTCCATTTCTCCTCTACAAACAAGCAAAGAAACAAACAAAATCTTAAAAGTAAATTGAAAAGGCCCTAGAATAGCAAAAATAGTGTCATTACATTTATCCTCTAACTCTATTAAGTAACCTCAAGTCTATTTACTTTATACATAATTATTTTAGGCTTAAGTCTGTTTTCTGAATCCAGAGAAATTAGAGACAGCAAAGTTTTAAATGTTGCTGCTGGAGCACAAGTCTTATCTAGATAAATAAGTTAGAGCTAGTAGTTAAAAGTTAAAGACTTCAATTCAGAGATGAACTATTATAAACACATTTTACTAGTAACCTTCTATTAGAGTAAATTTAAAAATGATTTTCTGACAATGACCCTGACTTATCAATAATAGATCAAATTACATTGATCACCTCATGTAAAATGGCAAGACAAAATCCTCACTAGAAGGGGTCCCATTAAAAATGTTGGCATGTAAACACTTTTGTTTGTGGTAACTGGAAAAGTGCACTCTTATCAAACTTTTACTCCCTAGTGATGTTAGATAATGAGATACCATTGCCTTCTCTCCTTGGATTTCTCTAATAATTATTAATAAAGATATTTTGACACTCCTCTTACATTAACATATTTCCTCTTCATTTTTAGGATATATGTGTAGCATGGCAGCATAGGTCCAGATCTTGATAATTTAGGAAACAGTGGACAAGTCAGATTAAAAATGAATGGTTTAGAGCAGTGGTTGGCAAACTCATTAGTCAACAGAGCCAAATATCAACAGTATTATTGAAATGATTTTTGAGAGCTGAAAACCAGCTTCTGTGCCTGGGCCACCAAGTTTCAATAGCACTGTACGTGCATCCTACACGTGGTATTTTGTGGAAAAGCCATACTCAAGTGGCCAAAAAACTGCATATGGCTCACCAGCCATAGTTTGCTGACCACTGGGTTAGAGCATGGGCTTTGGAGAAGGTCCGAATTGTAAACTCATGCCTACTAGTATGAGACTTTAGGCAAGTTAATTAATATCTCTGTTATTCAGATTCCTCATCTGTAAAATAATGACCATAATAATTCTTTCAAGAAATTTTGTGAGAGTTAAATAAATCATATATGCCAATCCCTAAATTTAGAGCCTGAAATATAGATAGATACTATAGACAAATATTTGCAGGTGAATGAATGACTGGGTTATCTTAGGCAAGTCATCCATGAACTTCTGTTGCTTCATCTGTAAAATCCTATGTAATAAAAGCCTAATATGCAAATTGACCATCACTCCATCACAAGATGGCTGTCCCATGTGGTCAAAGATGGCTGCTCCCATGTGGACACAAGATGGCCGCCAGAAGATGGCCAGCAGGGGAGGGCAGTTGTGGGTGACCAGGCCAGTATGGGAGGGCAGTTAGGGGTAACCAGGCCTGTAGGGGAGGGTGGTTGGGGGCAAGCAGGTCAGCAGGGAAGGGCAGTTGGGGGCGACCAACCTAGCAGGGGAGGACAGTTAGAGGTGACCAGGCCTTTAGGGGAGGGCAGTTGGGAGGGACAAGGCCTACAGGGGAGGGCAGTTGTGGGGGGGCGGGCCTGCAGGGGAGGACAGTTGGGAAGGACAAGACCTGAAGGGGACGGCAGTTGGAAGGGACAAAGCCTGCAGGGAAGGAGCATGCCTGCAGGGGAAGACAGTTAGGGATGACCAAGCCTGCAGGGGAGGGCAGTTGAGGGGAAGCAGGCATGCAGGGGAGGGCAGTTAGGGACGGCCAGGCTGGAAAGGGAGGGCAGTTAGAAGTGACTGGCCAGCAAGCAAAGGTAGTTGGGGGGGACCTGATTTGTAGGGGAGGACAGTTAGGGGCAACCAGGCCTGCAGGGGAGGGCAGTTAGGGGCAATCGGACCAGCAGGGGAGCAGTTAGGCATCAATCAGGCTGGCAGGGGAATGGTTAGGGGGTGATCAGACTGGCAGGCAGAAGCATTTAGGGACAATCAGACAGGCAGGTAGGTGAGTGGTTGGGAGCCAGCAGTCCTGGATTGTGAGAGGGATGTCCCAGATTGAAGAGGGTGCAGCCTGGGCTGAGGGACATCCTCTCTACCCCTCCATGCACAAATTTCATGCCCTGGGCCTCTAATGAAAAAATAGTGCTTAACTTCCTAGAGTTATTGTTAAAAGTAAGTGATACTACAAACATAATGCACTATTGTACATGGGCATGATTTATCCCCAGAATCTAGTACGAACCTAATAAATTATACTCATTCAAAATTTTGTTTTAATAATTAGAAAAAGATGCCAAACTATATGGTACAATATGAGTTCAGAAAGAGGGCAGACGAGTGTGGGTGGGAGTTGAAAGGGAAGGCTGCATCAGAAAGTGCAACCCTGAGGCATAGTTCTAGAACTCTGAAAGGGCCTGATGGAATTAGCCCCTCTGTTTACTCTCATAGCCTATTGTTACCAGGTGCTTTGTAGGCAATTGAAATACATACAGGTACTTGGAATCCATTCCCTGAAAAATCGAAAAGGAGACACACACACATTGGGAAGGGATGATTTGGGCTCCAGCAGTGGCTCCCATGTTCCCTCATAAAAGGCAGCATAGCATGAAAGAATGCTTTGCTTTCATGAACGCTATTGCTACAAAGGCTTTCTTTTGCTTCTTTGCTCTTCATATAATTTAGTGTTATAATTTGTACTTGGTTCCTGGTTGTGGTTTTTTTCCTTCCCCCAATTGAGGAAATAAATATACACTTCATTCTTAGTCAGAGATCTTAGATTCTCCCTCCCCACAATTGAAAATAGATTTTACATTTTTTTCCTGATGATATAAGGGGTACACAATCAGGATAATAAAGTCAATCAAGAGAGAAAATTTGAGAAACATTTACAAATCTTTGGAAATTTCTTCAAGGAATCAGAACTTCTTAAAGGTAATTTGTTCTGACCAGAAACACTAACTCGAAAGGATATATGTATCCCTATGTTCATTGCAATGTTATTTAGAATAGCCAAAATTTGGAAGCAGACCAGTGTCCATCAGTAGATAAGTGGAAAGCTGTAGTACATATACACATTAGAATACTACTTAGTCATAAAAAAGAGGGAAATCTTACCCTTTGTGACAGCATGGCTGAATTTGGAGAGCATGATGCTAAATGAAATAAGCCCACCAAAGATAAGAATCATATGATTTTACTCATATGTAGAATTTAATTTAAAAAAATGAACTACAAAGCAAAATGGAGGCAGACTCATAGATAGAGAGCAGGTAGACAGCTCTGACTGGGGGCGATGGGTAGGAAGTGCTAGAGGTGGAGGGATTTAGCAAAAGGAAGAAAAAAGAGAGAACCCGTTGTTTTAGACAACAGTGTGGTGATTGTGGGGGGTGGAAGTTGAAGAAGGCACAGAGGGGATAAATGATGATGAAAAAAATAAAATAAAGAGAAGTAGCAGAATGAAACACTCAATGATTAACTTCATTCCCCTAGATGAGCCAATACAATCTAATATACAAGTTCAGTCATGCAATCCCTGTTTAAACTCTTAAACACTGCCCCCCCACACACACAACCACACAAAACAAACAAACAAAAATATCCCAATGCTTTTGCAGGAATTTTCTTAATATGAGCAGTGTATGAGACCCCACCTGATTCTTCTGCAAGTACTGTAGTTGTTTCCCACCATTCTCCCTCCACCATGAGCTTAAGCTCTGGCCTTAGAGCATTCTTTTTTTCCCCTTTATTGATGAAGATATTACATATGTGTCCTTAATCCCCTGACCCTCCAACCCCCTCCTGCTCATGTCCTCACCTTCCTAGTATCTGTGTCCATTGGTTAGGCTTATATGCATGCATATAAATCCTTTGGTTGATTTCTCTCCCTTACCCCCACCCTCCCCTACCTTCCCTCTAAGGTTTGATGGTTAGATCAATGCTTCTCTGTCTCTGGATTTGTTTTTGTTCATCAGTTTATGTTGTTCATTATATTCCACAAATGAGTGAGATCATGTGATATTTATCTTTCTCTGACTGGCTTATTTCACTTAGCATAATGCTCTCCAGGTCCATCCAGGCTGTTGCAAATGGTAGTTCCTTCCTTTGTACAGCAGTGTAGTATTCCATTGTGTAGATGTACCATAGTTTTCTAATCCAGTCATCTGCTGACCAGTACCTAGGCTGTTTCCAAATCTTAGCTATTATAAATTGTGCTTCTATGAACATAGGGGTGCATACATCCTTTCTGATTGGTGTTTCTAGTTTCTTGGGATATATTCCTAGAAGTGGGATCATTAGGTTAAATGGGAGTTCCATTTCTTAACATCAGGCCAGAGCATATCTTTAAATTCCCCAACTGTACATACCAGTTTTAAAGCCTTTTTTTACTTCTTAATTTTGAATGAAGAGAACTAAACTAACAAGAGTCTCTCCCACTAAAAATATAGAAATGTTGCACAAAATATCACCAAAAGCATTTTTAATCCATGCTGGGCTTTCCAAAGCAAAACATGATGCCCAGGTCCCACAGCCTAAGAAGAATTTGAAGTCTGATTTGTAGACTTGCTGAAGCCTTGGTGACTCCAGGAGA
Organism: Lasiurus cinereus; assembly: GCA_011751065.1. Classification (NCBI taxonomy): domain Eukaryota; kingdom Metazoa; phylum Chordata; class Mammalia; order Chiroptera; family Vespertilionidae; genus Lasiurus; species Lasiurus cinereus. The sequence goes on from JAAGEH010000226.1 coordinate 41,611,654, forward strand.
TAGTGAACATGGATATAAACCCCAATGATCATGTAATGAGGGGTAATTATTCATGAAGGAGCAGGCAATGTGTTTTTAAAGAAAGAAGAAAACTAGAATAAAAATGGAGAAAAATTAAGTAAGATACTTTATAAATCTAAAGGAACATAAGAAAGAAGAAATTAAAAATAGACACATAGTCCAAGTGGAAAACAAATAACAAGAAGATAAATTTAAACCAAACTAGATCAGTAATTCCAGGAAGTATAAAGGGATAAATAGGCTAATTAAATAATAAAAATAATAAAGATTAAAGATCCTGAAAAAACTAAAAATTCTGTTTAAAATAAGTGCTCTTTTAAATATAAAGTCCTATAAAGATGGATAGAAAGAATACATTCTACCAGCACTAAAAAAAATAAAATCAATGTGATTATATTCAAATCAGATGAAGTTGCTTTTTTATTATTTTACTAAACTATAAAACAGAGACATGAAAATTCACTTTTCTTTTTAGTAGCAGTCTGTGGGTTTTGATAAATATATGCAGATCTCTAACCACCACCACAGTCAAGAGAGCTAACAGTTCCATCACCCCCAGCCCTCCCAAATATGCCACCAGCCCAGCCCTTTGCTGTCAACTCTCTTTCATTTGCCCATGGAAATCACTGATCTGTTCTATGTCCATATAATTCTTCCTTTTCCACATGTAACATAAATAGAATAACACAGGATGAAGACTTTGAGTCTGACTTGTCTCTGTTACCATGCAGCATTTAGGATCCATCCACAGGCTTGTGTGTCTTACTTGTTCATGTCTTTTCATTTGGGTACTATTCCATTGTATAGATGTGCCAGGGTTTGTGTAACTGGTCCCTAGTTCAAACATCTGAATTGTTTCCAGTTTTGTACCATTACCAATAAAGCCATTATAAACATGCACATGTACATTTTTGTGTGAACAGAAGGTTTCATTTCAACAGAGTAAATAGCAAGGAGTGGGATTGCAGGCTTGTATGATAAGCTTATTTTTAACTTTATAAGAAACTGCCAGATTGTTTTCTGAAGTGTCTGGACCATGTCACATTCCTACCAGCAATGCATGAAAGTTCCAGTTGCTCTGTGTCCATGTCAGCAGTTGTTATGGTAAGTACTTTTCAAAATTTTATCTGTACATGTAGATGTGTAGTGGTGATCTCACTGCAGTTCTAATCTGCATTTTCCTAGTGACTAACTTCCTTAATCTTTTCATGTGATTATTTTCCATCCATATATCTTTTCTTGGTCAAATGTTTTGCCAATTATTTAATTGGACTTTTTTTCTTGCTATGAAGTGTTAGGGGTGCTTCATATATCTTAGATACAAGTCCTTTATCAGATATGTGAATTGCAAGTATTTTCTCCCAGTCTGAGACTTTGCTTTTCAACATTCTCTTAATATATTACATTTATTCATAGTTTTCTTTTATAGACCATGCTTTTTTTGTTATGTGAAAGAAATAATTGTCAGCCCCAAATAGCAAGGATTATTTTCCTGTTCCTCCCCTTCTAATGTTATGTAGTTTGATGTTACCCAAATTCCTATGATTTATTTTTAGTTAATTTTTGTGTAGTGTGAGATATGGTCTAAGATATATATATATATATATATATATATATATATATATATATATATATATGACATATGAGTAGTCAGTTGTTTCAGTAACTTTTATTTTTTTTAGAAAAGACTTTGCTTTCTTTATTGAATTACTTTTGTCCATTTGATGAAAATCAGTTATCCATATCTTTGTGGGTCTACTTCTGGAGCTCACTGATTTCTATAACTTTCTTTAATATAACACTATCTTGACTTCTATAATTTTAAAGTAAGTCTTAAAATCATGTAGAATAACATTAAATATAATATAAAATACAGGTAGAGCTATACCTGACTTATGAATTAAAAGAATTCATACTTCAAAAATTCACTTTTTTCCACATTAGCTTTATGGATATTAAAATACCATTAATATTTTTTTTCTATTGATCTATTTTTTGGATCATGATCAATTGCATCTGGAATGTTTATAAGAAATCCAAAGACAACTGAGGAAGAAGAAAATGTTAGGGACTTGCCCTCTCATTTATCAAAATTATTACAAAAGTATAGTAATTAAAACACTATATCACTCATACAGGGATAGACAAATAAACTAATGAAACAGAGTAGATAGAAATCTCCAGAAATAGATCTAAGTATAAACAGATACTTAATATGACAGATGATATTGCAGATAACTAAGGAAAAGATGGAGTTTGCATAAAACAGGGCAATTGGCTATTATACAGAACAATAAATTTAGACTCTTCTTCACACCACATATGAAAATCAACTAGAGGTTATTAAAAATTTCAATACAAACAGAAAATAATAAATTTGCTATTATGCAGAATGTCTTTACAAACTTGGGGTAGGAAATTTTTTCTTAAGTCTGAAAAATGCATAAACCAAAGAAAAGGATAGATAATTTTGATGATACTAGGATTAAGAACTGTTCACCAAATGACAACACAGGGAGACTTAAAATATAAACCATGAACTTAGATAAGATAGTTGCATCACATATAACTGACAAAACACAATGTCTAGAATAGTTAAATAAATCCAAGTCCTCAGAAGAACAGTGGGCAAACCCCATGTACATGCATTTCACAGAAAACATGAATGCCCATGAAACATATGAAAAGTTATTCAACCTCAAGGAAGGATAAATTGAGAGCACGGTGTGTTATCTTTAAATGTTCACTGTAGGAAACATTAAGAACACTGGTGTGGCTAATCACTGGTAGAGATGTGACTGCAGGGGAATCTCATGTATCACTGCCTGACACTGGTACAATCATTTTGGAATACAGTGCTGCATTTTCCAGTATAGTTGAGAACACATATGCCTGAGACCAAAAAATTCAGCCCTAGGTAAATACATTTTCTTGCAAATGTGTAACAGAATCCATAATTCATGAAGGTATTATTTGTAACAACAGAAAACTGGCAATAACTTGAATGTCCATCAACAGTAGATTGTATAAATAAATTGTATTCACAAAATAAAGTGTCATTAAAAAGCGAAAGTGAATGTACGATAGTCTTACATAGCAATATGTCTGAATCTCAAAATCATAATACTGAGATAAAAATGTTACTGAAGAATACTGTTAGTATGACTTCATTTATATAATGTTTTGGAAGAAGCAGAACTAAATAATATATTGTGTCAGATACATACATATGACTCATACAAAAGAAAATAATGATTATTACAAAATGTTATAAATACTTATTTTATTGGGTACTGAAATAATATGATTGGAGAAGAGGATTTGGATCTTTAAAAATAATGTCACTGTTTTATTATTTAAATGAGGTAATATTTACAAGGGTGTTTATTATTATTTCTTTAAAGAGTATATGTTTGTGTACATCTGTATATCTCTAGCTATGTTTATTTTATAATAAACTATTAAAAAGAAATAGAGTACAACTAAAATTGGACATCCATTCATGTTGTATCAAAAACTATCTTCTGAAAATATTATACTTAATGGAGAAAAATCTGTAGCATTCTCTTTTAAGTAAATCAGGCAACAGTGCCCATTATAACTAGTTGTATTCATCATTGTTTCAAAAACTCTTAGCCAATCAGTAAAATAAAAATAAGTAAAAAGGAATAATAAAAATAAAATATCATTATCTGAAGTTATTATTTTCATAGAAAATTTGAAATAATTTACTATTAAACCTAATAAAAATTTCTGCACAGCACAATTTTATATAACATCAATAAAAAGATAAGTAATATTTAATATACCATTAATAATTTAAAATAAATAATTTCAAATGTAGTTAAATATTCCATTCAAAAGAATAATAAGTGTAATAAAAGATCTATAATTCCTTCCATATGGAAAACTAACATTTTGTGAAATGACCTAAAATAAGACTAAATTTAGGAATAGGAAGACAAGTATGTTAAAGATCAATTCAGTTTCCTTATTCTGATGTTGATATTAAAATTCATATAAAAAAATTAAAGGGTCCAGTCGTCTTGGCTCAGTGGTTGGGCTTCGACTTATAAACCAGGAGGGAATTGCAGTTGTATTCCAAAACTGGGCACAAGTCAGGGTTGCAGGCATGATCTCCAGCATGGGGCCTGCAGGAAACAGCCAATCAATGATTCTGGTTCATCATTGATGTTTTTCTCTCTCTCCCCCTCTCCTTTCCTTTCTAAAATTAAACAAAAATAACAAACAAACAAAAAAAATGAAAGAACTTCAAAGTTTGAGAAAGGAACATTTTCTCCAATAGATTTATAAATTTAGTATATATTGCCCCTAATCTAATGTCATCTATTTTAAGATTCTATATATGGTAAGTTGTAGGGAGCAGTTATGGGCTGTAGGAGGTCCAACAAGTGCTGCCAAAACAAATGAAACTTATAAGAACATTGTAAATCACCTTGTTTACCTCTCACTATAAAATAAAGCATCAGCTTGCAGTCTGGATCTGTTCTGTGGTCTCAGTCACGCACAGAAGATCCACCTAGATCCAGCTTATTGTGTCTTTTCTTCATCCTTCGCTGGCCCTCCCTCAGGCTCTTGGAACTCTTGGTTGTGCTGGCACCCCCATAGTAAGTGATATGTCTTCTAGTCTGTGGATGCTCCCCAGTCTGCAGCAGTTTCTTCCCATGAAATTCCATTGCCTCTGTACTTACCTCTGTCATAGTATTTATCATAGTGTTTATCACAATCACACTGAGATTTGTCTTAACCCCTTTATCTCCTTTACTGGGCTATGATCTGACTACTCGGTGTATGCGGTGTAGCTCCTTGCTCTCTCACATTGCCATTATTATTCCTTGGTAAGATGAGCTTGTTGTTTCCATGAAGGTCATACCTAGTCCCAGGTTTTGTCAAAAGACTTTGAGGTTTAGTCATTATCTGTACTCCACTACTTGGGCCTCTAAAGTCATTTCTCAAAGTACCTACTTGTTTCTACCATCTTTTTTTCTTTATAATTAAGTGTATTCCTTCGAAAGCATGAATTATAGGATTTCCTCACCTGCAGGGGACTTTAGATTATATTCTTTCACCTCTCCTTTTATAGATGAGGAAAAAGAGACCCAAGGTGCTCAGACAGATATTTCATTTAAAAATGCTTCAAATTATATTTTATCTATTGCACAATATTTCTATTCCCTGACATATATGAAATGAAATAAAATCTTATTGGATGATGCATATTCTGACAATAAAAGAAGCCAGGAAATTCATAATGCAGATGACTACGTAGAAGCTAAAGGAATCATCAAGTACAATATGTGGTTCAAATATTTATAGCAAGTTATTTTTATCAACTATATTCTCTTCATTTTGCTTTACAATGGACATTTACTTTATTAAAAGTTATTGGGAAAATTGATTAATATACTTAGGGGACAATTCAGGGAATTTTCTGCTCATACTCTCAAGCCTAAATAAAAATATTCTAAATGTGTGTGCTAGAAATCCTAAGGCAGTTGTTTATGTTCAGCCAAGAGTTATGTAACCTTTTAACTTTAATTTTAGTTACCTCTTTCATTAAAGAAATAATCCTGAATACCACTATTTATTTCCTTTTGGAATCTTACCAGGTGAAAAGAGAATTCAAATTCTATGTGTTTTGGCTAGCAGAAAACTTTGGCATTGGCTTTGCAATTTATACATCCTGTTTGTATTCCCTCACATTGTGAGCAGACTTCCTATTTGCTTATACAATAGCTCCTTCCACACCTACACCCCTCCTTGTTTTCTTATGTAATTACAGCTTGCGTATTAAAAAATTCAATTAATACCACAGACAACACATTTTATATTTCAACAGGAACATTATCAACTATGAATTTGAACAGAAAATGAAACAGCTATTTAAACTTTTTCAGACCCATTTAATAAATTAAAGTGATGCAGGCATAAGGTAGTTTTTGGTATTTTTATAGTTGAGAAAGCAACTTCAATGAAAAGAGAAATTATAAAAGTTTTAACAAACACAGTATTGTTGAAATTAAGAGACCTGGACATTGGAAATAAGCATATGGTCGAAGGGGAGCTTAAGGAGTAAAAATGCAATACTGAATGTCATCATACTTGATCACCCTAAGAATGGGCTAGTTTTGTGTTGATGTGAGCAATTACAATTTGGGGAAAATGTGAATGATAAACAGAAGCTGATTTCCTCACCCTAACAAACAGGAGATATGAATACTTCCCATATTAATGGAGTTCACATTTAGAAATGTTCAGTCATGTTGTTCTGTGGGAAGACTCAAGCTTCTGCTTTTTACTCCTATCTGGAGGAATGTGGAAATTTAGAGACATGTTTAGCTTTTAAAAAAAGAATCTGTATTACATTAAAAAAAGATGATTTAATGAGAATATCTATATCTGACATATAAATTATAATTACTAGCTGAGGGTGACATGAAATTAAAAATACAAGGACTAGAAAACAGGTATATTTCTTTATACAAACAATGATTCCATTTCTCTTCATGTTTCCCAAAAGTCTGCACAGGGTATATGACAAATATCAATGGATTAATAATTCAATTAAATCTATTTTCCTTGCCTCTCTTCAATAGGCAAAAATCCTTCCTGTAACTTATCAACATAGTACTAAACACAAAAATGAGCCTTAAAACAAACAAACAAACAAAAATCTTGTTGTTCCAAACTGAATACTTGCTTGAATTTTTTCAACTTCACGTTTGGTATTGTTCATGAGAAGTCGGAGGGTGAGGTGGAAAAGAACTTTTAGAAGTATACTCTTGCCAAACATTAAAGTTCTGTAAAATAAAAGGACTTAACTGCAAAACCAAAACAAAACAGGGGGCATATTCAACAAAGAATGTGATACAGCCTTGATACATTTACAGCCAGATGTGAATGCCTTTGATTAGATGATGGCATTAGGTAGGCTATTTCTCCTCTCTCTTCCTTTCACAGAATTTCAACAGCGGATTAATATTTTTGGATGATGTTCAAAATGCACAGAACTAAGAGACTGATGATATAAGTCTCAGCGTCTACAGTTTAATTTCATAAGCCTTGCCTTAATCAATGATTCTGAAAAAATGTACTTTTGCTGATCTATTAGTATTTGCTCTTCAGTGCAGTTTATAGCAAATATATGAGTAGTGTAGTTTTATTATTAAGTAGTGGCCTGGTGCACAAAATTCGTGCATGGGGCAGGGGAGGTGTCCCTCAACTCAGCCTGCACCCTCTCCAATTTGGGACATCTCTCTTGTAATCCAGGACCACTGGCTCCTAACTGCTCGCCTGCCTGCCTGCCTGATTGCCCCTAAACACTCTGCCAGCCGGCCTGCTCACCCCCAACTTCCCACCCTCCTGCCGGCCTGATCACTTCCAACTGCTCCCCACTCCCCCCTCCTATTAGCCTGATCACCCCTAACTGCCTCTCCCTCAGCCCTGCTACCATGGCTTTGTCCAGAAGGATATCCAGAAGGTCTCCAGATCTAATTAGCCTATTACCCTTTTATTAATATAGATTTTATACTTATTTCAGAGGTTAATCTCATGTTTTAAACTTGCATAAGGGCTTTAAATCATAGTCTAAATCCATGAAATATACATAATTTCAGATCATTTTTTATGTTCTGAATAAGGGGACATATTATTTCTTATCAGCTTGTCTCAGAAGTGTGGCATTCTTCTACCATACTTGGCATACAGATCAGTAACCAAGAGGAAGGGAAGACGGATCTGCCCAATGCAGCTGACAGTTAGTGCTGTTATTTTTTACTTTTTACCATACTCTTCCCCACTTCCTTCAAGGCTCCTCAGAACGTTTTCCAATGTTCTTACATCTGAACAATCACTGGGCAGTAGTTTTTATTTTAAACTGCTCTGCCCTGTTCAATTGGCTCAAAGTGTTTTTACTCCCTTAAAAAAAAAAAAAAGAAATTCGATCAAGTACTGCCAATGTGAACAGGCTAGGCAATTTTGGATGCTGGAAAGGTAGTCGTATTGGGTTCTATTTAGGTCTGGGAAATAAACTACCTAGCTTAAGCGAGGATAAATAGCAATGCTTCATTTATCTTGAGTGAATATCGTATGTATCTAAGTATCTGGAGTTCTTTCAATCTTACTCTAAATTTTATTTTCCCTAAGTAATATTAAACAAGTTGGTAATTCAATAGTAAGTTTTATTTATACCTATACTTTATAACCCAGATTGATAAGGCCAATCTCATCTTTGATTTGCCATCTCAGACACCAGGTAGACTTTGCTGGAAACTAGTCACTGGGCTATTTAGGGTGGCCGATGATCTACACGATGGAGTTGGAAGGGTCATAGTACTCTTCCCAACAAAAAGATTATCGGGGAATTTGTGATTTAGTTTTGATTCCAAAGGACAATACTATTTGCAAAGGGAGAGTCAAACCACAAGTAGCAGAACCGTCCTCTCTTTGGTTGACAACTTTTTTGTGATTTTTGTGATTATTTGCTGATTATTGGCACTCACTTGTGCAGACTCTCGGACTGCCTGGTGTCATTCTCACTTACTCTGTCCCTTGCTCTAGTGCCAATTCATGTGTGGTGCAGGGCTAGTTCTGCAAAGGTGGGCTGGATAGAGAGGAAGGAGAAGGAGGAGAAAATAAACTCTTCCTTCAGCGTGTGCCATTGTATTTGACTCAACTTTAATAATTCCAATTACTCAGGAAAGTCAGGGTTTTTCACAAAGCTTGGCAAGTGTCCTGGATAAATATAATCTTTGTAGGAGAAAGCCATTACTGAAAGGGAAATGGCTCCAAGAGAAGACCCAGCTCCTGCACCCTTGGGAAACAGACCTCCCTTCTTACCAGAAAAAAAAGAAAAAGAAAAAGAAAAAAAAAGAACTGGTGAATCTTCCCTAGTCCAAGTTGGCATACAGCACTAAAGGAAAATTTGTCCCTGAGCAGGAATCTATAATTTTGGCTTGTCCCATTTATTAAAGGAGGCATATACCTCTCTCAGGCACTGTGACTAGAAAAGGTTCTAATGTAGAATGCCTACCATTGATTATATTTATTGCATGAATGGGAAGTTAGTGATAGTACCATTTAAAAAGCCAGACCAAAAGCTGGCAGTCATAGCAACAGTAAAATGGCAGGAGGGATTATTACTGCTTGGGACCAAAGTCACCATGTGAGCAGCATCCACTGTAGTGACTAGAGGGGTTGCCAAGGTAACAGTGCAGCAATAACACCATTATTTTGATTCAGAGAGAGACTGGTTGTTAATCAGGTTAATGGATGCAGTAATGGGAGTTTGGGAGTACCTCCAGCTCCATTCCAACCTGATCAGGTGCCCTTTTCCACCTTCCACCAAATTAGATGCCAGAGAACAGAAGTCAGTAAGAAGAACTGGGGTTTCAGTATTTATCTGAAAGGAAATTTATCTGCAGGAATTATCTGTTCTGTTCCATTGTCCCATTCAGCACCAGTGGTGGCTTCAATATACCAGTTTCTTAATTTTCTTAGCTTATTGTTTGGTCATGTGCAAAGGCACTCACATCTGAGAGGTTTGAGTTCAAATAAAAATTCTTGCTAACCCTTTTGAGCCTTGGTTTTGTCATTCATTAAATTACAGCAATAATAAATCATAATAATACTCTCACCAAAATGTTGTTAAAATTAAATGTAATAATATACACAGGACGTTCATCATAGTAGATGTTAGCTGGCAAACTGATTATATCTCTTATGGGTTATCAAACTCTTATCATCGCCTATGTGTCTTTTCTCCTTACCTACTTGCTGCAAGTAGAATAAACAAGAGGGGGGTTGTGCTTAGTGGAGCAAAGTGGTGATTTGTTGATTACCTATTTGGTGCAAGGCACCTCCGAAAGTGCAGGAGTATAGTACGAAATAAAACCTAGTCTTTTCAGATTGAACAAAGACTACCACTAAAAACATGGCTACTCATATAAATCTTACAAACCAATGATCAGCAAAGGTTAAATAGAATGGAAACATATTTGGCACAAATATAAAACGAATTAAATAAAACCAAATTAAAATCATATTTACCAAGTAAAAAAAATAAATTTACATTGTGGAAATGTATAATGCAGTGGTTCCAACTATTATGTTAAGCATTAAAAAAAAAAAAAAAGGAAACGTGCAAAGAGTCACAGTAGAAGCTGTGACCAAAAATCTCTCTCTTTTTTTTTTCTATCAGGTACAAACCAGATATTAAAAATCTACTGACAACTAGAGAGCAGTGTCAATTTTAGTGAATACACATTTGAAGATATTAGTCAAGAGCTGGAGGAATAAATGAATCTTCTGCTGATGAATACACTCTAACTTTCTTTGTACATAAAGATATAAATGAAAGAGTGTGAACTTTGGAGCCAAGGCATACCTGGTTTGTATCTTGTATGACTTCCAGGGAATTCACTTAAAGTGTCTGAATCCTACTTCCAAAATCAGAAAAATGGGAGAATAATAACTAAGAGGAACAATGCCAAGAGTTATAAATATGTATAGCTGGTACAGTCAGTGACTAACAGTGTTCTTTCTCTCTCTCATGTTCTTTCTCTACCTGTTCCCCTGTTCAATGATCCCACTTTTGCATTACCCAAGAGAAGATGGATCAGCTGCCTCCTTCCTAAATAGGAACTAACACCAAGTCCCACCAGGATCTGATCAAAGTAACACTACCACTAACACATGATGATGCTCATACTTTAGGATGATTCTTATAATCCACTTGCTGAGAAATACGCATTTGTGCATGGGCTGGTCAGACTTGCTCAAGCTCAAAAACACAATTCCTCTTCGTATTTGACATGCTAGCCAATGAAAATACAAAATTGAGCATGTTAAAAGGACACGTTTCTCTGTTTCCTTAGGATTACCTTCACCATGCAAAATGATATTGTTTTATAGTTTAACACAAATAGCATGAGCTTATAAATCGGTTAAGGGACTTTTCCTTCTAAAAGTATTATGATGCTGAGTATGCTTCTTTTAAATGACAAGAATATAGGTTGAAGTGTAATATTTGCTACTGGGACACAGTTATTTCTTTAAAAGTACAGACAGAATTATCAGGAAAAGTGTGTGTGTGTGCGCATGTCTATGTGCAAGCACATGCACAAATTCTTCAGATTGTAATGCAAGTGGGATGGAGAAGGTAGTAGACATGCTGAGTTAGAAAATGAAGATATTTAACATCTATAGCAAAGAGGTAATTTGTTAATCTCTGACACATTTTGAAATTGCTTCCACACATATTAAAAGGAGAAATAGAACTGTTTATAATAACTTAAGAAACCAAATGCATATGTGAGTATGTGTGCAAAGAGAGAGAAATAAACAGACTGAAATAGTCTCTTCTGCTTCCTCCTCCTGCCAGGTGTGGCAAAGCCGTTCATTTCTTTTTTCTACATGTTTCTTGGATAATTGGATCTATTTCTATATTTGGCCTATAAGGCTAATCAATTCCTACCTGTAACACAAACAGAATTCCATCATCTGTAACTATGTGCTGGCCACCTTTTAACTTCAAACTCAACATGCCTGAGTAGAACCCCTTGTGTTTCCCTCAAACATCTCTTCTTCATATTAGTTCAATTAACGTAGCCTGATCTCTCACAAACTGCAATATAATGCCACCCAGAGCAATCTTAGGATTGATCAGTTATTTACATTTTCAAAGTTGAGGATCCCATTCCATAAATGCCAGAGTTCTTGTTCCGGCTTAACAAGGGTTCAGCAATCTGGAGAGATGAAAGATAATTTTGAAAGGCATTGGGGATCAGAGGATCCTAGCTAAAGAAACCAAGTTCTCCTCTTCTCAGAACCCCTTGCTTTATTAACACCAATTGTCCTAAGGCGAAGTATATGTACACTTCAAAGGGTAGGGTTTTGTACAGAATCCATTGTCAGAATGGGGAATAGCCTACGACTATTCAGGTATTTGGCCAGTAGGAGGCAATAACGTAGATTAAGATGCCCTGAGCTGTCTGGCAGTAAACAATCATCCTTTTCAGGTTTGGGGAAATGCTGTTAGCCATTCCCAACAGGCGATAACATATATGACTCAGTCCTCTTTGACTCTCCAAGTTCCATCAACCTGTCGATGAAACTCCTGCAATGTGACATGTTGGAATTGGCTACCAGCACATAAAAAGACAAAAATAGGGAGTCATTATCTTGCAAGACAACCTTTTTTTTTTTTTTTCCCAAGCCTGCAACCGAAGTACTTGCCCTTGACTGGAATAAAATCTGAGACCCTTCAGCCCATGGGCCAAGACTCTATCCATTGAACAAAATGGGCCAGGGCAAGACAATCTTTTTTATATGTAAGTCTATAAATGGTTAAGAGAAGAGTATGGATTACTGCCTGGACTCAAGTCTCAGCTCAGCTCCTTGCTAGACGAGATCTTCTACTTCTCATCTAACTTCCTTATGCTGTGATTTGCTCATTTGTAAAATTAGGTTAATAACAGTGCCCATTTGACAGGGCTTTTGTGAGGAAGAAACAAATTAAATACATATAAGATCCTTAGAACAGTGTCTGGCCTAAAGTAAGCACAGGTATGTTATTATTATTGCTACTGAGACAGGCCAGTAAGCCAGGACAAGTGGAATAGGAAAACTGAGATAGATAATTAAACAGCAGTTTGCAACCATCTCATAAACCCTGAAACCTATCTTCCTTAAAACAAGGACACGTTAAGAGTAAATGGTTAGCATTTCTCTTCCCCAACCAGAGGGTAAATAGTTTAAATCATCCTATTCAGGGCGGCAGCAGAAATCCAATGAGTGCCATTTGCCAACCACACCCAAGGACAGATAAAGTTACGGAAATAAATCTCATTTTGACACATCAGCATAAAGTTTATGTATATTTTATTGACATCCTCCCATAAGACCTCTGCTAAAAGGCCAGCTTTTGAAAACCCTAAAAAGGAATGTCCCAGAGCAAGCTCTCCCTCCCAGGAGCACTCCAGTGTCAGCCCTCCCCACATCCCACCTTCTTCTCCCCCCACAGGCATGCATCTTCTAAACTCTATGGGACCCCAGGAGGCTTGCAAATAGGGCAGCAATGGGCAGTGGCAGTTCCTCCTGGGCAAACCCCCTGAGCTTCTCCCCAAGGCCCCCTTTTTCTTGTAGTCTTAGTGAGGCAAAGCAGCCCAGTCTAGGCTCATTTCCTCAGCACTTCCTTGTTTCACTGTTCCCTCAAAAATTCACCTGAACTTGTATTGTGAAATTTTTCCTACATGAAGTCAAGAAACCATTCACTATATAGGCCAGCCTTAGGTAGATCTGCCAAGGGCCAGGTCCCCTTTCCAGTAACAATATTATTATGATTAATACTACGAAATATTTCACACATAAAGGTATAACGTGATTAGCAGTCATGTACCCACCACTTATCCTAAGAAACAAAGCATAATTAATATAATTCCAGTCTCTAATTCTGTTTTTCTTTTTTCTTAAAAGCTAACTTCTATCCTAAATTTGATATTCAATATCCCTACACATTTCTTAATAATTTTGTTTTATAAATATATGTCTGTAAACAATGAAGAGAATTTGTCTCTCTCACAATAATATTTCTCTCTGTGTCTCTCCCCCTCCCTTCCACTCTCTCTAAAAATTAGGAAAAATATCCTCAGGTTAGAATTAACAAAAAAGAAAAAGAAAAAAATTGTCAATGCTATAAAAAAAGATTCAAATCCTTACTTTTTCATATTTACACTGAAATATTTATTTTATATTTAATTTTATTTTTCTTTGTGCAGGTATGTCCAGACAATTATTTTGAATTCATTGTATTTTATGATTATTACATAAAATAATCCTGTCCTATGAAGTAGAGTAATGTTTAAAAGATGACCCGTTCTTTATATCAAATATACTATTTATTCTGCTACACCTGGCTAACCTTACCCACTTTCCTACTGAGATTTTTGGCCATGCCAGTTATTAAACCCATATTCTCCATGAAATGATTAGAATCAGAATTCCAATTCTGATGTTAACCAATACTATATGACATTTTAATTCGCTTCATAAAAATAAAAAAAAGATTTATAAAGAGTACTATGTTACTACAAAAGTCAAATTAAAAGCATCATTCATATGCTTAGTAACCAAACACAGTACTTATTACATACTAGGAACTGTGCTAGGAGGGGAAATCAAATAAAAATAAATACATATTTTTAATTCTCCAGAACCTTCTAATTCAATGAGGAGATGAAAGATGAGTGAATGAGGTAATGGGGTAGAGTGGAGGGACCACCTGATACTGCGTGTAAGGACCTGGGTAAAGACCGGGGTTCTATCACCTTCTAGCTTTTTGACTTAGGGAAATCACTCATCTTCTCTGTAAAATGGGGATAATTTATCTTACAGATGTTGTGTATCTGGCACATAGTAGTCATTCAATGACTGGCAGCTAAGTATGAATAATTGACAAATTATACGTACAAGAGATTAAAAGTTTCATGCAACAGTAAATAATAAGAGTTTCCATTAATTTCTTAATGGAAGATACAGATGGTATAAGAGTTCATAAAAGGAGAGAGCATTTGTAACAGTTTTAGGCCCAATACTAGATTTAGGGCACACACCAGGGAGCTGGATAGGAATGGGACCTGGAGGCAGCAAAAGAAGCCCCGATACAAGCTGCCCTAAATGAATGGTCATTTCCTATTAGTTCCTTCTGGCTTAGAAAGGTATATTTTCCATGTTGAATGAATGAATCTGAGCATAAAAGATCATATGTGCATGCTGCCTTTATTTGAAATATACAAAAAGTAATGCAGACATTGTTACAAGAAAAGTGTTTTGTTTTGCTCCCTGGTTAAAGCAACCGATGCATCACTATCACTGTCTAACATGATTCCAAAGTGAGCCAGATACGCTTGTCTCAAATGTGTATGGTTTCCTTTTAGAAAAAAAAAATAAAGTACACACAAAAACAGAACTCGTGTACTATGGTGTTACAGGTGGGGGCAGAGTTTGCCCTGGTGGGAGAGCTAAAGGACAGGAAGAGGCAGAAGGGACGTGCTTCGAGCTTCTAATGTCCTGTTTCTGAGGATGCTGGTTACATGGAGGTCTTCGGTTTCTTAAAATTTATTAAGCTACACTTTTATTTGTATTTTTTTCTATATATATGAGATAATTCTCAATAAAAAGTTTATATTACTGGTATATAAGCTACCACTGAAAACTCTGAAAAAAATAATAAAAGAATATAGGGAAAAATTGAGGAAAAAATCACCTATAACTGAAATTCAAAATAACTATTGCTATCATTTAGGAGTTAAGGCTTCATTCATAATTAAGATCACCTGTACGTATTACTACAAACCTTCCCCCGAAACCCCCACACTAAGTAATCATATGGCAGAGAGATTTCCATTTCAGAGAATAGTTTTCTAAAATATAATTTATGTAGGTACCATAATTTTCTTAGTCAATCTCTTTACATTTTGATGATTAGCATACTTCTATTTTTAAATGTTTAAATGCTATAATGAACTCTTTTGTAATAAATATATTATATCCCTCAATATTTGACCAAGATAAAGTACCCTCAGTGAAAAAGTTTAAAGTTTTTGGTACCCATTTTAATATTTACCCTTCAAGATTTAAACTCATTTCACTCAAATGCTCAACGATATTGAACATATATGTATTTTAATCTGTGCATTTTGTAGTTGGACATGAGTTTTCTTTGAAATGTTCCTCTTTTGAGTCCTGGGCTTAACTCTTGTTTTATGTTATTAGCAATCACCCTCTCTCTTGTTCGAAAGCCTCTTCCTAGCCTTGGCCAATATTTTTGTTTTCTTTTTCCTATTAGAGCATTTCACTTCCCTCAGCTTTGCAGATTCCTGTGTTTCCAGCTCAGTATTTCATTTAGACGAAAATCTAGGCTTTCTTGCTTTATGAACTAAGTTTTTGTTTATTGGTTTGTTTTGTTATCTACTGACTATTTTGGCATCTAACCCCATTTATGTTTCTGGTTTGTTCAGCTTTTTCTGTGTTTCAAAAGCTTGTAATAACCAAACCTACTGTGGACAAGACAGTAGCACTTGGGGTAGAAACAATGGAGACTACATATAAACTCTTCTCACGTGTAAGGTCATGGAACAAACCTAATTCCCAGTACTGTTCCCCACAAGTCACTATACTTATCCATCTTAAATTATAATTGAAATTGTTGACCCCAACGTAGTGGCATCAGAGTTTTAATAGATTGAACTCTATAGTCTTTACAGAGCATTTGGTTTTGTAGATGAACTTTGCTATTTCCATTTTTTTCCTGAAAGCCTGTTAAAACAAATAAACATACTTTAGGTTCCCTCATTGCACTAATGTCCATTAGAAGAAGAAAACAAAAAAGTAAGTGCATTTTCATCCCAGTACAGATTGCCGGCAGCTTCCTATCCCTGGGTTTGCTCTCCTCTATCGCAGTTGTGAGAAGACTGCCTGAGATCTGGGTTTCTGGCCTATCTCCCTGAAAGATGACTTCCACATTCTGCAGTGTGGGAGGACATGCACTGACGAAGTCCATGCTGGGAACGGGGATGGGCTCAGCCGGCAGGGCAACCAGGGGGCAGATGTCACTCTGCTTTGTTTTCTATCTTTAGTGTGCCCTGTGGCAAGCCTTCCTCCTTTTCCTCTGTTGGTCCCGAACATTTACCTTCATTCCTTTTGCTTATGCCTATTGTTTCTTCCTGCTGTCACTTGTGGTGGGCTTTTGGGAACAATGTTGCAGGAACACAGAGCTTTTGAGGGAAATGTAAATTGCAGGAGGCACTGAGTCCGTCTGTTTTCTCATCGGAAAGCAGCATTTCAGAGAGCTGAACCAGCGACAGGGTTCTGTGAAGACGTGCGGAGTTCAGGAGTATTCCCAGTTCCCAGGCCCTGGCTGTGCAGAAGTGGGGCTTTCTGAAGAGGGGGCACTCCTTGAGGGCGGGGAGGAAGGGGGCACTTGCAAAAGCAGATGCTCCAACCTGCCTGTCATTGAAGGAAAGCTGCTCTAATCAGACATCAGCAGTCCCACAGACAATCCCCAGCTTTGGAGAGAGATGAACAGCACACAGAGTCCCTTGGTCTAGTGCATAAATGCAGGACGCTCGCCTTAAGTGTGTGTGCAGGAGTCTAAAATGTGATGCAGAGTTAAAGTGAGGCATTGTTTAGGTTTTAATGAAGGCAACCAGTTTTTAACAACAGAAGTTCTGTTGCTGAATATCGCCTCCTCTCCCCCTACTCTCCATCCCCACCCCCACATTCAGTTCCTCTGCCCCTGCACCTGCTTTCATTTTTGGCTTCTTGGCACTGATGTTCACAGAGACATCAGCTGGCAGTGGCAAACTGCTAAAAGCTCCCCTGCAAGGCAGCTTTGCAAATGCCAGCCATTTATCCACTGGTGCATGCCAGCTTAGTGTAAGGTCTCCCTTTCTCCCTCCAGCCCCAATCCCCTTAGCCCCCCAGTTTTACTTCCAAATGGCAGTAACTAATCCAAGCCAAGCAGTGGTCTGGCCCTATGAGCATCCATTAAGTGTGGCCACATCTATTTGCTGCATCTATTTGCTGTGATTATAATATTTTGATCCAAAGAGTGCTGCAGAAAATTCAGACAACAATACTATTCCTTCTATTCAATAAAGAGCTATTGGCCCACAGGCTCATTTCTCTCTCCTCAGCAGATGGTGGGATAGTGTCTTGAGGTCTCTTTGACTTGAAACAGCCTTTTTGTTTGTGTTGCTTATTGAGAGCCAGTTGCCCCAAATTCAGTGAATAAAGACATCCACTTTTTAGGGTAAGCTAATTTCCAGGAGATAAATACTGACTTAGAGTTTGGGGCTGATGGACAAGCTGGAAAGGCAAAGGGGCTGCTGGAAGTTAAGAATTCAGTACAAGGCTGTGCAGTTTCAAAAACGATGGCTTTCAGTTCTCCATTCAGCACCAGCAATGCAGGCTGTACACTGAGAAAAGTGTGAGAAATCTGTGAGAAATTCGACATATATTTATTTTTCTTGGAAATTAGAGAATATCTTCACAGTGTACACTCTGAGGGCTTTTGTTTTGTTTTGTTGTGTTTTTAATGATCTAAACCATCTGGGGAGCTGATAAAGAATGTGATTTTCACAAGCTGAGCTAGAAGCCTATTGCTAAATCCCAAACCTTTATCCAGCCTACAGATAAACCCAGGGTGGGAGCGCTTCCCTTCCAGCTCTGAAAGACTAGGATCCCACGTACGCCAAATGCTTCAGTCTCTGGGTGGTAAGAAAAATAAGAGAACTGACTAAAGGCGTCTGGTCCAAGCACTCACAAATGTATGGGACTTCTTTTTGAAAGAGTGGTAGGAGATCAGAGATATCTGGAAAAATCCATCTGAGAACCAAGTCATCATCATATTTTATCGAATGTCTCAATGGTCATTTTGATTCAGGGATAAGAATGAAAACTTACAAATATTTCTTAAGCATATATTTCTCAAATCTGGACTCTAAAACTCATCTTACTAGATGGAGCGCATAGAAAGCACTGCAGCCACAATTTGTCACAACCATCTTGCAATGACCATAATCTTATATCAAAAGCTGTGTGACAAAGTGACCAGTTAGGCTTCTGGTCAAATGAGAGTTTATCTTCAGCATTTGGTCCAGCAATGCAGATAAGATAGAGAAATCAAGGAATGACCTTCCCAGGAATCGGTTATACACTTTAAATATAAACATATCATGGCATTTGGTGCAACCCTCTCTTTCCCCTGAATTCCATTTCTTCTTTTCTGGTGATCTACTATAGAGAAACACACGATCAAACTGAGAAGTTATTCCATGATATTCAAACACATGCATGCTATAACTTATAATTTACTCCTGGTGCATACAAACATCTCTAACCAGATTCTGACAACATTGAGAAGGTATGGTCCTCAATTAGTATTCTCTACATTTAAATATAAATATATTGATTTCAGAGATCAAGGTGTGTGTGGGGAGAGAGAGAGAGAGAGAGAGAGAGAGAGAGAGAGACCAATGATGAGAGAGAATCACTAATCGGCTGCTTCCTGAAAGCCCCATACTGGAAATTGAGTCTGAAACCCGGTCATATGCCCTGACTCAGATCAGATTGTGAGCTCCTAGTTCATAGGTTGAGACTCTATCACTGAGTCATGCCAGCCAACGAAACCTACATTTCAATCAATCAATCAATCAATCAGTATTTAATACCTTCCACATGCTACTCATACTTTATTCAAACACAGACAAATGATGTCAGAAAAGTCATTTTAACACGTTTAAAATATGTTCAGAATTAAGGACCCAGTTAAACATTCAAGCGAGTCATACTTCTACTGAATGCACTCTTTCCCGGAAGATGAGGAGTGGTGAGACTGAGTGGACCCCGGCAGCAGAAGCTGCAGGTCACCGCTGCCCGCAGTTCGCAGGAAGTAAGCATTGGTTAATAAAATATTATTAGTGGGAAGAATGTCAGTAACAATGCTCACTTTCGTAGTTGTTTTCTTCTTCCATGAAGCCTCTTCCTCCATGTTACCTCCATACCCCTCATTCTGGCTATGATGTGCTTTCAATCCTAGAAGAACCAGTGTCATGGGGGTTGGGGACCAGGAGTGGGGACATAGGATGGAAGTGAAAACCCTGATACCTAAGGCCTCCATCCCACAATTTCTTCTAAGTCCTTTAGCCCCTCTACAAAAGATAAATCTACAATGTAAAAAACCTATCCTATACAAATCACTGTTATCTACTCAGGCAAACTCCATAAGCAAAGGAGGGTGGCGTAAAGCACAGGAGGAACTGATCAATCCCACTGAGCAGACTCAGGAAGGCTTCTTGGAAGAGACAGCACCTGATCTCCTGTGTTTATTCAACAAGTACTTATCAACTGCCAACTGAGTGGTATGCAAAACAATAGGAGGGCAGATTGCAATGCTGAGAAGAACCCTGTCTTTGTATTTGTAAGTGGTAAGCCTTGAACAGCATTTCAGTGAGAAAAACTCTCACTTGCTTCTGAGTCATTGCTCCCAACCACCCCTAACGGTGAACCTTTCATGACAGAGGAATCCCTTGCTTTCCCTGCCTGTTGAAAGGCAAAATGGAACAATATCAGGAACTGCATGGAAAGCTCCAGCCACTGTGCCCAGCTGCCAGGGACCTTGGGAAAGGAAGCAGATAAGAAACACACTTCTAGGAATGCATGGGGAAGCCTCCACGTTGGACAGAGGGAGCAGTGACCTACCCAGCACAAAACAAAGACCTAGGTGTTTGGCATCAAGAAAGGTCAGTAAATATCGGTGAACTCCAATTAAAATTACATGCTGGGAACTAGACATGATTTTTTTTTTTTTACAGGAAAAGAATACTCAACCTGGTTCTTTTATGTCCAAATAACCGAGATGCGCCAAGTTAGTCCTAATGGCAAAGGTAAATGTCTTGATTTTTCCAGTGATCAAGTTTGTGAGGTTCTTTCCACAGATGGCAGGCTTTTAGGCCAATAGCTCAACATCAGAAAGGAAACCTTTGCTTCTGCCTAAATAAATGATGCTCTGATATACTTCTTTTTATATTAGCAAGCACAATCATTTATTACCTATAAGAGCAATACTTCAAACAGCATTCTCTAAAGAATAATATCTCCTGCTGTTTTCAAGGCACTGCCTGGAACTGAGGAGGAAGCACAGAAATATTCCATGGAAACACCAGTAGTGTGATACTTAAAAAGAATTAGGGAGACATGATAACACTCCTAAACCAATGAGACAACATGTTAAAATGTGCCGAGACCGGTTTGGCTCAGTGGATAGAGCGTCGGGTTGCGGACTGAAAGGTCCCAGGTTCGATTCCGGTTGGGGGCATGTACCTTGCTTGCAGGCACATCTCCACTGTGGGGCGTGCAGGAGGCACCTGATCGCAGGAGGCGGCTGATTGATGTCTCTCTCCCATCGATGTTTCTGACTTTCTATCTCTCTCCCTTCCTCTCTGTAAAAAAATCAATAAAATATATTTTTTAAAAAAAATGTGACACAACATATATGTGTTAAATGCACATTATAGACAACAACTCACAGACAAAATGAAAGGAAGGCATTATTGGAACAGGAAGGATTGGGAGATTTTATAAAAAATTGGGACCTAAAGAATGGGAAGAATTTAGAAAAACACACACACAAAAAACGAGGACATGAGGCAGGAGCACTCGAGGTCAGAACAGGAAAGCATATAAAGATGTGGGATAATTATTTTAAAAACTACTATATTCAGAGCAGGAAACCTGGGAGCTTACACCAGCACAGCTGTAAGAAGGTCTCTCTCCACCCCTCCCAACACACACACAGAAAAAAAATACTATTCGGAAGTGGGAAGCATCTGAGAAAGTAAATGGGAGGGGCTCTAGGGGAAGGAAAACCTTATTGACAAAATGTCAGTGCTGGTGGCTTAATCCTCAGTAAACAGAATGTAAAACAGCGATTATCAGGGACTTGGACCTGCTCGAACCACATTACTTTGTTAAAAATAAAAAATAAAAATTTTCTAAATAAAATATAATTGTATGTCAACTATAGCTCAATACAACTGAACATCCAGTACTTGTTCTCAGATGCTTGCTTTAAACCTGAACTGGAGTATAGTCTCTGAAACAAACTGGCATTTCCATCTATTAGAATCTCAGATGAAAATTCGACCATACTTTTTATAAAGGTAAAATTCTACCATAATTTTTATAAACATAAAATTATATATGTACATGCATTTGTACATATATGTTTATTCATATTCTTCAGAGAATTAAAATAACTTGCCCAAGGTCACACTCAAGTCTGGGGCTCCAGGGCCCTGTGCTGTACATTATAAGGAGTTCCCATCTAACCTTGTGGTGTGTGCCAGATGGATCCCCAAGAAGTTTCTGTTTGCACATACCAGACCTAGCCCTGATCTACTGAATCAGGACCCACCCGGTATGAAGATTTTACAAACCTATTTGGTCATTTTGACGCAAATCCCTAGTTAAGATGCTCTTGTCAAAACTACAAAATACTACTACTACTACTAATAATAATAATAAAAATAGACTAAAGCTCAAGTTTGTCACTAAAATGTAGTAAGATAAGATGGAGAAATGGTAATCTTTGTACATTTGTTACTTTCCTTCACTCCTCAATCTTCCTTTAATTAGGACTGTTTACACTGCCTGAAGGAGAACTTGGATTGTAATAGCAGGAATGTAGAAAAAGACACAATTCATGTTCACTTTTGGTTTCCCAAAAAGCCTCTAGGGAATTGTAAGGAAAGGCCTGAGGGAAACAAGGTACTGACTGAGGAAAGTCAGACAGAGCAGAGAGGACTACTGCCTCGCCAGGTGTTCACACAGGGTGCAGGCAGGGGGAAGGGGAAAGCGAGACAGATGTCCAAACAGCTCCCAATAACGTGGAGCAGAAAGAAATAAAACACAGAGAGATGGTGGCAACATGTTGTCAGCACTGGAGGAAAAGACGGTTAACTCTGCCTGGTGACACTTGAGAAGAGTCTTGATGCTAGCCTCGGATTTGATCATGATGGATATGGTTTGCTGTAGATGGAGAGTGTGAGAAAAAGGATTTGGGGCATTGTAGTTAGGCAGTATTAGATGTAGACAGATTTATTAGGCTGCACAAAGCAGATTCAAGAAGAAATTACTATTTACCTAGCACTTTTTAATTCAATGCTCTACCACACTGAAAGATACTAAGACATGTGGAACATTATTTCAGTGATTATTTATTATCTCAGTCCTTATTAACTTAGCAATCTCATAGTTGGTCAATGGTTAGCAGGACACTTTCACCAGGAAGGTCTTTAGCCAAGATGTCTTTGGAGGCTCTTCATTTTTCTTCCAACACTCTCCTCTTCTTTCTCCCCTGGCCCACCATCCCTGATTTGATGCGCTCAAGCTGATAGATTCACAGACCCACTTTCAATTTCCAGAGACTTATGTTATTAACTTGAAATCACACCTCTGTTGAAGTGTTCAGTGCATGGTAACTGTGGAAGTATAGAGAAAATGCTCCAATGTCAGTGGTCCCAACCTGCAGGGACTTATTAGTAACTAATGAGGAAAATTTCAGACATGGTGTAACAATTGAGGAATATATTATAAAAGTTAAAAGGGGCTTTAAAGATAATCTGATGTTCTGTTTTTACAAACTGTCAATATTGAGACCCAAAGATGTTAGATAATTTTTTCAAATCTGGAAGCTTCATACAGTTGGGGATGGCACTTGGACTGAAATTTAAGTCTAGTAATCTTCCTCTAATACCTGCTAAGGAAGGGAAGGGAGTGTTCAGCAGTCACACTTAGGTAAGACTTGCAGATTATCACCACTCCTATCCACTCACTTTAGAGATAACCCTCAATCTAAAATTGGTGCTTTATTTTGCCTAATTTACTTTTCCAAAACAAGTATTGTTCCAAATCCCATATACTCCATACGTACTGTTTAAAAACAATACTTTTATCTTCCTTGAGTGCATAATACTTAACACAGAGTGGTTTCACAAGGGTAGGTTCAAATTTAATGAGCAAGATTAGAGTTAGAAGTAAGGCACTTATCCATTGTCAGATTGAAAACTGTTGACAAAATAAGGGATATCCCCTTCCCATTTTAATGCACTACATAAGAACCATAAATATGCTAAGTAATTAATGAAAGTTGAAAATCTATTTTTAGAAAGCACAGCTATAGAGTGCAAAAATAATAAATGACTTAACTGATTTAAAAATTTGAATAACACATCCAAAGTTATAGATGAAAATATTTAAAGGTAGAGAAACAATAAAAAAAAGATGTATCTGGGGGAAAAAAAAGGAGTAAAGCGAAGATAATCTTTGCTTGATATCTCAGGCTATTTGGAACTGAGTCAAGAAAAGTCAGTGTTGGGACTTAAGACTAGATTTTTAGAAAAATCCAGAGAAAGAGGTAATTCCAAATAAGGGTATGAGAGTGATTGTGCCATTTGAGGACAAAAGCACTTAAAAGACAACATGAACACTCTGAGCAAAGGTTTGGTTAGATAAATGCTGAAGTAATAAATGACTAACAGATATGATAAACAGAAAAGTGAAACAAACCTAAAAAAAGAAACTTTGAAGAAATTTAGAAAAATTTCTGCAGCAGTTACTATGAACAAGACAATGTAGAATGACTCACAGTTAAAAATGTTTCCAAACATGAATTTAAATCTCAAAATTTCTAGTGAAAAACAAAACAAAACTTAACATGATGATTGTGATTCTATTTATTTATTTATTTATTTATTTATTTATTTATTTATTTAAATAGAGTTAACAGACCAGTCAGTGGCTACCAATTTCTCTAAATTCAGGAGTGGGGGTTGATCTTTTTAACCTGTCAAAGAAGATAAGCAAAGAGAAATGACTAACATAATCATTTTTCTGATAGTTGATAGTTGAAGGATACTAAGCTGACAAAACTGAACCTAAAATACAGTCTTTTGATAATACTGTATTTATTACTCCAACTAGAGGCCCAGTGCATGAAATTCATGCACTGGGGGAGGGTGTCCCTCAACCCAGCCTGTACCCTCTCCAATCTGCAAGCCCCCTCACAATCTAGGACTGCTAGCTCCCAACCAGTCGCCTGCCTGCCTGCTTGCCTGATTGCCCCTAACCACTTCTGCCTGCCAGCCTGATCACCCCCTAACTACTCCCTGCCAGCCTGATTGATGCCTAACTGCTCCCCTGCTGGCCCGATTGCCCCTAACTACCATCCCTTGCAGGCGTGGTCACTCCCAACTGCCCTCCCCTGTCGGTCATCTTTCGATAGTCATCTTGTATCCACTTGGGGGCAGACACCTTTGACCACATGGAAGCGCCCATCTTGTGAATTGGAGTGGCAGTCAATTTGCATATTACTCTTTTATTAGATAGGATTTTAACACCTGGCTTGTCAATATTGCTCCGAGACCCTGAAAAGAGTGGCCCCTATTCTGGGCCCCATATTGGGAGTGTCCAACTCAGGCCTTTGCATGAGGCTATGCCCCTACATAAGGCAAACATCGGACAGACAAAGGGTTGTTCTTACCATTAGCCTATGGCTCCCCTTCTAGACCACCCTTGAGGGATCCAAGGCTCTACAATTTTGTCCCAAATTTCCATGAGCCCACTTTCAGTCCTGTCCTGGCCTGGCCTCTTTTTCAGGTACCTGTCTTGGGAGGATGGCATGTGCCGCCACTTACTTGCGATAGGCCTCAGGGAGGCCCAGGAGCAGCTGGCTGCTGTGTGTAACAGAAAGAGAGTGGTGGAAAGAGTTTATGAGCACAACTAGAGAGTTTGTTTATGCCAGAGGTTCCCCCATGGGGCAGGAAGAAGCTCTCAATAGACTGAGGCCATGGTCTTACTTTCAATGGCACTATGTTCCTTGTAGAACTCTGAGGAATCTAAGACCTTTTACATTTGAACCAGGTCTTACAGATCATTATAAAGATTTTTTTCAAGGTGGAATGATAGACCATCTTTTATTTATTAGCTCTCAAGTTTCATAACTGAAATGTTTAGACATATGGTTTGTGGTCTTGCCCTGGGCTTGCAAAAGTCTTGGGTAGGCCTATTGCTTGCCCCCTCTTAGGCTATTTGAGATCCCTGGAAGCAGAGCCCAGTCCCTACCTCTCATACCTGAAAGAATGCTTCTTACAGGAGTGGGGATTCAAATGGGATTGAAGAAGGAAAACGTGGGGACATGTGAAACAAATATTTTCAGGAATGAGACTTTTCCCCCAATCTGCCCCATTTCTTTGACTTTCTCAGCACAGAAAGGAATAATTAGGAACTTTACTCGAGACTCAGAACCTATAGCCTCTGACAAGGTCTCCAGGCCATCCTGCTGTGTTTAACAATCTTGCAGTCCATATTTCCTACACTGCCCAGGTTCCTGTGAAACTTCCCTTGGCAGGAGGTAAGACTCTCAAGGACAAGGCAGTGTGAGTTCCCTTAGGATGTTTTTTTTTTTTTTTTTTTTCCCATCAAGGAAATCAACAGAGGCTCCAGGATTTTTAACTTCTTATTTTTGGACATTGCATATTTCAGAAAAAAATATTTATTTGCTACTTAAATTGAGGTTTTAGAGGACTGTTGATAATATCCTTTCAATGCACGCTTTTTATACTTTACTAAGGAAACTCTTTTTTTCCCCCCCTGTGGCTACAGAATGAAACATTGTCATATTTTTTCCTTAACAGAAATTACAATCATTTAAATTTAGTCATCATTATTTGTAACAGAGCCACACTCAATTCCCATCATCTTGTAGGGTAGCTGTAATATGCATATACGATTATTTTGTATGCACTATACAATTCCAAAAAAAAAAAGTGTGCTTCTTCATCCTGAATTCACCTTGGGAAACAACGGTACTGTTTCTGTCTGTTACTAGTCATGGATCTCACCATATCTCAGCACATCGTGAATGTGGGCTAGGTCATTAATGCAGTAGCAATTATTAGTAAATTAATGGACCAGAAAACCATTCACATTTTGTTGTTGTTGCCAATTATAATCTGGCATTTTTGAAACTTTGTCTCTTACTGTAATTCTGGCTGGTTTTAATTTTCCTTTGCAAACAGTTACATTGCTATAAGATTTGCTTAAAATAAGAAATCATTCCTCTAAAGATTTGCAATTCTCAAAGTTTACTTGAATCCCTGTTTGCCTACCATAGTTTTGGGCAGATTTTGTAAGCTCTGTGAGCCTCAGTTTGCATGTCTGTAAATGAAGTAGCTGCACCCACTTTATAGAGTTCCTATAGGTATTAGAGATGTTATTTAATGTGCCTGGTGGGCGGTTGGCAAACAGTAGGTGTGCTCTCTTTCTCCTCCTCTCCTCTTCTCCTTATTAATATAGTCTCCAGCACAAGAGACATTATTCAGAGTTTGATTTTAGCTCTAAAATTGGAAAATCAAACTTCAGTTACTGGAAGCCATTTCTTATTTCTGAATTGACCCCTTGCACCTGGCTTGACTATCCAGTGCTAAAACTGATTGAGAAGTGGTTTTTCTTTTGGCATATCATTACTTATCATTTTTCTTCTTTTGTCAAAATGAAGAAATGTTTCTTTTATTTACAACATATGGGAACAGTAATTAGAGACAGTTATAATCCTGACCCTCAGTAGCCATCAAATCCCACTGTTGGCATAACTGGAAGCAAGATGATGTGGATACTGCAACCAGCATGCACTTGCCCAAAGCAATCTCTCATATCAGATAGGATGCACCAGGTGTCTGCCCCAAAGCTCATCAGACAGAACACAAGGGAACACTGACACTCTTCTATAGCTGTATTTGTTCTGATAATCCATTTTTTTTTTGTAAATTAAAATATTTAGAGACACTCCCCTCTCCACTCACACTATTTAACATTTCGCCAGCAAAGAACTAAAACTGTACCATGATGGTCATTTTCTAAATTTGTCTTAACTATTAAAAGGGAATTCCAAGTCTTTTGAAGGCTCATACTATTTCCATGAGTAAGATTGTACTGATATCAATGACACCACATTTTTTTTTAACCTTCCCATTATAAGTTCATCTGGAAAATGGCTTGTTGGATTGAATCCTATTTCTTTTGTGAAAATACCTCATCAGATTAACATGAAATTATAGGCATTGCTGGGTCTAATCTTAATTCCAAATTATTTAATTTTGTATGGACCAAAATAAAAAATGAGAATAAAATATTGTTTCTGTTTTTTTTGTATAACTAGAGGCCCGGTGCACAAAATTCATGCACAGGGGAAGCGGGGCAGGTGTCTCTCAGCCCAGCCTCCACCTTCTCCAATATGGGACCCCTTGAGGGATGTCTGACTGCCTGGTAGGATCAGGCCTAAATCGGCAGTCGGACATCCCTCTCACAATCCAGGATTGTTGGCTCCCAACTGCTCACGTGCAGCCTTCCTGATTGCCCCTGCTTCTGCCTATCAGCCTGATCAGCCCCTAGCCACTCCCTGCCAGCCTGATTGATGCATAATTGCTCCTCTGCCAGCCTTGTCACCCCTAACTGTTCTTCCCTGCAGGCCTGGTTCCCGCCCCCCCACCCCAACTGCCCTTTTCTGCAGGCCTGGTCACCCCCAACTGCTCTCCCTTACAGGCCAGGTCTCTCCCAACTGCCCTCCCCATCTTGTGTCCACATGGGGGCAGGATCTTTGACGACATGGGGGAAGCCATCTTGTGTGTTGGAGTGATGGTAAATCTGCATATTACTCTTTTATTAGATAGGATAGAGGCCTGGTGCATGGTTGTTGGCCAGCTGGTTTGCCCTGAAGGGTATCCTGGATCAGGGTGGAATTCCCTTGGGGCATAGGGCAGTCTGGGCGAGGGGACTGTGGTGGTTTGCAGACAGGTTATGCCCCCAGGTGACCCAAGCTGAGGCCCTGGTATCTGGGATTTATTTATCTTCTACAATTGAAACTTTGTAGCCTGGAGTGGAGCCAAGCCTCCTTCTCGCTCCATGGCTGCAGCCATTTCAGTTGGGATTTATTTAACTTCTATAATTGAAACTGTATAGCCTTATCTGGAGGCCAAGGAAGGCCAGGGCTGCAGAAAGCTTGGCTTCCTCCATCACTGGGGGCTACGCTAGCCTCCTGCTCTTTCCAGCTCCAATGCTGCTGCCATTTTTGTTAGAATTTATTTATCTTTTATAATTGAAACTTTGTAGCATTGAGTAGAGGCCAGGGCCTGCCAGAGTATGTGGAAAGCTTGGCCTCCTCCATCTCCGAGGAAACCGGAGCCTCCCCTCTGCTCTCTCTGTGGCCAAAGCCATCTTGGTTGGGGTTAATTTGCATCCCCATTCCTGATTGGCTGGTAGGCATGGCTGATGGGTGTGGCTTGCGGTATCATGGAGGTACTGCCAATTTGCATATTACTCTTTTACATCTAATAAAATATATCCTGGTTAACTTAGTTTAACCTTGTATTTAAAACTAATTGAATAGAAGAATAAGGATGATCTTTCATATCTTTCCACTTCTATATAAACTGTTGGGAGAGGGGAGAAGGCTTTTATTCTATAGCTTTTTGTACATTTACTATTTTTAGAAAACGGAACCCCATCTTTTTTCTGTCTAATCCTCACCTTGAATGGCAAATTGTCTACATTGAATCCAAATAAAGGAGTTCTTGATCTTTCCACAGGAAATAAGGGAATGTATTTAAATCAGTCCACTTTAATGAAGGACCATGGTAAGTAATATAAATCTACTAGTATGTCCCTTGATTTACCAGGTTCTTTATCTTATTTCATTTTTTTAAATCATTACCCAAAAATATGTTTATTGGATTTTTTCATTGATTTTAGAGAGAGAAACATTCATGTGAAAGAGAAACATTGATCAGTTACCTCCCCAATATGCCCTGATCAGAGATCAAACCCACAACCTAAGTATGTGCCCTAACCAAGAATTGAACCTGCAATCTTTTGGTTTTTAGCATGATGCTCCAACCAACTGGACCACCCAGCCAGTTAACTCTTGAACAATGTGGGGTTGAAGACATCTATATCCACCCCACCTCCAATTCATGATATGGCCTTACATAATACAGGAATAGAAGAGGAACCCCACAGCACATGTGCCAGCAGTGAGTTGAGAGCAGGAACTTTCTTATTGAGATGAGGGGCTTCCCTACCATCCCTGAGAGGAATAAAGAGATCTGCTCCTCAGTTCCATGCATAGCTCAAGTTTGGTAGGACTGCCCTCTACCGTCAGAAAGTACACAGTAACACCTGTGCAGGTGTTGACTGCAAAAATTGCCTATATTTGCTGCTGCTGGCCACTCTCTGTTCCCCCCTCACCCATTACCTGTCTCCAATCTTGCTCTTATTAATTTCCTGGTGCAAAATAATGCCAGAAGTCAGGATTATCCTGACAGCCCTAAGTTGACCTTCTCCATTCTCCCTGATAATGTGACATGTTCAGTGAGACTTAGCATGTATGAATAAAGTGTATGTAGGAGGGGAAAAATATATGCACATTTGACTCCTCCAAAAAGTAACTATTAATAGCCTACCATGAACTTTCGTACATGCATATGACCATAATCATATGGTAAAATTATTATTATAATAAAACATTAAATCTAACCTCTTAAGGTTATGGTGACCACTGTATGGATTAGATTTAATGTTTTATTATAATAATAATTTATTTTATTTTTTTTACTTGTGTCCTTATTCTCCCATTACCCTCCCCCCGTTCCCTCTCATGCCCCACCCTCCCCTTTGTCTGTACTCAATGATTATGCTCATATGCATGTATGAAAGTCCCTCTGTTGCTCTCTCCCCCTTATTCCCACAAACCACCATCTTCCCTGAGGTTTGATGTTCTGATCGACGTTTCTCATTCTCTGCATCTGAGTCTATGTCAATCATTATATTCCACAGATGAGTGAGATCATCTGATTTTTATCTTTCTCTGTCTGACTTATTTCACTGAGCATAATGGTTTCCATCTCCATCCATGTTGTTGCAAATGGTAGGAACTCCTTCTTCTTTACCACAGCTTAGTATTCCATTGTGTAGATGTACCACAGTTTTTTAATCCATTCATCTGCTGATGGGCACTTAGGCTGTTTCCAAATCTTAGCTATGGTGAATTGTGCTGCTATGAACATAAGGGTGGATATATCCTTTCTGATTGGAGTTTCTAGTTTCTTGGTATATATTCCTAGAAGCGGGTTCACTGGATCAAATGGGAGTTCCAATTTTAGTGTTTTGAGGAGACTCCATACTGTTTTCCACAGTGGCTGCACCAGTCTGCATTCCCACCAGCAGTGCACGAGAGTTCCTTTTTCTCTGCATCCTCGCCAACACTTATCATTTGTTGATTTGTTGATGATAGTCATTCAGACAGTTATGAGATGATACTGCATTGTTATTTTGATTTGCATCTCTCTGATGATTAGTGACTTTGAGCAGGTTTTCTGTCTTCTTTCAAGAAGTGCCTATTTAGATCAGTTGCCCATTTTTTGATTGGGTTGTTTATCTTCTTTGTGTGAAGTTGTATGAGTTCTCTATAAATGTTAGAGATTAAACCCTTATTGTTGATATCATTGGCAAATAAGTTCTCCCATGCAGTGGGCTTTCTTGTTGTTTTGTTGATGGTTTCCTTTGCTGTGCAAAAGCTTTTTGTTTTGAAGTAGTCCCATTTGTTTATTTTTTCTTTAGTTTCCATTGCCCAAGAAGCTATGTCAGTGAAGAAGTTCCTTCGGCTTATGTCGGAGATTTTGCTTCCTGTGGATTCCTCTAGTATTTTTATGGTTTCCTGCCTATGTTTAAGTCCTTTATCCATTTTGAGTTTATTTTTGTGTATGGTATAAGTTGGTGGTCTAGTTTCATTTTTTTGCATGTTTCTGTCCAATTTTCCCAACACCATTTGTTGAAGAGACTGTCTTGACTCTATTATATGACCGTGCCTCCTTTGTCAAATATTAATTGAGCACAGTGGTTTGAGTCTATTTCTGGGTTCTCTATCCTATTTCATTGATCTATGTGTCTGTTCTTGTGCCAGTACCAGGCAGTTTTAAGAACAGTGGCTTTGCCGAGACCGGTTTGGCTCAGTGGATAGAGCGTCGGCTTGCGGACTGAAAGGTCCCAAGTTCGATTCCGGCTGGGGGCATGTACCTTGCTTGTGGGCACATCACCACAGTGGGGTGTGCAGGAGGTGGCTGATGGATGTCTCTCTCTCATCGATGTTTCTGACTTTCTATCTCTCTCCCTTCCTCTCTGTAAAAAATCAATAAAATATATTTAAAAAAAAAAAGAACAGTGGCTTTGTAATACAGCTTGAAATCTGGTATTGAGATCCCACCTACTTTGTTCTTCTTTCTCAGGATTGCTGCAGCTATTCAGGGTCTTTTTTTATTCCAGATGAATTTTTGGAAAGTTCGTTGTAGGCCTGTGAAGTATGCCTTTGGTATATTCATGGGGATTGCATTGAAGTTATAGATTGCTTTGGGTAGAATGGACATTTTGATGATATTGATTCTCCCAATCCATGAACATGGTATGTTCTTCCATCTGTTTATGTCTTAAAATTTCTATTGATAGTTCATCTCATGGTAAAATTGCTTAACATGCAATGAACATAAAACAGGCATATTTGTGTGCAATAAAACTTAAAGTTATCAAGATTGCATTAAAAATTTTAACAAAATTCTCCATTAATCAAAAAAAGCAGGGGGGGAGTAGGATAATATCATGTAAGGAAAAGTATCTGGTAAGTAAATTATATCTAGAAAATTTTCACTTTAGAAAATTAATTTTCATTTGTAATGCTAATAGCAAGACACCCATGAAAAACACACATGGTGTCAAAATAAGCCAAAGGAAAAGCAGATAGGCAAAAATAAAAAGGACCCCAAGTCAATTTTATAGAAAAGTTTCCTTTATTAACTTTTGGTCAAGAATATGTTTATATACTTTCAGAAAACAACTCCAAGACCAAGTGGACTCCTGCAATAGAGAGGAACTGACAGGTCTACTCCAACCATGAAGACAAGAGGAGAAACAGTCAAGAGATGGAAGACACTGACGATGCCTTGCCATGTGAGCAGTCAGCAGCTGTGCATCGCTACAGGATGCCTAGGACCAAACCAGAGAGGGTTGGACCAGCATTGCCACCATTTGTCCACTATCCAGATACCATTGATGATGTGTACACATAAGGAACTGTTTGACATAAACTGGGACTCAAAACTATTGAACATTGAAATTGGGACTCAAACATTTTTTTTCTCTTATAAATTCATTTTTAGCCTACAAAGGCAAGATGTTTTTAAAGACAAGAATGTGGGTGGGGGGAGGTGGAAACAGATACAGAGGCAAAGAAGCAATGAACAGACTGTCATGCTACAATGGGAAGGCAGGGGAGGTTGCAGGGTGGGGGCTGTAAGAGATCAACCAAAGGACTTGTATGCATGTATGTAAGCATAGCCAATGGATACAGGGCATTGGGGTGGGGGAGAGATAGGTGAGGGCATGTACTGGGTGGTGGGGAAGGCTGGGGGAGGGCAATAGGTTAAAGAAAAAAATAAATTAATTAATTAAAAAATCATAAGGAAGAAAAAATATAATTACAGTACTTATTGTGGAATAAATCCATATATAAGTTCAAACTCTGTTGTTCAAGGGACAACTATAATCTGAATTCCCTAAATGGCTAAATCTAAACAAGCCTAGGTTTTCCTCAAATTTCTTACTGCAGATATTTCTGGGATGCTCCTTCAAAAATTCAAATCCACTTTTCCGATCCCTTCTCATTGCTTCTTTGGGAATGTCCTGGAACATGACTATTCTGCTTGGGATCAGCCTTCCCAATCCTCATCTATTTCCTAATAATAGACAATGGGAATGTTTTTCTGGACAAACCCTGACCATTATGGACAAGGGGAACCTTCCTCCTGGTTTCTTCCAGGCAAATTTTCAGAACTCCATAGACAGGTATCACTGTAATCCCCAAAGAATGGGCTCGTCAGTCTTTAGGGAGACTTCATAGGGGGCTTTAACATTATAATACACATTGGAATTTACACACTGGCATGGAGTGAACACATGTCCCCATTTCTATCTGCTGTCCTGTATAGAGTGCTACAGGAAGAATAATGTATACAACTCCTAAAAAGAAAGGATAAATTCAGAGATGGTAATAATCAGAATCCATATTTAGGAAAGAAATAAGTTTCACAATGAAAGTTAGAATTGTACAGTCAGCCCCTTACCTGCTGAGTTCTCCAGCATGAGTCACACTGAGATGTTTGAACTTTGGGGATACCCATCCTCCCCTTGGAAAGAGAACTGGCAGAGGGTCCTGTTATACTTATGGTGTCCAGTTGACAAAATATGTGTAATTGCATTGCTTGTCTCCCTGTGATAAAAGGCATTTTGGCACAGGACTCTATAGAAAATTGGGTGCCAAATAGCCTTTGAAATGCATGACCACCAAGCAATGCAAATTCAACTCATTCTAAGCATAATCTATTCAACCATTTATTTGTCAATGGATCAGGCTTTAAGAGGAAACAAACACATATTGCAACAGTTAAAAAATGTACGGTCCTTTTATATTCAGGGTTTTTGATTTTTTAAAAACAGAATTAATAAATTCTAGTCATGTCAACAAGTTGGACACTTCCTTCAGATGAACTAGTTTATTGCTTATTTATTCTTAGTTACTGGATACCTCTGTAAAATTAGGAACTGAAAGAATGGCATTGGACTAGTGAAATTTTCTGAGAGCATTAGGGAGGATTCTAAGCTATTCATTAAGTTATACCTAAAAGAGGATAGACCTAGTAGAGGATGGGAAAACCAAATGGGTCTCCCAATTGTTTCTTTAAATAAAGCTTTATTGAAACATAGCTATGCCATTCATTTACATGTTGTCTGTGGCTGTTTTTATGCCACAATAACATAGTTGAATTGTTGCTCCAGAGACTGTATGGATCTCAAAGCTTAAAATATTCAGCTTTTTACAGAAAAACTTGGCCAAGTCATCTTGCTTCTGAAAATATTTTAAAACTCTCTATTGAAGAGGAGACAAATATGGATTCCTATGAAAAGAAGCTAAACTCCAAGCTTTGATCATTTTACTAAATTCACTCAGCTAGCATTGAAATGAGGGTATGCAAAGACTTCAGGAACACAGGCAGAGTGTTTGTGTATGAGCTAATAGGACAAATGTCTCATTGCAGTCTCTTGTGACACATTGCAGTTACCCCAAAGAAATGCTCTTGGTTTCAGCCATACTAAAAGTGGAAGCCATAAGGCCTGCTGCCTGCTAATCACATTACCAGGAAAAGAGAAAAAAAATTATTTTAAATGAATAAATGTTTTTCTCTAATCATCTTCCCCTTTAAGTGGATTGTTTGAGAGATATTAAAATAGCTGAAGCAGCCTGCATAATCCAGCTTAAAAATCAAACAAACTCAGCATGCTCTAAGTTCAAAAGGTCTATTGCATATTCACTATCAATCTCTCTATACATATTTTATTTGACCCTCTGTAAATATTGTCATTGCAAAGTGCTTTGGACAGGCTAATGCATTGTGATGTTTTGTTAATGGAAGCAGAGACAATAATGTAGAAGGCAGTCGCAAGACGAAGAGGAGGAGGCAGATGAAGGAAGGGGCAGACTGCAGGCAGAGCCCAGGGTGGCTGAGAGAGGTGAGGCCAGGACACTGTGTGGAGCTGACTTCTTCATTAGCAGAACCTGGAGCCATGCCAGGGAATTCCAAGGGCCTAACCTCAAAGTTAGGAGCTCATCAGTTTTCCTCCTTTACCCCCTTTACTCCCCCTCTCCTCTGTCTCCATCCCTTCCTCTCGCTCCCCCTCTCTCTGTAAGCTAAAAAAAGAGAGCACAAAATGTTATTTTTTTCCACATTATAGTATACTTCTTTCCATTAGAAAGTTAGTCTGCAGAAATGGCAGATCTCTTTTTGTTCCGGAAAGTCACGGAATAACTTTCCATTGAGCCATCTACTCTGCCACTCTAGTAAGAACTGTGGCCATAAAGCTCTCCGAATTTTCATGATTTTATCCCTCCATGGTGTGTGCAACTGTGGCTTTAGGATATGGGTGTCTGTCTCCCTACTTCTTGTCACACCTAAACAGCCACTTAAGTCTTCTGAGTAGGAGAAGGTGTCCTGTGGATTTCTCTGGTTTATTAAAGAGCAAAAACCGCCATTGCTAGAAATGGTAGTGTATTTTCTTCCTTTTCTAACTCCTTTCCACCTTCGTCCACCTCTCTCTCTCCCCTCTCTCCTTCACTCTTTTGTTGTTGTTGTTGTTGTTGTGTTTCCCACAGCAAAACCTGCCCTCCAGGATGGCCTAAGTCCACATTGGCAGGCTCCATTTGTGGTGCAGGTGTGCGGGAGCCCTCCTCCGTGTCGTCGCCACAGCAACCCACAGCTCTAATCTGCTGAATATGAAAGGAAGAAGCAGAAAGAGAAAAGCCATCCACCCCCTTCTGCTCCATCCATGAGTCCAAAAGAAGGATATGGGCTCCAGGCATTCCTGATAATCCCCAGCCATCGCCCAGGCAACAGTCACAGGGAACTGGCGCTGGGCCTGTGGCGAGACCACAGTCCCCTCCCAAGTCCCTACCTCCTCCTCCTCTCCACCCTGGATCTCTTAATGACCCCTCACAAACCACATCCCTCTTCTGGCCTCTCAACCGACATGGTCCAGTCAGTGGGCCACTGACTCACAGATAGGGACATCATGTATTTCACCATATTCTTCTTTCAGTCGCAATGAACACTCATGTGAGTGTGTGCATGTATGCATGCGTGTGTGTGCATATGTGTGTTTTTCTGTGTGCACGTGTAGGATATTTTCATCTCTACTCATCTTTCGAATGAGCTTGCTTTGTGCGCTCGACAGATCAAAACGGACAGATGATTTTTCTTCTCAGAGCTAGGAGTTTGAAACAGCAGCTCCTTGCAACTTGCATGAATTCAGCTGTCCCGGGGTTTGCAGAGAGTTTTCGGGCCGGCTGCTCTCTAGCTCCATATCCAGCAGTGAAAGCTCTCATTTGTCTCACCACCATCATGTTGATGCAGCTGGGTCTGACACTGCTTACCTCAGCAATTTTCTTTTCTTTTCTTTTTTTTTTTTTTTTTTGGTTGAAAGACAGAAGGCTTCCTTGTGATTCCAGCCTTTTCCTATCAAATGACACTCAGCCATGGTTTGGGTGACTTATTTACTGGCACCAAACCAGGAAAAACAAAAATGAACGTTCACAACTAATAAATCCTCGAGCTTAGATAGCTACAGCAGCAGTGGTGAATTGCATCAAAATGTTCGGCCTGATACCACAGAGCTCCCTGGCAGGGTGGAACCTAATAAGTCAGGGGCAGGAGGGGGGGTGACACAAAACAGAGAAATGTTGTGCACTCTGGGTCTTAGAAACACTCAAAAACTGGAACCAATGACGGGCTCCTCTGCTTGAGGATTCTAGAGGAGGGAGGGAAGATATACTATTTTTGAGGCCATTGGTATATGAGATGTCTAAACTTGCCCCCTTTTTCTTTTATTCTGAAAAACTAAGAGCCATCCTCACCATGAGGGAAATGACCAGCCTAGACAGACGGGACAGCAAAGTCACAGCTTTTTCAGCTGTCCTGAGAGAAACTATTTTTATAGAGGACATAAGGTCAAGAATGTTTAGCAAACAAAATTGTATATCATCCACTCCTAGATAATTCTCCAGGGACCTTCCTCCTCCCTGGCCCCAGAGAGAGTGGGGGCCTCTCTTTAAGCTACTGTGACAATGTTTCTATTTGTTTTGGACTTGATCTTCTGGACAGAAGCACACTTTTTTCATTAGCATAAATCCAGTGAAATGCAACCACAAAGCCATTGACTTTGGCTAAGGTTTCCTCATTTTCTCCCCCATGACCACCTCTAATTCAATAAGTGACTCGACCTTCTGTGACGATTAACTCTGTTGTTTCAGCTTTTGTAGGCTAATGGTGGAGCCTTTCCATCCAGGGTTCAATCTTTGGGTAAAAATGTGAGTAAAAACTGGGGAAAATTTTAGCCATCACCCAGATGTTTAGTCTACTTATTACTAAATATTTGACTATTTGGAAAGATAACTGTGATTGATTTCACCCTTCCTTTTTAATTTTGGTTTTATTTTCATGACCCCCAGAGAAACAATGTTGGAGGACATTTACTTGATGACAAATTAAATGACATCCACCCAGAAGTTCTGTTTGTTAGAATTCAGAAATGGAGATACTACTTTTTGTTTTGCTTTGCTTTGTATAGTGAACCAACTGAGTTCTGATGCCATCTGAGCACCTGGAAAATACCTGTGGAAGTAGGTAACATGATCTACTTGCTTTCTAAAGCACCTCATAAAAAAACATCTTCTAAAATCCTCCTTTGTGCAGTTATTATCTTTGAAGGCTGTTCCATTGGCATGTTGAAAAAAATGTCTGAGCGAAAACCAGATAAAAGAAATATACAAAGGCTAATTCTGCTATCTTAAAGTACTTAGAATTCTCACTGTCTACCAATGAAGTAGCTGTTTCAAATTCTTCCCCCAGTTCCCAGGAAAGTAACTGAATCTCTCTGTGATTGAATCTAGCTATACTCAATCATGAAGACCCGTCAATAGTCATTGTCTACCAGGAGAATTGAGAATTGTCTTAATGCTATTTTGAAATCCTTAAGAAATAGGAATTATATGTTAAATGTCAAATTCTGCTTAATTCTTATAATCCTTATTTTGATTCCTTTTTATCCATTGTTATACCAATATTTTGGAAGCACCAGATATGTGCCAACCACTATCTAAGCTCTTGGAGATTCAAAGAGCTTGTATTCCAGAGGCAAAAGCAGGAGCATAATCAATAATGTCCAACTTTCATGGAGTGCTAATTATGTGCCAGGTCGTACTTTAGACATTATATATTTATTAACAAGTTCAAGCTTTAAAACAACTCTGTGAAGTGGGTAGCATTATTTGGCCCACTGTTGAGAAACCAAGGCACACAGAGGTGAAATTACTTGCCGCAATCAGGGGATACCTTATTTGTAAAGCAGTGCTTGGAAAATAGATGACTGTCTCATGTTTTAAACCTACTGCGTACAGTATCCTCAATATATAGTTAATAAGAAGCCTGCCAGGTGGCAAAATGGAGGGTGAACAGATTAGGTGGAGGGATTTAGTAAGGCAAGATTGTGTCTGACATCATCACAGCCTCTTAGAGTTTCTAAGAATGCTTGCTTAGGTGCTGAAAA
The DNA here is from genome assembly GCA_011751065.1 of Lasiurus cinereus. Lineage (NCBI taxonomy): Eukaryota > Metazoa > Chordata > Mammalia > Chiroptera > Vespertilionidae > Lasiurus > Lasiurus cinereus. Next base: position 41,650,510 of record JAAGEH010000226.1, read on the forward strand.
ATATATTGTGCTAAAAGAAAATTTTTTGAGGGTGTCTCTCCACTCATACATATTTTAACTTAGTTTCGGAAAAACATTTTAGATTGTTTGAAACATAAATATGTTAATATTTCTAAAGTGCTTAGGAGAATACATGGCATATGGTAGACTTATGGTAAATAGATCAAATAAACACACTTGAAGGTTACATAACAATTGAAAATTAATGTTTAAAAGAGTGACAGTATGGGTAGCACTAGGAAAGACTGAGAGAGAAAAATTACTCTGTGTTAATCAGGAAATAGAAGATGTAATACTGGTGACAAGAGAGTTTTCCCTTAAGTTTGTTAAGAACTTCATCAACATCATGGGATGAGACCAGGCTAGATTGGTGGTCAAAGGAACAATGAAAGGTTAAAGCATGACTGCAGACAATGAAAGAAGCTTGGTCAATTTTCTAAAAATTACAAACAAAACCACCAATATCAAAATCCGTTTCTTCACTCAGAGATATTATTTCTTCCTGGAGCTTCCAATCCATCATCAGAGTGAATCTACATTTTGAAACCATCAACCAATTCATGATAATGTTGGTCGTGAAAGTTCACAAGCTGAAAGACATCTTGGCACTGTCAAGCTGTTGAAACATAACTCAGTACCTCCGCTCTGTAGAGGTCACTGAGAACATTGCCCTGCCTAGAAACTGTGGGTGCTATCAATCACTGATTTAAAACGCTAGCTCTTGCAAAGGCTTGCTCAGCAGAGGGGCTGAGCACAGTCTTGATGAGGATAAAAAAATGAATTCTAATTACTACCTTTGTTCTCCTGGAGTTAGTTTCAAGAAGCACAGAAAGACTAGCTTGCATTTACTTACCTCTCCTTACTCAGTATTTACAGAAAGGTATTTAGGCAATCTATTTATAGAATCACTGCAGGGTGTAGTGTACTTCCCAAATCAGTGATGATCATTGAAAAGCATATCCAACCTCCCAAGGCACAACATTTAAAAATTAAAAAAAAAATGCAATCTCTATGTGACATATTTATCATAGGACAAATTGGGGGGAAAGTGCTTAATTGGAATGATATCCAATAAAACTGTAATGAAATGAAATGCCCTAAAGAGTTTATTTTATTTTATTTTATCCTCAATAATAGAAGCAACCATGTGTTCTGGGTTAAGATCCTCACTTAGGGCAAATATTAAGTGACCCATCTTAGTTTTGTAAATATGACCTTTTCTTGTTTGAATTGGAAAATAAGCCTGCTTTCTGGTTTACACACTGCTGGGAAGGAAACAGGCAAATTTGAATAAGGATGGAGACCCTATAAACTCCCAGTCTCAGCTCCTTGTGATTGAAATTATCAAGATTTATGAAACAGACTTAGGGGGGCCTTTACTCAGGACACTGAAATAAAGTTGCCTTAAGGAAGTAATTCTCATCTGAGGCTGATTTTGTACCCTAAGAGACATCTGGCAGTGTCTAGAGACATTCTGATTATGGCAACTGGGGTAGTATACTGAGATTTAGAGGGTAGAGAACAGGGATGCCACTAAACATTCTACAATGTACAGGATAGTCACAAAGAACTATCTCGCTCAAAATGTTAAGGGGATGAGGTTAGAAATCCTGCCTTACTAATATGAAGACTCAAAACCAATGACCTAGTCTTTATATTGTAAGGAGAAAGAAAGGACAGTGCTGGCTTTGGTCCCTGCGTAGCATTCTCTGAGACCAGTTTTTCCCCAGTGCTTTGTGGCTGATGAGTCCCCTAAGCAGCAGTATCTCCTTGTGAATGTAAACAAATGGGGACTAAGGGCTGTCACAGTTGTGTGTGAGGATGTAGATAAGTACAAACCAGAGGGGTCAGACTTCCTCCATGCCATGCACATAATCTTTGAAGAGAACTTTGAAACTGTACCATGAACTCAACCAGAGGCATAGCTCAGTGGTTGAGCATTGACCTATGAACCAGAAGGTCATGGTTCAATTCCTGGCCAGGGCATATGTCCAAGATGTGGGCTCCATCCACAGTGTGGGGGAGTGCAGGAAGCAACCGATCAGTGATTCTCTCTCATCATTGATGTTGCTATTTCTCTATCTCTCCCTTCCTCTCTGAAATCAATAAAAATATATTAAAAAAAAAAACCTGTGCAATGAAACCCAAACTTTCTGCATTGTAATTGCCTCGTCCCTGGGTGGCAGAACTGGTCATTTTGAATTTTAGACAGTTGCTGGAAACTCTTCTTCACTGAAGGTAATGCTAGAAAGTGGGACTCATCCAATATCAAAGAGAAATCACAATTCTGCACAAGAATCTTAAAGGATCCACTTTGTTTCAGGCACTGCCCATGAAGCCACTTCTGTGTAGCAACCAGTTCTCCTCTATTGCACTGAGCTCACTAGAGAAGCTTGAATCAACCAGGAATCTCTTGTTCCCTCTCTCTTATTCCCTGATACCTCACACCTACCACCCATCTCTATGAACATAAAGAAAAGGTGAGATTACTATCTTCATGCCTGTGTGGACCCATATACATGACATGGGACATGTTATCTTGTCCCAGCATTATAGTCTCAGACAATCACACTGGGTGTGACTTATCCTCTGTCTTCACATAGACAAAACACAGAATAAAAACTTAAGAAATTAGAGCCCAACGTGACTCTAGAGAACATTTAGTCATTGTTTCCCAGGATGGGATATTTATTTCTGGTGTTTCAAAAGATTTTAGGTGGTTCATTTTTATGACTTGAAATAACATTAGATCCATAGTAAGATAGTTGATACATCTCAATTCTGTTTCAATTCTTATTATAATTGTGTCTCATCATACCAAGTGGTAATAGAGAAGTTAAAAGCAAAATCTCTGGGGTCTAATTTGAGTTCTGACTATACAACTTCTTAACTGATTCTGTGACCCAATTTTCCTCAAAGGAAAGTGGGAAACTTATGGAGAATTCTTTTTTTTTTAAATTGTTTATTGATTTTCTACAGAGGAAGGAAGAGGGAAAGAGAGTTAGAAACATCAATGAGAGAGAGACATTGACCAGCTGCCTTCTGCATGCCCCACACTGGGGATATGCCCACAACCAAGGTACATGCCCTTGACTGGAATTGAACCTGGGACCTTTCAGTCTGCAGGCTGACGCTTTAACCACTGAGCAAAACCAGTTCTGGCTTATGGAGAATTCTCAGATTTTTCAACTTAGACGCTTGCCCTTCACACCTTTCGGTAACATGGCTATGTTGACCAAATAAACTCTGTGAGGGTAGAGGGCCATCATCTTGTTCTCTACTGTGTGTCTCAGTCTAGGCACACCCAGCAGTGCTGACATCACAGACACTCAATACATATTTGCAGAATCTATATTAATAAAAGAGTAATATGCTAATTAGACTGAACTTTTCCCGGACATTTTTCCAGACAAAGCCATAGTGGCAGGGCTGAGGCAGAGGCAGTTAGGGGCCATCAGGTCTGCAGGGGAGAGCATTTAAGGGGTGATCAGGTTTGCAGGGAAGGGCAGTTAGGGGTGATCAGACCTGCAGAATAGCAGTTAGGGGGGGAATCAGTCTGGCAGGCAGAGGCAATTAGGGGCAATCAGGCCAGCAGGCAGAGGTAATTAAAGATGATCAGGCAGACAGGTAGGTGAGCGGTTAGAATTGCAGTCCTGGGTTGCAAAAGGGTTGTCCAACTACCAGTTTAGGCCTGATTCCTGCAGAATCAAGTTTAAACTGGCAGTCAGATATCCCCTAAGGGTCCTGGATTGGAGAGGGTGCAAACCGGACTGAGGTACACCTCCTGTACATGAATTTCATGCACCAGGCCTCTAGTAAATAATAAAAGAATCATGTAAATATTTAACCAATGATTTTTTTTTTCATTTTAATGATGCTTTTCACAGTATATTAGATTTGCCCTCCCTCCTCACCCAAGGCTTAATGTTAAATCATAGGGCATTTTCAGATATTTTCTCACTAAATTTTTGCTTTTTATAAAATTTGTTGAGGAATGATTAACATAACATAAACTGCACATGTTTAAAGTGTACAATTTGATCAAATTTGACATACATGTATACCTGTGAGACCATCACCATAATCATGATTATGTATCATAATTCCAAATGTTTTCTTGTTCCCATTAATAATCTGTCCCTTACCTCCCCTCCACAAGAACCACTCATCCACTCTCTCATTTGCATTTTATGGTTTTATAAAAATTTAATGAAAAAGTATGTATTTTTTTAACATGGCTTCAATTATTCATCATAATTATTTAAATATTTTTTTCTATTGTGGATATCAGTATTTCATTCCTATTTTTTCCTGATTAAAAATTCATTGGACAGATATACCATAATACATTTGAGCTTTGAGCTTTCCTAGTTTAGGGATGAAACTAAATAGGTAACTAAAAGTATGAATATTCAAGCATGTGTCTTTGTATGGATGTGTGCTTTCTTTCCTCTTAGGTGAACACTTGGTATAATAATGGCTGGCTAATATGGCAGATGTATGTTTAGCTTCTTACAAACTACAAAAATATTAATGCAATTATCCCACTTTCATTCCCATTGAGTGGATAAGTTTCAGTTGCTCCACATCCTTGACAGCAGTTGACATGGTCACACATTTTAATTTAAGACATTCTAATAAGTATGTAATGGTATCTCATTTTGGTGTTAACTTGAATTTCCATAATGACTAAGAATATTGAGCATCTTTTCATGTGCATATCCTCTCTGGTGAAGTGTCTTTTCAAATCTCGTTGATATTCTCCCAGTCTGTATTGTTTGTTATTTTAATTATCTTATTGTGTTTTTGAGAAGAATTAACCTTGATGAAGTCCAGTTTATTACATTTTTCTTTTATGAATCATAACTTTGGTATCATATCTAAGACATCTTTGCCAAACTTGTCATAGAGATTTTCTCCTATGTATTATGTATAAAATATAGGTAGATGCTCTGTTTATTTTTTTATGTATGGTGTGAGATGTGAATCAAAGTCTTTTGTTTTGGCTTATAGATATCCAACTGTTCTGGCATCTTTTTTTGAAAAAACTATCCTTTCCCCATTGTGTAGCCTTTGCACATTTGTAAAAAATAAATAAGTAAGTAAGTAAGTAAATAAATAATCCATCAGTTGTGCCTATGTGATTGCCTTTCTTAGTTTGATTTGTCAATCTTGATTCAAATATCACATTGTCTTTATTAATATAGCTTTACACTATGTCTTAAAGTATGTAGTATAAATACTAATACTCACACTTCATTATTTTAAAAGGCCTGGGCCTTTGCATTTGCATGTGAATTCAGAATCAGGTTATCAATTTCCAAAAACAAAAGCAAAACACCAGCTATGGTATTGATTGGGATTGTGTAGAACTTATAGATCAATTTGAAGATCTATAGGTGGAGTATCTATGAAGAAATGACTTTCCCACGGTCATGTGTAAAGTGGAAATCACTACAATCCTCCCCCCATATGGTTATAGTATAGATTAAATGAACAAATTTGTCTAGAGCACTTAGAACAACGTGTGACATAAAGAATCCTATCACTCCCGTTATGTAAGCCTTCAAAGGCAAATGCCACTGATTAAAGAGCCATGCCCCCAAATCTTAACATCCCATATAATAAAGAGTAAATATGAAAATTGACCCTCATACCTTCATGTCACAAGATGGCTGCCCCTATGTTGTCACAAGATGGCTGCCCCCACATCATCACAAGATTGCTGCCCCATGTTGTCATAAAATGGCCACCCCCATGTCATCACAAGATGGCCCTCCCCATGTTGTCACAAGATGGCCACCTCTACATTGTCACAAGATGGCCACCCCTGCATTGTCACATGATGGCTGCCCTATGTTGTCACAAGATGGCAGAAGGGGAGGGCAGGTAGGGGCAACCAGGCCTGCAGGAGAGGGCAGTTGGGGATGATATGCAGGGGAGGGCAGTTGGGGGTGATAAGACTGGCAGAGGCAGGCAGTTGGGGCAATTGGGCTGGCAAGGGAGCAGTTAGGCGTCAATCAGGAGTTAGGGAGCTATCAGGCAAACAAGGAGCCAGCAGTCCTGGATAGAGAAGGATGTCCAGCAGTCCCAGATTGAGAGGGATGTCCAAGCAGTTAGGAATCAGCAGTCTCAAATTGAGAGGGATGTCTGCTGCCAGTTTAGGCCCGATCCTAAATCAGTAGTCAGGCATCTCTGAGGGATCTCAGATTGGAGAGAGTGTAGGCTAGGCAGAGGAAAACCCTCTCCAGTGCAAAAATTTCATGCATGAGGCCTCTAGTTTCATATAATATGCATTATCACCTTGGTCATATTTTCCTGTTCAGACTCCATATCATATTGAACCCTGACTCCTGTTCATGCCGATATACCATCTATCCTCAGAAATGTAACATGCTACTTTTAGTCTTAGTTTCTTTTTTACATTTTCTCTCTGCTGCATGGAGAGAGTGCTTTTCTCCTTCTTGAAATTCAACTCACTGTCCCAGATGTATATCAAATATCACCTCTCCTATGAAATTGCTGTAAGGCACACTAGTAAGAGTTTACTCTTTCTCTGAGCTACAATAGCATATACATTGCATTATAATTATATATTTGCATTTCTGTCACCTCCCTGTATACATTTCCTAGGAGAGAGTGTGAATGTTTTTATACTAGGACCCAATATTATTTATTTTCATAGTCTGCCTAACATACAGGACATAGTACATATGTACTATGTATATACATCATGAACATATACTGAATAATACATAAAATTGTATTCCATCTATATTAGCATTGAAAGCTATCTTTGAAAAGCATTCGTACTTGCTATGAATTTTTAAAATAAATAATATTTCTATTTTCATAATATGCAGATTTTTTGTTTTGTTTTCAGCATTAAGGTTTTAGCTTGAGGGGCAGTACTTTGAGACATTAAAAAGTTCTACTTTTTTTCCCCAGTAGAAAAACAAAAAGACAGAATTGTGAAAGCGCCTGGCACAAAGCTAAAAGGGAATCCCCCTCTTTCTGCTCTGTTGGCTCCAGCAAATGCAGGGGTATGACAGGAGGCAGTTCAGCAAAAACTCGCCCTAAGCCTAAGGCATTGCCAAAGAAGCCCTTAACAAGAGAATGGGCTCCTTGTTACAGCAAGGTTAAGGGATGTGAGTGAAACTGAAAGGAGGCACTCAAATAATTCCCTGTGCAACCTCAAAGGGCCACCACAATTCCCCTGTGTTTAAGAGGACCCCCGCATCCAGGAAAAAAGAATCCAGCTTGTGGAAACAACCCCTAGCCAAAGGCCTGAGTCTCCCCGTGGGAGGGCTGAGCAGGAAATGCCTCTTTGCCTCGCAGTGGAGTTCAACACTTCAGGTTCCCAGAGATATGTGTTTGTGGTTTACATAAAGGTGGGGAAATTCTACTTTAGACGCACACCTTAAATAATTAGCTTTCCCAATTCCAATTTTTCCAATCAGACCATATGTTTACAGTCAAGTATATGGCTTATATACTTGACAAGAGAAATTTTCCATAATTCGGGTCTAGAAAAATTATCCTTAATCCAGATGTGAGAGAAAATAAATTGAGAACATGAAATATTTTAAGGCTAGTCCCATGATAGGCCAAACCCAATATTATGGTGAGCCAGGGCCCCTCTTTGGAGCAAAGCATTTTCCTGCACGAAGTAAGTAACTTCTTCCGAAGCATGAAATGTTACTCTCTAGAGGGTATTTTAGTTGCCTGTAGTTTCTGTGCTATTGAGATTATTTAGGAAGTTTGAGTTGAATCTTATTTTTTTTTTCCATCTCTCAGGCTCTAGTTTGTGTGTGTTTTAATAACACATCCTATTCAATTGGATTCTTTACAAATTATGCAAAATATCTCACTGAAATAAAGAAACAAACAAACAAAAGGTACTATAGTTTCTGTGCTATTTTAGTTTCTGTTTTAAAAGATAGTTGAAAGTTGGGGTAAAAAAACCCAAAATTTAAAGAATATATTGAAAAAAGAAATCATTCCAAGTGTTTTAACACTTAGGAAGTTTGGGGTTCCTTCTACCTGCTGTGTCTCAAGGGGGACAGATACCTGGAGATTGGGAAAAAGCTGTGCTAAAAAGCACCCACTGGAGTGAACATTTATCAGCCTCCAAATAGAGCTTTATCCAATCATTTGCTTATGCTGTTTTGGTGAAGGATATACAGAGTAAGTTGAGAGTTTGCAACTAGAAACTTCATATTTATGTGATGAAAAAAATCATGAAACGATTGATTTATGTCAACATAAAATACAGATTTTTATATAGTTGTGTGCAAATAGAATGGAAAGAAATTATGAAGATGAGCATACAGATATTTTATTAGGATCCTCAAATAAATGTTACATGGTAAACCTAAGAAAATAGGATTTTTCACAATAGAAATTGTTTGAATGAACATGTTTCATATTTTTAAAAGTTTTCAGGAAGTTTAGATTCAAATTTAGAATATCCCAATTTGAGGTTTATCCAAGGCACATGTTTCACATTACTTTACTAAAATTGTTTTCATTTTTTTGTCTGCTCCATCTGTCAGTTATTAGGAAATGTGTCAAACTTGAATAAGAATTACATATCTAATAACGACTTTGTATAATCTGTCAATTTTGTTTTTATATATTTGATGTTTACATTATCAGATGCATATAAGTCCAGAATTATTATATTTTCCTAATAAATTAACAACACCTGACATGTATAAAGAACTTACTATGTGATACACGTAATCTAGGCATGTTATATAATTAACTACTTTTAGTTCTTATAATAACTAAGAAGGTGATATTATTATCTCCATTGTTAAGATTTCAAGTTTAGAAAGCTTAAATAACTTATCCCAAGATCAATATATGGTCATGCCAAGATCTGCACTTAGATATATGGCTCCTTTAACTGCTTTTAATGAACTATCTTTCTCTCTTGTGGCTCTCTTCATCACTAAGAATGACTTTTACCAGAGTTTATATTGTTTACTAGAGTCCTAGAGCAGAAAATTCATGCACTCAGCCCAGCCTGCACTCTCTCCAATCTGGGGCCCCTCAAGGGATGTCTGACTACTGGTTTAGGCCCACAGGGATTGGGCCTAAACCAGCAGCTAGACATCCATCTCGCAATCCAGGACTGCTGGCTCCTAACTGCTCACATGCCTGCCTGCCTGATTGCCTCTAACTGCTTCTGTCTGCCAGCCTGATCACCCCTTTACCACTCCCCTGTCCACCTGATTGATGCCTAACTGCTCCCCTACTGGCCTGATTGTCCCCAACTGCCCTTCCTGCCAGCACAGTGCCCCCCAACTGTCTTCCCCTGCTAGCCCAGTTGCCCCTAACTGCCCTCCCCTTCTGGCCCAGTCACATCTAATCGCCCTCCCCTGTAGGCCTGGTTGCCCCCAACTGCCCTCCCCCACCAACCTGGTCACCCCTAACTGCCCTCCCCAGCCAGCCATCTTGTGGTGGCCATCTTGTGACCACGTGGGTGGCCATCTTGTACAAAAGTGTAATGGTCAATTTGCATATTACTTCTTTATTATATAGAATTATTACTACTAGAGGCCTGATGTACAAAATTCATGTAAGAGTAGGCCTTTCTTCCCCTGGCTGCTGGCAGTGGCTTCCCTCTGGCACCCAGGACACAGGCTTCCCTCATAGCCCCAGCTTCATCTGGAAGGTTGTCTAGAAGGATGTCTGGAAGAACGTCTGGTCTAATTAGCATATTATTATTTTATTATTATAGATAGTCATATAAAAGAAGTCCAAAATTTGGCAACCTATGGCTGGTAAGGGAATTATATAGGCATCCACTACCATATTTCTTTTATTTTTCTGTTCCACAGCTTACAACCTCAAGGAAAACTCATGGTCTAGGAGAGCTGCTGAACTCCATTAAACACAAATACATTGCAACTCAAAAGAGGAAGAGAGGCAAAAGTGTGAAAAATGCTTATCTATCTACAAATGTGCTCTCTAATATGAGCATTTGAAATGTGTCCATTATGAACTGAGATGTGCTGAAAATATAAAATACACACCAGCATTTGAAGACTTCATACCAAAAAAATCATGAAACTGATCTCATTAATAACTTGTTATACTGATTTTGTGCTGAAATGATAATAGTTTGGATATATTTGGTTATATTGCATATTATTAAAATTAATTTACCTGCATTTTCTTACTTTTAAATGGGGCTAATAGAAAATTTTAAATTATATACCTGGCTCTCATTTTGGATTCCCTTCTATTTTTATTGAATGCAATGATTTAAAGAGTTCCCTTGGGATTCCCCACCAACAATTTCTGCTTCTACTTTACTGACAAGAAGTTGGCCCCTGCATAACCAGGAAGGGAGACAGCAGAATGCCATCGATGTAAGCCAACTGCCACTTCCACTTATTACTAAGGGAGCACTGGAGGATGGACACTTGGGGAGACAACTGGCAGCTTCTCCTCCCTTTAAGAAACTGCCTCCTTTTTGAGAAAACACCTTGCTTCCAGAGTGGCTATCCCATGGAACATTCCCAAATCCTCACAGCACTTGCTACTGCCAGAGTTTGAGTTGAGGTGTTCTAACAGGTATGTAGTGATATCTCATCGCGGATTTCAGTTTCATTTCCCCAAGGACTAATAATGTCAAACATCTTTTTATATGCTTATTTGACATCAGTCTCATTTCTTTGGTAAAGTGACTTTTCAAATCTTGGCTCATTTAAAAATGTTTTCCTTATTATTTAGTTGTAATCATTCTTTATATCTTTTGGATATAGGTCTTTTTGAGATGAGAAGTTCGCATATTTTATCTCCTAGTCTGAGGCATCTCTATTTTCTTAATAGCATCTTTTGTGGAGGTTTATATTTCTGATAAAGTTTAACATATCAATATTTTTAGCTAATTGTTTGTGCTTTTTTATCCTTTCTGAGAAATATTTGCCTAACCCCAAACACAAAGCTATTTACTCTTTTAAAAAATATACTTAAAAATAATTTTAGTAGTTATATTTAGGTCTATATTTTAATTAATTTTTATATGATGTGAGGTAGAAATTACAGACCAGTGGTTTACCTCATCTCCTTGAGACTAAAATATTATGGAAGATTTCTTCCATGCCCAGATGGTGTCTAGAGAGAAAGGAAAGGAAAACATGGGGAGGAAAAACTAAACAACTAAATATTTACCTCAAAGGCTGATTTAAATGGGAAAAGCCTTAATCAAAACTTAAAATCAAAAGTGACTAATTACTTGATTGGTAAAATTTAACTTCTTTCCATAACTAGGTAGATATATGAGCTTATAAACAAGTTATAATTACAGAAAATGAAATTACCTCTCTCTATATCTGTTATAGAGCATAGATTTTTAAACCCTACAATTAAATATGTAAATAACAATAGTATCTGTTTGTAAGACCAATATTGTACATGTTTTAATTAGAATTTAAAAAGGAACTGTTACTTTTCTTATTAAAATTAAAAATAATATCAAATCCCAAACTCTCCAGTGTGATGCCCCCTGTGTGGGAGGAAAGGTAAACAACACACAGAGAGGGTAGAACTGTCTCTCCAGCCACTGTCACCACTATCCGATTGGCCACCAGTGGGAGAAACTCTCCCTTTAACACTGGATGATGACCATTCCTTTAAATGTGATTAGATCATGTAATACAAGGCTGGGACATTCAGTGCAACTTTATTAAAGGCTTGAAGATAGCACAAGGAAATTAATAACAGCATCTGGGCAGCCAGGGCCACATAATCAGGCTGATTTGTGAAGCCAGCTTTCCACTAACGGGCTCTTTCTTGTAGGAGTTTTTCTGCGACAGATATTCTTTTACAGGCCCCCAAGAACACCTTCTTGGATATACAGACTCTTTAGAGTGGAGTACAAGGAAATATGGCTCAGCTATCTTCTCCCATTTACATAGATTTTGCCCCTCGTGGCTGGTTCTGGTTAGAGGGCCCCTCCCCTCCACTAGTTGCTGAGCCTGAGATAGACCTCATTTTTTAGGAAACTGAAATTATCTCAACAAAGGAATGTTCCTCCTGATAACCATATATTAATAAAGCAGCTCACACATTCCTTCCTAAAGAAGGAATTGTGTCTTCATACTAATTATGGACTAAACATTGCTTGGGAAATAAAAAGATTTGCCAGACCCAGTTCTTGTACTCAAGGAATTTACAGCCTAATTAGGGTTATGAGGTACATAAGCAAAATAAACCAGTAATCCAAGGGAAGTAGTATATTATTTCATAGCACTTCAGAAAAAGTAGAAATCACTGTGGGAGAGAGTCAGGCTTACATCAGACCTTGAGATATCAAAGTGGGGAAAGGATGTTCCAAGGAGGGGCATCGTGTAAATAAAGTGAAGCCAGTGGGACATGAAAGATTTTAAAGGACAGTTCATAAAATAGTGAGTTTGGCTAGAGAAGTAAATATAAAATTAGAACAGCAAGGGAATGTTAGAGCTGGAACTTCCTCCTTAAGATGTAGGGTGCCAACACAAATTCTGAGAAGTGTGAACTCATGATGCAAAGCATGGTTTTAAGATAATCCAGATATGGAGCTTGGGATGCAATGGTGGGGAGAGCGGGAAGTCAGTGAAGCCAGTTCTGAGGCTGTTCATTGTAACAATACATTTCTGAGAGAAGGGTTTGACTTTGGATAATAACTAGGGGTATAATAAAAATAAAGGAGACAGAACGCAAAGAAATTAGAAGGGGAATAGATAAAAGTTCATGAGAATTGAAGTACTTGACTATTAAAAACCTAGGAGGTTAATTGCTCAAATAAAAATTATAGTTACTAATTAACTCCAGGAGAGGGTTTCTTTGAAGTTTACGCCGTCTTTATGAACCCTCTGAATTTGGCTAAGGATGCATATATGCATGTCATTCACTTACGTATCAGATCACTTCCTTAGGTGCTGCAGGTCAAACTGAGCTGGGTGACAATGCTTGACAGGAAGACAATCTATAGCATAGACCTATCTCTCCCCTATCACACTTTCCCTTTGCTTGAACTCACCTCACTAAAATATAGTAATTAAAGTTCCAAAGAATGTTTTAAAATAGAAAATTTCCTGCAGATAATGAAAAACAAAACAAAAACTTCAGCCATCTCATTGTAGTGATGGGTGGTTACATCTTGGCCAAATGTTAAGTCTGGAGGCAGGTCTCACGGCTGAGGACAGTGGGTTTGCCACTAGGAGTCAGATATTGCAAACATTTTTAACTGTGTCCTGAAGGGTCTAAACTTCAGGCAGAGGCTCCCCATACTGGAATTCCCCTCATGTCATTCTCCCCTTCTCACCACTCTTTATCCATCAGAATGTCAGGGAAACGGTTTTATCCTGGCATTTCAAAGGGCAACAGTTAATTTCCTTTCAGGTGGAACTTTTTTCTTTTAACTTGGTCACTTTGTTTTAACTGTATGTTTTGCTGAAAGTGCTTTTATGCTGGTGAAAATCTAGACAAAGAAAACATTTATGCAAAATAAACCAAATAGAATGTACTGAGCCAGGATTTCTTTGCAGGACATGTTCCTTAGGCTATTTCTGAGAGATTATTTATGGACCGCTGTTTATCCCCTGGAGCCTGACTTCATCTCTTAGTGAAGTGAAATGACTCTGTGTTTAGTACATTGGTCTGCCACCCCTGGGAATGGCTGGATGTCAACTATTTACCCCTGTGGGAGTGAACAGAAATCAGAGACATACGGAGAAAACAGAAATCGAATCCAATGTCCTTGGGAATTAGTGAAATTTCAAAGTAACTGATCTTTTAAAAGAAAACATTTAAAATAAGATACTAGCACAGTGTAACTTTTATTTATTAGGCTGGGGGAAAACCCTGCGTAATATAAAGTTACTCCAGGCAAAAAGGTATTTTCATCTTACAACTTTCTCAGTGACCACACCCATCCCATTCCCTCACCTGGCTGTGCACCAGGCCCATAGGGAGAGATTAAAAATTTTTATTTTTTTAATTGAAAACGGATGCTGCACCTTGTTTTTCATGCCTGCATTTTTCATTAGGAAAGAAAAAAAAAAGAAATAACACCTAGCCAAGTATTGGTTTGGTACCTCTGCAACCTCATAAAACCTAAGGATCACAACTTAGAACTCAGCTTTATAGGGTCACATTGGAAACACTGAGAAACTCCCAAATCAGTTTACCATCTCCTCAAGACTTCTTTGGACCCGCCCGCCCACCTCAACCCCCACACAGAACTCTCCTTTGGCATTAGACTTCCTGGATTGTCAGAAACAAAGCGACATTTAAAAGGTTAAGTCAAATAAACCCAGCTACAAAAGGGCTTATAAAATAATCATAGTCGTGAACAGCAAGGACAGCCCCTAAAACCATAAAGGGAATACTTCATGGATGGCCGCGCTTTAAATAAAGTTCACATGAGCTATGTAACGTTAGATGCTTTTAAAATTCAGAGGACAAAGTACAGACATGTTTGTGTGTTTCTCTTCCATTTGACAAGTCTTTTTTTTTTTTTTTGAATTGGGTCTGGACTGCATACTTTGCGGCTTCCACTCGCAGGGTTGGGAAACTTGCTTTGCTGTTTTTCTTTTTTCAAACCTGAGCACCATATCAAGAGGCAAGAACAAATCCATCTCCCTTCTAAAGACCAGAGTGACACCAAACCCCAGCTCGATCTGCCCGTCTCGGAACCAGTATCCTTGGCAAACACAGTCCAAGCACCTCCCTAGGCTCTGGAAAGCTGATCCTTACAGGCAGCTGGCCCTCTGAGTGAATGACAACATTTGGAAGGCTGCTGGGTACATGAGATTGAAAAGTAAATGTTTGGCAGCTTTGGAAGTCCTCAGGTTTGGCCAGGCAAGTACAATCAACAAAGGGGCATTACTTGCAATTGTATTTAAAAGTATTACATCCTTGCAGACTCAAGAACTGTGTGCTCAGAGAGGCCCGTGTGCTGTTGGCCCTTTGCACCAGGAGGGCACACAGCTCACACAAACAGGCTTTATTTTAATTAGTGCAGCCAGCGGCCCTCCCCATCGCTTGCTCCTCTCCTTTCAGCGCTCCTTAGTTTACAAGTGTCCGTAACCTTCTCAGCTAAGAAAAATTCCACAGAAACCCAAAGAAAAGGGCCAGGCTTCCAATGTGCTTTTAAAGAGCTTTTCCAGGCTGTCTTTGCAGCACTGTCTGCAGGGAGTGGGATGCTAAGCAAGTATGCCTTGAATGTGTTTCAGCTCCAGGGATGTCCCCCAAGGTTAACAAGAGACTTCAGTTAAAAATAACATTAGATTCTTCACCCCACTCCTTACCCCAAAGTTGTCCGGGGGAACTCACATTTAAATAATTTGAGGGATCTGGTTTAAAGTGACAAAAGCCAGAAAATTCAAAATGAAGGGAGGTTAGAGTCTCCATCCCCAAGCTCTGTCTTGGAGGGTGAAGAAAACAAAGGCTCAATGGAACAAGTGAAGAGTGCCGTGGCAACTGGAACCCGGCACACAGAACTTTTGTGCCTTCTGGGGCTGATAGGGTGAATATGGAAGAATGGTATTTAAAGGGAAAAACCGTTAAGGTGGGAGTGAGCAGTGCAATGCGTGAAATGATAGCCTCCGACAAAACAGTGATTTAGACTTAGCAAAAGAAAGCATTTGGTTCTCACGCACTTGGTAATTGTGCTCCGGGTTTTCTGTGTTCCATCCTTTCTCTTTTTACTTTCCACATTGCAAACACTCACAAATTCCATTCCTCATCTTCATGGGAGCCTTTTTCTTTTAATTAAAAAAAGAGGTGCTCAAGTGGAATGTCCACTTTAGTAAAGTATCTGAATTCCGTAGCTTCTGGATCACTAGATTACAGCACCTGTGACAATGCCTGAGAGGCTGGGCATGGCCACTGTCTGGGTGTAAATCAATACCTCTCACTAGTTTCAAGAAGGAAAGAGGCTACCTCTGGACCTCTGTCCATAGTTTTCTTCTATGTGTACAATTGTTTCAACTTAACTACGTTTCAAAATAGGATTTTAAGCTAAAGCATTTTTAAACTAAAATTCCCAAATGTTTACAACGTCAAGCTGCTTTGATTCCATTATGTTGTGCATATTTTTACAATCAAATATAAAATTTAAATAAAATATAAAATTCATTATGTGCTATATTATTAGTGTCATCTACATTCTCATGCAATAGCAAATAAGCTTATTTTTTATTTTGAGAACTAATATGATTTTCAGGCAATTTCCAATATACTTTATCTCCATACAAAACTTTTATATTTTTTATTGATTTGAGAGAGAAAGAGAGAGAAGAGAGAGAGATCAATTTGTTGTTTCACTTATTTATGCATTCATTGGTTACTCCTTGTATTTTCCCTGACCAGGGATCTAACCTGCACTCTTGGTATATCAGACAATGCTCTAATCAACTTAGATACCTGGCCAGGGCTAAAACTTAGCAATATATTTTTTGTTTGCCTTCTTCTGACTCTAGTTTGTTACACATACTTCAAACTTAACTTTCTAATGCTCTAATCTTATGCTGATATTAGCATGTCCTTATTCCCAAGACTAAAAATATTCACAGGACTAACAGAAAACAGGTCATTGACTACATATTTGTTAGTGGAAATTAAGAAATTGTCCCGTTTCCATGAATGGGCAAGCCAGCATCTCTTCATAGCAAGCTTGGTGCCTGCAGCCACATTTGGTAAGATGCACTAAGCACAGTTTCCAAAACGGGACCAATATCCGCAAGCAACAAGCGCTCCACTAGCGCGGTGCCAGAAACAGACAGGACAACATGCTGGGCCCTCTCAGCTCCTTGGTGATGGACTGCACTTGGAAATTTTACATTGACCAACAACAGCACTACTTTCACCTTAGGGGTGTGTGTGTAGGTGTGTGGGTGTAATTTTGATGGATTTCACAAAGCCCTGTACAGTGGTGTTTTGCTCTCCTGTCTAACAGCATGTTTTAATGGTGGCCAGTGGCTAAGGTTAGATACCCAACCTGTGGCCAGAGGCAAGCAGTCAGTAGGCCCACCAGGATCTAGACCTCTGATTGTTGGCTTCAGTGATGCCTCCAATTGGAGAACTAACCAACTTTACTGATATGAAATGTGCTTCTAGGTTGCCTTTACAGGAGAGGTTCTGCTTGGAAGTCCGGGAAGACAGCAATGCAGGCACTAAGTAGGCAGCTCAGGAGTGGGAAAGCAGGTGGCCTTTAACCTCTGGCTGACCTGCAGAGGGCTAAGTATTATTCCTTTAAGCCTCCTTTTGTTTGAATAAATTGGGAATAAGATTTACCTCATCGATATAGGATTACATAAATCTGTGAAAAAGTATTGACTTGGGTGACTGACAAAAGCATTCAGTAAATGGTAGCCAGAATGGCCATTGCTATGATTATCATTTCATTTCATTTTGCATGGGCTCTCTACCGCTTTCCTAATTTTAAAGCAGCATTCAGCCATTTAGATTCCCTGCCATAGGGATTTTGGAAGGTGTGAAGGCAGAAGCAGCCTGAAAACACTACTTCTCCCAGCTTCTCATCAAGTCTGAATATGGGGGAAGAAATCATGGAGGGGTTCTGAGAGAAGGCAGGAGGGAGACTTCTGTTTAGAAACTAAGTTGCCAGAGGAGAGTCAGTCCCGCAGCCCTGGCTGTGGCCTGCTCCTGAGACCCAGGAAGGGGCATGGAGATGCTGGCTGGTCATGGCTCATGTCACACTTGGACTGGGCCTTCCTCCCTCCCTCCCTCTTTTCCTTCCTTCCTTCCTTCCTTCCTTCCTTCCTTCCTTCCTTCCTTCCTTCCTTCCTTCCTTCCTCCCTCCCTCCCTTCCTTCTTTCCTTCCTTCCTTCCTTCCTTCTTTCTTTCTTTCTTTCTTTCTTTCTTTCTTTCTTTCTTTCTTTCTTTCTTTCTTTCTTTCTTTCTTTCTTTTGCTTTATTTATGACAGAATAATAAATCTTAGGTACAACATCCCAATCAAGGACAGAGGAGCAGAAGGGGATACTCAGAACTCGGTCTGACTTCGGCATCTTCAGTGGCTGGTTGGTGAGTGGGCTCCCACAGGAGGACCCAGGGCAGGGTGACAGGAAATGAGATGTCCCAGGGGCTGCAGGCTGGCCACTCTCCTGGTCCTGTCACCTCAGATAGCCACAGCCCTCTCTTCCTGCCCAGAAGCAGAAAGCCAAGGAATCTTGGATGAAGATTATGCAGAATTGTGTGATCCTGAACATGTCACTTAACCTTCCTTGCTTTTTTACTTGAAAAGGAGGTTAATAACACTCAGCTCTCTGAAGATACGAGGGCTGAAACAGAAAAGCACTTTAAGGGTTTTGGTTTTTTTTCCCCATGATAAAACCATTACAGAAATGAAATGAGTGTTGTATCTTTCTTGCTGTATTCAAGGTGATGGAAGGGAATCACTTTGTTTTCAATTCTATGGACATGAGTTAAATGATTACACTATGACTCTATCACTGCATTTAGAAATGTCGAAACAGCGGGGCTACATCTAAACTGAGTTTCCTTCATCCAAGACATAGTGCAATAAAATTCACTGAAATAAACTGAATCGTTCTCAGTCTGGATGCCGGGTCTAGGAGTAAACAGGCACTATGATTTGATCCGCTGAGAAGCAGGTTTCTAATAGCAGAAGCACAATGGAAACACTGAGTTAAGTCATGGTTGTACTTTGTATGATCAACTTGAAAGGCTTTTTTGTCTTAACAATCCTGAAAACATTTCCCCCAAGTAATTCATTTTCTAAAACAGCTCTTTACCCATTTATCCATCTCAAATTATCTAATCCTTAACTTCATGAAGAGTTTTCCAAGGAACTCTAGTTTTGTAAAATGTTAAAAGAAAGTATGTAAAGAAAAACAAACAAAAAGAGCTTTTTCTCATCAAGCCTATGCCGGGTAAACAAATCAGTCTATCCTCTATATTACAGTACATCTTGGAAACTTGAACATCTTACTATGTATTGTGTCTTTTAAGAAGTGAATATGCTACATAGCATTTCCCCAATTTATTTTACCAAGGAAACATTTGTTTCAAAGAACATACCCTAGAAATATAATGGGACAAACTGTGTAAAACTGGCCAGGAACTATGCATTTTTAAAACAATCTAAATCCTTACCCTCAAGGCAATACAACTCCTGGACCCAGACATCAGTGAGTCAAATGTACCAGGATGATCTCTTGTATAGAAAGCTATAATACTTAAAACAGTCAATTTTCCTCTTTTAAAGGGGAGCTGGCCAGGAAGGATAGTCAAATCTTCACACTCTTTTGAAAACATTTTTTTTTCATATATAGAAATGATAGGTTCTCAATGTGGAATATTTGGGGGAAAAAACACACAAAGAAAAATAAAGAAAATAAAAGTTATCCACCCCTTGTGTCTCAGTTATTGGGTGGATATCATTTCCGTTTTTTCCCCATGATATGTACAGTTACAAATGTCTTTGCATAATTTGTACATATAACTTTTTCAACTGCTTTCCCATTTTATTCCAGCTCACCAGGACTCCTCCTTCTCATTAAAAATCTTTAAAATCACAGTTTACAATGGTTACAAAATATTTTATCATTTGGATGTGCAGTTAATTTCTATTGTTCAACTGCTATGCTGTTTCTAATTTTTCACTATTATAAATAGAGCTATTGCGAATATCCATGCACATAAAT
Source organism: Lasiurus cinereus (assembly GCA_011751065.1). NCBI lineage: Eukaryota > Metazoa > Chordata > Mammalia > Chiroptera > Vespertilionidae > Lasiurus > Lasiurus cinereus. The sequence goes on from JAAGEH010000226.1 coordinate 41,670,196, forward strand.
CTTTGTCTGTATTTGTTTATTTCCTTAGGATGGATTCCTAGAAGTGGAATTATAGTGTCTAATGGCATGGATTTTTCAGGGCTCTTTATACTCTAAAAGCTAATAGCTTGCCAGAATATTTATGTCAATCTACACTCCAACAGTATGAAAGTGGACCATGGAATAATGACTGGTAGTTTAGGTATATCTAAATAAAAAATATCTAAAGAAATTCTTTCTCCTGAATTTTGTGAAGATAAAGAATTTGTTCAGAATTATTGTACTCACACTCTATTTTAAAACTTTATACATTTTTATCATATACACATATGTATATGTTATCAACTTACAATTCTGGCACATAAAGAAACTATTAATAACTTGCCAGTAAGAAAGATAAATAACTAGTTTAAGTTCTGACATTGCTTATCTTTGCTCCATGTAACTCATTTTTCCATGAGCTCTAAACTACAGTTTCATGTAATGAAGCTATAATTACTAACTTCAGGTTTGTATTTATACGTTTGCTTAAAATACAGTCTTCCTCACCATTAACTATCAGTTTTGATCAGTTGGTACCCTCTTCTTTGCTCACTTCCATAATATTCTTGCTGTTTCTAGGACACACCCTAGTATTTACTGTTTTTTCTTTCTAAAAATATTTATTTGTTCAATATTATTTTTATATCTCTAAGTATCACCAGTAAAAACATGCTTCCTGCCTCCTTCTTTCTTTACATTATTTTTTCTTAATAATTTTTATTACTTGACTTTATATTACTTATTCTTAAATTTTATATATTAGTCCTTTCCCCTCTCCCAATAAAAATACCAAATCCATGAGATCAGGAAATATATCTGCTTTATCTACTAATAGGCTCATAGTGTTTGGCACATAGTAGTAACTGAAAAAACTTTTGATATATGAATCAATGGATAAATTAATTAATTTTTCCTATCTCCAAGCTCCTTTGAGTAAAGCTGTTCAGCTGCTAAATTTGCTAATGAAAACATCTGTGTGATTGTTTAGCTGCATCTTTTTCTAAGTTCACAGTCCATACCTGCCTTCTTCCTGAACCACATATTTTCTCCTGTGGATCAGAGGTTTTCTTCACAGGCAATGCTAAAAGAAAGAGCACTTAAATACTATTTAGTGAGAAGAGGTATTTCTTGCTTTCCACCTAATCTGTAAATTGGTCTCCTACTAAGCAGAATATGAATACTAAAATGCTTTCTGTTTAGTATTGTTTACATCTGTCTGAGTTCAGGGGTGCTATTATTTACTTATGCTATATCTGATATTATGAGGGTAGGCAAGAATCTAGCACTAAAATAGAACTGTGGTGACAGGTGTACTGATCGGGGAGGGTGGGGATTTGGCCAGTGTGACAATATTCTCACTGTTGTTGGCACTTTTGACCATCCTATCCCTCCCTCCCCTCTCTCTCTCTCTTCTCTCTCTCTCTCTCTCTCTCTCTCTCTTTCTCTCTCTCACAAAGTTATCTCCTACTTCTACATTGATTGGAAGTTGACAGTTAGCTACCCTCTCATTTATGACTACAGACTGAGGAAATATAGCATGAAGTGATGGTATAGGATTGAACTTATGAATTCTAGTTTCACTGTTTCTACCTGGGAAACCAGTAAAAATCACTTAATTCCTCAGGTTTTAGTTAATCAGAAAGTGAGAAATTGAACTAGATGATTTCTGAATTTCTAGAATTTAAATATTCTAAGATTATGATCTATGACAGAGCTTTCCAAGTGTTTAACCATGGAATTACAAAGTCCACAAATATCCCCAGATAGCACAGGTGTCAGAGGGATTCCAATGGACAAGGGCAAATAAATTAGGGAAAGTCAGATTCTCATAATCCCTTAATAAATGCAAGTTGCACATTAGAATATCAAGTGTCGATTATTAACTATGTTCACTCTACCTCCTATTTACAGAATGAAATATTTTTAAACTTCTATGCATTATTTCTTAGAAAGGAATAGCACCATTTCCTTAATTATTTTACTTTTTTTCCCTTTACCTTTTTCAGATATATAATTTTCTTGAAATTCAGTGATTGAAGCTCTATAATTATTTAAGATGCATCATTTTTTGATATATCCTGTGTTTTCTTATGTCCTGATATAGTTCTAATATCATCACCAGTTTTATTTTTGAAATACTTTTAGGCCATGGAAATAACCTGTTTTTATGTATATTTTGTGTTCATTTTGACTTTTACCTTCCTATTATCTAGTATGCCCATTTACCCATTTAAATAAATTTAGCCTTTTCCTTCCCTAATTATCAAAGTACTAAAGATTATATAGTATGTTATCCCAAACTACGAAAAAGAGAATCTAAATATTCAGAACATTATACTTTCTTTAGCTATTAGCATCTAGAACTTGCCAGATGCTTTGCTCTTAGCCAAATTATATTTCCAGTAAATACTTCTAATCTTTCCTAGATACTCCAATTTTAATGAAAGGCTATTAGATACTCAAAAAGGCTGATCAATAGGAGCTTTATAAATAGTTAAGAGAAAGAGAAATTAGACTCAGAAATTATAAGCCAAAAGTTTGTTTCAATAAAGACTCAACATGCAGAATAATGGAATAGTCACTTTCTCATTCTCATGCATTCTAAGCCTTTGTCAGAATAATAGCAATTTGAATTTTGCCTGACTATGACTAGGAGTTGGTTTCATGAAACCCTGAGATGACCATAACCAAATGTTTTCACCACTTCTTCTTGGGTTCTTTTCTATCCCTGCCTACCATACGCTTTTTTTTCTTCTTCTTCTGTGATAACTGAGAAGTCCAGTGTGGGAGCTTCCTGCAAGGTGAAGGAAAGTGACACCTCACCTAAGCACTGGAATTCCACAGAATCTGAAATCAGCTTCCTTTGCCACTCCAATGACTTAGACTTAGGAACCCAGACGGTCCTTAGAAGGGAATTTAGCAAACTCGGATCCTTTCAATCTCTGCATGCAGTGAGTTTACTTACCATAACTAACTTAGCATCCTGGTCATTCTTCTCTGAGTTTCCAACCATGACACTAGTCTGCAAGGTCCAAGGATCTGCTACTGGTCAGCAGGATGACATTAGGTGGCAGGTCTCCTTGACCTTCTCCATTCTCCAGGGCATCTATGTTTAACATGGCAGATTAGGGAGGACTTTCCAGTGACCAGTAGTGATTAAATTTAATCTTATTAAATAGTAGTTTATTTTGTAAAGCTGTCTCATGTAAGCATGATCTAGTAGACAAAGCAAATGTCTCTCTTCTCCAAAGAGACGAGCAGGGCCATATGGCCTTGACCTAGTGTTAGGTTAAAATCACCAACAAGACAAAGCAGTAAAACACATCATAGTTAACTATACCATCATAGTTAACTATACCATCTCATAGGGACCTCAAGAGTAAAAGCAGAATGCTCCATAAGTCCCACCTTGAATATAAAAGCCACATGCAGCCACATTGCACAGCATACTAAAATGTTAATTATTTGCTGTTTTTGGTCTCAGCATATAAAACACATTGCCTCAATTAATTGAAATATACTTTATACGCTGGATATAAAGAAATTAACATTTTATTGCTTGTCAGCATTGCTCTATTAAATATTAAAGGAAATTTTTCTTTCCTCTAATGACATGGAAGCAAGTTGCTACAAATATATCTATCAGAAAAAAAGGAGTTTATATTACCGTGATCACAAAGGTATTTCAAGTTATAATTAATTACTTATATCAATTATTTCTTCAAGCATAATATTTTATTTTTGTCATGAACTAATGGAAATTAGCATGTTTGTAAGTTTTATATTAAATCTACCAAATCTTATAGTTTTCTACAATCTAAGTTTTTAAAGTTTGTTTAGGAAAAAAGGTTGAATTTGAAAACCATTTTTATCATATGCACAGATTAAAACATGATAATGTTCTGACTTCTTAGATAAGTTTTCATTAGTTTATAAGGTAAAAGCCCTTTAAAATACAGATTTCATAGTTTGTACCTTTAACTCAAAATAAGACTAAATTTAAAATTGAGTAAACAGGCCATTTGTTGTTTAATGATGTAAAGTTCCAGTAAAAATTATGGCTCATGGAACCTTAAAATATACTTAACACAACATTTTGAAAGGTAGAAATTTTATTTTCCTTCATAGGCTCTTAGAAATTATAGTTGAATGAGTTTGGGACTATAAATAGAACATTTTCTCCTGACAAGAGGTGTTACCCTCCACCTGGCTATCTTCCCACTCAGGTCATTACACTAGGCCTTTTGAAATTACCTCTGAAGTTCTAATTAGACACAATCTTCTTTGCTTCCTGTTGTAAACTGCTGCCTTGAGTCTTGTTTTGAAATGTGTTTCAAGTCCATGCCACTCCCCACCTTCCCCACTATTCCCCTTAACACTATGTGATCTGGAGAGGGCTATGGAAGTGCAAGGTCTGGGGCTTCTGCAGCTAGACCAAGTGAAGCTGAGATGGAACAACAAACACTTCATGAGCACTGTGCAGACTATTAGCATATTGCTTATTTCCCCCAGAATGGTTCTCTAGCACCTATCAGACCCTCTAGAAAAGGGAGATTTGAACCCGATGATGGGGAATCACTTTGCAAGTGAGAATGATTATGTTCTTAACAGTTCACTGTAGGAGAGTAACATCTATACTGGTGAAGTATCTTAATCAGCTTAATAAAGCACCAATACCAAGAGAGAATTTCCTTTGAAGTGTAAGGAAGAGGAACAAAATCATAAAATACACATATTCTCAAATTTAAATGATTTCACTGCATTTTTATCCATCGGGCTATTCAGCTAGAGGCTATTATATCCTGGAAGCTTCCAAGAGAATTTCTGGAAATGTATAAAGTCAGTATGCTACCCCTTTATTGATACTATTTTAAAGTCATTATATGGGACCCTTTCCCCCTCCCTACTTGGGAGTCCATTCTGTGGAACTTTTTTCCCCTCTCCATGTGGGAGTCTGTACTTGTTCTTCAATAAATCTCTACCTTTCCTATACCACAAAAACAAACAAACAAAAAAACAAAAAAAAAAGCAAAAAAAATGAAGTCATTATTTAAGTAATATCTAGCTAGCTAGCTACATACCTATAGATATAGATATATATTCCCCCAAAATGAATACATACACTTTGAATAATTATAAAAGTAGTGTTTATTAAACTATATTTAATTTTCAAAATTGAGCAATCAGGTGTTAAAGTATATGTACATTTTTGGGGACACCTGTATATTGGTATATAACTTGGATAATGATTTTTAAAGCAGCCCCAATGAGGGATTATATATACCAGTGTATGAAAACTCATGCATTGGAGGGGGTTCCTTATCCTGGTCTTCCCCCTCTCATAGTCTGGGAGCCCTTAAGGTTGGAAGGAGACCAGATGATTAGGGGAGGCGATGCCCCATCACACCCCTGCTGCTGCCACTGCTGGCAGAGCAAGTCTCAGCTGGCCCTGGTTACTTGAGCCTTGGGCAGCCCTGGGCAGCTGGGCAGCCACCATCTGAGGCTTGCCTGTGCCTCAGGCTGGCCCTAGGCAGCTGTGGGGCTAAAGAGGACTGGGGGACTCAGGAGACAGGCGTGCAGAGTGGCTGGACCCGCCTGGGGGTGGACCTGGCCATGCTGTGTGCCTGCCACCCCAGCAGGGCTGGGGGGACTGGGCGCCACCATCCTGTTGCTATGGGCACCACCATCTTTGAGGGTGTGGCAGTCAATTAGCATATTCCTTCCTTATTGGCTCTGGGCACCACCATCTTTGTGAGAGTGTGATGGTCAATTAGCATATTCCCTCTTATTAGATAGGATACATATATATAAGATTGGTCAAAAATAGGTTTAAGTTGTTTGCCTGGAAAATAATACAATAGTTAATAAATAATAATACAAGAATAAACTGTTTCATGTACTCACAACTATAAACATACTTTTGCCATACCCTGTATATATATATATATATATTGAAAATTTCATATTTCTTAAAATTTTAAATTATGCAAATGGCATCAAGCCCTCTCTGTTTGACAGTCTTAGGAATTATATTATTCTATAAAATTCTATGTGTCAGAAAAGACAAATTGATGAAAACTGTAGCAGAATATGCTCCTATTAGAGTTATATCTCTGAGATTTTCTAAGAAGTGGTTTAAATTACAGGGTTGAGATAAGTCAGAACAAGAATTTTTTTTTTTTAATCTCTATTTTTGGTAACTGGCTAGGGTTTGCATTGTTTTCAATTACTTTTTAATAAATTCCAAGTTTTGGACACTGAGCATTTTTATATAACATTACTGACAGAATTAAACACACGCCACAGAAGGAGGTAATTTAGCAATTTAAACTCTTTTACAGGGATAATGAAGTGAGAGTTTCTGGGAAGAAAATAAGTCTGGTGGATTATTTCCTTTCCAGAAATCTTCTCTTGTTTGGAGAAAGATCTAAACTGTTAGAGGTTTTGATTTTTCATTCAAGTATGTGATTATTTTTCTAATTTGTGCTGGGGAAAAACTGACGCCTATTCCTTAGCCTCCAGAGGTGGTCATGTAGATGAGAGCATGAGAAGATCAAAGCTAGTCATGTGACAAGAAGAAAGCTGTAAATTACAGAGGCAGGCTCTGAGAGGCTGGTGTTGAGTATCACAATGTGTTTACCAACTGGATTCTGGTCAAGAAGGGAAACCCATGGAAAGTAAAAGGAGTGAAAACTTCTGAGCCACGTTATGCTGCCATCAAACATGGGAAGTTTGCTCTGCTTCCTTCCTCTGTCCTCAGAGCCTAAGATTCCAAAACCGGGACAGGAACTGGACGGTTACTCTGGTAATCTGGCACACACTTTGTAAATATTTACATCATAAAATGTAGAGCCTAATATTTAGCTCTGATGTTGACACTCCAGTATGACACTTCCAAAAGTTCCTTCAAATGGGATCAAGGCAAGTAATAAAAAAAAATAGTTGAAAAAATAAAGTCATGATAATAATGAATTAAATGCTTCCAAGTACCTACATCAGGCAGACTTTTAATTCACAACATTAAAATATCTGGGCAGTTCAGGATCCCATATTTCCATGGAGAAGGCACTTGTCTACTTGGGAGGCAGTGTGATGTAGTGGAAAGAACATGATTTAGAGGCTCAGAGACCTGGATTCACATGCTAACCCATGTACTTAATAGCTCCATAAACTCGGGCAGTTACTTCTCTCAGTTTTCTTCATTTTAAAAATACCTACTTTGCTCTGTCTTTGAGGACTGGATGTGATGATAGAAACCGCACAGCAGAGTGCCTACTTGCTGTGGCAATCTAGAAGAACACAAATATGGGTGTTTCCTCTTTATTAAATTGAACTATTTTACCTCCTCGCTGGAATTAACTTTATTTATTTATTCCAACAATAAATTAATATTTCTAAAAAACACACATACTGGCGAGAGTACCTCACATGGCATTTCACACAAAATAGTCTTTCAATTAATATTTCCTTTCATTTGATATCTACACTTCCCTGACTTTCTGCTTCACATTCTAGCTGTCTCCCTCTGTTTGGGTTGGAAAGGGAGGGTGGCTCTCTCACAGAGTTGCGCACTGGAATCATTGTTTACTGCTCTGGGGCACAGGACACAGGACACTGAACAGAACATGACAGAGAGGGCTGACTGGCAGCCATTGCTGTTTGCCATGCTCTAGCCTAGTGGTTCCCTGAGACCCTGCCCTGCTCAATTTACAAACCCACCCAGCTGTGCGGCGACTTTTGCATATGAATGGCCTGCCCTCTGGCTCCTTAACCTAACAAATTGCAACTGGGTCAGACAATTCCTAAACTTCCAAACTCCAAGCAAAGAGAAGAAATCAGCAAATCTCCCTATAGCTCCTGCTGGGTGGCTTCAGATACTAGCTGACTTGTACCTCCTTGGAAATCCAGGAACCAGTGTACCTCGAGGTCAGTGGAGATGACATTATATTTCAACTCCTCACATACATAAGTGACACACTCAAGAGGCAGATTCGGTGAGCACCAAAGCCCCACTGAAGCAAGTTCTGCCCCATAGGGGTGTCTCCAGCACAGTAGTTCTTTGATTAATAGACACAGCTAATCCTCACAGTCAATTGGCCTTGAGGTCAGTTCCTCCCAGTGTACCAATAGCTTAACTACAACAAGACTATGAACTCAGCCCACAAAGGGGTGCACAAAGAGAATCCACATCAGGTGATTGGGGGGGTGGAGCTACTGGGCCTTAAAGACAACTAGCACACAAAGCCACTCCATCAACACTGGGAAGCAGCCAAAATGCAGAGACCAAGAAACATGTCACGAATGAAAGAAATGGAGGAAAGCAAATGACTGGACATAGAGTTCAAAACCACATTTATAAGGTTACTCACTAATCTTCTACAAACTGCCTACAAACTTGTTGAGACCTCTGAGAAACTTAGTGAGACCTTCAAAGATCTTAATGAGAATGCCAAAAAAAAAAAAATGGAAAAGGACCAATCAGAAATTAAGCATGCACTATCTGAAATAAAGAATAATATACAGAAATCCAACAGCAGGCTAGAGGACCCCAAGAATCAAATCAAAGATCTGAAATATGAGGAACCAAAAAACACCCTAACAGAAAAACAAAAAGAAAAAGGAGTCCAAAATGTGAAGATAGTGTAAGGAGCCTCTAGGACAACTTCAAGCTTACCAACATCAGAATTATGGGAGTGCCAGAAGAAGAGAGAGAGCAAGATACTGAAAACCTATTTGAAGAAATAATGACTGAAAACTTTCCTACCTGGTGAAAGAAATAGACTTACAAGTCCAGGAAGCACACAGAATACCAAACAAAAAGCATCCAAAGAGGACCACACGAAGACACATCATAATTAAAATGTCAAGGGCAAAAGACAGAGAGAGAATCTTGAAAGCAGCAAGAGAACAGTTAGTTACCTACAAGGGAGTACCCATACAACTGTCAGTTGATTTTTCAACAGAAACTATGCAGGCCAGAAGAGAGTGAGTGGCAGGAAATATTCAACATGATGAAGAACAAGAACCTACAACCAAGAGTGCTCTACCTAGCAAAGCTATCCTTCAGAATTGAAGGTCAGATAAAGAGCTTCACAGATAAGAAAAAGCTAAAGGAGTTCATTATCACCAAACCAGAATTATATGAAATGCTGAAGGGTTTTATTTAAGGAGAGGAAGAAGAATAAAACGGTAAAGATAAAAATTATGAACAACAAAGTGATAACAAATACATACCTATCAACAAGTGAATCTAAAACTCAAGTGAACAAAAAAATCCGAGAAACAGAATAAACTGGTGAATATAATAGAATTAGGGGCATAGTAAGGGAATGGACTAATAATTCTTGGGGGAAAGGAGGAGGGAGTGGTGCAGGAAGAGATTGGACAAAAATCTTACACCTATGGATGAAGACAGTGGTGAAGGGTAAGGGTGTGGGGTAGAGGGGGAATCAGGTGGAGGGTAACTATGGGGTGGAAAAAAGAATATCTGTAATAAACTGAACAATAAAGATTTATTTTTTAAAAAAGAGAAACTGTAAACAGCAAGGTGTGTCATGCAAGAAAAAAATAGCAACAGAACAAAAACAATAAACATATGGGTAAACCGGAATAAGCAGGGACTATAAATAATAATAACAGTATAATAATAATAACTAAAAGATGCAACTAAAACAGTAAAAATAATCAATAAACCAGAGATCAGTAAAGAGGTAATTAGAAGGCAGCTATGCTAACCACTATACCAATAACATGGAGCAAAAAGGAGGCAATTGATATTAAAGCATTTAAGTCACCATTTGTACTTGAGAAGTTGGGCTGTAGCTTCTGTTTGCCTCACCTAATACAATTACCACACTACCTACAATCTGCCCTGGAAGGCTGACCTGAACGCATTACATCATCATGATCCTGAACCTTATGGCTTCTAATTAAGTTCAGACTACAGGGAGGGAGGATAGGGAGGTAAATTATATGTATTCTCCTCACTATCCTTCTGTGGGTTCACTAGAACTGATGGGAATCATGAAAGAGACACAACTCTTCCAGGATCCTATACTGAGTAGAAAGCCTTAACTGGGAGGTTAACGGGCTGAAGAAAGATCAGTAAATGGGATGACAGAGTTTAGATTCCAATTCCCAATAAGCTTAAAGAAAATGGCAATCATTTCCAGCATTTTCCTTGGATTACAGAGGGCCATGCACCAGAAGTAAGTGCAAAATTAGAATATACAAGCCATTATAAATCTTCTATAGCAAAGTCTGCAAACTATACCTTATTTTTTTTTATAAATAAAGATTTATCACATCATAGCTAGGCACATCCATTGTTTTAAATATTGTCTAGGGCTGCTTTCAGATTTGAGTACTTGAAGCCCCTCCCCCAATAATAATAGTAATAATAATAATAATAATAATAATAATAATAATAATAACTTACTAGCTTTGCAATCTGACCTTTATTGCTCATTTTTCTGTACAGGATCTAGGAGATCCACTGGTAATGCATTTTCCTGCAAGAAAAATTAAACTTCACTGAGAGAAAATAGTAACATTGACATGACATCAAAAATCATGAGGCATGCTAAAATAGTACAAATTGACTAGAAACCAAGACAAATAATTAATAAAAAAAATAGATCATGTTGTTGTTGGCTTTACATATTTTAAGTAAAAGACTGGTACTTCTTTTTAATCATTTTTATTTTGCAATATTATAGACAAAGTTGCACAATAGTCCATCAAGCGGTCCATGAGAGTTCTCATCTATCCTTCATTCGTCTTTCCTTTAAGTTACCATCCCATCTTATATCCTCAGAGTATAATTTTCTAAATCAGAAAATTAATATTGAAGAACTATTATTAACCTCAGACCTTATTTGAATTTACCAACTGACCCCCTAATTTTCTTTTTCTGATTCATGATCTAATCCATGATCCCATATTGCATTTACCCTTTATTTCTCCTTCATTTCCCCTAATCAGGGACAGTTACTCAGTATTTTCTCTCTCTTATGACCTTAATAGTTTTGAATCATATGGACAGATATATTTTTTTAATATGCCTTAATTTGTATTTGTCTGATGCTGTCTCATGATTGGATTGAGGTTACACATTTTTTGCCAAAAATATCATCGAAGTAATGTTGGACCCTTTGCAGTGCATCATATCATTAGATACATGAGGCCTTTATTACTTACTGGTGATGTTAACTCTGATTGCTTGATTAAAGGAGTGTCTAACAGGTTTCTCCACTGCTAAGTTATTAATTTTCCCTTTGTATTTAATAACTACCATGTGGGGAAATACTTTGGGACCATGCAAATATCCTGATTCTCATCATACTTTTCACCTACTAATTTCAGCAGCTATTGATGATTTTTATCTGTAATAATTATTACTGTGTTTGCCAGATGGGTATTTTCTGCTGCTCTCAGTCCTTCTGTATTAAATAAATGGAATTTTACTACATGGAATAATTATCCGTCTCACCATTTATTTAATAATTCAACCAGATATATCAGCATGAAATCATGGTTATGTATTTTATTTTATAGGTTATAACTATCACTTTATGTTTTTTTGTTGCTCAAATTATCACATATTGGCACCTACTTATATCCTTTTGAAATACATATATATATTTCTTACTTTGGAAAGTAAGAAAGTGCTAAAAGAGAAATATATATAAGATGTGCCAAGTTTATCTGAATACAGGTAAGAGGAAATATCCACATGAGAGACAAAAAGATTAAAAAATAGAATAGAGCCTAAGGGACATATAGATTATGGACAAAAGACTTAACTGACACTTAAGTAGTTGGAATCTCAGAAGGAAAGGAAAAAAAATGCAGAAGTTGCAAACAATAGGAATGAGGATTTTCCAAAGCAGATGACAGAAATTCCTCCACAGATTAAAAAAAAGTTAGAGAAAATTAAGATGGATAAATAGAAAGAAAAATCGCACTTAGAAATAACAGAGACAAATGGGTGAAAACAAAATGCAACAACAACAAAACATATAAAGCATATAAAGAAAAAAAAGACATATTACCTTCAAATTAAAAACTAATTCTGATGGCCAACTTCACAACAAAAATTATAGATGCCATAACTCAGTGAAATGACATTTTTAAGGTGCTGAAAGAAAATATAAAAACTACTAACCTATAATTGTATGCCTAGCCAAAAAAAAAAATCCTTAAACTGAAACCAAATTTAATGCTTCCTGACAAATAAAATCTGATAGCATTTATTGCCAGTAGGCACACACAGCAAGGTTAAACAAGTTTTTCAGGCTGAAGGAAAATGGCCCATAATGGAAACAAAATTGAAGGAAGCAATGAAGAGGAACAAAAGTGGCAAATATGGGAAGTGTAAAAATATGAAAGAATATTAAATGTTTAAAAAACTATCAGAAATATGTCAAGAGATGTTTACAACAGAGATATTAAATATATGACAAAAAAGCACATATGGGTGTAGTAATATAACAATATCTTCTTTTTCAGAAATGCTAAAAATTATTAATCAACTAAAAAAAAGTAAGGATAAAGGAAATAATAGATATAAAAGCAGAAGTAATAGACTTTAGAGAAAAGTTATCAGAAAATCAACAGTCAAAAGTTAGTTTGTTGAAAAGTATGATATAAAGTAATTAACTTAAATAATATATATTAATAAAATAGTCATATGCTAATTAGACCAGGAGACCTTCCAGACATTCTTCCAGACAAAGCCATGGTGGCAGGGCTGAGGCAGAGGCAATTAGGGGCAATCAGGCTGGCAGGGGAGAGCAGTTAGGGGGATCAGGCTGCTGGGAGGTGGGGTGGAATTGGGGGCAATCAGGAGAGTTGGGGGTAATCAGTCTGGCAGGGGATGGCAATTGGGGGCAACCAGGCTGGCAGGAGAAGATGATTAGAGGTAATCAGGCCAGCAAGCAGAATGGTTAGGGGCAATCAGGCAGGCAGGGGACCGGTTAGGGACCAGTGGTCCCAGATTGTGAGAGGGATGTATGACTGTGGGATTAGGCCTAAACTAGCAGTCGGATATTACCCAAGGATTTCTGTATTGGAGAGAGTGCAGGCCAGGCTGAGGGACCCCCCTCCACTGTGCACGAATTTTGTGCACTGGGCCTCTAGTGTATATTAAACTCTTAGTAAAGTATATCTTATTTCCAAGAATAGTGAAAATATAAAATTATCAGTAACAGAAAGGAAAGAGTAGATATAACTACAGATCCTGTAGATATTAAAAAGGATAATAAGGTGTTCTTATCAATTAATGAATGCCAATAAATTCAATATAAATGAAATAGGAAAATTATTTCAAAAGCACAGATTTCTAAACTAATACAAGTAAAAATATTAAATACTGCTCTCTTAAAGAAATGAACTCTGTGATTAAAAACCTTCTATATAGCAAACTACAAGCCAAGATATTTTTATTATTAAATTTTTCTAATCTTTTAAGCAAGAAATAATATTAATGTTACCTAAACTCCTTCCAAAAAAAAAAAAAAGGAAGGAAAACTTCCCAATCCATTTTATGAAGGCTTGGCAGTGATGAGTGACATGGACATTCATAAATTTGCAGATCAATATTTCTTATGAAGATATATGTAAAATCTTCTTAATTAAATATCAGAAAATTGACCACAGTGATATCTAAAAAGCATAATACATCATGATCAAGTGAGATTTATCCCATATATGAAAGGTTGATTTAACTTTTAAATATCAATCATATGACTTATTTCAAAAAGCTAATAAAGAAGAAAAATTTTACACATAGAAATTTTTATTTTTGTAGATGCAGAAAAAATATTTTTATAAAATTTAGTAACTACTCATAACACATTTAGCAACAAATAGACTTCCATAAATCTTATCAAAGATTTCTATTTCAAAAAGTTTAATTAACATCATACTTAATGGTGAAATATTAAATGTTTTCACATTAAATTTGGGCATAAAGTGAAGATTTCTACTTTTTGCTACTCATATTCAAAATTGTAATAGAGATCTTAATCAGTATAATATGACATAAAGAAAGAGACATGAAGACTGGAAAGGAAGACTGTTTCCTTTTAACAAAAATACAAAACAATCTATATGCTATTACAATAAATGAACTCAACAATGTTGCCAGATACAATATTCTAAAATTAAATTATATTTCTATTGCCAGTAACAAAGTTTGAGTAAGATAATTTATAATAGCATTGAAAATTTTATATACTTAGAAATAAGTTTAAGGATCTACTTAAATTGCAAAATAAAAAAATAAGAATCTACAATGAAAGTAACAATTTGTAATTGGAAAAAAATAATAAAAGACCTAAATAAATGGAGCAATATATCATGTTCAGGGATGCAGTCGACTCGATATTATTAAGATATCAGTGCCCTACAAATTGAATTATAGATTTAATACAATCAAATCAGAATGTGAACAGATTTGAGTATGTATCTAAATTAATGACTTAACTCTAAAATGTATACAGAGATGCAGAGAATTTAGAATGATCGCCAAGATAATCTTGGCATGAAAACTTGCTACTATTTCAAGATTTACTACAAAATTTATTATATTAATATGAAAAAGTGGTAGTGTCACAAAGCAGATAAATATTTCAGTGAAACAAAATAGAGTGTTCAGGAATATGTCCACACTTAAACGGTCATAGATTTATGGGAAAGGCTTTAGTAGATTTATTGAGGAAAGATTGGTCTTTTCAATAAATGATTATGAAGTATAGGAATACATTTGAAGACATATCAGAAAAAAATATTGCTATGAGAAATACCCAAGATTTTACCGCCTATGTTTTCTTCTAGAATTTTTATGGTTTTGAGTCAAGCATTTAGACCTTGATCCATTTTGAGTTTATTCTTGTGTGTATGTGTAAGAAGAGGGTCTAGTTTCATTGGTTTGCACACATCTGTTCAATATTTCCAACATCATTTATTAAATAGACTATCTTTACCCCATTATATGTTATACCTCCTTTGTCAAATATTAATCAACTATATAGATATGGATTTATTTCTGGGCTATGGGCTCTGTCCATTGATCTATAGGTCCATTTTTATGCTAGTACCATCTGTTTTGATTACTATGGCTTGGTAGTATATAGTTTCATATTAAGTAGCATGATCCCTTCACATTTGCTCTTTATTTTCTCAAGATTTCTGTTGCTATATGGGGTTTTCTGTGGGTCCATATAATTTTTTTTCCTTTTTATTGAAGTTATTGGATTGATAGGTTAACAAAATTATATAGGTTTCAGGTGCATAACTCTAAAATACATAATCTGTACACTGTATTTCTATACATAAATTGACCCAAGTCAGTTTCTGACCATTTATCCCCACTATACTCTCTTCCACCTCCCTTCAACCTCCTTTCTCTGGAAATCATCTAACTGTTGTCCATGTCCATGAGTTTTTTTCTTTTTAACTCAATCCCTCCACAACTCTCACCCAGCACTCCCCACAGACAGTTGTCAGCCTGATCTCTGTGAGTCTGTCTCTATTTTGTTAGTTAATTTTGTTCATTAGGTTCTACATATAAGGGAAATCATATGGTACTGGTCTTCCTCAGACAGGCTTATTTCACTAAAAATAACACTCTCTATTACCATGCTATTGTAAAGGTTTCCATATAAAGTTTTGGAAAAGTTGTTCTAGTTTTGTGAAATATACAATAGGAATATCTTGATAGGAATTGCATTAAATCTATAGATTGCTTTTGGTAGTATGGACATTTTAATGATGTTAACTCTTCCTACCAAGGAATATGAGATATGCTTCAACTTATTTGTATCTTCTTCTATGTCTTTCTTTCATGTTTATACAGTGTCTGAAGACAGTTCTTATACATCTTTGGTTAAATTTATATAGGTATCTAATCTTTTTGAAGCAATTGTGAGTGGGATTTTTTCCTTTGTTTACCTTTCTGATATTTTATTATTGGTGCAGAAAAATAACAAAAGAAAAAAATAAACAAGTGGAACTACATAAAACTAAAAGTAATTTGCCTTCCAAAGGAAATAATCAACAAAATGAAAAGCCAACCCATCGAATGGAAGAACATATTATCTAATACACTGAATAAGAGGTTAATATCCATAATTTATAAAGAACTTACACAACTCAACACCAAAAAAAAGTCTCAAACAATCTAATTAATAAATAGGCAAAGAACTGGAATAGACACTTGTCCAGAGAGGACTCTCAGATAGCCAAAGGTATATGAAAGGAGGCTCAACATCAGTAATCATCAGAGAGATGCAAATTAAAATCACAATATTGAGAAACCAAGATGGCGGCATAGGTGAACACCTAAACAGCTGCCTCGCACAACAATTTCAAAACTACAAGACAGAACAGACATCATCCAGAACCACAGAAAAGCTGGCTGAGTAGAAATTCTACAACTAGAAGAAAAGAGAGGGGCTCATGGAAACTCAGACGAGCTGCAAAAAGCTGAGGTATATAGACATGAACATGGACAGGACAGGCAGCAGAGTGCCTGGCTGGTTTCCTCTTGCAGGAGGGAGACAGAAACTCCTGACTGCACTGAACCCCAGATTTTACTGCACTGAACCCCAGTTGGGGCGAGACTCATACGGGCGGAGTCTGGACTGTCGTGAAAAGGGAGGCGTGCATAGAAACTCAGGGGAGCTGGAAAGGCAGAGGTATGGAGGCACATGTGCATGCACACAGAGAGGGCTGCAGGCATTACCAAGGAACACTGAGACCCAGGGGCCGCGTAGGGCAGGGCTGACAGGAAGCCAAAGCTGTCTCTGCTCAGCCCTGAGACCCTGCACCATCCAAGCTGAACAGAGAGGCTTTTGCAATTTTTCAAATCTTATAAACAGAGTAAACTGGTAAATATAATAGAATCAGAAGCATAGAAAGGGAGTGGACTGAAAATTCTCAGGAGGAGAGAGGTGAAGGGAGGTGCAGGGAGAGATTGGACAAAAATCATACACCTGTGGAGAAAGACAATGTGGGGGGAGGTAAGGATGGAGGGAGGGGTGGGAGCTGGGTGGAGGGGAGCTATGGGGGAAAAAGAAGAGGAACAAATGTAATATTCTGAACAATAAATATTTATTAAATAAAAAAATAAAAAATAAAGATAAATCATAGTATCACCTCATACCTGTAAGAATGGCTATTATCAATAAATCAATAAACAAATATTGGTGAGGATGTGGGAAAAAAGGGAACCCTCATACACTGTTAGTGGAGCCATTGTAGCAAGTAGTATGGATTACCTCAAAAAAATAAATAAACTGCCTTACAACCTAGCAATTCTGCTTCCTAGAATTTATCTGAAGACCTCAAAACACTAATTGGAAAGAATATATATACCGCTATGTTCATTGCAGTGTTATTTATGAAAGCCATGATTTGGAAGCAGCCCAAGTGTTCATCAATAGATGAGTGGATAAAACAGCTATGGTACACTTCCACAAGGGAATACTATGTGGCCATAAAAAAGAAGGAAATCTTACCCATTGAGATAGCAAAGATGTCTTATAGAAAGAAATATAGTATGTGAAATAAGGCAGTCAGAGAAAGACAAGTGCCATATGATTTCACTCCTATGTGGAATGTAATGAACAAAATGAGCTAACAAGCAAAACAGTAACAGACTCATGGAGACCAGACTGACAGCTAGCTCTCTGTGAACAGTTCTGTGTGAGGGTTGTGGAGAGACTGAGAAAAAAAGAAAAAAGAGAGTAAAAAAATTGATGGACACAGACAATAGTGTGGTGACTGAGTGATTGCCTGGAGGAGGTGGGATAAGGGGAGGTGAAGGAGTGTATAAGAGGATAAACAGTGATGGGTGGAGACTTCACTTGGAGTGGTGAACATACACTACTGTTACAGATGACGTGTTGTGACTTGCCCTGACAGTTCCAGCTCAGTTGGCTGAGCATCATCCCATACACCAAAAGGCTGCCTGTTTAATTACCAGCCAGGGACCATGGCTGGGTTGTGGGCGTGCAGGCGGCAGCCAATTGGTATTTCTCTCTCACAGTGATGTTTCTCTCCCTCTCTCTTCCTTTTTCTCTAAAATCAATAAAAACAGGAAAAACAAAAACAAAAACAAAAACAAAACAACTTGTGCACCTGAAATCTGTCTATTTTTTTTACTTTTTTTATTTTTTCCAGAGTCATCCTAATAAATTCAACAAAAAGGAAAAAACAAAAGGAAACCATATGGAAAACTTAAATCTTAACTCCTTTCCAAAAGTCAACTGAAGGTAAAACAGTCATATACCCTGTTTCCCTGAAAATAAGACAGTGTCTTATATTAATTTTTGCTCCCAAAGATGTGCTAGGTCTTATTTTCAGGGCATGTCTTATTTTTCCATGAAGAAGAATATGGTACACATTTATTGTTGAACAAAAAAAAAAAAGGAAATTTATTACCTGTATACAGTATGGTAGTAGTTATCATAACAAACCAGCTTATTGATTGGCCGCAGGGCAGCTGGAACTGTTCAGGCAGTGCAAGGTCTCTTTAAATCAGAGTCAGATGCCTTATGGTAGCTTCGGGGGCCTTATATTCCAGGGAGACCTTATGTTTGGGGGAGGACTTATTATCGGGGAGGTCTTATTTTCAGAGGTTTGCCTTATATTACAGCGAGGGGCAAAACTGGAAGGTCTTATTTTGGGGGGATGTTTTACTTTTGGGGAAACAGGGTATGTGAAATCATCCTATTAAATAAAAGAGTAATATGCAAATTGGCCATACCTCTGCTATACCCACAAGCCACACCTACCAACCATGCCCACCAGCCAATCAGAGTGAGTTTGCAAATTAACCCAACCAAGATGGATATGGTCACAGAGAGAACAGGAGAGAGGATTGGGTTGCCCTTGCGATGGAGGAAGCCAAGCTTTCCACACATCCTGACCCACTTAGGCCTCCGCTTAAGGCAACACAGTTTCAATGGCTGTGTGAAGAGAAGTTTTGGCTCTGCTCCAGGCTATAAAGTTTCAATTATAGAAGATAAATAAATCCCAGATACAAGGCCTCCACTTGGGTCACCAGGGGGCATGGCCAGCCTACAAACCCCCACAACCCCCTCGCCCAGGCCACCCCATGCCACAAGGGAACACCCACCATGATCTGGAACATCCTTCAGGGCAAACCAAGTGACCATCACCCATGCACCAGGCCTCTATCCTATCTAATAAAAAAGTAATATGCAGATTGACCATCACTCCAACACACAAGATGACTGCCCTTATGTGGACAGAAGATGGCCACCACAGGATAGCCAGCAGGGAAGGGCAGTTGGCAGGGACCAGGCCTGCAAGGGAGGTCAGTTGGGGATGAACAAGCCTGCAGAGGAGGGTACTTAGGAGCAAACAGGCTGGCAGGGAAGCAGTTAGGCTGGCAGGGGAGTAGTTAGGGGTGATTAGGAAAGCAGGCAAGAGTGGTTAGGGGCAATCAGGAAAGCAGGAAGGCCAGCAGTCCTGGATTGTGAGAGAGATGTCCAACTGCCCATTAGGATTGGGCCTAATGGGCAGTCAGACATCCCTCAAGGGGTCCCAAATTGGAGAGGGAGCAGGCTGGGTTGAAGGACACCCCCCTCCCAACTGCACAAATTTCGTGCACCAGGCCTCTATTATATAATAAAAGCCTAAATATGCAAGTTGTCCTCTCTCACTATGACATGCCCTGAACACCAGGGGGCAGCACAGAAAATGGCGGGCATCAGCAATGTAATGCTGGAAGCAGGTGGCAGTGGAAGTGCTGTGGCAGGACTGTGGCAGGATGGTAGAGCAGGTGATCAGGTAGGAGTAGGCCAAGGTGGGTGCACTTGGGGGCCCATTACAGAGAGTGACCAGAGGGGGCAGGGGGCTGGGTAAGTGGGTGGCGACGGGCTAAGGCAGAGTTTCAGGCAGGGCTGCAGGACTGTAAGGATGGGGACATGAGCTGGGGTTGTGAGGCTGGGGGCGCAAGCTAGGGCTGGATCTCTACAGGCCACCCCAAGGGACCTTACCCATGCATGAATTTCATGCACTGGGCCTCTAGTAATAACTATAATGATTCTAGAGGAAAACCCTTTCATAAGCTTGAGTAACCAAATATTTTTTAAATGTCACCCAAAAAAGCACTAATTATAAAAATAAAAAAGAGCCAAAACCAGTTTGGCTCAGTGGATAGAGCTTTGGCCTGTGGACTAAAAGGTTCCAAGTTCGATTCCAGTCAAGGGCACATTCCTTGGTTGTGGGCACATCCCCAGTAGGGAGTGTGCAAGAGGCAGCTGATCGATGTTTCACTCTCATCGATATTTCTAACTTTCTATCCCACTCCCTTCCTCTCTGTAAAAAAATCAATAAAAGTGTATTAAAAATTAAAAAATAAAAATAAAAATATAAATTAAATTTTATATATATTAAAAATTTGTATCAGCAAAGACTCCAATTAGAAGGTGAAAAGGCAAGCCAGATAGAATTAGCAAAGCACCAGTCCTCAGAATATGACTCCTATAAATCAGTTTTTAAAAAGACAGATGGCTAAACTTTAAAAAGGGAAGGATTTGAATGGGCACTTCACAAAAGAGGATGCCCAAATGGCCAAAAAGCATACAAAGGTTTTCTCTACATCATCACTCCTCAGAGTGAGGCAAAATAAAATCACAATAACACTACTATTCACCAGAAAAGGTAAAATGTGAAAGCACTAGCAAAAAGTGAATCAGCTGGAACTCTTACATCCCTGTTGAAAGTGTAAAATGCTACTGACAGTTTGGAAAATTGGTGGCTCCCACCTAATATAATTATACATTTTCCTTATGATTTAGCAACTTCACTTTTAGGTATATAAAAAGTTAAATGTCTAGAGAAGTTTGATTCAAAAGGGCCCCAAACTGGGAACAGTCCAATTTCCCATCAAAAGGAGAATACATTATTTGTGATATCATCATAAAATGAAATATTATGCAGCAAAGCAAACAAATAAAAATGACTAGTATGTACCACAATATGGATAAATCTGACAGGTATGATAACGAAAAAAGTAGACAAGCACATAAAAGTATCTATTGTATAATTCTATTTGTAGGAAATCAAGAACAGATAAAATTAATTGATGATCACAAAAATCAGATTAATGGTAACACTAGAGGAAGTAGAGGCATGAGTATGAGTGAGTTTTTTTGGGATTCTGAAAATGTCCTATATCATATGAGTAATAATTCCATATGTATTTAGAAATCATTAAATTTTACACTTAACATTACATGCTATATCTCAATTAAAAAATGAAAAGACTCAATCACAGTAAGTGTACATGGACAAATTCATCAGTTAAAAAAAAAATATGAGCACTTGCTATGAGATCAAGAGGGAAAGTATCCCATATATAAATTGTCCATATTGAAGAAAAATCTAGTTCAGATCATATAAAAATATTTCCAAGTAGGTAAAACATATTTTCATGTGAATGGAGTCCAACGGTGTGGAAAGTGAGGAGAGGAACGGGCAGATGCTGGAAGTTATTGAGTTTATGAATTGAAGATCATCAGAGGTAAAATGTTGCCTTGAAAAGATGCTGGGGTAGGACATTGGCATGTTGAGATGATTCTTTTCAGAGTTGGAGCAATTTCAGGTGATGACAATATCCAAAACATGACTGTGGAGTTAGGTGGGTTTTAAGGACTATTGAAAAAGCCTATAGGGAATGAGAAAGCAAGGGAATAGGCAAGGATATAGGGTTTTTTTTAATTTTTATACATATCTCCCCATTGCCCCGCTCCCTCCCAGGCATACCCCAAGCCCCCAGTGTCTATGTTCATTGGTTATGCTTATAGGCATGCATACAAGTCCTTTGATTGATCTCTTACCTACCTCACCTAACTTTAATCTTCCTGCTGTAATTTCACAGTCTGTTTGAAGCTTTACTGTCTCTGTACCTATCTTTTGTTCATCAGTTTATAATGTTCTTTATTATCCACAAATGAGTGAAATCATGTGATGCTTCTCCTTCATTGACTGGCTTATTTCACTAAGCATAAGGCTTTCCAGTTCCAATCAGGTTGCTGCAAATGGTAAGAATTCCTTCTTTTTAATGGCAGCATAGAATTCCATTGTGTAGATGTACCACAGTTTTCTGATCCACTCATCTGCTGACAGGAACCTAGGCTGTTTCCAAATTGTAGCTATTGTAAATTGTGCTGCTATGAACATAGGGGTGCATAAATCCTTTCTGATTGGTGTTTGTAATTTCTTAGGATAAATTCCTAAGAGTGGTATTATAGGGTCAAATGGGAGATCCATTTTTAATTTTTTGAGGAAACTCCATACTGTTCTCCACAGTGGCTGCACCAGTCTGCATTCCCACCAACAGTGCACAAGGGTTCCTTTTTCTCCGCATCCTCGCCAACACTTGTCGTTGGTTGATTTGTTGATGATTGCCATTCTGACAGGTGTAAGATGGTATCGCATTGTCGTTTTGATTTGTATCTCTCGGATGATTAATGACATTGAACATGTTTTCATGTGTCTCTTGGCCTTCCTTCTGTCGTCTTTTGAAAAGGTTCTATTTAGGTCCATTGCCCATTTTTTTATTGGATCATTCATCTTCCTTTTATTAAGTTGTATAAGTTGGCTGTAGATTTTGGAGATTAAACCTTTATCAGTGATAACATTTGCAAATTTATTCTCCCATACAGTGATCTCTCTTGTTGTTTTGTTGATGGTTTCTTTTGCTGTGCAAAAGATTTTATTTTGATGTAGTCCCATTTGTTTATTTTTCCTTTAGCTTCCATTGCCTTTGGAACAGTATCAGTGAAGAAGTTCTTTCGGCATATATCTGAGATTGTGCTGCCTGTGGATTCCTCTAGTATTTTTATGGTTTCCCCTCTAATGTTTAAGTCCTGTATCCATTTTGAGTTTATTTTTGTATTTGGTGTAAGTTGGTGGTCCAGTTTCATTTTTTTGCATGTATCTGTCCAATTTTCCCAACACCATTTATTGAAGAGGCTATCTTGGCTCCATTGAATGTTCATGCCTCCTTTGTCAAATATTAGTTGAGCATAGTGGTTTGGGTGGATATCTGGGTTCTCTATTCTATTCCATTGGTCTATATGTCTGTTCTTGTGCCAATACCAGGCTATTTTGAGAACAGTTGCTTTGTAGTATAGCTTGAAATCTGGTATTGAGATCCCACCTACTTTATTCTTCTTTCTCAGAATTGCTGTACCTATTCGTGGTCTTTTTTTGTTCCAGATGAATCTATGAAGAATTCTTTCTAGGTCTGTGAAATATGTCGTTGGTATTTTAATGGGTAGTGCGTTGAATCTGTAGATTGCTTTGGGTAGTATGGACATTTTAATGATGTTGATTCTCCCAATCCATGAGCATGGTATGCTCTCCCATCTGTTAACATCTTCCTCTATCTCTTTTTTTCAGTGTCCTGTAGTTTTCTGCATATAGGTCTTTTACCTCTTTAGTTAGGTTTATTCCTAGGTATCTTAATTTTTTTGGTGTGATGGTAAATGGGATTGCTTTTTTAGTTTCTCTTTCTGTAATTTCACTATTAGTATACAGAAATGCCACAGACTTCTCAGCATTAATTTTGTATCCTGCTACATTGGCGAATTCATTAATTAAGTCAATTAGTTTTGGAATGGAGTCCTTTGGGTTTTTATGTACAATATCATGTCATCTGCAAATAAGGATAGCTTTACTTCTTCTTTTCCAATTTTTTAGGCCTTTTATTTCTTCTTCTTGTCTAATTGCTATGGCTAATACTTCCAGGTCTATGTTGAACAGGAGAGGTGTGAGTGGGCATCACTGTCTTGTTCCTGTTCTTAGGGGAAATGGTTTTAGTTTTGCCCATTGAGTATGATGTTAGCTGTGGGTTTATCATATATGGCTTTTATGATGTTCAGGTATGATCCTTCTATTCTTACTTTGCTGAGAGTTTTTATCAAGAAAGGGTGTTGGATTTTGTCAAATGCTTTTTCTGCATCTATTGATATGACTATGTGATTTTTATCTCTCAATTTGTTTATGTGATGTATCACATTTATTGATTTGCGGATATTGTACCATCCCTGCATTCCTGGGGTGAATCCTGCTTGGTCATGGTATATGATCTTTCTGATGTACTGCTGGATCCAATTTGCTAGAATTTTGTTAAGGATTTTGGCATCTATGTTCATGAGAGATATTGGCCTATAATTCTCTTTCATTGTGTTGTCTTTATCTGGTTTTGGTATTAGGGTGATGCTAGCT
This sequence comes from Lasiurus cinereus, assembly GCA_011751065.1. Lineage (NCBI taxonomy): Eukaryota > Metazoa > Chordata > Mammalia > Chiroptera > Vespertilionidae > Lasiurus > Lasiurus cinereus. The sequence goes on from JAAGEH010000226.1 coordinate 41,694,487, forward strand.
TCATAGAAGATGTTTGGAAGTGTTCCTTCTTCTTGAATGTTTTTGAATAGTATGAGGAGGATAAGTTTTAATTCTTCCTTGAATGTTTGGTAAAACTCTCCTGTGTAGCCATCTGGCCCCGGGCTTTTATTTTCTGGAAGCTTTTTGATGACTGCTTCAATTTCTTCCATAGTTATTGGACTATTGAGATGTTTGGCTTCCTCCTCATTGAGTTTTGGAAAGTTATATTTTTCTAGGAAAATGTCCATTTCTTGCAGGTTATCCAATTTGTTGGAATAGTTGTTCATAGTATTTTTTTTAACAATCCTTTGTTATTTCCACAGGATCTGTTGTTATTTCTTCTCTTTCATTTCTGATTTTGTTTATTTGGGTCTTCTCTCTTTGCTTCTTGGTGAGCCTGGCTAGAGGTCCATCAATCTTGTTTATCTTTTCAAAGAACCAGCTCTTGGTTTTGTTGATCTTTTGAATTGTTTCTTTGGTCTCCAAGTTGTTTATCTCCGCTCTGATCTTCACTATGTCCTTCCTTCTGAGCACACTGGGCTTTTCTTGTTGCTCTCGTTCTAGCTCTTTGAGTTGTAGGGTTAGGTAATTATTACCATTGTTTCCTGTTTTTTTGCAGTAGGCTTGTAGGGCTATGAACTTCCCTCTCAAGATTGCTTTCACTGTGTCCCATAAATTTTGTATTGTTGTATTGTCATTGTCATTTGTTGCCATGATGTTTTTTACTTCTTCCTTGATCTCTCTGGTTACCCAGTCATTGTTTAATAGCATGCTATTTAGTCTCCATGTGTTTGATTTCTTTCTATTGTTTTTATTATAGTTGATTTCCAGTTTTATGCCTCTGTAGTCTGAGAAAATGCTTGATATGATTTCTATCTTCTTGAATTTGAAGACACTTTTCTTATGACCCAACATATGATCTATCTTTGAAAATGACCCATGTGCACTGGAGAAGAATGTATATTCTGTGGCTTTGGGGTGAAATGTTCTGAAGATGTCAATTAATTCCATCTGGTCTAGTGAGTCATTTAGGATTGATATTTCTTTACTGATTTTTTGTTTAGAGGATTTGTCCAATGTTGACAGTGGGGTATTAAAGTCTCCTACTATGATTGTATTGCTGTCAATCTCTCCCTTAATATCCTCCAAGAGTTTTTTTATGTATTTAGGTGCTCCTATATTGGGTGCATATATGTTTACCAAAGTTATTTCTTCTTATTGGATTGTTCCCTTTAGTATTAGGAAGTGGCCTTCTTTATCTCTTATTAAGTCCTTCACTTTGACATCTAATTTGTCAGATATAAGTATTGCAACCCCAGCTTTTTTTCATTTCCATTTGCCTGAAATACCATGTTCCATCCCTTCATCCTCAATCTGTGTGCATCTCTTTTCCTGAGGTGGGTCTCTTGCAGACAGCAGATATATGGATCATGTTTTCTTATCCAATCGGTTACCTTATGTCTTTTGATTGGAGCATTTAATCCATTTACATTTAAAGTTATTGTTGATAAGTACTTATCTGTTGCCATTTTTAGTTCTTACCCCTGAGTTCCTTCTTCGCTTCCTCTTTCTTTTTATTACAGCAGACCCTTTAACATTTCTTGCATTGCTGGTTTGGTGGTAATATATTCCCTTAGTCCTTTTTTGTCTGTGAAGCTTCTGATTTCACCTTCAATTTTGATTGAGAGTCTTCCAGGGTACAGTATTCTTGGATTCAGACCTTTCCTTTGCATGACTTTGTATATTTCATTCCATTCCCTTCTGGCTTGATGAGTTTCTGTTGAGAAGTCAGTAGCTAGTCTTATGGGGGTTCCTTTGTAGGTAACTTTCTGTTTCTCTCTGGCTGCTTTTAAGATTCTTACTTTGTTGTCGGTGTTTGCCAATTTAATTATAATGTGCCTTGGTGTCAGTTTCTTGGGGTTCATTTTGCTTGGGATTCTGTGAGCTTCTTGGATTTGTGTGGGTTTTTTCTTTCCTATATTGGGGAAATTTTCTGTCATTATTTCTTCAAACACGTTCTCTAACCCTTGTTCAGTTTCCACTCTTTCTGGAACCCCAATTATGCAGATGTTGTTTTGTTTCATGTTATCCCAAAATTCCCTTAGGCTCTCCTCTTGCTTTTTAACTTTTTTTCTAGAAGCTGCTGTACTTGGGTATTTTTTCCTACCGTGTCTTCTAGCTCACTGATGCGGTCCTCTGCTTCTTCTAGTCTACTTTTGATGCTTTCTATTGAGTTCTTATAGCAGTGAAGGGATATAGTTTTGATTAGGTCATCAGCCTGGGAATGTAGTTGATTCTGATAATATCAGGAGCTTGAGTAAATTCATATGTTAAAATATTCAATAAATCAGGCTAAGAGAGCAAAACCCTAAACAATTAAATAGATTGTAGTGCCCTTCCTTGATGAAGGGAACCAAAGATGAAAGGGAACGGGGTGGCTTCAGAGGGTAAAACTATCAGACCAGTTTCGGATACATTGAATTTGAGTTTGCTTTGTGGTAGCAAAATAGATCTGTCCAGTTAGCAGTTTGTCATGTAGCCTGGAAAGTTAGAAGAATAAAGTAGACATGACAAATATAAATTTATATTAAATAATAATGAACTATAGATAATAATGAACTAAAACTAGAATGAAATAAATCAAGTATGCTGTACAGATTATTTAAATCCTGTCAGAAAATTCATGTTATGTATCAGTAATTGTACTTTTATAATACCTGAAATTATTGCTTATAATTTTATGTGAACTTAAGGTTTATATATTTTATTTTATATACCACATGGGCACACACACACACACACACACACACACGCACGCACACAGATTTGTTAATTGGTCATTAGTTTTTTGATTTCCAGATCATGTTTTACAATTCATTTTGTTTCTTTAGTGCTTAATAGGGGACTGTGGACATAGTAGATAATATGTATTTTCCTTTTATTTATTACATTTGCAAATATTCTATTATTGAATCACGTTTCTGAGGTTTTCTTAAATGTAGAGGACACAGTTAGCCATTCTATAGTTTGATGACAGTAAAGTCTTTTTTCTCTGTTTACTTACTTAAGGAAACGGATTCTGATGCAGTTTGCATTTATTTTTTTCTTAGAAGTACCCTATCTTTTCATCTTTTGCTAAGGTAACAAGTATATTCTATTAGTGACTGATTACATCCTGAAAGAAAAATAGGGTTAAGAAGTCAGGCAGTGTCAATAATAAGGAAGTACAACGAATTGATTAACTTTCTGTTTAAAAATTTATTCTCAAGCTAATTGCTTCTTTATGTATAGGACTGAGCCCTGACCATAGTCTGAGTAAATGAGAACAAGTTTGAAATTCTATAAGCATGATGGAATTAATATAATCAATTTCCACACTATATCCTAGAGCCATGTACATGGAAAGAATGATAGACTTAAAAATAAAATATAAAACCTGCTTTTAGGTTTTACTATTCTTTGGTTATGTGGTTACTGGCAAATTCCTCTTCTCTGACCTTAGTGTTTTTGTTTGTTTGTTTATTTGTTTTGTTTTTGTTTTTTAATCTTGGAAATGAAGGCAATGAAGTATTGAAAGATACATTGTTTATGAAGGTGTTCTATAAGAGTGTCAATATAGTCAGAACATAGAAAACTGTAACTTCATTCAGTGTAATTATATTTATATAGAAATCTCTACTAAGTTACCAATACAATTTAAGGAAGACATTGGAATTAATTTGCACAAATGGGTTAATATACTAAACATTTTTTGTTGATTTATTTTAAAACAAACCAAGATAAAAAATAAATAAATGTAAAACTCATGTGGTCAAATAATAAAGAAAATGATGATTCATGGTGTTCTTTGCAGTGTTGGTGATTAGCTTGTATTTGGTTGTTTACCACCAAATCCTTCACAGGTGTCAGAGACTTTCACAAGTTTCAATGAAAGCCCTAAAAACCTTAATAAGAAAGTTCAGGGGCAAGAAAAATTTCCAGCTCACTCAAGAAGAGGAAGAAGAAGAGAGATAGGTCAGTAAACCTCTCCCAGATTAGTGCCTAAAATAAGCCTGGTGCCTCCCAGGAATGGGGGCTCAATGGTTACTGCCATTGACTGAGGTGCCTGTTGACTTGGTTGTCCTTACAAAATCCTCTCTCCGATCTGCCCTTATTATTATTCCCATTCTTTTTCTCCACTATTTGGCCAAGACTTGGTCTGTTCTTAATTTGGGGTCTGCTGCATGTGAGTGCTTAGCATTGCTAATTTTGGAACGAATTACTTGAAGTGGAACCTTTCAAAGAAACTAAACAACAAACCTGAATGTCTGGGCCAGTTGTCTGAAGTTTGCTCCATTCGATTTTTCAAAACCAAGATGTCTTTACAGGAATGTTTGAGTCCTGGAATCTGTATCCAAAGAAAATATGTGAAAATGAACAACTATGCCTCTCACAGTTTCAACAGCAATGGGGGTGTACATATATATATATATATATATATATATATATATATATATATATATATA